>JANHGO010000041.1:24624846-24637282 GCA_024606505.1 Aquila spilogaster
GGACACAGTATTATAAATGTGGCCTCATCAGGGCAGAGTGGAGGGGGAGGATCACCTCCCTTGACCTGCTGGCCACAGTCATTTTAATTCACGCCACAGACCATGCATTTCAGGGGCCTTCTTCAGGCTCTTTCTAGTCCAGCCCCATCTCATGCATTCTCATCACCAACCAAAATGTGTTAGACATGCTACCAGACTCCCATCCTGTGCTGTGAATGAAAGCATGGCAAGGGTTTGGAGATTCATTTCCAAAGTGCGCTCTTGATCCAAATTAAAATGCTAATGGAGACGAATCCAGTTGTCAGAATTGGCATTTTATTTCAGACAATTTTCTCCTTAGTCTTCTTTAGCTAGGTCAAAAAATTTGTCTTCCTTCCTACAAAACAGCATGGAGATGTTTTTTTTCTGCATTTTTGCGTTTGCATTGCTCACCATTACACTTTCATTTTCTGAAGGGAGCACCATTTAGAACAATGATTTTCTTCTTCACAAATTTTCTTATTTTGCAGAATATTAATTTATTTTCTGTTTTTCAATGGAAATGGCAGCCCCTCTGTATCACATGGAAACAATACACTTGCCACACTCTAAAACCCTCTCCAAGACCCAAGAAAAAAAGTACAAAGACCCTCAGACACTCAGAGACCTAACTTCTGCTCATTCTTTTAGATTATCCACAGAAAAAGGAAAGTGCCAATAGTGACAGCAACCCAGTACATATTGACTATGTCCTACTTCTAGAGAGGTAGCTGTGCTTCTTCAAATGCTTTATTATTCCATTCCATTGCATCTCTCCCATATGGTTCAAGATTAAATCAGAGTAATCATACAAGGGAAAGAAAATTCCATGCATGTTACAATTAGATGAAAATAAAAAAAAGGTCCTTTTCAAAGCTCAGCATCTCAGCTCAGAAGATAACTCTGATTATAAAGACATTTTATTAGTTACGATATCTCCATCTAGGCCAAAATCTATTGCTATAATATGGAAAGTGACAGCATAACCAAAAAATAAAAAATAAAAGAAAATCAAGGTTGGCATTGTCTTTATTATTCCTTTATACTGTAATATCTTCTGCAGGATACATCAAGTGGATTATACAAGCAGTGTGTTACAGTACAGATTCATTTTTCATAGCTTTCATAGACATTTTCTGCATTAAGCAAACAACTGTCAAATAAAGGCTAAGCTGTGCTTTTGGAGTCGAGCCATTCCTCAAGCACTTTTGTGTGAACCACATTGTGCTTACCAGTAGCCTCAGACAAACAAGTAGTAGCCCTAACAAATATCTAACAACAACTGTAATAAAAGAAAGATTTATGCCTCATTGCTTCTGGAAAAGAGGACATCATAGGTAGTATAACCACATTCCTGCTCAATCTGCTGTTACACATGTGTTTCTGTCACAGCCAGACAGGATAAACATCCATTCCTAAATTATTTCCTAAGGAGGGAGCATCTGACCAACAGCAAGCAAATTAGGTATGACGCAGGTTACCTGGATTTATTTCCTTGCCTTGACAAAGACTTTCTGTCTGATTCAGACAAGCCATGTTTCTGTACTTCTGTTTCCAAGCACGATGCATGGAAATACTTACTTACTTCAGAAAGTATTAAGAAAATGTACATTGTATATTCCAAGAGTCCATGGAAAGAAGAGTATGACAATCCAAGATCTTTTCCATGTGGGAACAGTCTAATTGTTTTGTGAGATACTATATACAATAACACTGCTATAATTAAAAAAAAAAATCCTGATTCATATTGCAGTTTTCTTCCTAGGAATACATGGAAAAGATGACATGAGTAATATTTCATATCATTTTTCTTTAGAGCCTCGGACATCACTGTGATATTGAGAAGTTTCAGTATTCCTTTCCCAAAACAAGTCAGAATACACTGGATATAGTGCAGTAGCACCACCTCTCAGCAAATTTGTTATCAAGTTATCTAAAAGCAAATATAAAATTGTCAACACAGACCATAAAATGAAATGCTGTGATATGACCTGCAAAGTATATCCTCAAGTGTGTCATCTTACTGCCAAGACCCATACGTGCAACAAGGTCCCACATCAAGAGGTAGCCATACTACCAGTGCCACAAAGCTATTATTCCACACAAACCATTCATTCACTGGGAGCCACATTTTCTTGAACCAGAATCTCACATGTTAACCTTAGTAATTCTGCAGCAGCAAAGGTTGCCTAATTTGCACAAAAGCTTCAGAAAAAAATAAGGGTAGTTCCTCAAAGTGAGTACACACAGAAAAGAGTGTTTCTGGAAGAGGCAAAGCCATCGTGAGTGGCAAACAGTTTATCAAGCTGTCAGCAGTGTCAATTCTGGCTGTGAAATCCAAAAGAGCAGCAAATGTAAGGTTAACGAGTGATTATTACTTCAGGAAGGGTGGCATTCACATAACTGTGAACACGGGGAAATCTCACAGCTCCTACTGATGAGATCATTTTTCCAGTGTGGAACAGTAACTGAAATTACTAGGAGATTGTAAGGAAAATACACACCTCATCCCCTTAATCTCAGAAACAGGCTGTAGTGTGTAGATAAATATTTTGATTGCTGCCATAGAGGAGATCTTAAGCAGTGATTGTGGCATACCATAACAGAGGCAAATGACACGGAAAGGAAACTGTCATCAACTGCAGAGATTTGAGCAACAGTCTGGGGGAAAAACAACAACAGCAACAAAATGGATAAACACTAAATTAAGAAAATATATTGTCAATTTAATCCCACATAATGTCACCATCTTTTACATTGAATGTGTCAGGCTTTCTAGATCAGGAATCCATCCTCAGGCAGATGCTGCTGTGCTTAGACTACACAGAGTAGTTCAGCTATATATTTGTGCATATACTGCAAGGCACTGCTCTCATTAACAGCTCAACCTATGGTGCCAGGATAATCCTAAAGCAGATGTGGCCGTCACATCAAAATTTTTTCCACCTGAGCATCCACCCAGAAGAGCTGCTCCACAGCTTCTGTGGTTTTCTACTATCAGCAATAAGTCAGCATTCAACGCACTTACATCTGCTAGGGTCTGTTTTTCAACAACAGGAGCCTGAAGACAAGGACCTCCAGCTCATCTTATATGAAAAATATTCATCACAAAACCACATAATAATTTAGTTTGAAAAATACCTTCAAGATCATCAACATGACCTACCAAGACCCCTGACTACACCATGTCCCTTAGGTCACATCCACACATCTCCCAGCCTGTTCCAAAGCCTAGCCATCCCCTCTGCGAAGAAATTCTCCTTGGCACCACTGGAGACCATTTCCTTATGTCCTATCACTTGACACATGAGGAGATATTGACATCCTACTCACTGCAACCTCGTTTCAGGTAGTTGTACAGAGCAATGAGGTCTCCCCTCAGTCTCCTCTTCTCCAGATTAAACAGCCCCTGTTCCCTCTGACAATTCTCACAACTCTTCTTTTCTGGTACTTTCACTTTCAGTTCTGTTGCTCTACTCTACACGTTTCAGCAAACTTATATCCTTCTTGTAGCAAGGGGCCCAAACTTGAGCACAGTGATGGAGGTGCATATCAGCAGTGCCACATACAAACAAGGGGACAATCCCCTCCCAAGCCCTGGGACCACACTATTTCAGATGCAGGCAAGATGCCATCAGCCTTCTTGGCCACCTGGGGACACTGCTGATCTGTGTTCAGCCTGCTGTCATCCAGCAGCTCCAGGTGCTTTTCTGCCAGCCTCTCTTCTCCAAGTCTGTAGCATTGCTTGGGATTGTTGTGATCCAAGAGCAGCATCAAGCATTTGCTGAATGTCATACAATTAGATTCTACCCATCAATGCAGCCTATCCACATCTCTACGGAAAGTCTTCCTACCCTCAAGCAGATCAACATTCCCACTTAATGTGGTATCATCTGCAAATGGTACTTTCAATACTTTGTTCTAAATATTTAGTACTTGATTGCCTGCTCATATACTTTACGCAGTAACTCAAATTTTATTATAGATTTAGGCTTAACCAGATAGACATAGGAGTATTTGCATCTTGCTTTGGAGAACTGTGAGTCCAGCCAGGCAGCTTAAATCACACACACCCTGGTTTTGCCAGTCTTTCTAATTACTCATGCCTGACAACACGATCAGTGTCAGCAGTTTCAGAGCTTACTTTCCCATACTTGTTACATATGATCAATTGCACAGCTTTCCTACTTCTTTTTAAAATTTCTCACTGACTGACACATCCATTTATTTACAGTTAAATAGACACAGACTACAGATGTCACTTTCATCAGTGCTATAGGATAAAGAGAAACAAGACCAGTGTGGAGTAAAAGGAGCATTTGGGCCTCCTCATGCCTCGCTTGGTCTCTCACCATCAACAACAGAGTAAAATTTCAAAGGGTTTGGTACAGGCTTTGCTTTCCTGAGCAAGTATCAAAACCAGATAGGAGAAATCCTTATAAAAGTGATGCTTCCTACTTCCATAGATTACAAGGATAGTTTAAGGGCTGGCTGATACTACACAACTAACCTCTTCATAACTAAAGATAGGTATAACTAATTTTACTTTTTTTTTTTTGCTATGGTCTTTCCCACATTTCACTGGAATAGGCTTTTCCGTTCATTTCTAGGAATCTTACTCTACAGAAGGTTTGTGCATTCTAGCCTCTTTGCAAGACTAGCAGTGTTCCTTACTCTCCAGATGGAAGCATTAGCTACAAATAACTGCATTGACATTTTCTCCTCTGCCCTCTTACTCCCTTGACACAACCACATTAATAAGTCAGTAAGAGCAGGAAATATAGACCAAGATGTTTCAGATGACTAATAGAGTTCAGGTACCCCAATTAATTTGGTGTCTGACACAAAACATCTTAAAAGAACCTCCATTTTTCAGTAAATAGTCATTCAGCCCTACATGAAGAGAAAATAACCTTCAAAAATCTCAAAGGAGATGCCAAGTATCAATTTAAAGCAAATGGGAACATCTCTGGGTTTCATTAGCATTTCTCAAAGACTTGGAGATAAAGAAAATATATAATATTTCTAAAATATTCATTTGCACCTATCTAGAAATTCTACTTTTGTATTCTATACATTTGAGAGAAAGTTCAGTCACTGTGCACAGCAGTATTATGCTGAACTAATTTGCAAAATACTTCTGATTAATGTGGTCTCTTTTCCCCTACACTGTAAAGAAACACAAGGATAATGTATTTCTTTTATCAGTACTGATTAAAAAAATAAAAACTAAAAGAAAAGCAAACAACAACAACTGAGCACTGCACCAACAGCATCTTTTCCTTTACATCATCCTTCATCAGCCATCTTTCATTTCATACCATTGTTTTGGTTTCCCAAAATGAACATTTTGCCCGCATCTTTTGAGGTGAAACAGTTAAATACAGAGAGCTGATCTTTAAATAAGACTATGTTAAGTCCCTTTTTAATTATAAAACATTTATTTTCACTAAGTTTTGTTTTGGTTTATCCCTGTACTAGCTACTGCCTCAACAGAAAAAAAAGAAAAAAAGAAAAAAATAAGGGTTGTTGGCAAAACTGCAGTTAGGCTTTTCAATTGTTCAAGTGTTACTTGGCAATCCACAGCCAATTCTACCTTAGGTAACACCTAATTTTTTTGCCTAAAGCACTCCCTACCCTGTGAATACGCTTTCCCTGCATATATGCAAAACAGATGATCTTCATATGTTTTCCATGTTGCACAGACATGTAGGTTCTTTTTAACTATGCTTTGTATCTCTGTATCAATATCCATAGCTGTATCTATCCATTATTTACATCTCCTGCAATTGTTTGCTGCCTTCTTAACCAGCTCATCCAGTCTCTTTATCACTACAATTTTTGAGGCTCCAATATTACTTCTATACATACTGTCCTACAGACACTACCACAAACAATTCTGTATTTATACTGTGAAGAACAGGAAATGGGGAGAGGAGCACAATGAAATAACACTCTATTGTTGTAACCTTTGCTGAATGTTTTTCTCTGTCAGAACTTTGGCAAGAGGAAACAACGAAAGCTGCAGGCACCATAAAAAGCGACCAATTCTAAAAGACTGTTAGCTGCAAAATTTTAGCAGTGGTAGGACTTGCTTTGGGCTTCTTCTTCTTTGCTTTCCTGTACAGTTCTGGCAGCTCTGGACTGCTTGCCTTATAAGCCAGGCAGGGAGACTGATGCTCTCTTGAAATGCTATTTCAGTTTACTGATAAATAGATCAAATACAGAATACTTTGTTTTTCCAGCTTATTTCATCACCGTGTTCCCAATGTCACATTAAAACTCTGTTCCCTCCATCTCCAAACTGTCCAGTAAGTTAAAAAACCACATGTAGTTACCATAGAAACTATCTCTAAGATACAGAACAATTTCTTAAAGAAGTCTGCAAAGGAGGACTGAGCATCACCAGAGCAGTGATAGAGTGCTTCAGAAGGAAATGAAGGGGAGGCTGTGTTCCTGAGCCTGAATTCCTCACTCATTTTACTCAGTGATGCAGAGTGTTTTTTGTGAGATACGAATAACTATTTGCACAGTGAATAATTTATCAGTGGGTCATATGAGTATCACAAGTCCATGACAAAATAATACAACAGCAATAAGAGTTATACCTCAAATTCCTGAAGTATAATACTTGTTAAGTATGCTAAGAGTGTAGTGTGGCATCAGCCCCAGCCCATTGGGGATGCTCTCTGCATTTGTGCTGGTATCTGGAAGAATGGAAAGCTGGAAACAGCAAGAGAACTCCTCTGGGTGGAAGTAATACACTATCTGGTCTTCTCATAGTACTGGCATTTTCCAGTCTTGCAATACTACAGCATATAACATATACCTTGTCATGTCAGCCTGTAAATGACTCCTTTTGGCATTAAAAAGTCTGTAAAAACCATAATTACAATTGCAAAAAAAAAAAAAAAAAGACAAAAAAAAAGACAAAAAGCAAGTAACAGATCCCACATACATTCCCAATGTGTGACATCTCAGGGATAAGAGCAGACACTTTTCTACTCAACAATGCTGCCAAATGAAAAAAAGTGTCAATGCTATTTGTTCCTGCCACTAGAAAAAATATGTTTTCTGAACTGCATTTCAAAATCACTTTGTATTGAGAATGTCTGCTGGAACAAAATTCGGAGCTGTTAGAGAGAATTCTGCTACCACCTTCTGGCTAACAGAAATACTTATCACTTATTTAACCAGCACATACTGAGTTTGTAATGTGTCTACTGTTTCTTCAGTCTGTACTCTTCACACAATACTGCCCCATTTTCTTTAATATAGAAATATACAAAAAAAAAAGTAATACCTGTAGCAATAATTTCTGGTAGAAATAGCAAACAAATTGCAAAGAAGCCTCAATATTTAATTTGAAAGTTTTAGATACTTGAAAAATAGTTCAATAGAGAAGGACAAATAGCTAGAGATAGAAGCTCACCATGCAGTTTGGTTACACTGAACATGTTGAAGTGAACACATTTTTAATATCTGATCTTAATATCTTAATTGTTGTGGTGTTGTTTTGTTTTGTTTTCTCTCCCACAAGTATTCATCTAATCCAACACTTTTATTTTCAAATTCCTTTGGGCCACAGTATTAGCGCACTATGTGTACTTACAAGTACATGACTTATCTGAGTATTCTCTTCCATCTAGGGAGTTGTATTTTTTAAACATTCATAGGTCCTGTTGTATTTCATCCTTTTTTTCAGCTGCAGGAAGGATGAAAAAGATCATTATAATATATGTACCATTTCAAGTTATTGCAAAGCACTACTCTACATAACGGCTGTAAAGAAAGGTAGAGATTGCATCAGAGGTTTCACTCTGCAGCTAAGACTTAGAAAAATATAGATGAAGCATTACTGCATTATTTGTACTTAACCCATATCCTATTGAATTCAATGAAGAAATTTCCAGTCTCCTGAAAGCAGACCACGAAAACTGATTAAAAAATTATGTTTTTTAGATTTCAAAGACCCCTTGAGAATCCAGCCATAAGTGCCTAAGCGACTCTCAAAATGAGACGCAGGCACCTAGGTTACTTAGACGACACCTTTGAAAATTCCACCTTAAATGAATTCTTAAAATCAAACACCAAGCCAGCAAAGCCAGGTTTAAAAGGCAGGTGGCAAGGTTTAATGAAGCGTCTACTCAAATTCAGGCCATCTTTTAGCAGTAAGCATTCAGGTGGATTATTAGAAGTGGGTGCTCTTTAATCTCTCTTACCTCCTGGGAAAAACTGGCATTTAAAAAATGTTAGCAACAGCAATCACAGAAGGGATGAAAAAAGCCTGAAAAGCCAGTTGTTCTGTTTCTCTGTGACATGTGACATTTTCAAATGGTCTGCCCATCATATCTGACTATGCTCAGTTGAACTGAACAGTGTATTGCAAGCTCTGCAGGCTTTTGACTCTGCTAGTTTTTCAGAGATTTACATTTTATTTTAAACCTCTCCTAAGTTACCTGAAGAATGGATTTTTTGAACTGTGTTTAATTTTTATATTTACAGATCTGAAACAGAGCTCCCTGCTCTGACTGTCACAGACTCCTCAGAATCCCTTTAAATTTCCAGAGTTCCTTGTCTGTTCCAAGGAAGCTGAGGCCAAATCACCCATTGCCACTAATGAGAAGCTAGAACATTCAGGTGTCACCCACAACAGCACCTCTATCATCGAATCATAGAATGGTTTGGGTTGGAAGGGACTTTGAAGATCATTTAGTTCCAACCCCCCTGCTATAGGCCACCTCCCTCTAGACCAGGTTGATCAACAGCCCCATCCAGCCTGGCCTTGAATGCTTTCAGGGTGAGGGCATCCACAACCTTGCTGGGCAACCCGTTCCAGTGTCACCCTCACAGTAAAGAATTTCTTTCTAATATCTAGTCTACATCTACTCTCATCCAGTTTAAGACCATTTCCCCTTGTCCTGTCACTATCTGGAGCTAGAGCCTTGAAAATCACTCCCTCATCCTCCCTCAGTTGTATTCAGAACTCATTTACTCTGGGGTTTGGGGAAATCCTGGGATTAGCAATTCTGCATGAACAATGTCCTGGCTTGAAGATAGCAGGACTCAAGGCTCTTACAGAAAAAAAAAAATTGGGAAAATACCCCAGTATCTTCTGCATTTTGAGAATTTAAATGAAATATTCCATTTCTTTACAGATTCATGTTTACAGTGAAACCCTGCTGTTTCAAATTCTTGTATGAGTTCCATTAAGTGTGTGTGTGATGGGTCAACTTTTGACTGTTAGATATCCAGGGTGAATTTTGGCAGAAGAAATCTTTGCACAAAATCTAGCTCGAAGAGAGACAGAAATGCCTCTGCTATCAGCCAGAAAACACACACAGCATGTCAGGCTACATGGAAAGCATTCAGTGTCCAAGGGATTGGTGTGGGAAAAACTGACATGCTACCTTGCAGTGACAGCTGACAGAGGATAACCTTACTAAAACATGATAGACCTAACAATGCATTTTGAAGAATCAAGCACAGTAAATAGACATTTCTGTCTGCCTACAACTGTATTTGACAAAGAACTGCACTGCAGTCTATCCTTTGACAATTCAACAGCATCTTCTGCTCATGTGTTCTGTTCATTTCACCTACCTGTTTGTTCAGAAGCAGCGAATACAGATTTGGTAGAGGCTTCCTACTTGGTTCTGAGTGCCTTGAAATGAAAACTTAGCTAACAAGTCACTAAAATATTGAAACACAGGTTTTAGGGATGTAAATGTTAAGAACAATATAGTGTATCCCACGGTAGTTGGATGGAAAAGATGAGAACACTTAACATGACAGTGGTCATCTACAGGGGGTAGTAAGAAAATATTTTTCATGGCTTCTCAGCATCACAGGATGGGCAGCAGCTCTGCATACAAGGAGTGAACACACATTCCTTGTGGTACTAGTTCACTCTAACTTCCACTTCGGTGAAAGCAGGAAAAACTGAAAAAGAAAAGAAAATATGGTCACAATGGATGTGTTGCTGGCACTTTAGTCTTTCCCAAATTTAAAAGGGTTTTCTCTGGGAAGAAGAGACTGATTTCCTCCACCACAAGACAGTCTGATTTTTGCTGTGTCATCATCTAGTTTGACCCCCACAGTAACAAGACACAGGTATTTCCTGGAGCAAACACTAACTCAATGGTCCTTGTGGGTCCCTTCCAACTCAGGATACATAATCTGTGCTTGAAAGACACTCTGTCTCACACACGCACACATGCTGTACATATAAAATGAATACATATCATACAAAGCCTTACATCATTTCAAAATTTCCAATGATGGAAAAATAACTGTCCTTGGAAACTTACTCCATAGATCAATCATCACTACTGTTAAGAATGTGTGTGATGTTTCTGGACTGCAGATGATGTGAAGTTACCCTTCCCAGCCATTGATTCTTCATACTCCTTTTCATTAGTCTCGGTGACTCTGTACCAAGAACAGCAGTTTTCCATGGAATTATACAATGATCAAGTTGACCCATCTCTAGAATTACTCCAGAAATCCCCATTATCAGAACAATTCTCATTATTTTGTCATCATCTCTGATCAGCAAAAGAAGTTGTGTTCTTACTGTCAGTATGGACTGGCACTGACAGATTATTTTCTTCCCACTTTAGAAGTCTACCCAAACGCATAATCACAATTCCAGAGCAGCAGTACTTTCTCATACGCGTATCTGTTCACTGTCCAACACTGCTTCCAATTTTTCTTCTAGTTTAGAATTTCTGAGGTGAGAAATATAAAGTATGTGTATAACTGAAAAAAAAGAAAGGGAAAAAGATGTATATTAACACTTGAATCATTCACTGCTTCTCTAGTGAGGCTACTCAGAAAAACAAATAAAAGAGTCAGTCATTGAAGACATCATAAAAGTTCCTCTAACTCTCTGGAAGACTTTGTAAATCAAAGGATAAAACTCATCAAAAATTACATACAGACTTTCAATGTTTTTAATGCTGGGGATCCAAAAACATTGAAAAGATATTGAGTACCATTCCAAATCTGCTAAAAACAGAGGTTTCTATACATCTTCAATCATATTCTTTAATCATAAACAAAGCTTTAAAACGTATTTAAAGCACACAGAAAGATGACTATCTAAATCTTATTTGAACAGTTCACTCTGAATTTTCAGAAGTGGATTGAAAATCTCTCATGCCTCCCTCTAAGCACTGAAACTGCCTTCTGAAGTTATACCCAGTTCTGTAAGATGACCCTTGTGGGCTGTGAACTGCAGTGCTTCATGTAGGCAGGTGATACACAACTTCAAAAGAGCTACTTAATTACAAAACAGCATTCACTTCTATGCTGCTCTGGGAAACAGAAAAACTGAGTCTGTTTAACATTGTGTACAGAGAAGACAGATGCAGCTCAGTAACCTTCAGGGAACAGATTACATGCATGTGAAAGTTAGTGACAAAAAAAATCATATTATTTAATGTGATACACTGCAAAATTTCAAACTGTGAAACAAACACATTTTCAATGGATTTCCTTCTGGAAAATCTATGAGCAGATTTCTATGCCACTGATGTAGTAATTAAGTGTGGAGTAGCACCACATGATCCTTCTGGGGAACTCTATGGATTTTCTATGTTATTGTTCTCCCTTCATCTTTTGTCTGTTAGTGTTTCTGACAAACTCCATTACAAAGGCAATAGGAATGCTACTGTTTAATCCAGCAAACATAACGTCAGAACAGTGATGTCTTTTTGAATTCTTCCACAAATATTCTCAGGACAGGAGTTTAAAACATTGGTTCCTTATAAAGAGAAGCACGATGCACACAGTGGTTAAAACACAACCACAGACACAGAAGGAACACAGCACTTATTTTGCAGATGTAAAGCAGATTTTTATTCTTACGTGGTACTTTTGTTGAGAGTGTGTAAAGCGAATTTTGAGTTTTAAGAACAATTCTTGGCCCTAAGACAATGCAAATACCCCTAATTTAATACTGCAGTATGTTCCCATCAATCTTCTTATAAACCTACAAACAGAAACAATTCACTTCTGCACCAAGCAGGTGATCCCTCAATATTCGTTTTTTAAATTAAGCTCACATGTACCAGACACCTAACAAGCAAAGCTCTAATGGCCATGTTTTCACATAGCCGTATGTTTCTGAGGTGACTACACCCTCAGATACGATTAAACCACCAGAGGCCGAGCCTCTGACAGAACCAGCCTCAGACCGGTTCCTGGGTGTCTTCTGACCACAAAGGAACGCAGCCATTTAATAGCATCTCTACGCTCCTCATCACCTCCGGCCCCACGCCGCTGTGAAGAGATGGCAATCACCACCCCACACACCTTCCCGCCCTAGCACTGTGCATGCGCCCCGCTCACTGCCCGCCCCGCTCACTGCCCGCCCCGCTCACTGCCCGCCCCGCTCACTGCCCGCCCCGCTCAC
>JANHGO010000041.1:24637382-24648180 GCA_024606505.1 Aquila spilogaster
CTCAGAACAGCTGTTCCAAAGCCTCTGTTGTCTTCTACTGCCAGCGCAAGTCCAGTGTGCAATGCACCTGCATCCCCCAGGACCTATTCTCCAACCACAAGAGTCTGAAGACAAGGATCTGCAGCTTCTCTTACACAAAAAACATTGATACTTTGTTTTAGACCTCTAATAACTGATTGCCTGCTCATATACTTTATGCAGTAACTTATTATTTTTATTATGGATTTAGGCTTAAACAGCTGGTCACATCACTATTTGCATCCTGCTTTGCAGATTTCCAAGTCCAGCCAGGCAGCTTAAATTATAGGTACCCTGGTTTTGCCAGTTCTACTTCTAACCACTCATGCCTGACAACACGATCAGTGTCAGCAGTTTCAGTGCTTACTTTCTCATACTGGTTATATATGATCAACTGCACAGCTTTCCTCCTTTTTAAAATTTCTCACTGACTGACACATCCATTTATTTACAGTTACAGACACAGGCTACAGATTTCACTTCCATCAGTGTGACAGGATAAAGGGAAATACGAGCAGCGTGGAGGACAAGCAGCAGTTGGGTCTCCTCATTCCTCGCTTGGTCTCTCACTGCCAGCGACGGAAAATTTCAAAATGGTCAGCCTAGGACACTCTACAGAATGTGGTCTTTTCCACTTTTTACTGCAATAAGGTTTTCACTTCAGTTCTAGGAAAGCGACTCTACAGAAGGTTTGTAAACTCTAGCCTCTTTGCAAGAATAGCGGCGTTCACTGCTCTCCAGATGGAAGCATTACCCGCAAATAACTGCACTGACATTTTCTTCTTTGCCCTCTTACTCTCTTGCCACAACCACATTAATAAGTCAGTAAGAGCAGGAAATAGAGACCAAGTTGTTTCAGATGACTAATAGAGTTCAGATACCCCAATTAATTTGGTGTCCAACATAAGGCATCTTAAAAGAACCTCAATTTTTCAGCAAATAGTCATTTGGCATTATACGAAGATAAAATAACATTCAATAATCTCAAAGAAGATGCCAAGTACCAATTAAATCAAGCGCGAACACCTTCGGGTTTCATTAGGACTTCTCACAGACTTGGAGATAAAGGAATTATATATTATTTCTAAAATATTCACTTATGCCTATCTAGAAATTATGCTTTTGTACCCTGCACATTTGAAAGTGCAGTCACTGCACTTTACTATGCTGAACTGAACTCCATAATTGCAAAGCATTTTTTAATAATGTGGTCTTTTTTTCCCCTATATTTCAAAGAAACAGAAGGATAATGTATTGTTTGTAACAGTACTGACAAAACACCAGAGCGCTCTACTAATAGCAGCTTTTCCTTTGCATCATCCTTCATCAATTCCCTTTGATTTCCTATCATTGTTTCGCTTCCCCAAAATAAACATTTTGTCCCCTTCTTTTGTGATGAAACAGTTAAATATAGGCAGGGAACTGGTAAGCATTATGGTAATGCTCTCTAAATATAATCCTTGGAAATGTATTATTTATTATCCTAACAGTTGTATTTTCATTGAATAAGTTCATTTTGGGTTAACCCTCTACAAACTTCTGCCTCAACAGAAAAAACAGGGCTGTTGGCAAAACTACTCCGGGGCTTTTCAAATGCTCAGGTGTTACGGTGTAATCCACAGTCAATCTTACCTCTGGCATCTTTGCAACACCTACATTTTTGCCTAAAAGACACCTTACCTGTGAATGTCCCTTCCCTGCATACGCGCAGAACAGATGTCTGAACTTTGTGATTGTCTCACTATCTTGGCATGTTTTCCACACAGTACATACATATTGGGTCTTAACCATGCTTTCTATATATGTATTCTAATATCTACATTCTGTATCTGTATTGGTATCTATATCTACCCATCATTTGTATTTCCTGCCATCTTTTGCTGTGTTCAAAATCAGCTCTTTCAGTATCTTCATCACTGTAGTTGTTGTGGCTCTACTACCAATTCCATACATAACTGCCCTATACATACTTCCTCAAACAATTTTATGTTTATACTATGAAGAGCAAGAAACGGGGAGAGCAGCACACTGAAATAATGCTCTGTTGTTGTAATCTTGGGTCAATGTTTTTCTCTGTCAGAACTTCAGCAACAGTAGACTATGAAACCTGTGGTCACTCTAAAAAGCTGCTAATTTTAAAAAGACCACCAGTTGCAAAATTTTAAAAGCGGCAGGGCTTACTCTGAGGGTCATCCTTTTTCTTCGCTTTCCTGCAGAATTCTAGCAGCTCCAGCCTGCTTGCCTTATAAGCCAGGCAGTGAGACTGATGCTCTCTTGAACTGCCATTTCAGTTTACTGATAAACAGATCAAGCACAGAATGCTTTATTTTTCTAGCTTATTTTATTGTGGTGACTCTTCCTAATGTCAAATTAAAACTCCGCTCCCTCTATTTCCAAACTATCCACTAAGTTTTTAAAAAAACCCCCCAACCACAATCATAGTTACCATAGAAACTATCTCTAAGATACAGAACAATTTCTTAAAGTCTGCAGAGGAGTACTGAGTATCATCAGAGCCGTGATACAATGCTTCAGAAGAAAATGAGGGATGGGCTGTGCTCCAGAGCCTGAATTTCTCACAAGTTTCTCGCAGTGATGAAGAGTGTCTCTGCCAAAATAGGAATGGCTATTTGCACAGTGAACTGACTTATCAGTGGGTCACACAAGTATCACAAGTCCATCACAAAATAATAAAACAGAGTAATAAAACTTATCCCTTCGCATCTTCAAGTTGTTTCACTTGTTAAGAGTATGACTGGGGTGCTACATCAGTCCCAGGCGGTGGATAATATTCCCTGCATTTGTGTTCGTATCTGTGAAAGAATGACAGAATTCCTCTGGATGGAAATAATGTGTTATCTGGTCTTCTCATGATACTGACATCTTCCAGTCTTGCAATGCTATGAGGAAAACAAATCTCTTGTCATTTCAGCCCATAAATGGCTCCCTTTGGCATTAAAAAGTCTGTAAAAAACATAATTACAATTGCAAAAAAACAGAGACAAAACCCAAGTAACAGATCCCACATGCATTCCCGACACATGACATCTCAGGCGTAAGTGCAGACACTTTTCTACTCAAAGATGCTGCCAAACGAAAAAAATGTCAATGCTATTTGTTCCTGCTACTAAAAAAAAATATGTTTTCTGAACTGCATTTCAAAATCACTTTGTATTGAGAATGCCTGCTGGAACACAATTCAGAGCTGTTACAGGAGAATTTTGCTACCACCTTCTGGCTGACAGAAATACTTAGCACTTATTTAACCAGCGTACACTGAGTTCGTAACGCGTTTGCCATTTTTTCAGTCTGCACTCTTCACACATTACTGCCCCATTTTCTTTAATACAGAAATAGGAAATACAAAAAAGTTACACCTTCATTTTGCAAACCTTTCTGATAAAAAGAAAAAAACAAATTGCAAAGCCTAAGTAATGAATTTGAAAGTTTTTAAGGATTTCAAAATCATTGTTTTGTAACTGAGAAGATTTAAATTTATCATAATCAAAATTAAACTTCTTGACATAAAACTAAGTGGGTTTTTCCCACTTCTTATCCCTCCCCAAAAAGTGTTGTGGTTCAATTCAATTTATTTCATTTAGTTATCAATGAACAGAGAAATCCATTGTTTACATCACTGTAACAATAATTCACAAAAGGTGCACTCTTGTAAAGTCTTTCGCACACTTTTCCCATTGCACATGTGATTTAGTCCCACTAACTTCACAGCACCAGAAACAAAGACTATCAGTATGCTGGATGGCTGCTTTTACTTGAATACAACTGCTTTCAGCAAATTGAATGAAAAAAAAGCATAACCAGATCACAGTCTTGTTAGCTGTGTTATGACCTTTTCTACCGTTGCCACAATTTATTCTTAAAACTTCTGGAGTTAACGTAACAAAATCAGCACTTCCTTCTTTTGCTCTTAAGTAACTATCCAGCCTTCAGCTCAAGAAAAGCCTGAAGCTGTAAGATTAAAGGTTCAGAAACTTGATGATAAAAAGAACTTTGTATTAAACATTTTAAATACTCTTATTTTTAAAATAACGTCTGATGTGGAGAAATGTCCAAGAGAGCACCTTGAATGAGTCTGGCAATACTGACCAAGTGGGAGAAATCACATGAGCAAAGAGAACAGGAATAAAGGTCATCATTACTTTCCGTAACTAAGACCAGGTCACTTCATCTAATCTAAGTCCTTTCTGTTGCTGAAACAGGTGGTCAGAACACCCCCTCACCATGCACAAAATCAGATTTAGTTGTGTTAGTTCCCCCCAGGGTGAAAAGAGGAAAAAGGACAAGAAGCTGGAGATGGGGCAAATGGAAGCTTAAACATTCTGTGAAAATATCCACCAAATTAAAGTGCACGTTACTACAGTGTAATGTTTAAGTATCCAATCTATATTTAGTTTTTGTTCTTCTCCCAGTAGTATTTATGTAATCCATCAACTTTATTTTCAAGTTGCTCTGGGTCACAGCATTAGTGCACTATATGTACCTATATGAACTACCTGAGTATTTTCTCTCATCTAGGGAGCTGAATTTTTTTAAGTTTCATCATAGCATTTATGTTTCATTATTCACAGATTCTGTTGTATTTCACCGTTGTTTCAGATGCAGGAAGAATGAAAAAGATCATTATAATACATGCATCACTGCAAGTTATTACAAAGTACCACTCTACAGAAAGGCTGTACAGATTGCATTGAAGAGGTTCTACTCTCTGCAGCTAGGTCAAAAAAGGCACAGAAAAATCTGAGTGGGAAGGCACCAATGTATTATTTGGACTTGACCCGTATCCTATTGAACTCAACAACGAAATTTCCAGTCTCCTTAGCAGGACCTGAAAGCAGACTTTTGAAAACTGATTAAAAAATTATAATGTTTTCTAGGTTTCAAAGGCCCCTTGAGAATCCAGCCATAAGTGACTAAGCCTCTCAAAATGAAATGCAGGCACCTAGGTTACTTAGATGACACCTTTGAAAATTCTGCCTTAAATGAATTCTTACGATCACACGGCAAACCTATGCTAAAGCCAGATATCAAAAGCAAGCGCTGAGTCTTAATGAAGCATCTACTCAAATTCAGGCCATGTTTTGGCAGCAAGCGCTCAGGTGGATTATTAGAAACGGGTGCTGTTTAATCTCTCTTACCTCCTGGGAGAAAACTGGCATTTAAAAAATGTTAGCAACAGCAATCACAGAAGGGGGAGAAAAGTATTCTCTCCTAAAAAGCCAGTTGTTCTGCTTCTCCACAAGATGTGATGTTTTAAGATGTTCTGCCCATCAAATCTGAGCATATTCAGTTGAACTGGACAGTTTCTTGCAAACTCTGCATGCTTTTGACTCTCTTAGCTTTAGAGGGATTTACATTTGTATTTTAAACCTCTGCTAAGCTTCCTAAAGAAAGGATTTGTTTAATTATTTCAAATTTTGATATTTCCAGATCTGAAATGGAGCTACCTGCCTTGACTGTCAATGAGTCCCCAGGATCCCTTTAAAATTCAAGGACTCCCTGTCTGTTCCAAGGAATTTGAAGGAGCCCAAAATGTCCTTTGCCACTGATGAGAATCCAAAACATTCCGCTGCAACAGGTGCTACCCACATAGCAGCCCTAGTCTGGAGCTAGAGTCCTGACAATCTTCTCCCCCGCCCCCCCCTCAGTTTTATTCAAATCTGGTTTAGTTTGTGGGTTTTTTTGCAATCCTAGAATTGGCAGTTCTGCATGAACAATGTCCTGGTTTGCAGACAGCGGGATGAAAGGCTCCTCACCAAACAAACTGGCAAGCAAATCAGCAGATTCTGCATTTTGCAAAGTGAACTGAAACATGCCATTTCTTTACAGATTTGGGTTTTACAGTGAAACCCTGCCATTTCAAATGCTTGGAAATAGATGGGGTAACTTTTGACTGGTAGGAACTCAAGATGGCTTTTGGCAGAGGAAATCTCTGTACAGAATCTATCTCTGTGCAAAAAGGGGGATATAAACCCCTCTGCTATCAGCCAGAAAACACATCCAGCATGTCAGGACACACAGAAAGCATTCAGTGTCCAAGACAAGGGTGCACTGACATGCTACCTAGCAGTGACAGCCAACTGAGGGTAACGTTACTAAAACACATCAGATCCGATTATAAATTTTCAAGCTTAGAGCACAATAAATAGACAACATTTCTGCTTGCCTAAAGCTGTCTTTGCAAAGAATTGCCTTGCAATCTATCTTCTGGCAGAATTCAACACCACGTTCTGCTCATTTCACCTACCTGTTTGGTCCAAAGCAGCAAATACAGTTCTTGGTAGAGGCTTCCTACTTGGTACAGAGTGCCTTGAACTGAAAACTTCCATAACAAGTCCTTAAGTATTGAACTATTGTTTTTAGGAACATAAATGTTAACAATAATACAATGTGTAGTATTTCATGGTAGACAGGTGTAAAGGATGAGAAAGCTTCACATGACAGTGGGCATCTCCACGGGGTAATAAGAAAACATTTTTCACGGGTTCTCAAGACCACAGGACAGGCAGTAGCTCTGCACTCTAAAAGGCAACATGCATTCCTGGTTGTACTAGTTCAATCTGTCCAACTACCACTTTGGGCGAATGTGTTGCTGTGATGCTTCAATCTTCTGGTCCAGATTGCGGATAATGAACCTCAAATTAAAAAGGATTTTCTCTGAGAAAAAAAGAGATTGAACTCCTTCACCACAAGAGAAACTCATTTTTACTGTCTGATCATCTAATTTGACCCCCTGAGTAACAAGACATAGGAATTTCCTGGAGCAATTCCTGCTTCAGTTACATAACTTGTGCTTGAAAGACACTGGTTTATGTATACGTGTATGTATATGTATATGTGTGTATATATATATACACATAAAACCAACAGATACCATACAAAACCAATCATCCTTTTAAAGCTTCCAGCAATGAAATAATAACAATAATCCCATCACTCATCACTACTCTTAAGAATGTGCATCTGATTTCTGGATTACAGATGTGTAGCTTCCCTTTCCAGCCACTGATTTCTCCTATCCCTTTCTGTTAACCTCAGTGACCGTGTATCAAAAATGGCAGTTTTCCATGGAATTATACAAACTATGACCAAGTCTTAACTTTCTCTAGAATCACTTCAAAATTCCCCTTAATGAGAACATTTCTGACATTTTGTAATCATCTATGATCAGAAAAAAAACCCCAACTGTGTTCTTACCAACAGTATGACTGGCACTGACATATTATTTCCCACCAACTTTTTAAGTCTATCCAATTGCATACACACATACAAGTCCAGAGCACCAGCACATTCTCCTGTGTATGTCTGTTCATTGTAGAACACTGCTTCCATACTTTATTAAGTGTAGATTTTCTGATGTGAGAAAAATAGAGCATGTGTAAATAAAATAAAGTTATATGAACACAAATCTTTGACTATTTCTCAGATAAGGCGTCTCAAGATCCCATTGTTAAAGACATTCTAAAAGTTTGTCTAACACTCTGGAAGATTTTGCAACTGTAAGTAAAGGACTAAACTCATTGAAAGTTATATAAGTACTTTTCATGTTTTAAGTTCTAGGGACCCAAAATCCAGCAATCAACCATTAGACAGCATTCCTTATCATTCTGAATCTCGGTTAAAAACAGAGGTTTCTACCCAAAATATACAGGAATAAATGACAAATCTATTATGCACACAAGAACATGTTTACCTAAATCTTTGAACAAGTTACTCCCCGTATTTTCAAACCTGGGTTGACAATCTTTTACACCTTCCAAGCACAGAAACTGCTTTTTTTAAGCCATGTGGACTTCTGTGAGATGACTATTGTGTACTTTGAATCTGTAGTGTTTTGTGTGGGCAGAATATTCGCTATTTCAAAAGACTCACTTAATTACAAACCACTATTTGCTTGTACACTGTTCTGTGAAACAAAAATCTCATTCTATTTAACATCACCTACAAAGAGGACAGATACAGCTCGGTTACCCTTCAGAGAACCAATTTTATGTGTGTGTGTTAAAAGTAACAACAAACTGAGTTTTCAGATTAGTTTTTCATTTTCTTTAATGTGATACACTACAGAATTTTGAACTATGAAGCAAATACATTCTTGATGGATTTGTTTCTGAAAGATCTAAAGGCATGTCTATCAGTGAGATAGTAATTAGGTGTTGAATAGCACCACCTGATACTTTTTGTGAACTATATGGATTTTAAATTTTATTTTTCTCCCCACAAGTTTCCTCTGTGAGTGTTTGAACCAAACTATATTACTAAGGTCATAGGAATGCTACTGTTTAACCCAGTAAATATCATGCTGGTAAAGTAATGCTTTCTGTATTTTTATACAAATATTCTCAGAACAGAAATTAACGCTCCCTCTGCAGAAGCATAACTTATTTGCATTGCACAAAGCCAAAAAATGTTGGCTCCTTCTAAAATGGAAGTATGCTCGCTCACTATGGATGAAATGCAACCACAGTCACAGAAATAGCACAAAACTTATTTTATGGATATAAATCAGGCCTTTATTCTTATGTGCTACTTTCATTGACAGCGAGTAACATGAATTTCATGTTTTAAGAACAATTCTTAGCCCTACGATAACAATGCAAATACACCTACTTTAATGATACACCGTTTCCATCAGTCGTCTTCTTATAAAATAAGGTATCCAACAAACAGAAACAACTTAAGTGCTTTCTATGTAAAAAGGGAAGCATAAAAGTTAGTTATATTCTTACTCCTCCCCTTTCTTTCCAAATTGTTACCACCACATGTATTTATACTTTAAATGCTCCTGGCAAATAGCAAAAGAATATTTTTTTCTCCTTGAAACCTTATCCTCCCAGTCTCACGACAGGCCATGGTGGGAGCTCAGATCAGAAGCAAGCACTTGCTATTTGATGGCTCAAGCAAACGCGTATCTTTGTGCAAGATATAAAGATAATGAAGCAAGTGGAGCGCATCTCACAAACTTACAAGTTTCCAGAAGTTTAGGACTACGTTAGCAGCAGTCTCCTGATTATCCTTTTTGCATCCTTAAACTCCCTTTAAAGAAGCACTTGTAGGGATCACTTCATCAGCTCATTCTACGCACACGTGCTTCAGGATTTGTCGTATGCCGTATGAACACCTAGGCATTTCTATCTTAAAAACTGTGCAGTAGAAGTTTAATTATAAGAAACCACTTTGTATTTGCCTGCAGAAATGTAACTAGCTATAATTATTAAATACAACCTATTATAATACATCAAAGAAGCTGGCACACTATAGAGGACACATAAAATCGGTCAGCTGACAGGAGCATTCAGGGTAACTTTCAGGGAACTGCAAGAACATAATTAAAAAATTATCTTTTTCACAGTCATTTCTGGCGTTGGTATCTTTGTTTCTGCGCAAACGAGACAATCCTTTAATACACACACATAAGTACTTTTCAAAAATTAAACTCACATGTATCATAGGCATTTAGGAGGTAAGCACTCATAGTTTCCTAACCAGTCTTTTTATGTAGCCAAATATTTTTTGAAGTGACTTAGACAACCTAACATTCTCAAAAGAAAAAAAGCTAAAAACTCGCCAGAGGCTGAGCATCCCCTCCACCAGCCCAGCAACAGCACCGCTCACAGGCTGAGGTGCTCGCCGGCTCCTGGCGACTCCAGACCGCGGAACAGCACCGCCGTTCAGCGGCACTCCCACACACGGGCCCGCTGCGGCCAGCCTCCCTCAGCACCCCCCGGGCCCAGCCGCCGGACGGGGCCGTGAGGAGGCCGGCCCGGCGCGACGGGGAGCACCGCGGGGGGGCCGGCGACAACCCGCCTCCTTCTGCTGCGGATGAAGGGCTTTCCAGGGCTATTTCAGCCCGGCGCCAGCCTTGCCGCGGGCGGCGAGGCCGCAGAATCGCCGGGGGACGGCGGCGCTCGCCCTGCCCGGCGCCATCCCGCCTCCGCGCCGCCTCACCGCGCATGCGCGCCGCCCCACACGCGCCCTCCTCATCCGCCTCGCCGCGCATGCGCACCGCCACACGCGCCCAGCTCTCCCGCCTCGCCGTGCGCTCCCGCCTCACCTTCCTCACCGCGCATGCGCGCCGCGGCGGCCCGACACCCGGCTCCTTCTTCTCCTTCCTCTTCCTCCTCCTCCTCTCGCTCTGGCAGCGGCTCCCGCGCCGGGCGGCGGCGCCTGCGCAGCCGTGGCTGCCCGCTCTCCCCTTCCCCCGAAGCTTCGTGAAGATTCCGGAAGGCTCCGGCCGGCTCTTTCCGCCGAGGGAGCTGACCCGCCTCCGCCCTCCCCGGCGCTGCCCGGCTTCCGCCTGCCGCCCGCCGCTCCGCCGGGCTGCGCTCGCCCTCCCGAGCGGCGGGGCGGGGAGCTCCGCCGGCCGCTCCGCCGCCATGTCCTTGCTGTGCTACAACCGGGGCTGCGGCCAGCGCTTCGACCCCGAAACCAATACGGAGGGTGGGTGAGAGCGGCGGGGAAAGGCGGCGGGGGCGCGGGGTGCCTCCCTCACTGCCCCCCCTCAGCTTTCGGTGTGGGGGGATGTGAGGGAGGGCGTCCCGGAGGGGTTACGAGGGGTCTGCGGTGTGTGTCCGTGTGTCCGTCCCGCCTTCGCCTGTCTGCTGCTGCGGGGTGCCGCTCCGCGCTCGCTTCTCCCCGCGGAGGCTCCTCGTGTTTTCACGCGGTGGTTTGTGTCGCTTGGGGGGGAATACAGCAGAGAGAGAGCTGGCTAATCTTCAATAAAACATATGCTACAAAATCTGTTAAGATAACATCCCTGTCT
>JANHGO010000041.1:24648280-24687621 GCA_024606505.1 Aquila spilogaster
AAGAAGGGCAAATGAAGCTAGTCCTTTAATCATATAAAGGAATTATAGTTTTTTCCCGTGTCTTTACCAAACAGGTGCCACACAACTTTCCCGCCCCACCACTGCGCATGCGCTCCGCCCACTGCGCGCTCCACCGTGCGCGTGTGCCCCGCCATCTTTGGTTTCCCTTCTCTACTCACGGCTCCCGCGCTGCGCGGCGGTACATGCGCAGTGGCCGCCGGTCGCTCTCCTCTTCCCCCGAAGCTTCGTGAAGCTTCCGGAAGGCTTCGGCCGGCTTCTTCCGCCGCGCCGCCCCCATCTCCCGGCTTCCGGCTGCCGCATCCTGTTTCGCCGGGCTCTCGCTGCTCTCCTCAGCACCGCGGAACGCCGCTATGTCCTTGCTGTGCTACAACCGGGGCTGCGGCCAGCGCTTCGACCCCGAGAACAACACGGAGGGTGAGGGCGGGGCAGGGGGTCCGTCGCCGCTTTCCCTTCATCTCCGCTTCCGGCGCGGGGGGAGCGGCGCGGGGACCTGAGGGATCCGGGGTGTCGGCGTGCCGGCAGCGGGCGGTGTCGGGGCACGGCCCGGCCCGGCCAAACGCCGTCTACTGCTGGTGGCGCCGGGAGCGCTTGTGTGTATGTGTTGCGGCCCAAAGGGTAAAACGGCTCGGCTGGCCTGCGGCAGCTGGACAGCGAAGCCTAGCGGGGTCGCGGCCGGGCCTTCAGTGCTGAGCCCACAGCCTGGCTTGCCCCCCTAGGGGCTGGCCGGACAGCAGCTGGCCTGCTGCCTTGGGGTGGAAGGGACCTTAAAGCCCATCCGGTTGCAGTACCCCGCTGTGGGCTGGCTGCCACCCCCAGGTCGGGCTGCCCAGGGCTCCGTCCAACCTGGCCGTCCTCGTGGCTCCACAGAGGCTGCAGAAGGGGGATCTGAGTTCTCAGCAAGCTTTGCCCTCGTCTCATTTGTGAAGACTAATTTCTAGGATGGGCCTTTTGCATTAGTGTAATTTCTAGTGAGTTTAGAAATAGGTTGATGTGATCTGGCATGTGCATACTCCATAACTAAGAAATCACTGCATGAAATGTTATTTTTCTGAGATAAATAGTTCTAAAGAGAGGGGCAGTACTTTGTGTAAGGCTTGCTAACGTTAGTAACAGCAGAAGCGGGCAGTTTTGTAATGCTGCCATTCAGAAATCCTATCTCACCCCAGCTTGGCCTGAAAGACAAAGTAGGTAGGGTTTAGATAGGGTTTCTTAACAACAAAAACTTTCATTAGGCCTTTATGACCTGTTCTTATTATAACAACAATTTTTCACTGTGTTTTCTGATGTATGTGATATAAGTTGAAGTAGACCAGACCTGATGGACATGGCCCTATGCTGTGTGATGCTTTGATTGGGAAAGACAGCTTCTTACTATGAAGTTTGTTCAGTAAGTGACTGGATCTTGGTGTTCTTGTGTGCTAGCTTAAACAGTTCTGAAGGTAAATGTAGTTTTCAGGAGCGCTTGAAAAGACTAAGTCTAATATTTTTTGCTGAATCAAAGCTTTCAGCATCACTAAGCTTCACTAAGATCAATAGGATGATAGCTACTTGGACATCTAAGACCCTATTTCACAGTATTTAGTTGTCAGGATCAAGTGTTTCGGAGCTGGGGAGAGTGTTTAAGTCTAACATACTGTAGGGATTAAGTGAAACACATATTAAGCACCAAAATATGTATTCCTTTGATCTTTGATAAGCTTTATATTGATATAATCTATCACTTAAGCTTAGGATCAATAGTTAATAGGAGGTTTTTACAATTTTTTTTCAGTGAAAATAGAAAATGACATCCATAGGTCTCAAAGCTGTTATGGATGTTTCATGCTTTCAGCCTACAGCATAGTTATTCCTATAGTGATGATTGATGTAAGAGGCCATTAATATTCTCTTTAGAATGAGATGACTGAAAAAACATGGGCATATATATTCTGTAGAAACTGTCATTGTTTCCAAAAAATGATCAGGTGACAACTGGCTGATATGAAGGACTTGGAGCCTCTTAAAGTGAGGCAGAAAAAACAGCCTGAGGGAAAGCATTAAAGGTATGAATACATGGGTGTAACTGGATGCAGTTATGAAACCATTTGTAGCATGCCTAGCAAGGTAGAAGTTTAACATGCATTTTAGGTACAGTAACTACTGGCTAGATCCATACTGTTAGAGTGTTGTGCGGTGTTGGACATAGAACTTACCTTTAAAAGGGGCAGTAGAATTTTAGTTTATTTCTCTAGAAATTAATGACCGTATGAACATTGCTAATCCATTTCAAGTCCAGATTCAATTTTGCCGCTAATACAATGGTGTAATCTAATACTTTTGTATAGGTTTGAAATCAGGCCTGCTTAGCTACAGTTGAGAAGGTGGTGCTCACAAACAGGTTGAAAATGTGTATGTGTGTTTGTCTCAGTTTCCTCACCTTACTGCAACACTTTTTTGTTTAGGCCTTAGTTAGGATCTTTGTTAATGCAGTTTTATTTGGTTTGTTGCCAGAACAGGATGACTTACTCTTTAATGTTCGTTTATCCAGCGTATTGGTGTTGCACCTGCAGGATCAGCGTGGTCATACAGCTGATGAAAACTTATTTCACGTATTTCTGAGGTGGAGTGAGGTAGAGTTGAAAGCAGTGGTAGCCTAGGTTTTTGGAGTTTGTCTGACCTTTAAAATTTCTTTAACTTTGGTCTCTGCTATTCAAACTCTGTTCCTTTAAAGCGCACCCTCTGATCCATTGTCTTTCTCACAGCATTCTGTTTCTCAGTCTGAATCTTTCTTTGTGAACTGTTCATAAGCTCTTCCCATACAATAGTTTTCCTGTTTTCTATGTTTTATTCCAACACTGAGAAATTAAGTGGAATCAGCACCCTCCTGAACACAGTGACTTGCCCAAGGAGCTGGATGAAGATCATCAAGTTAAATGAACTTCTATAGCTTCTGGGCTGTAAAGCATAGCTTGCAAAATATTGGAGTGCTTCCACAGGGCAGCAGGACAGTTTGTAAGTTATATGTAGACATACCTCACTTTGTCATCAAGAATTCAGCAGGATTCCATCGTAAAAACCTTTAGGTTTGGATGACCTTTACTATTTTCTACTTTGCCATGTAACAAAAAGTATAATAAACTGCTTCAGTGAGTAAGCAGGGATGTAGCAGGAAGGTAATAGCAGACAACAGTGTGCACTGTGAGACTGGAATTGATTTGAGTATCAAATTTTCATTTGATTTAAGAAAAAAATGAAAATTTATGGTACTTGCATCTTCAGAAGTGATTTGAGCAAGAGAGAAATATGGATTGCTTTGAAAAACTTTTCTTAAGGAGAGGTATTAACAGCAGTGGAAAGGTGAGTTGAAAAAATGTTGAAGAGCAGCCAAAGGTTGGAAGCTGAACTCATACGAATCAGAAATAGATCATGCTTTTACCTGTTCAAGTTACTATTGATATGTGCCATGTTCCCTTCTTCTTGCTGTTAATCTGATATGGGATGTTTGTTATGAATGTAAGCTTCACTTAGACAAGTGTTTCTGGTCTCCATATGAATGGTAATGAGGGATGTTCTCTGGTGCACTGAATGGTCAGACTGCTTAGTGATTAAGTTCCACTGCCTCTTCTTGAAGCACTGTAGAGCTGCTTGCCCCAACAGTTTCTGCTGTGGAACGTGCATGGCCCTCGTGAGACAGCAACAGGGAGTGGGTTGCTGTTTGCTCCATAATATATTGCCTGCCAAGAGGGCTTAAGAAAGCAAGGAAAAAGGATTGGGCTTGGCCAGAAGGACAAACAGGTGCTGGTCTGCATCTGACATGTGAGGGATAGCTGCCCCTGAGTTCTTTCTAGGATGGTTTAGGTCTTGAGAAATATAGCACTAATTAATAGCACCTCTCTCTTTTCAATCCACATACTTCTTGGGGATCAGAAATAGTAATTTAGGTCTTCTCATTCAGAAATAATCTGAGATGTAGACAGCTTAGTTCTGCTACCATGATGCTTGTGATGGCATGTATAGCATGTTATGTATTAAGTTATGTATTGCTTATCTTATTATTTGAAATGGGTTATTACTTACACTTGTGTTTTATGGAGGCTTATAAAACATGTTGCCGTTTGTGTCATTTTTAATTTTATCTGTTTCTACAAAAAATAAAAAATGAAATTGCTTTAAAGGCTAGAAGGTAGCTGGTGTTTCCCATCTTGTTTTTGACTCATATCATTAAATTGTCCATACAGTATATGTCAGAAATGTTCCGTAATCAAGGCAATTATGTTACACTTGAAATATTCATATATTGAGTAAAAAAGAACAGTTACTACATAAAAAGTTGTAATGTTGATAAACATCTATGAATATCTGCAGTTAGTTAATGAAAGAGGTATTTTAGCATTGTGTTTGTATAGAACCTAATAACGATTAATAGTATTGACAGGGCTGAATTGTGTGTGTTGAAGACTGGCCTTTGACTTTATGGCCTTAAACAACCTTGGAGACCACAAGCAGTGATGTAAGAACAAGATAATTATCACGGATTTTAGTGAACTCAGTGCTTACACATTTGTGATCAAACGGGTAAAAATTCTTGGTATGCTTGAATATTAATAATAGCCATTTTCTTCTAGATTCATGCACGTATCATCCAGGTGTGCCAGTCTTTCATGATGCTCTCAAAGTGAGTATGCAAATGTCTTTACGTCTTACCTTTTTTCCATATATGTAAAACAGCACACTTCTTTTCCTCTTTCTCTTTTCTGAAGGCTGTCGATCTGTCTGTCCAGTCTATCATTTTGAGCAACCCCATGAAAACTGCTGAAGAAGCTTAAAACTGTATCTGTATGGTTTAAATGTCGTGCAAGTCCCTGTGCCTTGTGTTTCTTTGATGTCTCAGAAATTTAATTAGGCCCTTTGAATAGATCTCTGGAGGTACTGAGAGGCGTCTTACTCTCTCAGTTAATTAACCTGCTTGTAGTTTAGACCAGCTGCATGCCCTCTTATATGACAAGAGCACTAACATGAATGTGACATTTGCCTACGGTAGAAAATAGTTGTATTATGTTAATGTGATAATTTGGTATGTTGCTTAAGTTGGGACTGCTCACCCATGCCTCTGGTGTAACTGTCCAGGATACTTAGGATAAATCTTCAGTAATGAATTAAATATATCTGACTGATATGTGTGCTTTGGCCAACTGCATAGCCCACATTCTACTGAACTGTTTCCCTGCTTCAGGATCTACTTGGTATATCCAGAATGCCTATTGGGAATTATTTGACAGAGAACTGCTTAGGTAGACCAGACAGTACTGAAAATACTTTTTAACCATTCAGCAGGTCAGGAATCCGGTGTACAGGACCCAGCACTGTTCAGTGTATGTGCTAATGCAGATGTAGCATAAGCGGCCTTCCTTAGGATTTGGAACTGCTAGTTAACTGTGGGGCAAGCAGGTTTTCATGGCATAGAAACTGCTTCTGCTGGCAGTACGTCTCATCCACGTCCAGCCATGTGGTGGTTTGGGGTACACAGAGGCAGTTGTGTGCTAGGTAGCATGTTTTCTGTGAGCTGATGGTGATGCTGCAGTGCAATACAATACAGTTATAGAAAATAAATTGCCGTAGTCTAAATAAGGTTATAGCTACTTGTAACACAGTGCTTCTACCTAATCTATCTAATCTGCTTCTACCTAGTCTACAGACTTCTACCTAATTACAAGGACAGAAATTATAAAGATACCTCAAAAGACTGCATTTACTTTCTCTTGCATGAGCATGGTTCTTTAAAATGACGACTACATCCCCCACACCCCTGCTTTCCTAACTCTAGGCCTAATTAAATGTATCATAATTTTCTGTAGGTGGTTTTCTTCCTGATGGGGATTGTAGGTAATCTTAGTGAGCAGGGGTTAACCTTTTATCTCTTGGACTGTGTAGATAGTGAATATTTTAAGGATATTTTCAAACCATCTACTTAAAAGCCAGTGTCTCACTGCTTCAGCTCTCAGTGTGGTGGGAGAGTATATCTGCAGTGCAGATCTCCTGAATTGTGGAGGGAAATAAGCACTTGAGAGATCTGACTAATTCTTAAGGAAAGAAAAAGTCCTCTTCATTTTATAATGGGGGCCTGTACATTTTGCCACAGGTGAGTGTAATCGCAAGTATAATATTTTTTTGTTCTTATCAAGTGTTACCTTGAGGGTTGAAGTAACATTTCTGCTTTCTCTCATAAAGAGTTGGCACCTAACTTGTCATGGAAATGTCGCTTTGTGTTCAGCAGATTCTCTGATTAAGGCAGCATGTGTGAACTAGAAATGGCAGATGTAACAGCTGTCTTAGGCTTCTAAAAATGCAGGAGATTGACAATATTGTCCCATCTTGTAAAAGAATAGGACTGGTCTTTCATAAGCTGCAGTTAAATAGGGTAATCACACTTGTTCTATTTTTGTTCCAAACTGTTTATAGGGTTGGTCATGCTGTAAGAGAAGAACAACAGACTTCTCTGACTTCTTAAGCATTGTGGTATGTGTTCATGTTTATTTACAGATTTTACGTTTGTCAAATCACAGTGATAAATATTAAGTGGTACATTTGCTTACGTGTTTAAAGTTTGCTTACTTGTTTTACAGCTATCTTAAATCTTGGATACACGACTTTTATTGCTCTAAGGTTGTAGCTGGGTCTCACTTTTCAAGCTTTAGTAGACATGTTTAAAACTTATTTACGCTTGTTAATAACGATGGACAAATAATGTATTTTTTTTCCTTTTCTTAAATGTGAAAAATATGTATTTTTCTTTAAAGTACATACAAATGAATTTATTTTCCATCATAGTTGTACAATTACCTTTATGGCCAGCATTGTATGTGGGCTAAAGTGGAAGGTGAATCTGAAGATACACAAGAACTTGCTGCAATTTTTGATAGTTGTGCACAAAAGAAATAAACTCTCTCTCTATATATAAGCATAAAAACATATGTTTTCCCTAATAGGGCTGCACGAAGGGTCTCCATAATAGTGAGAAACCCCCTGAGCCTGTTAAACCAGATGTCAAAAGTACCACTGAGCGGAAGGAGCTAGCTGAACTGAAACCCAAATTTCAGGAACACATCATTCAAGCACCAAAACCACTGGAAACAATTAAAAGACCAAGGTATTGTATACAAAACTTTTTTTTATTATTCCAGATTTGTGGTTGATTTGCCAAATTAAAGCTTGTTCGATTATTAAGTGTTACTCATCTAATACAGTGTAAAAAATCCCAAAGAGTTTTGGTAGCAGTGATGATGTTATCTCTAACTTCAAAATGAGGTAAAAGAATTCTGTTTAGGACATGGTAACACTGACTGGATCTCTGAGCATTTAGCTTCATGGCAAGCCAAAATTGCAGTGTAAAGGTTTGTAGCTTAGAAAGAGTGTTGTAGTAGTGTTTATGGTTTCAAATATTCATAACACATATTAAGGTGTTTGTATATGTATTCCTTAATCTCTCTGATTTGTTTTTATTGTAAAGTACATTGGATTTCTTGTTGAAAAGCATTTGAAATTTCTAATCTGTAAGAATGGACACTTAGGAATCTAATTTGTTATTGTAAGGCAGATTAGAAAGGAAGAGCCTTATCACAAGATTAAAAATTACTACTGTCATCTTTTGTCAATTATTTTCCATGAAGTTGACATGAATACGTGGACGTTTTTTTAGCCCAGATGAACCAATGACAAATTTGCAGCTGAAAGTGTCAGCTTCCTTGAAGCAAGCACTAGATAAACTGAAACTCTCATCAGAAAATGAAGAGAAAAAAGGTAAGGATATAGGGAGGTTAAGTAGGTATGAGACACTTAACTGTCAGACAAATAAATTCTGTTTTTTTGTCATTTCTTTCTGGGGCAATTATTTGTCAAGATTATTCATGTTCTTAATAATCTGAGAAAAAACTTTCCATCTGTAGAAGTATAATCAAAGTTAAATGTGAATGTTGTGGGGATTTGGGTAATAGGAGCAATGAGTTCTCACTGCAATTATTGGAGCTGCTTATTCATAACAGGTGACAATCCCCTGAAAACTGGTTGGTTCTCCCTTGTCTGCTTTTCCTCTTTTTCTCCCACTGATCACTTCAAATTTAATTCCTTTAGAGACACTAAAATTGCTAAATTCAATCTGTGTGCATTTATGGCAATTTTATACCCTTTTGTGTTTTAGTGAAAACTGTCATTTAGCTTCTCTTTGTACTTGGTATTCAGATTCTTTGCTTGTGTCTATTTATAGGCAGCAGTTGGAACCTTTTGTAGTCTTAAAACCAAACATAATGAGTGATTGTTTCTCTTTGTGTATGATTGTAGTAATCCTTTTCAGCCTTATTTTTTTTCTTCCACTTAAAACAGTGTAAATGTATAGTATCTAAAATCTGATGCAGAAATAATGAAGTTATTGGAATATTTGCAGAATTTCTGTTTCTTTGTACCTTTCTGAAAGACTTGAATAGCAAGCAGTTGTTTGGTTGTTGCTTTTTTTTTTTTAATCTACTCCTTAATTCCTTTAAATTCTCAATAACAGCAAAATGTTTTCTACATTGTAAACTTCAGCTGTTTTTTTCTATCATACAATTCTGTTTACAGAGGAGGACAGTGATGAAATCAAGATTGGGACGCCATGTAAAAATGCAGGCTGTTCAAAAGTAAGTCATTCAGTTCCACCTTTATGCCCTCTTCCTAAACTATTACATGCAGAGTTCTGTCTTTTTTTTGTTTGTTGTTCTTTTTTTTCCCTGCTACAAATTGACTGAAAATAGGATAAAGTCCACTGGGCTCAACAAATACACGGTTGTTAACATACGTTAGTATGGGCAAACGTGAGCTGTTCTGTATTGTGCATGCAGTAGGTCTAAGATTTCTTTCTTTTGAGATCCATCCTGAACTTGTAATTACTAAGTTTACCAAACATACAATACTAGAGCATTTAACTTAAAATGCTAAATAAAATATTGGTAAGACGTGGCTTATTGTTAACACTTGAATTGCTCTTTCGTACTTATATATACCACTATATATATCAGAAGCATCTCCAGAGGTAGCCATTTAATGCTTCCTGCCAGAAGAATCCCCAAATAAAATGTTCTAACGCTTTTGTTTTAACACTGAAATTAGCCTTTTTATTACATGGTCATTTAAGCAGACAGGGAGTTTTTTTGCCGCCACCCTTGTTATGTACAGAAAAGTAGAATTGAAATAGGTAATTCGCTGTCCATCTGACAAACGTGGGGCTTTTGACTGAAACTCTGGTGGGAGAGAAATTTATAGAAGTCACTTGTTTGTATTAGGAAGAAGTGATGTGGTATGCGGTGTCATAGATGCATGTTTGATTTACTTTCTTTTGAGAATCCATGTTTTTTATGAATGGCGACTTTATTTTCTTTTAAGTACTTTCTTTCTCCGACCAACTTTGGTCCACCTATTATACACAGTAAAAAAAACCTGTAAATGCTTTGTTTCACTAGACATACCAAGGACCACACAGCACTGAGGAAGTATGTCAGTACCATTCTGGCGTGCCTATATTTCATGAAGGGTTAGTACTCAGTTTAATTTTCTAATTAGTCTTTTATCTGCTACTGCTTTTGTCCTAGATGTTGTCTTGTATTCATTCTGTATTTCTTACAGTCAAAAATGGTAATGATTGAAAAAGTTACTAAATTAACGGTAATTCTTCTTAAAGGAATGATTTTAAGTATTCACAGTAATGTCCTAAAGATCGTTTTTTAATTACTTTCTTTGCAAACTTCAAAGGATGAAGTATTGGAGCTGCTGTAAAAGGAAAACATCTGACTTCAATACGTTTTTAGCTCAAGAAGGCTGTACAACAGGAACGCATGTATGGACTAAAAAGGATGCGGTGAGTACCATTAGCGTTGCTTTACGCAGCTAGTCATTCTAAACTTTTGTACTGAAATGTAGTTCATAGGTTGTTTGAGCTTTTACCGTAGTTGAGCTGCTTTAGATAACTACCTGTGAATATGCAGAATATTGTGCACAGCATGACAGGACAGAAAAGGAGTTTGAAATAGTCTGTGGTAGTACTTTACCACAAGTATGCTTCTATCTTTCTTTGCCATAATACATACAGAAATCTAAAAGTGTTGTTGGCAAATTCAGCTTTAATAAAAAGGTGTGCTGTTGGATGCAGCTTAACATACATTTTTTATTAATATAGTCTTAATTGCTGAGGTAAATTCACTTTGATGCAGCAAACTTGAGAGTCATTTAACAAAAGAAAATCAAAGATTTATTACAGAAGATGTGATTCTGTTACCTCATTTTATAATTACTACTTTTCAAGTACTTTACTTCCTCAGTCACAAAATTGCTGCTTGCTTTTAAGATTTGCTTGTATTTAAGCAGAGGTTTCAGATACGTAAATAACAAACAGAAAATTTGAAGTGATAGACCTGAAGCAAGAATGTATCCTTGTGAAGTATCTACTTCATTAAATGTGTTTGTATTCAGATAATGAACTTCTAGTTGATTGTTATTCGATTGTATTTGTTTTTGTTTTTAAATTTATCTTTTTGTTTGTTTGGATTTTGTGTTGTTTTTTTTTTCTATTTCATATTTTCATACATTAGAGAACAGAGAGGAATACTTAATTTTTGCAGTGATATGAAAATTTCTTGGCGTCCTGGCTTTCTGTTATGTGCCGTACTACTACCTGCTGGATAACTCAAGTCTTAGAAAGGAGGTTGATCCAACAAAGGATGTTTTTATTTCATTTCATCACAGTGCCCCTCTTTTTTTCCCATACTCTCTGTCATGAACATATATTTATCAAAATTATATGCGTTTATGTGTGTATAGTATATATATAAGTATTTTGCACTCTCATCTGAACGTCATATCCTAGCTATGTTTATTGGCTGTTAAAATAGCACTAGGATTTTATCCTTATATTGTAAAAAATACTTTGGAATGCATTTTTTCCTGTGGCCTTTTCTTTATATAGGGAAAGAAAGTAGTTCCATGCAGGCATGATTGGCATCAGACTGGAGGAGAAGTGACTGTTTCTATATATGCTAAGAACTCTGTTCCTGATCTGAGCTATGTAGAAGCAAATAGCACAATGGTGAGTATCTACCTTAAGATATCATTCTTGACCCTTGTGTTTAATTATATGTAGTTCGGGTTTTTTTTTCCTTCCTGTTGAGACATCTGTACTTTAATGCTTTTTTTTAAAGGCTGCAGAAAACCTTTAATTAGACTTCTGCAGTTAAATCCCGAGTGTGATGGACTTCCAATTGGCATATGTGTAAATAATTACAGATTTATAATTTCATTGTATTTGACTTAAAATAACTGAATACTGTTCTTGATGGTATGCGACTTCATAGGCAGTAATATTTAAAGAGTTCTAAAATAATGTTTCTGTGGTTTCTTAATCACTCTTTTGGAGAAAATGCAACAATTTCCTGTATATACGCACTATGGTACTGTATTACAATCTAGAATGTATTTTCACTTGTGTGTGTGACAATTTAATGACTTTTCTTGTAGGATCTGAGTCCTAATTTACTTAAGTGTACTTAAACGTAGTTGAGGTGCCTTGTATTCTTAGTCTGACTAATTTTTCTGCTGTTTTTTCTCTTAAGTTAAATATCCATATTGTATTTGAAGGAGAAAAGGAATTTCATCACAATGTGAAATTATGGGGAGTAAGTATAAGAATCATTTTTCTATTGAAAAAAAACAAACACGACACATAAACCCTCAGCTGCTTCTCTTTAAAAGCAGTTTATTTTTCCTGTTTACTTTGCTTATTGAAAGAAATTCAATTGCATGTCATTCAATAATTAAACTCAAATCTAAAGCTAATGCCTTGAGTGAATACTTGACTTTTCTTAGAGCAGCAGGTTAGATGAGGTGACCTCTTGAAATCCCTTCTGCATCAGTTTATCCTAAGATCTTATCCTAAATATGATAATTGTGTTACAGAAAACCCTTGACATGATATATTGTATGCATATTGTCTGCATTAGTCACGTGTGTATTGTATGCTCAGACACACATTTGTAGCTTGAGAATGGGAGAGAGCTGTTTTTTTTTTCCATATAAGAGGGAATTTCATCTACCTAAATATTTACTCTTATCTGAGGATAAAATACTCTTCCTAACTTGGTTCCAAGTCTGTTTCTTGAGGCGAAGTGTGAAATATGTTTTCTGTTTCAGGTAATTGATGTAAAGAGGAGTTATGTGAACATGACGGCTACAAAGATTGAGGTTACTATGCGAAAAGCGGAGCCTCTATTATGGGCAAGTCTTGAATTACCAGTATCCAGCACCCAACAAAAAAATGAGAATTCGGATCAATAATAATTCCAAGAGATGAGATTTCCTATTGTGAAGTGGTGACTTGCTACTGTAATCAAGTATTTAATTTTTATATAGTCTTTTTTTAATGTTAGATCTTGTTCCATTCTACAACAAAGTTCCAATGCACAGCGAATGAAAGTGTCAGCTTCAAGAGTAATAGCTATTTCTTCTGCTCTTGCTCCCATGAGAATATTTATTCTAGTTGGAGTGACTCCATGAGGACTTAAAATAAAAGAGCTATGGCCGTCTGCTTACAACCTTCCCTACTACACACTGACCATGCAAACAGATGTGCTGTCAGTCCGCAGTGTGTGTTAATTTTTCAAGTGTTGTGTTTAGACTGGGTCTCTTTGGTAGTACACATTAGAATCAGCACTCTTCATTATGAAGCACAATATTAAAGGGAAAAAAGCCTAAGTGATTAACATGCAATTCCACGTCTAAATTAAAAAGACACATGAAAGTACATGTTGAAGAGCACTTGTAGAGTTCTATTCTTGTCTGCTGGAACTAATGTTTGTTTCAACATCTGTTGGCTGTAAAGGGATGGAATAAAAGGTATTTTGATAAGAGTTTCAGTACTTCCTGACTCTTGCTGTCTTTCAAGCATAAACACAGGAGATCAAATTAAAATAAAAACAAAGGTGGCAAGAGGGGATATTTCTTACTCTTGTACCTTTGCTGTTTGATTTGTTAAGTGCAAAAGTCAAGGGGCAGTAAAATGAGTAACAGTACCTCAACTTTGAAAAACATACAAACTGCAAAACATTGTAAAACTGCCAAACTGCTGTATGTATTTGACAGAATCTTTGGAATGAATGCTCTGTCCTATCCCACAACGTTCATCATCTTGAATATTTTCGAAGTGGATGTCTGTAGTAGAAGTCAGTACACAATGTAGGTGTCTCAGGAAAATTATTTTGATATAGATATGCGTTCTCTTGTTCCTGAGGATAGTGATCTGAGAACCAAATTTACAGGAGAAACAAGCCACAAGCGTTAAGACGTTTGTCTCAAGTCATAAATGTACCAATCAAATCAAATATTTTAAGAGTACCTTTTCTTTTGAAGAAGCATAAGCAAAAGTATAATTAGAAATCTAGAGCTTACATTTGTTTTCAGTTCTGCAGCAGTTAAGATTTGTGGCTGAAAACAGGATAGTTGTAAAGGTGAGGCTTTTATCTAAGCAACAACTCATGCAGTAATGTTGCTTTCTGCTTGCAAAAGCAATTTTGGGTTGCAGCTGAAAGAGGAAAAAAAACATGTTTTCGTGTATAAGTTAAGCAAAATATGTAATATTATTTATTGTGCGAAAACTTAAGTAGCTTTGTTGACCGTGAAATGGGCTGATGTTCATCTACCTACCTTTGATAGACCTGAAATCCAAGAGCAGTGGAGAACGCAGCAAAAGCATTCTGAAATTAAGTAGGGATTTCTAAGACTCCTACTGTTTTCCAGCAGGTATAATTTGAGGTGAGTCCAGAGTTCTGCCTCTAGCAGTGTTTAAATCCCTGCAGTAGTAGCAGACACTACCGAATAAACTGTGCCCCTCACACCAATGTTAAAATCTGTTTTGGTTCTTCTTTACCCATTTCCTCATTGACTTGGAGGAAGTGTGGTTGCTTGGCCCTAATTAAAAGTTCCAGCTCTGAATTTTACATGAAAGATTCAACTGAATTCTAATAATGCCTTTTAAACAAAAATAATTTTGAAAGGGTCACATGCTGTGAAGTGGTGATGTACAAGGTTATGGAAACATAGGTCTGCAAGTGGTCCTCCAAAAATTGTTCCAGTGTTCCTAATGTGTTCTGAGCCATCAACTGGAGCTCCTATTAGTTGAGTGCTAAGAAAAATTACTTAAGTGGGGGAATAATTCTAAACAGCTGTAGCTATCAGCATGCCATCTGTATTCTTGCTGAAGTCTGAACCTGGACAGTATTTAAACACGAGGATAAACTTCTAATGTAGTAAGCAGGTTAAAGTGTCTGTCTACACATGTGGATATATAAATGCTGTAAATGTGTCATCTTTTCTGCATTTTATTTTACAGATTTTCAATATATAATTGCAGCATTATATGCTGTAAGTTACGTTGTAAAAATCCTTTTTAAAGGATGAGAAGGAAAAGTGAATTTCTTCAGGAAAAAAAAAAAATCTCTTTTTAAGCAATTCACATGACCTGAGTACATTTAACCTGTAATTCATGAAAATCTGAATGAATTGACCTGCTGTTAACGCTGCAGCTTTTGAGACCCTGAAACTGCTTGTCTCTTTAAAACTAGATTCTGCTGGGAGCTGGATCAGCTTGGTAGTGAATGGAAGAAAGCTCCTGCAGGCATGGTCTTCAGTCGTGCTTTAGTGTTTTCATTGATTCCTTCCACTCTTTCCCTGTTGTTCATACTCTCAGCAGGGAACTCTATGGATGCTTCAGGAATTATGTAATGATTTTTTTCCCATCAGTAAAGATGTAAACGCTTTTAAATTGCGCCTGTTTTAAAAAGCAAGCAAATGAAAAATCCCAGCTTAGATGAGGCAAGAAGGTCTGAGTTGTACAAATAACAGCCTAATTCTCCATGGCCAGTGACATTCAAAATAGAAGGACAGTATGGATTGTGCTAAGTTTCTTACGTAACTGCATTCTTTGCAGCTTTTTACATCGGTTTATGTTTAACCATTGTCAGGGTACAAAAACTTGCTGAATTTATTTGCTGAATCTGAGTGCTTTGAGCAGATGATTGTGGTTGCTCAGAGCAGTCTTCAACACACTGATGTCTGACATCTTTACATGGTTTCTGAGAGCTGACACTTCAGTGGTATGTGGGTTTGACTGTGACTTTTATTAGTAAATGAAGGGGAAAAAAAAGGCGTGGTATACCGAACTAATCATAATACTTCTCAAAAGCAAGATTTGAAAGCTAAGCTAAGCATTTTTTGCTTACGCAGGCTTTACCCTGTTTAATAATGGTGAAATTCAGTAGTGCAAACAAATATATATCGGGTTATTTGCAGTTTAATTTACCCTCTTTTCCATGTTTTTGGAAGTTGTGCTGTAGTTAACAAGTTGGTTCATGGTCTAGCTATAATTTTATAATTTATGAGACTTAAAATCCATACCATAGGACACTATACCTCACACAACAGTGTTACACATCTCAGTTATAACTGTCCAGGTGCATGTAGAGCTTTTTCTTCATAATGTGCTTTTAATAAGAAAAGCAATATGTGTATGTACCAATTTGTGACAAATTCTAATCTCTTCCTTCATGTTTAGGCCCATTTTCCTAACTACTGTTACACTGCATCTCTAGAACAGAACATTCCTTGGAGGTGTTTTAATGCTAGCACTGTTAAGCACTGGGCTGTTGAGCTGCTCTGACATTTTAGATGGCGCTGATGTAACTTCACAAAAGCATCTTCCACCTGATGATCTTCTGGAACACTTGCACTATCAAGTCACCATTTCAGTAACGTAGGGACTAGTTCTATTTTGAAGAGAATTTTGCCTTGAAAAAATCAGCTACTTACTCTATGTAACAATGCATTGTTTGCTTGCATTCTTTACAAATGGCATGGTTATTGATTAAATACTGTACCCATTGATCAATGGTTTTTCCCTATCGCTACTGTTATATATATATTTTTTTGTCTCTGTTCAGGAAAGAGAGAGATCCTATTTAAAGTAATGAGTTACGTGTCTGGAACACTGTTGGAAGGTGCTGATAATTTTGTTATTATAAATAAGAGTCTTGAATTGCAGTTGGGGGAGGGTGCACAATGTCCTTTTGCATGGTTATTTGGTTCTGCACATTCATAGAACTTTCATGCAGAAATTAATCTCATGTCTTCATTTTCTTCCTTTTTTTTCCTAAATTTATTCAATAAAGTTCTTATTACATGCTGGTTAAACTTGGATTTTTTGGCTGACTTTGTTGAAGGAGAGAACTTCTCTTTGGATTCGTAACACAGTTGTTTACATGCGGTGGGCATTATCCCCAGGTCAGTCTGTCTGTGAGGGGTGCAGTGGCCAATGGGCACAGACATCCAGTGATGTTCATAAGATCAACATTTTCAGCTGAACTGACCATTTTGTTTCCATAGTAGCACGCACAGGAATGAAGACACTGCTGTCTATGAGTGCCGTCAAGCGTGCGTTTGTAGTCAGTCTTTTGAGCCCAAGAGGAAGAGGGCTGTGGAGACAGATACCTGTAATGTAGAGGTACGTGAAATGTGTTTTTAATTCAACCTATCATACAGTTGAATCGTAGAGTCCTAGAATGGCCTGGGTTGGAAGGGACCCCAAGGATCACGTTCCAACCCCCCTGCCACAGGCAGGGCCACCAACCTCCAGGTCTGGTACTAGAGCAGGTTGCCCAGGGCCCCATCCAACCTGGTCTTGAACACCTCCAGGGGCAGAGCATCCACAGCCTCCCTGGCAGCCTGTGCCAGTACCTCACCACTCTCTGTGAAGAACTTCCCCCTGACATCCAATCTAAACCTTCCCTCCTTGAGCTTAAATGATGAGTTAAATATCATCAAGTGTATGATGACCAGTTCTGGCTACCCAGAACATGTGCAGGTTTTTTTTTGCATCCAGTGCTCCTGTATGAGAAGAAGCATCTTGAATAGAATATTTCATTTTTGCAGCCTGCTGAAAGCCAGTATTTGAAATATATACTCTTGGTTAAATATTAATAAAAGCTGCATTGCAACCAGAAGTCATTCGAAGCTAGCTAGCTGGAGGCAGAGCTGTACCTTACAGCCCTCCGTGGAGTATGTTAGTCCCAAAACCTTGTTCTCCAAAATGTTTATTTTAAATTTGACATCAATATTGATATTGCAGTACTACTACGGAATTCAGTGCTTAGGGTAAAACTGACTGTGCTTCTAACTGAATATGCTTCACCTAATTTGTTCTTCCTTTATTGGAAACCAGGTCTGTGTGTTGGAGGCATTTGCTACTCTGCACTTCAGACCCTGAGGGACTTCTTAATTTTTCAGGGAGCTCCTTGTGATCAAGTAATACTGTACACACAAACATGAGCCCAAACTTCAGAACTTCTGCCTTCACTTGTGAATGCTGTTAACATTTGGATTGTTTACTTGTGAATATAACCTAAACAGAACTGTTCCGTTCAGAATCACTCTGATATTAGCTCTGCAAATCGGAAGTCTGTCAGCACTTCTGTTACAGAGTTTTTACTTCAGTGCATTTATAAATTAAACGGAATTCTTGTGCTTGCCAAGAGCTGTGACTTAACAACTGAAAGAAGATAAAAGTGGAGAAAACGAAGTGGAGCATATTCAGCATAGCTGGAAAGTAATGAAGGGAAAGGTTTTCAGATGTCAGTAGGAAGACACAACATAAATCGTATAGAAAAGGCACCAAGACTGAGGGTTAACATAAAGCAACAGCTCTCACTGTGGATGGTCTGAAGGACTGAACATTGAAGTCGCGGTGCTTTGTAATTTTTCCTTTTGTCTTCACACAGGTTCACCTTGTTGCTGTGTATGTGTGAGCACAGAGGCATGGAAACACTTCTTTTTACTTTTATTTCTCCCCAGTGCTATTCTACTTTAAAACACGCTGTTGCACTTACTGCACCGTTATATTGATCCACTGCCTGAAACCTGCGGTGTGGTTGGGGTTTGCCCAACGAAAACTGGCATACACTTTGGTGTGGTTGAGTGGCAATACCAAGACACTGAATATATAGTTCTTAAGCTAAAGCATATGCCATTTGCCTCAGCTTTTGCCATTCTGCAGTCGTGTTATTAGCTAAAGTGGAAATGTCTGTATTGTGGCAGTGTTGTATGCCCTCATTTTTTTGAGGGGCGATTTAGACTGTATGTAGGGAATAAGTTTTTTACAATAAGGGCAGTGAGGCACTCACACAGGTTACCCCGGGAGGTGGTGGATGCCCCATCCCTGTACGCACTCCAGGTCAGGCTGGAGTGCTCTGAGCACCTGATGGAGCTGTAGGTGTCCCTGTTCATTGCAGGGGCGTTGGACCAGGTGACCTTTAGAGGTCCCATCCAACTAAATTTTGTGATTCTATGATTTTTTCTCCCTATGTTCTACATAATCGAGACATTTGGAATGTGGTTGTTTGCAGAATGAGCGCTAGCTATGAGTGAGATGGTATTTTGTCACGGAGCGAGAGCTTGTCAGGGCTTCTCCATCTTCTGATAACTGCTCTTTGGTACAAAGCTGAGTGCAGTACTGACTGAGAAGCAAGTGCTCAGTTCTGCAGTTACACTCTGAGTCCCATATAAACATACCGCCCTCCATCAGGAAGCCGTTCATCAGACTGCAGGTGGCTAGAAATGATAGATGTGTGTGAAATTAAGCCACGTTCAGGCTGAATTATGTGGAAAGAGAAAAGCTAAATCTGTTTCATCCATTTCTCAGGTTTACCAAGACTGGATACATCTATGTAAGATCGTGTATAAATAGCTGTCCCTATTGATCATCTGTGAAACATTTGGGCTCTTCCCCAAGCACTCCCTGTGGACAGCTTGATGAATGCAGCATTGCTGCAGCAGGGCTTCGTTCCTGCTCTGCAGGCTCCTGGGACTTGCTGGGCTTGCTTGGTCTGAGCTGCTCCCCACCTTCCTGACGGGTTGTTCTAACTGGTTTGGCTGATGGACAATGGGATGAGGAAGAAGAATCACACAGAGAATCGCACACTGTTGGTAGGGGAAGGCACATCTGTGTGCACCTGATCCCCCCCTGCTCCAGCAGGGACACCCAGAGCAGGGTGCCCAGGGCCACGTCCAGGCGGCTTCTGGAGGTCCCCAAGGAAAGGGTGGATACTAGGAAGTGTGTGTTGTAACTATTTTAACTGGTTTGGTATTGAAACATCTGTCTCTAATGGTATTCTTTTTTTTTTTTTTTTCTATACTAAATACACTGAGATGAAGAATAGTTCAATTGGTACTAACAATGAACTTGGCTTTCATTCTAAAGAGCACTTCTGCCCATAACAAGAAAGGGAGGATGCTTGAGCTTTATTCCTCAGCTGTGGCAATGGGTGACAGCAGTGGCTGCACTTGTGCAGGGTCCGGTGCCACGACAGCTCTGAGCCCTGGGCTGCAGGCAGTGTTTCAGGGCAGGTAGGAAGTGCCAGAGGACTGAAGCTCAGCTAGAGAAGCAGAACTGGCGCTGCTTTGTTCAGCAGGGAGGTGCTGCTTCCAGGAATATCAGAAGGGAAAAGTGATCTCGGAGTGAAAGCTTTCTGTGCTCTGTTCGCAGCTGAGCGTGTTTCCCCAGGCTGACGTCCTGGTGCACGTGGATTACCTAAGGATGTGTTGTCACAACAGTCGCTGTGTCCAGCAACCGTGGCTCATCTCCTTCTAAAAATACAGCCAAGTTTGGAGGTAGTGTGGATGGCAGAGTCAGGCGTGCGTCAGCAGCTTTCTGTCAGCGAGCAGCCTAGCAAAGCACATCTGGGGAAGCTGCCATGTAAACACAGCGAGTCTATTCTTATCTGCTGCCCTCCTGTAAAATGCTTTTCCCATTATCGCTTTCCCCGTTCTTTCCCTTTATGGAAGGCTGTAACACTTGAACCTGGTCCAGCCCTTCCTGCATGAGGTTCCTCAAATCCAGTCCTCCTCCATTCAAGAAGCTCCCCAGGTCAGATCCATCAGGAAAGCCAGTTGACACTGAACATGAGCTGCCTTGGCTTCATGGATTATAACTGGCACAAACAAGTATAGAAACAATCGGATGGTCCTAAGCCTTTCTATGTTTCTCCTAACGATTGCCACCAGAAACTGATGTCCCTGCTGCACTTCACTTGGAGCTCAAGTCCAGCATGCTTACAGCTGAGGTACAGGGTTAAACAGGAGCCACGCGTACTTTACTGGAGTTACTTTAGATCTCAGGAGTGTAATAGCAATGCTGTGGTCTCATTGCAGCTAAATTCAGCTCCTGGTTTCTCTAGGGATAGTTGCTGCATGGCAGGTGTTTCTCAGCAAGGAGCGCGTTGCTTTGGTTTGGGTCAGAACAGCGCAGCAGACACAAGGTTCCTGTACTTTACTTTTGCGTTCAGTGCTATTCTGCAGTCCATGATGTTCACCTTTGTTCAGGTCTGGTAATGGCACATTTAACTGTATGGCATTAAGATCTCATGGCTGAAAACAGAGGAATTTAGAGTAAGAGACAGAGCAAATGGGTCTTGGTGAGAACACCCTGTTCCTCCCTGCTCAGGCAGCTCTCTGGCTGCTTTTGATGCCTGGAGATTCTCGTCTGCCTCCTTGAGGGGTTTTCAGTTTCAGAGTACAGAGGTTATTTTCCCAGTAACCTCACAGTCACAAATTCCTGAAGCACGGTAAAGGCACAACGCAGGTACATTTAACCTGAGGGCCAGAAGGGTTTGGTCCTCCTCTGCTGCAGTATAATCATGGGCAGTCCATAGGGTTCACATTCCCTTGGCACTTACAAACATGCTGAGATGTTACAGGTTGTCCATAGAAGAAGGACTCAATTATAGATACTGGGTTGGTGCAGAAGTCAGCGTATACAGCACCAGTACTGATAGTGATCATCTGCATAATGGGCTGACTCACAGTTTTAGGGCCTTCCTCTTGCAATGCCTTTTCCTTAGTGTACCTTTTCAGTAGGTACACTGAGTTACGTTGCGTGGTTTGTTTTTATCACCATCGTAAGAGAAGGCAGTTTGAGGTCAGCTGAAACAACCTGACAGATTGCTTTGGCTGGATCTAAACCATGGACTACTTGAGGCTCTGTTCTAACAGATGAACAGCAGTTGTTATTGAGAAGACTTACAGAACCAGAAACTACAGATTGATGGTGTACTTCAGTTGTCAGGGTGGTGGGACAGGGAAATCTTCGTCTCACTGCTCCACAGAAACAGTCTCTTGATGCATGACTGTGTTGGGAAGGGTTGCCGAACTAAAGTGCTACAGGTGTGGAGAGAAGCATTGGTCTCACTCAACCCCAAATGCTTCATCCACAAAGGTACTGCATCAGCTTTAGTCTTCATTAAGCTTAAGATCTGCAAGGTGTTTCTGGAGGTTGTTCAGTATCTATTTACTTCATCTATTTACTTATTTGCTGACAAGCAGGGCTGAAGAGCTATTTTAATTTACTGTCAATTTTAAATTCCTTGAAGTCTGTCAGCATAAGCCATCCATAAGTAAGGGTTTGGGTATCGCCATCCCTGTACAACATAACAGAGAGGAAGGGAAAGAGAAAGCTCCACAGAGCTCCACAGAGCCTTCAGGATGTAGTAGGTCATAATGACTCATTCATTCATACGTAGTTATCAGTGACGTGGAGAAGGGGAAGGAAGCAATAGATTCCAGCTGGGCACTCTGTACTGCTTCAAATAGCGCATGGAAACCACAGGAGATAATAGGTTACTTTGCAGTGGCAAGGTGATGGCACAGAGCTCCAAAAACTTGCACTGAAAGTGTATGTTTACTGGTGAAACATTTGTTCACTTAAATGAGAGGTGGCTTATTTTGTTACAAAGATTTCTGCCAATTATGAAGAAATCACGCTACATCAGATATCTCCTTTCTCTACAGACACTCTTTGTTGGCCATATTCTGATAGGTCCTAGGCTGTTCGCAAGGAAGAGGTGCCAGTGGCTTTCCTTCCACCACCCAAGCATCCGAACCCCTCCTTGGGGAACCCTCAGTTACTGTCCACTGTGGGTAACATAAAGCTATGAGGGAGGAAGAGTGACCCAGGAAAAGGGAACAGTGACCAGAGTGGTTATGGGCCAGTCACCATTCTTCTTGGTAGCATATTCCCCTGAGACCAACTTCCTGAGGGACTGAACTACTGCAATTTCTGGCTCCCTTGTCTGAATTCAAGGCATTTGGGTTGAGAACAAGTCTTGCTGGAGCCTGGTAAGTGTTGTATCCGCTGCCCTGCTTCCAGTTCTGTCTGTTTTACCACCACATCTGTTCTGCTCCCCATAAAACAGAACGCATTTCATTCCCCAAACCTGCAGCAATTTATGGTTGTGAGCAAAGCTGCATCATACTTTATATAAGAGAAAAATACTGGTTATTATCAGCTCCCTCACAAACGGGAATGTGATTGAATACAATTCTAGCAACTGTATTAGTTGTAAAGTGGATGAGAAGTACATTTAGAGGCAAATGAAACAAGAATTTTTTTATTTTTTACAAATTAAACAGTTTTGTACAATTCAGCCTTTCAGTATCTAAAGAGGAGCTACAGGAAGGAAGGGGACAGGCTCTTTAGCAGGGTCTGTGGTGACAGGACAAGGGGAAATAGCTTCAAGCTTAAAGAGGGGAGATTTAGATTAGAAAAAGGAAGAAGTCTTTTACGGTGAGGGTGGTGAGGCACTGGAACAGGTTGCCCAGAGATGTGGTTGATGCCCCATCCCTGGAGACTTGCAAGGCGAGGCTGCGTCAGGCCCTGGGCAACCTGATGTAGCTGTGCATGTTCATTGCAGGGGAGCTGGACTAGGTGACCTTTAAAAGCCCCTTCCAACTCTAAGGATTCTATGATTCTATATACAGCTCCTGATAGGAAACTATCTCAGGTCTTATTAGAAGACAGAATTACTACATACACTCAAGTCAATAGTGGCAATGGTGTCCTCCATCCCTTCAACTGGAAAGAGACATCTCTGTGTGAAAGAGCTCTTCCAGGAAAAAAAAATAAATGAGCAAAAGCTGCCACTGGTTTGGGACTGGAACGAGCATCAACTGGAGCGGGGAAGTCAGTTCTCAGTTAACCCACAATCTCCATTTTCCAAAGTGCAGCTACAGGATGGAGGTACACAGTCACTCTCAGAGTGATGGACCCTCACTGTTCACGGGTCTCTGTGTCAGCTTCCAAGAAAATGCTTTTGAATTTCTGCATAAAAGCGGCTCTTTGATTGTTTGGAAAGTCTCGTAGCCCTTTTGGCAATCAGCTGGAGGGACCACTGTTTATTCTTTTTTCAGGAATAGAAAGCAAGTCAGTAAAGCCTGTGGCAGGTGGCTGGAACTACATGATCTCTGAGATCCCTTCCAACCCAAGCCATCCTATGATATATAATCCTATAACAAGCACTCACCAGTCCTGAAGAACGGATGCTAAAATACAGAGATGCCCTTGGTGGATTATACAATAAATATCAGTATTAGAAAAAGAAAAAAAAAACATATGAGGTGAGGACTGTTTCAATTTGTTTTTGGCTGAAATGTGCTGCTGCTCACTGTGATGTACAAGATCTGCAATATGCCAATAACCAGACTGTACATCCAGGAGATGGGGGCCTCTGACTGGGAACTGCTTCTTCCATCTCCCCACCTGCCTGCCTTCAGATCTGCTTCCAGACAGGCTGTTCTTCAAGTTACACTTTTGCCACTATCAGGGAAGTGGTAATGTCTCACTGAGGAGTCCTTTGATACACAGAGCTTCTGCTCACCCTACCCCTGCAGCTGCAGGCAGACAGGAGGTTGGGAGCTCAGGCACAGCAGGCAGTTGGCTGAGGCTGGGTCACTGCAGTAGTCTGACTACAGTGCGTTTCAGCCTTTGCTATGTGACTGCGTTTTTCGAAGCCATCGTCCTATGCTACTTCTTTCAGTGTCTCTGCAGCTGCCTGCACAGTGAAGGCTGCAATGGAAATCTGCCTCTTAACTTCTTCCCAGGCTCTGTGATGATCGGTTTTGCTTTCAATATCAAACATGGCATCATAGATACCTGGGAAGGACTCTCCAGCATACTTGTTGTGGCTGCTTGGAGCAAAGATAACATGTCTGTGGGGAAAGAAAATAAAAAACATAGGTATGCTAAGTGGAAAAATCATGAGTAGTTTGTGCATTCATTGGGGAAACTGCAAAAACGTGTGCTACAAAAAGCAACTAAGAGTTACAAGAAGACTACAATTTACTAAATATACAGGAAATGTAGTTGGAACTGTCTTTAGAAGGATAGAACAAACCAGCCCATAGGACAAACTCTATAGGAAAGGGAACAGATTTAGCACAGCCTTCTCCTTGGGAAAACACAGTGCATTTGCCTAATTAGGAATGAAGCCACGTTAGGAACTTTTGTACATGAGAGCTTAACAAATCTGTTGAACTAATGTGACAGTACAGAACGTGGAATAACATAAAAAATGGGTGTACGACTGAGGAGAAAAAGTACAGAAGTCTGAAAAAATAATGGAGCAAATGATAGATAACCATGAGATCTGGAAAAGGAATGTGAAAACCTATGGGAGAATTGTCAAGAATGGCACGGATTCTTTTGAGAAACAGTGATTATATTGGACCTGAAGTGGACAAAATCATAGCTTACATTTTTTTTTATAAAGAATAGTTGCAGATCTACTTTTAAATTTATTTTGTTCATAAAAGGTAACAAAGTGCATTTGTAGTATGTGAAAGATGCCCCCCAACCTGAAATAAATGCTAAAGCTAAATTCACAAGAAGAAATGCAGGAAACAGCCATTTCAGTGTTCCAGAAGTGTGAACAACAGTTTATCCTAGGAGGATGGAAGTATGACTCTCAGTTCCACCTGCCTGAGGGACTTCTGGCTTGGTGTGAATGCCTTCAGGCAGTGAGAGCTGCATCCAGCCATCAGATGTATCCAGCCATTGAGAAAAGGGGGATATTGCGAGCAAAGTGAGGCAGTTGCGTACCTGGCACTGGAAGCTAGCTTCTGGCAAGCGGAACTAATAAATGCATTGGACTTCTATACAGGGTATGGTGAATTGAGCACTGCCTTCCTCCAGACCCACAGGCTTGTAGAGAGAAAACTTCAATAACAGCCAGTTAAGGATTAAAGACAATGGCAAGCAACCAAAGGTGGGATGAACAGGACTCCACGGAACAGCTCATGGGTCTTTATCTATCTAAAAACTTCACAGAGTATCCTGGCTAATAGAAATAGAGTGCCAGGACTGGGAAGATGAATTAGGGTGGTGCAGACAAGGAGTTCTTGCAGGTTACCAACAAAGTCTGCTACTTGCTGAATTACACCTAAAACAGTATCCGTTGAGCTATAATGTCTACATACAGCCTACACAGGAGTTAAACTGGCTGGCTCATTAGGGTGGGATTCATCTCCAAAATCAGCCTAGATAGCTAAGAAACTTAAGAGTTAGGGGACTTAACTTAGACAGTTAAGGAACTTGGACAAGTTAAGAAACTTGTTGCCTCACCTGTAAAACTTCCTTCCTGGTAAGCCAAGAGGATCAATGAAAGCTCTTTCTATAAACATCAGCTGATCGTTCATGATTCGCACTGCCACTGGGCTGCAGAGAATGGAAACGAGACGCATTTCACGTGGTGAAGAAACATGACCGCTCCTTCTCATTCAAATATTGCTCCTCTTCCTTGGATAGAAGACAAAGTTTTCCAAATAGTGGCCTCCAGCCACTGCACCCAAAGAGCATGGGAGTCCCACAGAATCATTAAGGTTGGAAAAGACCTCTAAAATCACCAAGTCCAACCGTCAACCCACCGCCACCATGTCCAGACCACATCCCTCAGTGCCCACCTCCACAGTTCTTGAATACCACCAGGGACAGTGACTGCACCCCTCCCTGTGCAACCTGTACCAATGCCTCACCACTCTTCCTGAGAATAAATCTGTCCTAATACCCAATCTGAATCTCTTTTGGTGCAACTTTAAGGCCACAGGGCTGGCCCATAGGTTTTCAAGCATCACTCTATCTCCTTGAGGTGTGCTAAAAGTACAAATATTTGTGTCACCTACACCATTCAAGCATAGGCATCTAAATACAGAGCTCAGTCCAACTTTAACTTCCACTGCTATCTGCTTTTCCATTTATTACAATAATTGTAATGACAAGCTGATATTTATAAGCTCTACAGCTGATACTATTTATCACTGAAAGCAGAATTAATCTTGGCAGATATTGCCTGTCTCAGAGTTCAAGGGCTCTGGTCCATACTAATCAGACAGACTCCCTGTGCAGTCAGTGCCCTCGCTACCCTAAGCAGATGTGATTAACTGCCCCTTCAAAATACTAATTTTACTCCATGAAATATAAAGGGAATCAGGACAAGTAATTATATCTTTAAGGTGGCTAAAAACTGAGCAAGATAAATATCACCCCAAGGAGAGAAAGAAATGCAGGCTGTGCTAGGAGCAAATCCAAAACTGACAAGACAGCTGGTCTACATTTTTAACTTTCTCCAACCAAAGTCTGATGAAGGGCTTCAGGAATACCCTGGGACAAAGAAGGGAAAAGCCACAGATGAGATGTTACTAAAACGGAGATACATATGTTCTTATGTTTTCAGACTTACTCCTTTCTGTCCACTTGCTCAAGCCTCCTGTGAAATTCAGCAGCAGCCTCTGAGAAGTTCCCCACGGCGGAAAAAAGAGGATCTGGAAGGGGAAGGATTTTAAACAACTTCAGAGGATCTGCAGAGCCCAATACACCTTTCAGTTGCTTAGAGGGAACACAGCTACATTTGTTTTGCTGCTCTGCTTGCATTAGTTTTCTTGGCTCTCCCAGAATTCATGACTTTCCCCAGTGCAGGCTTGGAAGAGCTGCACTACCAGCAGGAACAAAGACCTCGGCCATGGCCCTGTGTGCCACCCACAGCGCTGCTACCTGGGACTCTGCCCGCTACACCTGACTGCATGTATCACGCTGCACGGTCGGTTGCTTTCTCCGGCTCTGCCCCTGGTAACCCATCCAATCCCATGCCATAGCTGAGCCACAGAAGCAGCAGACCTCCTGCTAATGACAATATCAGCAACAATGATTTCCCCATGGAAGGGGCTATTTGATACAGACAGGGGAAAAGAATCAAATTCTGCAGCTGATTTTTGTAGAACAAGGCGGGTGCTACGAGCAGAAATGCTCTCACCAAAACTCATTACCCATGAGGAAGTTTCACAATGTGCATGTTTTGCCTACAAGTTTCAGAAATCTTTAGATAATCCAGAACATCCTCTCTTTGTACAGGAACATGGATGAGGTCAGCACCTAAATCCAGCACCCCGTGGGCAACTCCCGCCCTTCTACGCTCATAAATTCATCTCACACTACTTTAAAAAGTGCACAGGCCTTCTTTTCCCAGGACTCCTATTGAGACCGGTTCTGCAGTTTCTATTTCCTGCAAACGTATTCATTCATCACCAGCCCACAGTTACTTGCTCTTGCATTAATATTTCTCTACAGTTTACATAACTAGAAGCACAGATTTTGCCCCTGCAACCTGTTTAAGGACTGTGGTGGGGAGTCACCTTGCTGGGGAGGATTTGCACTTGTCCACAACAGCGCTTCCCCGGGGCAATAGTTATCAGCTTGCCAGAGGACAGAGCTCTGTCCCGCTGACATCACGGCTGTACTGAGGCAACAGATTGTATTTCAGAAGCAGTAGGAGGGGATTTAAGAGAAAAAGGAAAGGTCATCTGAAAATATATAAGAGAATTTGTGCTTATGTTCATGAGTTACTCTGTGCTGCCAATTTCGGCTATTTTAAGAAATACTATCACTGTCTTTTTTTTTTTCCTCCCTGCAGACCTTATTCCCCAATAGCTCATTATTACAAGTAAATATTTCATGAAGAAAAGGCTTCCAGCGTTCATTGTTGCAGAGGAACAGCTGAAATGGTGACATAAAGGCAAATTAAAAACAACTTCATCAAGTGTTTTGAAGGACAATTATGTGATTTATTCAGCTTTAATTAACAGCATTCTGACTTTCGGGGATGTCAATAAGCAGCTCTATAGAAATGTTGAGTGAAATGAATTTCAATATTCACAGTATTGTAAAAACTACATCTTTACTGTAATGCACTCTGGTGAAATTGAATCTACATAAAGTAAGAATCATAGTTTTACTTGAGAAATATTTGAAACTGATCAGGCATCAGAGGAGAGACGTGAAATTAATGAAAAACAATGAACAGGTTGGAGAACGTGCCCTGTAAATGGTCAGAGTGCCTCATCTGTGAAGTTCTTAAGGAGACAGTTCAGTGATAGGGAAAAAAAGCCCCCAAAATTGCTTGTAGAGCCTAGGTGACATAGGAACAAAAATATATGCATCATTTGGAAATTAATTTGGGCAAGTTCTAATGTGAAATGAGAAGGAAGCGCAAGCAATGAAAATAAAAGATTTAACAGAAGTTTTGGGAGATGTTCCAACAGTGGAAAAAGAAAGTCCAGTCTTGATGTTTCCTCATACAATATACTACAGTTCTCATTGAAATAAATCTTTCTGTTACGTAAACTCTCAGCCTGGGCAACCCATAGCAAAGGGGCTCCTTTGTGGCCTCATGGCAAAAAACGTTGCTTCAAAATGGTCAAGAGTTTTCTACCTAGGCCATTAAAGGAAGTTTTAAATGTCTTTTTTAGGTTTCCCCCAGGTGGGGATTTGATTTGAATTTTTTCACGTGTTTCAGACAACCCAAAAGAGTACTGCATTAAAGCTAATTTCTGTCTTCTAACCAATGGGTCCATCAGAGACCAAATGGGTTAGGAATGATCAAAAATCCTCTTTGGTACAGAAACACAAGGGGTGAACAAGGCAAGGAGGAAGAAAGAAGAGAGAGGGAGAGAAAAGAGAATGACTGTGGACACTCTCCAAGCTTGTGATCCACAGCACTCCGCCTCTCCCATTCTATTCTATGTACCTCATTACAATGCGCTCACATGCTCAGTAAATGCATTTACGCAGAAATTGAACAGTTCTGTTGCCTAAAAGTGGCACCCAGGCACTGATACAGATGGGAAGCAGGTTTCCCAAGGTCACATTAAGCCTCTGACCCACGCCTCTCAAATTTTAGGCAGCTGCCATGAATATTTAATCTGTCTTCTTTTTTAAGCAAGAGAAAATAATCTGGCCATGGGTGAGAACCAGGTTGATACTATCTCTTTGTTCTGCTTTTGATTGTGGTTCATGGCTGCTCATCAGTATTGCGATAACGCACATAGTAATACAAATGAACATTATTATAACTCTCTCATCTCTAAACAATAATGCATTAATCCCAGTTAGGTTCAGAAAGATCTTTTTAAGAGGATCTTAACGTGATCTCAGATTGGAAACGGAAAAGCAATTCAGTTTCAGAGAGAGAACAGATATATCTTGTCTCTGCATAACTCTAATTGACCCACTCAACAAATTCTGCTTTGGCTATTACTCACCAAATGACACTCTGTGTGTTTTCAGCTGTTCTTCATGTTTCTTGGCCAGCTGATAAATTCTATCGCTGTATCCTTTTAAGGCCTCTCCATAGTCTCTACAGTCGAACGGAATGACCTGGGAATCTGCAAGTTCATAAACCAGTTTGCCTCGCAGCTTGGCAATTGCTAGCTGTTTCTCGAAGGTGGGATCATAAAATTTTTCCACTAACTCAAAGGTCTCATACGCAGTGTGATAAACAGGATAATTGCTGAATTTGTCTGTTTTCTGGAAAAGAGCACGTAAATTTGTCAGTGACTGCAGTTAAGGGTGTATTGCTGGAACGATGTTCTGCACAGCTTCCAAATCAAAAAAGCTACTTCTTACAAAGCACAATTTACTATCCTTCCCTTTTTTTGTGTGTGCTTATGTTCAAAAAATAAATCAACCCAAAGCCACAGACTGTTACACAAGAATAAGGGAGCAGGTTTCCTTCTTTCCATCTACACAGACCTGCCTTCAGTTCCCTTGTACAGACATGGCCTTCACTGATTCGGAAATAAGTCTGAAGTTTGGGATCACAGAAATCCTCAGCCATGGCCCCTCTGAATATCGCACAGTTTCCTGAACCAACTCAAGGGGGATGTATCTATTAAGGGGACTACTAATAGTATGGTGGAATGAAATCCGCCCTCCCAGTCAGATTCTATAAATATACTCTTGAGAACTTGATAGCCTATAAAATGTACACATTACAGTAACGTTTTATTCTCCACGCCATTAGGTTTCTTGTTAAATTTTAAAATGGTACTGATGAGTCAAAAACGAGCCAAGAATTCGCTGAAGCTTTTTTTATTAACTATGAATAAATGCTTTTAAAAGATGACTTTTCAGCACTATCAAACCCCTTAGAGCAATCTGTTGGCTCACCCTATTCTTGGTGTAGCGGACTCTGCCAGATGCAATTCCCAGTCGCTGGAAGTAAGCTTCAAAATCACTGCCCGATCCCAGTTTGTTTATTCTGCATGTAGAAAACAGAACATGTCAGAGAGGCAGTACGTATTTTATAAACTGGTGGTAATATATGTAAAATGCAGATTTCCATAGAAATGGAGGTCAAGGCTTCTGAAGGGCACACCAGGGACACTAGTCGGATCAGAGAGTGGATGAGCAGCAAGCTTAATTACCCTAACTGATTTTATTCCAGCACACTAATCCAGTATCCAGTATTACTAGGAGGATCTTTTAAAGGTAGCAATCCTGACTGTGACCACATTAGGAAAAAAATGAACATGGCATGCACAAGAACTGTAGATGTGCATCAGATAAGCCTCTGCAATCTTAAAATATTAAACGTCTATTCCCAAATTAAAAGGAATTGGGAGGCAATATATGTAAAGACAGATGTGCTTACATACTTAGCATATTCCACAGTACAAAGACTGGCAAGTAATTTCCACAGCAGAAGACAGACTAGCATTTGTTACTTACAAGTAAATACTGCCATCTGCTGGGTAGGTGTGGCAAGACAGAGGAAAAGCAAAATAATAGTAGTAAAGACAGTGTATTCTAAGTATTTTTGAATATTTATTTGATTTTATATTAAGTTTTAAGGTTAAGTGTCTAGCCAGGAGAACGGGTGAACAGTTGGCATTTCTTGGCTAAAAGAAAAATAACCCAGCTTCTTCTGTTAGCATGTATTTCTGCAAGAAAACATTTGCATCAGCTAAGAGGGATTAGACCTGGTAGTTTTTTCAAAAGGAAGAAATCTTAAGTGAGTTTAATGAATCTAGAACATGTTACCAAGGATTGAAAGATGACAGGGTCATCCATGCAGAACATTTGGCCAAATCATGCAGGGGGCAGTTCTATTTACCTTAGGAAAATGTACAATTTAGCCTTATCAGTCACAGGCTTAAACAATGTGATTAAGTTTTAATATTTTCAAATATAGATTTTTAATGTATAACATCTACATCCATTGTATAAACAAAGAATAAGTATCACGAGAGCTTTTTAATTACTGCCCTAGGCGGCTTCTTTCAAAAAAGCACTTGCTTAGCATCGTAGTCTTGATATTATCTCATTTAGAAGAGCAGCTAAACTATACTTTGATTTTTGTCATTAACAGCACATCCTGAAGATTCTGGAGAGGAGCCATGGTATGATACAATGAAGATATTGGGAAAGCGAAAACAGAGTAATTACTTACCTGGGATAACTGTTATTTTCAGGTGCAGGGTCTTTCTCAAGCCAACTGTCATAAAGAGATTTATTTTCATAACCCTCGTCAGGACTTGAAATCTGGAGAGGAATAGGTTATAATCTCATTGGAAGTACCTCTAACTCAAATCAGTACCAAAGGAGACCTTTACAGCTATCCACATCATTCTTAATCAACAGCATTGCTGTATGCAAGGAGGCACTCATTAACCTACTTACTGCCACATACAACTAAATAGCATCTCACAGGCACCTGAAGCCAACCACAGGCAGAGGGTAGAGCAAGATAAAAGCTGAAAGACACAAGATAAAACCCATTTGGTTTTGCAAGAAATCAGAAGCATACTTGGGGTTTCTAGGACTTTTTACCAGTTTATAATAGCACTAAGTATGCACATACACAAGTGCACGTGACAGTACTGTGGAGCTGCCCCAGCTGTTCACCTCAGCTGGCAAGGGCAGAAGAAAGCCCTAAGCCATCACAATTTTGCTCCACAAAATGATGATGTTCTCTCAACAGGCTGAGCTTGAAATTTGCCTGGTTTTCCTCGCAGGAAGCTTACAAAGGAACTGTGCTAGAAGAAAGGGTCTAAAGTAGCGTCAGTGGAACACAGCCAAGATTGGAGCCCTATTATGCAAGACACACCTTGAAAAGAAAAAAAAGATAGTTACATATATATGATGGAAAATTATGAAGCTTGGAAATTGGTTGTCCAAAGCTGCTAGAAGAACTATGGCAGAGTTACACATAAATCAAAACTCCAGTCCTAGTCTCCAGCTATGCCTACCTGTCCATGACAGCTATGGCTGAAGTTACCATTGTCCTTCAAATGTAAAACTGGTTATGATGTGTACAAGATTGGGTGTGCATGGTTAGATGCATAATACTGTTGAGTCTTAATAGAGCACTGAAAAATATACAGACTCCAAATTGAAAACCCTAGGAGTTCTGACCCTTAAAATTATGGCAACGGTTAGCAGAAAAAATAACAACTCTGTGAAGCAATCATTTGACTGCTGCCATTTTCAGGGCATTTCAGCAAAGTTCTAAGGCTAAATTGGAAAAGGCATAATAGGAGCAAGCTGAACTCTTGACATAGGCAAGTAAAAGTGCTTCATGCTCTGGCGGAGATGTTATTCTAACAGCTCTGGTCATATCAAAACCATTGGCCAGTGTTTTCATACAACACTAAGAACCTTGTAAAACGTACTATTCACTCTAACTTAGATTTAAACCTGGAATCAGATCCCAGGAGAATAAAGATGTTTGAACCCTTATATAAATTTTATTCTGTGATGGCAAGGAAAAGATATATCATGGCTCTACAGTGTCCATCAGTCATCTGTATGTATGTTTCTATGCCACTGGAAATGGTGGCCTAGGTACAAGTGATCTTTCAACAAATTGCCCTTGGTATGTCTGACTGGTCTGCCACAGTCCGTCAAAACATCTTTTTCCTTGGGGAAATCTCAAAAACTTCTATTAATGATCTTACAGGGAAGGTCAAAGGAGTGTGAAAGAAAGGTTTCACAACCTGGGATTACGGTCACTGGAGGCCACTTGGGACACATCAACACTGGTAAATTAGAGATGGTTTGGAAATGAAAACTACAAAATCGAAGCACTGTAAAAACTGAACCATGATTTTATTTTCCAAACTGATGGGAGGCAGTCACAGTTCGAGCAGTAAGAAAAGGTAGCAACAATTATTCTCTAGAAAACTGTGGCATGAAACAGTGGAAAAAAAAAATGAGTATATAGAGAAAATGGATTGTAGATGAGATTCTTCGGAGAGAGAAAATAGGATAAAAGAAACCTGCAGAAAGTGCTGTTTGACAGTGAGAGAAAGGAGAGAAAGGAGAACAGCAGAAAACAAGAACTTTGTTGCTGAGCTCTGCACTGTGAAACAACAGAAAAAATAGTTGCTTTTTTTTTGTCTATAAGAAACTAATAAGAAAAAAAAATCTAAGATGTTCCAGAAGTGGCTTCAAGGAGCTCAAGCAATAGTCAAGACTTCCCACTGGCAACTCTACCATAACCTCGATCCCTAACAAATGACGCTATAAAGAATATGATCAGATGTAATGTTTTTTCTAGGAGCTGTTGAGCAAGGAAACAGCATGGAATTGTTGTCAGATATTCCGCTGTTTATATTATGCTTCTACTGTCAAATTCTAAATAACACTGAACAGGAAAACTTACAAAAAAGCTCATCTTGAGCACTTCCAGTGGCACTTTAATGGACGTTTCCTACCATAAACCAGCAATAGTTGAATAGTTGATTTTAGATCAAAGAACAAAATACCATTTTTAGCCTAAAACGTATTTGTAGTTTGTTTAAAAACCACAAACAGGTCTGTGGGTAAATGGGTTGTTGCAAACAGAATGCATATCATTCGGACCAGGTTCCTGCAACACCAGGGACACGGAATATCCTATAGGTGAAACAGACTGCCCCTCAGTGTGTGAAGCATAACATCTAATGCTTGAAGAAGGAGTAAGATAAAAAGAATTGATGAGGAAGTTACACGTGGACAATAAAAGAAAAACAAGGGAAGAGCATAGGTAAACCACCCCAGACTCACACTATGTAATTTCCAGTGCCAAAAGAAAATGTACTGCCTTTGAAAATAACTCAGAATGAATACATTGTGTAGGAATGGATACTCATAGCTGGAGTCATCCTACCACGTGAAGTTTCAGTGGAAATTTCTACATTGAACCACATCACCTTGGTTCCCTTAATATCATGGGAAAAAGATTTTTTGAGAGTTCTGTAGGCACAAGAGTGAGCAACCATATGGGTTCAATGGTTCCACCCATTACCTTTAAAGGGAGCCTATGCTTCTTAAGTCAGACAGAGATGCCTCTGATTAATAGCGATGAAACCAGAGCTGAGGATAATAACAATGGCACATGCTGGTGCCTCAGCTAGCCAACAACTTATATGGCCAATGAAATGTCATGCCTTAGTGGATCACAGTCTTTCAGCCTTGTGATAACACATACTGAGAGTTAGAAAAAGCAAAGGAGACATGATCTGACTACTTGTAGTAAAGAAAATCCATACATCTGGCCCACTACAAAGCCCACTCAGTCCTCTGATATTTATTATAGTATTTCAGAGGTTCACTGAGACATGGACATGATTCAACGGGATCTGAGAAAAACCGGTATCTAGCCAATGTGAAAAGAAATAGATTTTAGATTTTAAAAGATTGCATTTGAATGTAAAACACAATTTATTTACTTGCATGCTTACAAGAATTGATCTTGCTCAACTGTTTTCTTATCTTGAATTTATTAATTTATTTATACAATTATCTATACTCTGAGGTTTTTTTTTTTAATATATATATATACACCACTATCTCTACATACAATTATTTCACTATATATTGCAAATAATATTCCACTCATGTCAGTGATACATTTCAGCCTTGCTAAGAATGCTAAGGAACTGTGAGCCAGGACTGTGTACCACTGAGGGAATGTTCTGCCACTGATTTTAGCAGGATCGAGATTCTTTCAGCACTGCTATAAGACAAAATAAATATTAATTAATATTTAATTAATTGATCAATAAATTAATCAATAAATAACAAAATTTAATTAATTAATCAATAGTCCCATTTTATTCAGTAAACGTGCACATTCTCAGAAAATCAAGAACAACAAACACTCTGATTCAGTACCTCTTTTGTTAGATTATATATCAGTTTGTAGAGAAGAGGGGTGCAGTCAACTCTTAATGTGTAGTTGCCTGAAAATGAAGCACAGACATGGAAATCTTTCCCCCACATACCATTGGCATTATCTTCCTAATGGATTAAGCCCTGCAGTCTTTTCTTAGACAAACTCCTTCCTTCTTGACTCCAAGGCAAATAATTTAGATCTCAGAATACATACAGAAACAGACTGCTTATTTGACCACATTTTGTAAGCTCCTATTCCTACACAACAATAATGCATTGGTTATAGAACATGCAAAGCAGTGTAATGGAACTTCCCCATAGTTACAGAATATGCCCAACTATCCTTCATTAGCTACTCGTCACTCATTAGCCCTTGTCACTCACATGCTCCCCAAAGCTTGCATTAAACAGAAAGCATGGTAAGTGGGTAAGCATCTCACAGGGAAGCTGTTGGTCATAGTAGCAACAGCCTCACTGCAAAGAAACTGTTGCCACTACTGAGGGAGGCAGGACTGCAAAACAACCTTTTCTGTAGCCACCCAACAGCAGCTGGACAAACGTCTCTCCCCTCAGATGTGGACAACCAAAAGGGTGAGAAGGTTTCGACATAATGAAACATCAGAAAACACTGTTAATAGGTTTTGCTTTAGAGCTGGGGTCATCCACTGCATGCTCGCAAGAGTGAGTGTTGGACTAACAATTACAGAAACCCCAACAACGGTGTAAAAATTTCTAGATAATTTTAAAATTAAACATTAATAATGTTTCCAACAAGAGTCCATATTTGAGAACTGGAAATCAGAGACACAAAAATACCCAAAAGGATGACGTGCTATTCCTTTTAAGGATTCTCAAGTCTCAAGGCCAATGAATAGAAAGAGTGAGCTGTTCAAAACATGGCACAAGAAGCACTGTAGAGAACGCATGATGATAAAAAGGTTAATTCCCAGAGTACAGGGATATTTTGGCTCTACAGGAGATGCCCAGAGGAAAGTGAAAGATGCCCGAGATAGTTAAAACAGTCCACTGATGATGGTGCTTTTTTGCCTTATTACACATCTTTCCCACTGGTTTTACTTTCACACTTCCTTGAATGCATAAAGCAAGAGCCTTGTTTGAGTAATGAGGGTTTGGAAGAAAGCAGTTAATGCAGCAGCATGTTGGCTGCAAATCAGCTGAAAAAAAGAAACGTGTTACAATCCATGCTGAGAATATGAAGCAGTTGTAAAGCTATTATTTCATCCATGAGATCTGTGTGAAATTCTGCTCCACTTTTTCCACACCATGTACGCTGTATAATTGAAGGAACAGCTCTACTGTCCTTACACCCAACCTCCAACAGAGCACTGAGAAACTGGGTTTGGCTTTTCCTTCCTTCCAATCCTTTGGTGACAGACAAAATTTTCAGCTGACAGGAGTAAAAAGAGTTTTTAAACGTGCCTATTGATAACCCTTTTATTCACACAGAGTAAGCTCAAAATGGTTGGGTTTAACATGGGAAAAGCAGTGCCCTAAAGAACTGAGAATACCGTGCTGAAGAGCTTCACAGTACTCTACCGATTAAACCTCTCCCCTGCATGGACAGGCTGAGAGAGCTGGGGCTGTGCAGCCTGGAGAAGAGAAGGCTCCAGGGAGACCTGAGATCAACCTTTCAGTATCTAAAGGGGAGCTGTAAGAAGGAAGGGGACAGACTCTGGAGCAGCGTCTGTGGTGATAAGACAAAGGGAAATGGTTTCAGTCTAAAAGAGGGGAGACTTAGACTGGATATTAGGAAGAAGTTTTTTTACAATGAGAGTGGTGAGACACTGAAACAGACTGCCCAGAGAGGTGGTGGTTGCCCCATCTCTGGAGACACTCAAGGTCAGGCTGGATGGGGCTCTGAGCACCTGATGGAGCTTTAGGTGTCCCTGTTCATTGCAGAGGGGTTGGATCAGAAGGCCTTTAAGGGTCCTTTCCAACTCAAACAGCTCTATGATGATTTCAGCACAGAAAACAGCAAATGAAGACCTTCTGTAATAAAGCTCAGAATAATTTAAGGATATTGTTCTTGCTATTCTGATTTAGGTCATTGTGCTTGCTCCAACTTTCCACGTCTAGCTTCTAAGCAGCATTCCTGCATGCCAGAATCTGAAGGACATACTAAATTAAATAATAGTGAATCGCTGTTTTTGTGAATCACTCTGGAGAGCTCATTTTTCTGTGACAGCCCTGCCATAACTCCTGGCACAGCCTCCCTTCTCACAGCACTGAATAAAGGTGTGCACACCATCCCAAAGCAACAAAACGATTTCCTACCCCCACAAAATGTAAGCCCAGGGTTTTGGCACTAATTGTCTTGAGACTGTAAGAAATCATAGTGCCCCAAGATATCACACTTCCACAGTACATGGAGCTGGAGCTGCATGTTCAGTCTGTCATACATCAAAACAGTAGTTGTATAATAACTGCTAAAGTAGTTAAGAGAGACTTTAAAATTCGGACTGCTCAGTTCACTTGCACAGAACACTGAATACAGAGGAGGCCTTCTGGCATCCAGATATATGGACTGCAGCTCATGGATGGCACTATTTGCAACAAGCAACATGAGAATTTAAATTGTCCTCTCTCTCCACTTCATTCTGTATTTACTACAATTACACTAAATATTACATTATCAATGTTTTCTAGCTCTGGATGCAATTAATAACACACTGTGAACTACTAAAATTGTTATCTGTAAAGTAGTTTAAAAGTAAGACACACCTTCTATAGAAGAATCTGTGTTGATGTACGCCACTGCCCGTTCCTGGAGTACTCTGGCATTTTCCTGGGGTTGTAAAAGTGTAATTATTGTTTTCATTTAGTGACATTTACTCAAGAGCATATTAAGTATACTAGGTTTTTTGGTGTTTTTTTTTTTTTTTTTTAACCATATTACCTTTAAAAAACAAGTCAGGACAAATAGCACAGTGTTTTTTACTAATTATTGTGATGTTTGAGGATGGGTCAATGACCTGGGCATACAAAATCCACTCTTGCTTCTGGGACTCAATTTGTTCTGTGGGTGCTGCCCGCTGCATTGCACAGGAGCAAGATGGGACAGGAGAGTTAATGCAGAAGGTACAAAACTGCAGGGAGTGGCTGACTCACCAGAGGGCTGTGCAGCCATCCAGAAGGACCTGGACAGGCTGAACATAGACTGACAGGAATCTCGTGGAGGTCAATGAGAAGTGTAGAGTCCTGCACCTGGGGAGGGACAGCCTCAGGCACTGGTACATGCTGGAAGAGAGGTGAACCTTCCTCCATTTAGTACTAGTGAGCCCACGCCTGGAGTTCCCTGTCCAGTTCTTGGTCCCCTGGTACAAGAGGGATATGGACATACTGGAGAGAGTCCAATAAAGGGCCACCAAGATGATGAAGGGCTCGGAGTACCTCTCCTGTGAAGAGAGGCAAAGAGATCTGGGGCTGCTCAGCCTGGAGAAGAGGAGGCTCGGGGGGATCTCATTCATGTCCATGAATACTTGATGGGAGGATGTCAAGAGAGGATGGACATGATTGCCTCCAGAGGTCCCCTCTCCAAATCCCAACATTCTGTGATTCTGTGATTACTGAACAGCATTGTAATAGGGCAAATTAAGGTCATATATGTATTTTAATTTTGCACTCACAGTGCTTAAAAACTAAAGCACATCGTCAAATCAAACGTTGACTGCTTTCTGAATGCATAAAATGTGACTGTGAGGTGACCCAGAATTCACAGAATCACAGCACTGCAGGGGTTGGAAGGGACCTCAAGAGATCACTGAGTCCAACCCCCTGCTAAAGTAGGCTCCCTACAGTAAGTTGCACAAGTAGGCGTCCAGACGGGTCTTGGATATCTCCATAGAAGGAGACTCCCTTCTATGGATATCTTGTATGGAGATATCAGGCAAACGTCCGGCTCCTGCTCCCACAAGGAAGGTCCAGGCCCTGAAAGCTGTTGCTGCTC
>JANHGO010000041.1:24687721-24739402 GCA_024606505.1 Aquila spilogaster
TGCCCATGGCAGGGGGGTTGGAACTAGATGATCTTTAAGGTCCCTTCCAACCCAAACCATTCTATGAGTCTATGATTTTATGAAAATAAATGAGTTAACAGAAATTTTGGTAGATGTTCTACTACTGCAAAAACAAACTCCAGATTTGATGTTTCCTTACAAGACATGATGCAGTAAACACAACAACATATTGATATAAACCCTTGTTTTATGCAAAATCTCAGATACATCACACAAGGCTTCTGCTGTCTCGAGTGGCCTTTTTACAAAAAAAAGAGGTGTCTTTTCAATGTTTCACACAACCCAAAAGAGTACTGCATCCCCAAAAAGCTAGTTTATGTCTCTAAACCATGGGCCCATCAGATAGCAAGTGAATTAGGAGTGACTTAAAATCCTCCTTGGTGCAGAAACACAAGGGGTAAATGAGGCAAGAAGAAAAAGAGAAGAGAGAGAGAAGGAGAGAAAGAAAATTACCGTGGAAGTTATCCTAGCCTGGGATACAGAGCACTCTGCTGCTTCAGACCTGTTTTATATGCTTCACTGCAATGTGTTCAAGTGCTCAGCTAATGGATATATTTATGCAGAAAAGTTAGAGAAGTGCTTCTGTGGCCTAAAAGTGGTAGCCAGGCAGTTGGACAGGTGGTAAGTAAGTTTCCCAGGGTCAGATGAGGTCTTTGGCTGAGGAGGAATGGGCACCTGTATCTCTCAAGTTCCAGACAGTTGCCATAAACATTTAACTTGTCTTCTTTTTTAAGCAAGAAAGTGAGAAGCAGGCTGATATATCTCTTTGTTCTGCATTTGAGGTCCCTGACTGTCCATGAGCACTGTAATATTCCCATAATTAATAATATGCATGAAAATTGTTATAACCCTCTCATCTAGACAATAATGTGTTAAACCTGTGTTATGTTTAGAAAAAAAAAATAGAGGCTTTTTATTATGATGGCAGAATTGAAAGAGGAAAGTAAGGAATTCATTTTCAGTGCTATAACAGATGTAATGTGTTCCTGCATGATTCTAATTAATGCACTTAAGAAATAGTCTTGTGGCTGTTACTCACCAAATGATACTTTGTAACGTTTCAGCTGTTCTTCATGTTTCTTGGCCAATTTATAAATTCTATTGCTATATCCTTTTAAGGCTTCTCCATAATCTCTACAGTCGAATGGAATGACCTGGGAATCTGCCAGTTCATAAACCAGTTTGCCTCGTAACTGTGCAATTGTTAGCTGTTTCTTGAAGGTGGGGTCATAAAATTTTTCCACTAACTCAAAGGTCTCATACACAGTGTGATAAACAGGATAATTGCTGAATTTGTCTGCTTTCTGAAAAAGAGCAAGGAAATTTGTCAGTGCCCTGTATTCTAACTGCAGTTAAGGGATGTATTGATCACTTAATGACTATGATGTTTTGCACAGTTTCCAAATCAAAAAAGCTATTTGCTACAAAACACAATGTACTATCTTTCCATTTTTGTGTGTTCATTTTAAGAAACTAAAATAACCTGAATCGATGGACTGTTGCACAAGATTAAGTGAGCAGGCTTCCTTCTTTGTCTACACAGACTTGCCTTCAGTTCTATCGTACACAGATTGCCTTCACTAAAAGTGAAGACACTTTGGGGTTTTGAATAGCAGAAGTCCCTGATCATGGCCCCTTTTTATCTTGTGTAGTTATTTCTGAACAGAATCAAGGAAAATTTGTATATTAAGGGGCCTACTAATAGTATGGTGGAATGAATACACCTCCAGTCAGATTCTATAAATACCTTTCTGTGAAGTTGAAAGCCTATAGAATATACACATCACTGTAACATGTTGTATTCTCTAACCATTTAGGTTTCTTACTGAACTATGAAATGGCACTGATACACAAATGAGTCAAAGATTCTTTGAAGCTTTTTTGTTAATCATGTATAAATGCTTTTAAAAGATGACTGCTCAGCACTACCAAACTTCTTCAAACAATCTGGAAGACTTACCCTGTTCTTGGTATAACGGACTCTGCCTGATGCAATTCCCAGTCGCTGAAAGTAAGCTTCAAAATCACTGCCTGATCCCAGTTTGTTTATTCTACATGTAGAAAAGAGAACATCTTAGTGAGAGCACTTACTGTATAGTATGGTAGTAATTAATGCAAAATGCAGATTTTTCAAAGAAATGGAGGTCAGTTCTTCTGGAGGGCACATCAGGGACACTAGTAAGATCAGAGACAAGCTAAGTGGCAAGCTTAATTAACCAATTTTATTCCACCACACTAATTCAGCATCCAATATTTCTAGGAAGATCTTTTAAAGGTAGCAATGCTGATTGTGACACTGACTACATTTAAAAACAATGTGCACGTTATGCACAAGACCCATAAAATTGTATCAGATATGTCTCTGCAATCTTAAAACATTGATCATCTATTTCCAAACTAATATGAATTGGGCAGCAATATATGTAAAGACAGATGTGTTTATATACTTAGCATATTCCACAGTAGAATCAAAGACTGATAAATAATTTCCACTGCAGGACACAATAAGCGTTGTTACTTACAAGTAAATATTGCCATCTGCTGGGTAGGTGTGGCAAGACAGAGGAAAAGAAAATTCTAATAAAGACGGATGTAATATTCTAAGTATTTTCAAAGATATATTTAAGTTTTATATTAAGTTTTAGGTTTATATGTCTAGCCTGGTGAATAATTGTTGTTTCTTGGCTAAAAAAGAAAAAAGTTTCTTCTGTTCCAGGTAAATTTCTTCCATTCCAGCTAAATTTCTTCCGTTAGTATAAAATTCTGCAAGGAACTCTTTGTATCAACTGAGAAAGATCAGATCTGGTAGCTTTTTCAAAAGGAAAACATTTCAGCGAGTCTAATGAATCTAGAAACACATCTTACCCGGGCCTGAAAGATAGGGTAATACACGCAGAATGTTTTGGTCAAATTGCACAAAGGGGCAGTTCTATTTATCTTACATGAGTAATGCCACATTGTGAATACGATTTAGCCCTACGAGTCACAAGCTCAAACAGCGTTTTGGAGTTTTAATACCTTCAAATATGAAGTTTTAATACACTCAGATATAGATTTGTAATGTATTACATTTACATCCATTGTATAAACAAAGAATAAGTGTCATGAAAGCTTTTTGATTACCACTCTAGGCAGTTTCTTTCAACTGAGCATTTGCTTATCCTAACAATTTTGATATTATCTCGTCTAGTAGGGTGACTAAACTATATTTTGAACTCTTTCCCCACCCTACTCTTTTTTGATTGCTTTCCAAATTGCTTTTCTATTAATAAAAGGCCTTTGAAATGTGTGAGGTTTCATTTTACAGCAGGCATAGATGTCACCATCATTAAAAAAAAAAGTCATAAAATTTTATTTTATATTACTTTAAAAGATATTGCTAGAGAGTCACCTTGTACTAAAAGGTTTTGTATTGCTATCATCAATAGCACATCTTGAAAAATTCTGGAGAGTAGCCATGCTATGATATGATGAAAATATTGGAAAAGAAAAAACAGATTAACAACTTACCGGGGATAGCTATTATTTTCAGTTGCAGGATCTTTCTCAAGCCAACTCTCATAAAGAGACTTATTTTCATAACTCTCATCAGGGCTTAAAATCTGGAGAGGAAAATATTATAATCTCATTGGAAGTACCTCTAACTCAATTCATTATCAAAGGAGACCTTTACAGCTATCATCTGCATCATTCTTAATCAACGGCATTGCTGCATGCAGGGAAGTACACATACACTATTTACATGTCACATACATTTATGGATCCCAACCACGAAAAGCCATCTCACAGGTAGTTGGAACCAACCATAGACAGTGGTAAGAGCAGGTTAAAAGCTCAAGGACACTACATGGAGCTCATCCACTTCTGGGGGAAGTGGAACGTGGGCATTTCTAGGACTTCTTACCACCTTATAGCACTGTGTCTGTACACACACAACAGCATCGGTAACACTATGGAGCTCCTCCAGCAGCCAGGATACCCCAGCTGCTTTCCTTTCAGCAGGCAAGGGGAGATGATGGCCCTAACCCTGTGGAGGTTTGCCCCGTACAGCAGCAATATTCTTTCAACAGGCTGAGCCTGAAATTTTACTGCTTTTCTATAGGAAGGGTAGAAAAGAATTGTGCTAGAAGGAAGGGTCAAAAGCAGTCATCAATTATAGTACAGCAGTGCCAAGGGGACTCAACCAAGACTGGAGAACCATTGTGCAAGACACTATATGTACAAATGTAGGTTCCACCACTACCTTAAAAAAATCGAAAAGCTATGTAACCAGGATAGAAAAGGTAAGTATTAGTACAGCCATCATACAGCCAGGAAAACTATGAAAGAGTATAAAGTCAGTTGATCAAAGCTCTTAGAAAATCTGTGGCAGAGGTAAAAATAAATCAAGACTCTGGCCCTGGTCTCCATCTACACTTAAACAACCTTTAGTAGATGTGGTCCTTTAAATGTAAGATTGGTTATGAAGTGCAGAGGATTGGGAGGGGGGTTTTTTTTGTCCCCCAAAAATACAAAGCATAAATGTTCATGGCTAGATGCATGGTCCCACAGTATTGTTGAGACTTAAATCCTGCATTGAAAAATACACAGACTCCAAATTGAAAATCCAGAGAGTTCTGACCTCCGAGAGTACATCACCAGCTAGCAGAAAAATAACAACTTTGTGAAGTAACTGCTTGGCTGCTGTCATTTTCAGGGCACTTTAGTCAAGTTCTAGGGCTAAATTGAAAATGGCACATTAATAAGTGCAAGCTGAACTCTGACATATGGTAGTAAAAGTACTCCATGCTCTGGCAGAGATGTTATTCTGACAGCTCTGGTCATGTAAAAACCATTGGCCATTTTTTTAATACAACACGAGAGCCTAATAAAACATACTATTTGGTCTGGCTTAGTTCCAAATCTAGAATCGGCATAAGCTTACTGCTACCTTAAGGGAAGATGCAGAGTTCTTTAAGCATAAATACAAAGTAAGAAGTGATGATCAGAACAGGGGAATTGGAGTTCAACTATTGCAGATGCTGGCTGGTGGTGATCAATTGTCTAAAGCCTAGCAGTAGAGCAGGGCCAAAAAAGACTGTCAACAGCTCAATGTTCCATCTGTATGCTGAGGACCACACTTAAATGCAGAACTCCTTGAAAGATGACACTTCATGTGTATGCTACGTTTTTTTGGTGAGAAGTGGCTCACTAAAAAACAAGAGCAAAGACATCTTGCAATGTTGGATAGTTGGATGTTGGACTCTTTAATATGAACAGAAACAGATTTATTTTGGTCATGCATAATCACCTGCCCTAATGTTCTCTCACATACTGGGCTTCCTGAATGAAACTCAATCCCATGCAAAAGCCTAATGCAAAGCATAGGGAACATTTTGGTCCCATTTATGCTGTTTCCAAGAATTAACTAGGACTCCTTGTGAGAGACTGAAAGAGTTAATGTCTCAAACGTTGTGGTGGGGCAAGTTCTGCTTAAAGACAAACCCTGCACAGCAAGGAGCCAAGGTGGAAAGCCCGTCAGCTCAGACATCAGCAACAGGAGGGGGAGGGCGTGCTGGAGGGTGTGCAGCTCCGTGTTCTGATCAGCTGTTCTGTTACAAAGATCAAACAATGGCCGCATCTGCAGGGAAGAAGTTACTCCACAAACGACCCCCAAGCCCAAAGGCTCACAAACTGCTCACTAACCTGACGAGTTCGGGTGCCCGCCCGAAGGAGAGGCAAGGACGATAAAAGGACACAAACTGAAGCCCCCGGTGCGCAAATCCACCGGGACTGGACCCCTCGGCTGACTGAACCAACGCTGGACCCAGGACCGGTGAAATCTTTCTATCTTCCTTTTTCTCTCTCTGTCTTCTTCTCTCTTTCCTTTTCCTTTTCCACAATCCCTACACCTCATCCGTTTCAAGATATAAACCGTTGACCAAGTCTGAGACTAAGAGTGGATCCAGCCGCCCCTAGACCCTTCTCTGAGGAGGAGTCTGGAAAGCAAGGGGGTCTGCTCTGAACCTTGTGACTCAACGGGAGGGATCTCCTTATTCCCTGAATTGATGTATATGGTTACAGGGTTTACAGAAGTAGTCTTATGCCAATTCCTGTTGTGAGAAACCCTGCCACCTACTACCACGCCTCCCCAGTTCAGTTTGCTTCTGTCATAAATAAAATCTTTAACTGATCATTTGGTGTCGTTTCACCTTAATTTAGCCTGAGGGAATTTTGAATTAAACACGACTCCCTGGTCTGTCCAGTCTGGGTTGTGACACTCCTGAGGTGCACAGGACTTCTCACTATTCCTGTTCAAGGAACTAACAACCAGGATATGTAAAGACTTAATGGGTTGAGGCTTTGATGTGTACATTTAGCTTCCCAATGTCATCCAAATCCAAATGCATTGCAGTTGAAATAGCAAAACAAAGAACATAATCACTCTGTCCTAACCTTCTAGCCCTTACAGAAATTAGGGTTTTTTTCAGATTAGTGGAAAAGACACAACTGATTAGCAAAGGTACAAACTGTAGTCTTTGTTTATCTTTATAAGAGGCTACCTAAATGCAAGTGAAGAGAATAAAAAAAAAGAAAATTAAGCAGATCCCTCTGCAAAACAGAGCTTCCCTGTTCTAGCTGTTGCTTTAGTTTGTCTCCCTCTTTTCCTAATCCAATTCACTGGAATTTTTAGAGACCTCAAGAACAAAGATATTTGAACCCTCAACTGAATTTTATTCTGTGATACTAGAAGCAGTGAGCCAAGTAAAAGATGTGCCACATTTCTACACGATCCATCAGTCATCTGTATACATGTTTCTATGCCAACAAAAACGGTGTCCTAGCTAGAAGTGGTCCTTCAGCAAACACTCTTTGGTATCCCTGACTTCTCTCCAGGAGTCCATCAAAACATCTTTTTCCTTGGGAAAATTCCAACAATCTCTATGAATGATCTTACAGAAAAGTTCAAAAGAGTGTAAGTGTTCTAGAGAAAGGTTTCACAGCCTGTGATTTATGGATCACTGGAGGTCACTGGTGGCCCTTCAACACTGGTAGATGAAAGGTGGTTCAGAAATGAAAACTACAATGTTGAATTACTGTAAAAACTGAACCATGATTTTGTTTTTCAAAAAGATCATAGAATCATAGAACAGAATCATAGAATGGTTTGGGTTGGAACGGACCTTAAAGATCACCTGGTTCCAACCCCCCTGCCATGGGCAGAGACATCTTCAAGTAGATCAGGTTGCTCAAAGCCCCATCCAACCTGGCCTTGAACACTGCCAGGGATGAGAGGCCGTCCCAGGTTTAACAGCAAAAAAAGAGGAAAACACTCCTCTAGACAAATGTGGCAAGGAGCATTTCAAATTTATTTAGCGAGACAGAGGAAAAAAAATGAGTAAAAAGAAAAAAAGGATTTCAGATTAGATTCTTTGGACAGAGATAAAATGATAAAACTGGGGAAAATGCTCTTTGACTGTGTACAGAAAGCAGAGAACAGCAGAGAGACAGAACATTGTTGCAGAATCCTGCTCTGTGGAACAACAGAAAAGAAAAAGTAGTTGTGGGTTTTGTCTATAACGAGCTAACAAGAAAAAAAATAAATCTAAGACGTTCCAACAGTGGCTTTAAGGAGCTCAAGAAGTAGTCAGACTTTTCACTAACAACTCTCTACCATAAAATAATCCCCTTTATAAATGGGGCTATGAAGAATATGGATGAATATAATGTACTTCTAGGAGCTTTTTAGCAGGGAGACAGCATGGAATTATGGAGTAGTTGTCAGATTTTCTATTGTTTACATTATGCTTCTACTGTTAAAAGCTTAAATAACACTGAATAGGAAAATTTTCAAAACAGCCAGTCTCAAGTACTTCGTATGGTACTTTAATGGAAGTTTTCTGCTCAAACCCAGCAACAGTTGAATAGTTGACTTAAGATCAAGAGTGAGGTACTATTTTTAGCCTAGAGCATTTTTTTACTTTGTTTATCTTTTGCAGAAAAATGTATCCCTGGGTAAGTGGTTTGCTGCAGACAGAAAGTAAATTATTTTATCCAGAGCCTTGCAGCACAAGGGACATGGAAATTTTTATACGCAAACCAGAGTGCCCTTCAGTGTGTGAAGTGTCACACACAGCTAATGTTTGAACAAGCATAGCTTCTTCCCCCACAAGGAAGAAAGAGTAAGATAGAAAAAGCTGATAAGAAAATAAAATGTAGAAAAGAAATGAAAAACACGGGAATAGCACAGATAAACCACCCCACATTCAAACCATGCCATTTCCAGTGTTAAAACAAGGTGTACTGCATTTGAAAATAACTCAGGATGAATGCGTCTAGTGGGATGGGAGACTAGTAGCTGGAGTCATCCTACCAAGTGCCATTACAGTGCAAGTTTTTAGACTGGACCAAGTCACCTGGGCCCTCTTAATATCAGGGGGGGAAAATAGTTTGTGAGTTCTGTCTGTACAAGAGTAGACAACCACATTTGGTCAAATGAATCTCATCCTAAAGGTACCTATTTCTACCAATTGCCTTTAAAGGGAGCCTACATTGCTTAAGTCAGACAGAGATGTCTTCTGTTAATTGAGATGAATCCAGATCTGAGGATAGTGACAATGGCTCATGCTAGGTGCCTCATCTGGTTAACTCCTCATACGGCCAATGAAGTTTCATGCATTAATGGATCACAATCTTTCAGCCTTATGATAATTCATCCTGAGAGATGAAAGCAAAGGAGGTATGATTAGACCACTTGTAATCATGTAAATCCATACATCCGGCCTGTTACAAAACCCACTCAATCCTTCAATATTTATCACAGTATTTCAGGGGCTCAGTGAGATATGAAGGAGATTCAGCAGGAACAGACAGAGAGAAAATGGTAGCCAATGTGAAAATGAATAGATTCTCTTTTGCACATGAAACGGAAATGTAAAATGCAATTTATTTCCTTGAATGCTTATCACTTTAGAGAATTGTTCTTGCTCAAGAGTTTTATTATCTTGTTTTTATTGTTATTATCTTTACTATATATTGCAAATAATATTCCACTTATGTCAGTGACACATTCCAACCTTTCTATAAATACTAAGGAACTATGAGCCTGGACTGTGTACCACTGATGGGATATTTTGCTATTGATTTTGGTGGGATCAAGATTTTCCCAGCACAGCAATAAGATAAATCCAATATTATTCAATAATCCAATTTTATCCAACAAACTTGCAGTTTTACATTCTTAGAAAGTCACAAGCAATAGACACTCTGATTCCGTACCTCTTTTGTCAGATTATACACCAGTTTGTAGAGAAGAGGGGTGCAGTCAACTCTTAATGTGTAGTTACCTGAAAATGAAACAAAAAGACATGGAAATTTTCGCTTCACGTACCAGTGGCATTATCTTCTTAATGGATTAAGCCCTGCAGTCCTTTCTTAGACAAACTTCTTGACTCCAAGGCAAGAATTTAGATCTTGCCTCAGAATATGTACAGAAATAGACTACCTGGTCACACTGTATAAGCTGCTGCTACTACATGACAATGATGCATTGATTATAGTACATACGCAGTAATGTAGTTAAGCCTTCCCATAGTTCTAAAATAGGCCTAACTATCCCTCATTAGTTACAAGCCCTTGTCACTCATACGCTCCCTGAAGCTTGTGTTAAACAGAAGGCAATGGTAACATCCTACTTTTTGTAGGATGTTAAAAATAAAGTTAGTGCATGCAGGAACTGTGCAGGAGGAAAGACATATTCCCTGCAAGATGTTTTAAGAGTTCAATGCAGCTTCTTCTCTTATCATAAAGAGTACTTTTTCAACGTTTTTGCAGACTGTATCTGAAAGACAGGCCATCTTCTGAGTAAGAGACTTGCAAGATATTTGGCATTTTATATTTCAGAAGTCTTATCCAAATAGGAGGCAACAAAGATGCAGAGTAATGTTGTGACCTACTGTCTCCTAAACTTCCCCTTTTACCACCATGCTGTGGCTTCTACACTTTACGCCCATGAGATTTCCACATTACCTGCTGGCTATGTTGAGCTAGGTAGGTATCTCATACCGAAGTTGTCAGTTACAGCAGCAAGAGCCCCATCCAAAAGAAACTATCACTGCTTTTGAGGCAGGTAGGAACGTAAAGCAGTCTTCTCTATAGACTACAGCCACCGGACAGCAGCTGGGCAAACACCTCTGCCCTCAAATACAGACGACAACAACAAAGAGGGGAAGAGGGATGAGAAGGCTGGGACATAATAAAACATGAGCTGACAGATAACACAGCTATTAGGTTTTGATATGGCTTTAGACCTTTGGGTCATCCTTTGCACAATGTGTACTAACAAGAGGACTAGACTGACAATTACAGAAAACCCCATGATGATGGAAAAAAACACTAGATAATGTTAATGATGTTTCCAAGGAGAGTCTATATTTGAGAACTGGAAATTAAAGTCACAAAAATGCTCAAAAGGATGACCCACTATTCTTCTTTTCACTGCTAAAGGACAATGAATGGAAATAATTTGCTGTCCAAAACGTGGCATAAGAAGCGCTGTGGAGAATATATGATGATAAACAAAATAATTGGCAGAGTACCTGGATGCTATGGCTCTACAGGGGATTTTAATGCTCAGTCAGGTGAAAGATGTCCAAGATACTTAAAACAGTACACTGAATATGGTGGTTTTTTCCTTATTACATATTTCTTTTCCAGTGGTTTTGCTTTCACATTTTCTTTAACGCATAAAGCAAGAGACATGTTTGAATAATCAAGATTTAGAAGAAAATTGTTAAGGCAGCAGCATGTTGGCTGCAAACCAACTAAAAAAATATGTGTTACAATCCATGCTGAGAATATGAAGCAGTTGTAAAGCTATTATTTCATTCGTGAGATCTTCTAGGCGTGAAATTCTGCTCTACTTTTTACACAGCATGTAGGCTGCATAATTGAAGGAACAGCTCTAACCCTCCCTATACCCCAACTCCAACTGAGCATTTAGAAACTGGGTTTGGCTTTTCTTTCTTTCCAATCCTTTTGTGACAGACAAAATTTTCAGCTGACAGGATTAAAAAGAGTTCTTAAATATGCCTGTTGATACCCATTTTATTCACACACAGTAAGCCCAAGTAAGTTGGGTTTAACATAGGAAGAGGAATGCCCTAAATAACTGAGGTTATGATGCAGGACAGCTTCACAGGACTTTACTGACCATTATTTCAGCACAGATAACAGTAAATGAAGTCCTTCTGTAATAAAGTTCAGTATAATTTAAGAAGGATTTTTGTGATTTAGGTTATAGTATTGGGCCCAAAATTCAACGCCCAGTTTCTAAGCAGCATTCCTGCATGACAGACTCTTCTCATAATCTGAAGGGCATAGTAAATTGGATAATGGTGGATCAGTTTTTTTGTGAAACACTCTTCAGCGCTTGTTTTTCTAGAAGAGCCCTGCCATAATACATATGTAACTCCCTGCACATTCTCCCCGCTCATATCAATGAACAAAGGTGACCACACTGGCCCAAAGCACCAGAATGGGTCCCAGCCCCACAAAATGTAAGCCTAAGGCATCGACACAAATTATCTTAAGATCGTAATAAATTAGCGTCCTAAAATATTATAATTCCACAGGGAAAAGAGATGGAGCCGCAGGCAGAACAAGGAGAAGTCTGTTATATATTAAAAGTGTAATTGTAAATTAAAGCTAATGGAGTTAAGAGAGAGTTTCACATTCAGCCTGCTCAGTTCATTAGCACAGAATACTAAACTCCTCCAGAGGAGACATTCTGGACTCCAGGCACGTGGGCTGCAGCTCATGGATGGCACTATTTGCAACAAGAAAGCAATATGAGAATTTAAATTGTTCTCTCTCTCCACTTAATTCTGCATTTGCCACACTTATTTTGAACATCACATTATCTATCTTATGTTTGCCAGCTCTGGATGCAATAAATAATACACAGTGAACTATTAAAATTGACATCTGTGAAGTAAAGTGAGTTTAAAAATAAAAGACACACCTTCTATAGAAGAATCTGTGTTGACGTAAGCAACTGCCCGTTCCTGGAGGACTCTGGCATTTTCCTGGGGTTGTAAAAGTGTAATTATCACTTTCAATTAGTGTCATTTAGTCAAGAGCATGTTAAGTGCACTGTTTTTTACAGCATTACCTTTAAGAACCCAGTTAGGATAAGTAGCATAGTAGATAAGTAACTAATTATATTAATGTTTGAGGAAGGGTCAATAATCTGGGCACATGAAAAGCACTCCTGCTTTCTGGGACTTAATTTGTTGTCGAAAACATCCACAAAATGCAGGTGCTGCCTGCTGCATCACACAGGACCAAAATGGAACTGGAAAATTACTGAACGCCATTGTAACAGTGTAAATGAAGGTTATACGTGTGTTTTAACTCTGCACTTGCAGTGCTTTTTGAACATGCAACACGTGACTGTGAGGTCAGCCAGAATTCCTCCACAATTTTCATCCTTAGTTATTCATGTTGCTGTCATTTCTACACTCTTCCATTTCAAAAAGGGATAAGTCAAAGCACTGACATTTCCTATTAAAATGAATTTGACTGACTGTTTTGAGTCAACCAAGCATTGCTTTCATGTTAAATATATACACACACTTGTTTAATTTTTTGCAAACTGGTAATTATGTTTGAAATTGATATTCTGATCAGTAAGTGGTATTTTACTAAGTCTTGGGTTTGTGATAGATATTCTAATCAGGTTAGTAATTGTTACTTGATTCATTCATTTTATAACCCAACTAATCATTTGTAAGTCATGTGAACTAAAAATTGAATTGGCAATTGATAACTTCATAACAAAATTAATATCTTTAAAACAAACAGTGGAGGAGATTCTGCAAAAGAATATGAAGGGAGGGAGCAAGCCTGTATATGCATACATGAGGCCTTGCATATATGCAAAAGCATATTTGCAACATATAGAAATTCCTTCATTTATGAGCAATGGAGATTGTCTATGTAACAAAAGGATGTTGCCACAGTTGCACAGTCTTTTTCTTACACAGAAGACAGTGAATATCATGGGTTAATTTTCCTCAAGATTTACTACATGACAGATCTGGCAGCTGCAGAAAACGTGAATGTAAGCTGTGAGGAATGTCTCTAGAGAAACTGAATCTAATTTAGGTGTCAAAGAGTAGGAATGCACACCACCCAGATGAAGCAAGAAAAGAATAACATAAAAACATTGAGGTTCAAATATGAATTGTGCTCATGGCTTTCTAACCTAGTAGAGCTGCTGTTTCATGAAATAATGGATGATAGATTACTAAATATTAAATTATTAAACAAAAAACATTATAGAACAGCAGTAGCAATATGTGAACAAATCAAACATAAAAAGAACTCCTAATTTATTCATGACTTGCTCAAGAGAAATTGATCTTTTAAGTGTCATTGTGTTATATTCCTCATAGTTAAAACAATTGTTTTTTCTTGATAGCATCTAAATATGTGCACAGATACATAGACAAAGAAATCACAAATAAAGTTTTATATACTGTATACTTTTGTTACCAGTGGAGTTCAGGTGGGATGAAACTTTAATGTCAACTCTTTAAAATCTCTCAGTAAATGATTTTAAAGATAATTTCAATGATGCTTTCTTCATTTAATGTCCCATAAACCAACAGTAAGATGCAGAGAGTCTATTGAAGCTGGAAGCCAAACAGTTTATGGGAGAAAGAATTAGTGCAAATCCAAAGGAATAGAAATCTCAGCTTTATTAACAGAAAATGATGGAATACCTTTGGTGTTTGGGAGCATATTTCTGGTTTGTTCCCTTCTCTGACGTGTCATTTTGCTATGTAATTTTGTGGTTTACGGAAATACATGCCAATAAACTCAAACAAAAAGATTAAAATATTTTATTTTACAGATTTAGAAAGCTCTATCCACACATCTAAATATAACCTTGTAAATAAAATTCTAACAGAAGAACAAGACAACACATTTCTGTTAAACCATTCAGTACTAATAAATTGACATAGTTCAGCAGAAATGTGTTTCATCAGACAATTTTCTGCCTGCTCTATTTCTAATTTGGATTTTACAGACAAAGCAATGAAAACTCTTGCAAGACCTATATTTCTTACTGGGCCTGAACAAATCCACTTACAGGGTTAAGAACTGAACATGCCCAACAGGGAAAGGAAGAGAAGAACATTCAGAACCTCACTTCTGAATTTTCCAACATCTTTCTATCAGGCAGGAATATAGTCAGGGAACCTACTACAGAATTAATCGATTGTCCTGCCACTGAGACTCTACAATACTAGAAGTTTCACAGGAATTTGGAACTATTCACTCATAGATTACCTACCCTTTCATTTGCCCAAGAGGATTAATTTCCACACAAAGGGCTTGGTGTGCTTATGGATCACAGGTACATGTGGTCAGTTTTTGTGCCTCAGTTTTATGTCCTGTGCTTTATTTCATAGCCTTGAGGTATGACTGAAGGTGTGACACAAATAATGAACATGCTGTGTTTACATGACCTGGACTTTAGTTTATAGAAACTAAGGAACTTCTCAAATAGAAAGTTAGAAAATAAACCAATTTAGGTTACATAAAATGCTATCATTCTGTTAAATGAAGGGATAGATTTCCACATAGAGACCACTGAGGGACATTAGCTTTGAATCAGAGTAGATTTTTAAAAATTAGAAGAGTTAGTGCACTTATGTTGTAAGAAGTTAGGTAGGTAATTTTTATAAATATATGAGGGCCTCACAGCACCTGAAGGAGCCTGTTGTGCTCCAGTTTTACCTTGAAGATATTGACTGCATCTAGGTATAGATGCCACTGGGTACTGCAGCTGCCTGCAACAGACTTTCAAGTTTTGCTTTCTTTACACTATTTTTTATTTACCTCAGCCCATTCTGTGGAACCCAATAATCCAAATTCTTCTGCATCCCAGCTAGCAAAAATAATAGTTCGCTTAGGTCTCCAACCTGCAATCACATAGTTAAACTTGAAAATTCAACTGAAAGTTAAAAAGTCTAGTGAAAGATCACCACAGTTAATTTAAATCACTTTAAAAAAATAGCACTTAATTGATATAGCAGTAAAAAAAATCCTCTCTAAACTCCTTAGAGGAACATATTATTGCAGAGGCATTTCTTCCTAATGCAGTAATTTCATTCCACACAACTAAGAGGGTACTATTACACTGATGAGAGACGTGAGGGAATAAATTCAGCCAGCTAAGATGCAATGCTACATATGCATCTCTTCAATGAATTTGCATCTTTCATAATGAAAAATACAACTTTCTGTAGAGGTGAAAAGTTAAATCAACAAAACTACTTATGGGAACATTCAACACAGTTCCTCAAAGATGCTGTTTTCCATATCCATCATTTTATGTCTATAATAAGTAAGTTACCTTCCATCTTCATTTTACCAAAACTCCGTACAATCTCTTGCAGAACAGCTGCACCCGTAGTTGGATCGATACCACCAAATACCCAAGAGTCTCTATGACCTCCTAAAATAATATATCTGTCTGGAAACAAACACACAATATCAATCCTTAATTAAAAATGCATTTAGGTTACCTGTATTTCCTTTGATTGCATACCTACTTGTGTCAAACAAAATATGAAGTTTAATACCAGTGCTACAAATTTATTTTTTAAGGTAATCTGCAATCATTCACTTACTCTACTGAAGAATATATATGAAGACAAGAAATATTTTATACATATTTTTCCCCTTAAAAGTCTTTCATATATATGACCTGCTACTATCAACAATAGTATGTCGAGGTCCCAAATCATCACTAGTTTTCTGTACTTTGCATTGTGTTAATTTTTGCAAAGGCAAAATGTATGAATGATGTAAGAGGGAACCTACTGTAAAATGACAGGCGTTATAAAAAAATTCTCTGACATCTATCATTCTAGCATTCCCATTCAAATATATTCTTGGGAATGCCAATGAAAAACAGTGTGATGGGAGGGACAGGACAACTATTAAGGGTTTGTCAGATTCCATATTATCCGGCTACCTAAAAAACTTGAAGTTTCTTGCAACATGAGAACAATTTCACCAAACACAAAATAAAGAAGGAATTAAAATCATCAAGCACCTGATGCTCACCTGGTTCCACAGCTCCTCTGAGGATGCCAATGACATTGTAAATTCGTGTTATTTTATTGTTTGTATGAACATGCATTCTGACTTTTCTGAAATGAAAAGCAGCATGGAGTAACGATTTCTGACTGAGAAGGCAATAAAAAGTCAATGTTAGTAACTTGTAAGCCAGAAAGTTTGTGCTTCTGTTCGGTTTTGTGTGTTCAGCACTGGTCTAACCTGTCATGTTGTATCAGTGTCCCATTTTTTATTTCAGGTTAAGCTGCTGACAGAAAGATGCCTTAGAAACAACCCTATGAAGTGGGCCAATCTATAAACTTTCAAACATTTACAGAATTTATTGAATTGTTATTTATGGGAATCAATCGGATAATTGTGTATTAGAGGAGTAAACTGAGAAGCATATACAGTAATTAAAAACACATTTGCATTTTGACCAAAATGATAATTGTGGATATACTTATTTTTATAAAGAACACACTTTGGGTATCTAGCACAATTCCATGTAATAAGATAGAACTTGGAGAGAAGGTCATTAGAAATATTCATCCAGGAATAAACTGAAATCTCTGTTTAGGACAGCAGATCTAAGTGATCAAGATTTGTCAACCCTCCATCCCACCCACCTCAGTAAAATCCGCTGTGAAATTTTATAAAAAGGAAGGAAATTTGAGTATTAGGAGAGCTAAAAATAATGTAGTATTCAGCCCCTCTTAACCTGTAGAATAAACAAAGCATCAAACAAAGCTTTTTTTGTGTCTGGCAAAACCCCAAGAGTTTCACATTTGAAGTTATCTTTTCAGCAGCAAATCTGCATAGCTGTCAAAATCAAAACCTACTTCAGGACAGCTACTGGATCTTTGCCCAGAAAATTACTGATACCAGCGCCTTCAGCTTGCATATACTTGCACACTTTCCATGTGCAAGTGACTTTCTACCTAGACTCAGAAGGTTCATTTTGATATGGAGCTACTCTGAGAAAGAAGTATATGTAGGATTAGCCATATTTACAAAAACTGTTAGCCTATCAAGTAGGAAGATGTTATAAAGTGCATTCAGAAATATGTCCCATGTATATGTTTTGTGGATGAATCATATTGTTTCTTTTCTCACTGTTGCTCTTCAAGACATTCCAAACAGCACCTTAATTATGTCAAATATGCTTTCTTATTTATTTATTCTTACTTTATTCATTTTCAGCTAGTGTTAAAGCAGAGCAGGAAAGAATAATGATCAATGAAGTCTTTATAAAATTATATATTCAGACATACTCTTGTTTTGCCAGAGGCGGAGCAGTGATAGTGATACACGATTTTTACACATTGTTCATTGTGGTACACTACCAGTCCTCACAGAATAATCTCTCACATAAACCAAAAGTATTTTTACATGAAAAAGTGAGAGAAAAGTGATCTTCAGCTTTATCTATTACAGCTTACCAGTTATAAACAAGGAAGAATGCTATGACAGTCCCTGACTGCCAGTCAAATCCCTGATCACCAAATGCAATTGTTACATGACTTGGTCTGCTGGAGAGCGACTCTGTTAGTGCTGAAGACCTGGACAGTTGCATTTCTCTGTTAGAGCTGAAAAAATGTAAACTGCAAACATACTATTGCTAATCCAACTGGTCAAAGGCCAGTTCCTCCCAGACATATTAGTAAGATATATGTGCTTAGGGGTCTTCCGTCCTGTTGTTCTTCAGGGCTTTCAACCACGGGGCCTACCAGCTTTGGGGAACAGTTGATGGACTCCCAAATCATTGCCACACTTTACAGCTCTAAGTTCACAGAAACCCTGGGAGGCTTCCAGTGGACAAGGGAAACGTACATAGAAGAGAACTACTGAATTGTCAGTCCTTCCCTGTTGGACTGGTACAAGCTAGCTGTCCTATTGTCCCCTTGGTCATCAGAAACAGAAAAGAAAGACCAAACTTGAAGTGAGGAGGAAGTTTAGGGTTAATCCAACAGTATTAAAAAATGTCTACTTACTATAGCCATTTTGAAAAGGACCAGTGAAACAATGTCTGAACCTTGAAGTAAGGATTAAAGTTGGAATGACAGAGCTGGACCTATACCCTCTGAATCTATCCATTGACACTGGGGACACTGAGCAAAACCATAGTTTTGATAATTTATTTTCAAATTCTAATAATTATCACCAAGTGTTGCCCATTGAGAAGGAAGTAAATTTCTCCAGAATATCTCTAGATGTACTGTTTCACAGTCTTTTTCCTGCTGAGATTTTTTTTTTTTGCAATATTTTATAAATAGGCAAGTGTTAAAACAGACCTTGTAGAAGAGTTGTCTGCAAATCCTGGCCCTATGTTGTAAGACACATTGAGACTTCCCTTCCAGCTGCTGTCTGGAGCTGCAGGTCCTCCCATTGCACTGTTCAGTGAAAACCAAGACAAATGTAGTTGACCAGTAGGCTAAAACCTTAAATTCCCTTAATGATTACTGCACCTAAAACAAGGTGGGTTTACAAAATTCTTAAAAAAATTATGCCAGAAACAGATTGCTTTGAATTTTCCACATTTTCTGAAGCACACACTACTACAAAAGAGTAATAAATACAAGTAATAGCATAGGTTTTACCAACATAGTATAAAAAATTTTGCTGCACATTTGTGAATACTGAATTCTGGTGAGGAGGACTGATGTATACTCACCGCAATAATACTTCTGCATCATGATATCCAATGGGATGAACTGGGATTTTGGGAATCCCTACACCTTCATTAACTTTATACCTGAAAGTGTACTCTGAGAAACCAGAACAAAATGTTAAGTTTATAGTGTTCTTAGCAACTTTCACCAAACTGGAAATACTTTTGAACAATGCAGCCACATAGTAGCCATGAGCATGCATGAATTTTTTAATTCTTACATCATTTCTTAGATACTGCTTCTAGGAAACCAAAATGTAATGACAGAACCACAAACCCAATAGTGCATCTGCACAACTGTGTAAGAGAAATCCCCACATCTGATGCAAGGTTAGATTTGCTGTCCATCCATATTATTAGATCTCCTCAAAGGTGACTGTGGGAATACCAAGCTGGTGTGTGAGGTGAAGATGGCCCCTGTGCAGCCTGTGGGCAAGCTGCAGAAGACATCCACAGATGCATTTACCTATGCTGAAGACAGTCAGTGACTCTCTGAATCTGGTGGGCCGGACACACACAATCTATCCTATTTTTTCAGTAGGTTGTTGTCTTATCTTGTCTTATGCCCCCCAAAATGGTCACACAAGCCAGAAGCACCCCTGTATTCCCATCCCATCAGCAGACAGGACTCGCAGGCATCTTAGTTCAGACTGAGTTCAGGATGCCTACAAGGACAAGACAAGCTCATGGTGCCAAGTTTTGAAAGACTCTAGGCTACTGTTATTTTTACTACAGAAATTTTACTCCCTGTAAAGAGGATTTTAAACTGGTTTTGTGCTTGGAATTTAGGATCAGCCAGGAAACATACCTCCAAGCAAAGCTATTACTCCTCTTTGATGGTAGACTATAATCTAGTTTAAACTGGTCCTCTTGAGAAACACAGATATTTAAAAATGACTATAAATTCTCAGCCGTTTTCTGCTGCTTCACAGTCTGTAAACTCACTCGTCCTGCTTTTCTAAGAGTTACAAGGCTGAGATCATACAAAGAGATTTTCCTAAAAACTTACTTTCCCTGCCTAACTTAAAAGCAACCAGTTGAAATGACATACAGGTAGATCTTAGTCTACAACGGGAAAATTAAATACTGCTAAAAATAATTTTAAGCAGCTTTTTTCTTTGCATCTGTATTGAAAATGGATGAATTTCTAGTGCCACAATAACTTTCAGCACCAGTTTATGAAGTACTTGATGGCCCAGGGTACAGATCTTTCACTCACCTTTTGCAGGATAACCTGGTGTTAGAGGGTCCCCAGCTCCATTCAGGTTTAACACATTCCCACGCTGGGCTCCTCCACCTGGAAGGTTCCAGCCATCTGGATAAGCATCTACTCCTGGGGCACAGTAGTCAGCAGGGTCTGAATAAAGTATGATCCCTCGGGCTCCTGCTAATATGGCATTTTTAACCTGTGAAATTATTTGCTTTTAGGAAATGCCTTTTTTTTTTTTTTTTTTTTTTTAAATGCAGTAATAAATCTGAATGTTGCAATTTACTTCCATGGGGAAGTAGCTTTAGAAGTTGTATATATGGAAGAGTGAAAATGACCACAGACTCAGCAGAACAAACCACAGTGAAACACAGCATGTTCATTATTAGTGTCACACCTTTAGTCATACCTCAAGGCTATGAAATAAAGCACAGGACATAAAACTGAGGCACAAAACCTGACCACTATCCCCACTGTCCCACTATCATCAGTTTTGTCAGAGTTGTTGTCTAAAGTCAGAAGAGTTAGTTATTCAGTCTCTGTGCTCCTTGTCAAATACTTACTTCTTCAAAGTACTGCAGTTCTATGGATGAAAGGTACTAAAACCCTTGGGTCTACAAACTACTCAGTTCCCTAAGCTAATCTCTTGCAAGAACTGTCTAAGGAGTTTGCCATCATCTCAGTCTCAGGAGATTAATACATTCTTCTGTTTTTATTGTTTTAAAGTTATTCTTAGAATGCAGTCACAATGGATACATTGCAGACTTCCTTACACTCTTATGTTCCAATTTACAGCCCTCATTATCTCCCACTGGCTCTATCATGAGCAGTGTCTGACCCACAGAGGAAAAAAGAGAACACAACCCTTACTTTGTTTCCTCTGAAGATTTTCCCATATCTGGCAATGACAATCTTTCCTGTACAGTTAATTCCCATTTCACGCTCCAGCTTAAAAAAATCTTCAGTACGGCCATAATTCACATATACCAGATCTGCCTGCACAGAAAAAGAAAAGCAGTTTCATGGCAACTGGTCATTCAACAAACACAATATCTGATTTCAGAAATAAACAGTCTTATTCACTGTGTATGATACAGTTATTTTTTTGCATTTCTACAAGTGAGATCCAGTGCCCATAAAAATGATAGCAAAAGATATACATAATATTCTATAGGAAGCCTTGGCTCAAACTGCTGACCTTTCTATATTATCCTGCGCTTAACAGCAGCCCTATAAACTGAGTTCGGAACCTAAATCAATGTACTTTGCTAAACTGACAAAATTCTGTGGCCATGAAAAAATAGTGGTATTCCTTGCATATGCATACACTCGCTATTATATGATTTCATTTATGCAATGCAGTGATGTCCCTGACTTGTTACCCCATGATGAATTATCAGATTGAAGGACTTTTGTAGCCTTTGAAGACATTCACTTAATCCAAAATGTCTTCCAATTTGATTTATATGTTGCTATTTCTACTCAAGACTTAAGCAAGTCCTCTCCGTATGGTTGAGTAATGTGGAGTAATCTGAGATGTATCCAACATTTTCCATAAAGATAAAAGCTTTTCACTTATTATGTGATTCAGAGTTCTAGCAACTTGAGAAAGCTTTTTTTGGTAATAGGAGACTTCTAACCTTCACACAATATGTGGCCTACCTGTCCTTAAGTGTTCTCTTATACTAATGGTTAATTAAAACTACAACAAATATTTTGAGAAGTTGGAGCAATCTGTCCCAGCAAGTGTTTCACAAAATATGACTTCAGCTAATAATACTCTTACATAATCTTTTTTCTTACCTCTGGCACTCCTTGTGCTGAAAAAGCATTATATGGTGGTAGTATATCAGTAACATTTTCATACCCCTGTGGAGGTGGTTCAAACAATGATGTATTGAAAATCTATCAATAAATAAGAGAAGTCTTTGGTCAGACACTCTACCTCCAGGCACAAGTTTGTACACTAAGCTTGGTTATTGCAAATGATATGCTAGATTACATAAATTGTTAGCAAAAAATACAATTCTAACCAGCACGCATAAGTTTAAACAAAAAAACAGCTAGGGATACATAGCTGAATTTTTGTAACAGAATGCAGATATGAATATAGAGAGGTAGATCATTTGTCAGAAGATGCTCATCAGTCACTGCCTGAACCTAAGCAAAGAAGTAGCTGAAAATTGCCAAGAGGTGGTGGCAATAAAAAGACACGTAGTTCATCCATGCCAACACAGGTATTTTTTGTGATTACTTCCACCTGTATTATTACTCTTCTCTTCACCTCTTTGCTAGTTATGTTCTAGTTAAATGTGCTGCCTTTTATCACTATCTATTGTAACACTCATGTTGCCTCAAGATTCATGTCCACTTTTTGTCACCTTGTGAGATTATAGCTGAGAGATTGTTATGGGGTTTCTGGAAGAATTTCTCCATTCTTTCACCTCTAAGCTTATGTCACCCCCGAGCACATATTCCTTAGTTTCTGCCAGGGCTCTTCATCCCTACCTATGTGCTATGATGCTTCTCTAGCAGTCCCATCTCCTCTACCAGTCCCATCTCCTCTACCAGTCCCATCTCCTCTAGTCGCTCAGGCTCCTTGCCAGATTTTACATCTACTTCTTTATTCCCCTGTGTGTACAAAATGGAGAAGGTGACTATAGACCCAATGTTCATTATTATTTAGGAGACACCATAGGAAGCCAGTAGGATCAGGTTCAGATCAAATAAAAGGAGGTAGTACTTCATACAGTGGACAGTATCTGTGTGGCATTCCTTACCTCAGCATGTTGTGGAAGCAAAAATTGTACAGATGTTCAAGCAGAGATTGGATAGGTACTTGGAAGAGAGGTCTAACAAGGGTCACTAACTGGATAAATACTTGGAAAAGAGGTCTAATAAGGATTCTTAAAGAGACTAATTGCACCATGCTGGATTTTTTATCATATTATAAAGCACACGCTGGGATGACTGTGTGGGAGAACAGAGGAAGACACTGTTTCTTTAAAGAAGTCTTAAATAAATATAGTTTAATCATTAAAAAGATCACCTCATTCCCTTGATCATCAATTACTGAGATGTAGTTTGGCTGCGTTTCATTTGGGTATGAAAGAAGCACATCATAATGAACGAGTTCTACTGAATCCAGTCCAAATTCCTTCCACTGGCCTTGAATTTGTTTGGCAAGAAGAAGATTCTGTTCAGTTCCTGCGAGGTGAGGCAACTTGGTAAATGAGCTAGAATAAAACAGAAAATTGCTAGTAAGCAGCAAATGCAGAGAGGCACAATAGTGAACAAGGATCAGTGTGTATAAAGCTTATCGTCAAGCCACATGCATGGAAAGTAAGGTCTTATGGTTAAAGTCTGAGCTGTATAACATGCTTGTTTATCAGAGTCTGCAACAGGATAAGCACAAAATGTAGTCAGAGCAGAGGATCTTTCCTGAGGCCTTAAGATAAGTCAGCTGAACCTTTCTCTTTGCATAACAGAAATAACCACATCTACACATAAGCAATGAAAATCAGTGTCAAAGACATTCAGCAAAAGAGTATGAACAGTATGCAAGGAGCAGAAATAGATACAGAAAAGCTACACATTCAGAAAGAAGCCCTCCAAATAGTTCTGGTATCTGATGATGGGTTTGTACATTGTTGGCATATCGTACTAGTAAGTTTAACTTGAAAATCATTATGTCAAATTACCTGCACAGATTTGTTCTTTTTTTCTTAATCAAAAGCCTGAATAATCAAAGCCTTCTTAACATTTACATCGAGATCAGATATAACACATAATGGTGATAAATAGTCAGAAACATTTGCCCCTTCTGGGCTACCCCACACAAATCTGTCTACAATTTGTTTGGTCCACTGAACAAATGAGTTATGGTGAACGCTGATCAGTCAGCCGGGTACTAAGCACCGCCTTCGAATTCCCAACAGGCTACTTGTTAATGGCTGCCCCATTATGTCAGATACCATTAATTACCATTAATTAGTGGTACCAAATACCATGATTAGTACCACTTCAACATGTCAGTTCAGACTATTTTCAACCCATGTAACAGCTTGTTCTTCAGTATGCACTTCCTCAGCTTCCAAATGAGAATGTTGCAGGAGACGACGTCCAAAGCCTTGTTAAAGTCAAGGATGTTACAGCCACTGTAATGTCTCCACTCATCCACGTAGCCACTCTCTTCCTCACAGAAGGCCATCATGCTGATCATATAAACAACTAGTAAAGAAATGCTGACTGTTCCTAACTATCTTTGTGTCCTTCATGTGTTTGGAAACAGATTCGAGAAGGATGTTTGGTCACCCTTCCAGGGACTGAAGTGAAGCTGACCAGCCCACAGTCCCCCCATGTTGTCCTTGCCTTACTTAAAGATGGCACATCAGCCCTTTTCAGCCACCAGGGTTGTCTTTCAACCACCAGAACTTCTCATAGACAGCAGCCTTGCAATCATGACATCCAGGTCTTTCCTGTGAATCCCACCTGGCCCCCTAGATTTGAATCCATCTCGATTCGCTAAGTAGACCACAACCTTCTGTTCTCTGCTGTTGTCTTTCCTTCTCTTTAAACTGTGCAGGTATGCACCGAGGTCTGGAAGCAACCTTTGCCAAAGCTTGTTGCCTGTCTCTTCTTGCGCTTTAATTCTCTAGAGTATTTTAAGTACCTGTTAATTCCTTAAGTACTCTAGTTTAAATACTACAAATGCCCTAAGGAAAAATATACTGAACAACACATGATGCCTTTTTTCAATTTTTCACTTCCAGTTTCATCCTTCCCAGAGGAAATGCTAAGGTCAAAGTGTCTGCATTTTCTGAGACTCATAGTTTGTTTTCCCCACTTCATAAAAGCAGATTTAGTAGTCTGAAACACTATGAATATGGACCAAAATTCTCAAGTTCACATTTTTTATGCTTTTAAAAAACTTTCTGGATAGTGTATTAATATAATTTTTCTGCAGTTCCTGCTTTTTATTTGAATTTAGGAAAAAAACCCAAAACAGTGTGAAGCATTTGGCCTATCATCAAAGCAAGCAGATAAACCAGATACCATTAACACCCTATGGCCAAGAAACTTTAGCATAATTACAGAGCTATTTTATACTGTCATCAATCTCTGTGTTGCCTAGACTCTCACTCAAACATAATCTTCAGGAACTCTCCAATCTACTGAGAGCAACAAATACAAAATAAGATAAGGCCTAGAGACTTAAAAAGCTAATTGATGTTAGAAATGAAACCTTTTGGGTTTAGAATAAATGTAGAGAAATCAAATTTGTCAGTAATCCTTTGATGTTTGCGATGCAGCTGCTGACTTACATGCTAAATACCAACATGTTACTAAGCAGAGATATTTGTTTACTTTTTCTGTGAATATATTTGTTCCTCTGTTGAAGATATAAATACGTACAATAATGTTTTTTTTTTCATTTCCAGTGGAATACACAGCAAAACAAGAGAGTATTTCTATATCCCCAGCATTTTAGATGTTTTGAAAGAACCACATGGATGCACTAGGATGCAAAAAAAAGAATATTTAATAACAATTACATCATGCAAGACTTAACCAACCATACACACACACTGCACATGGATAGAGCTTTTCATCTTCTGAAACAGAAGACAGGGTATAATGGGATCTGGCCACACTAAAGGAATTATCAGTTGTAAGTATACATGCAAACTTTGCAGCATTTTTAATGCTACATTTAATATATTAATTTTCTACTTAGACTAGCTGCTCAAACTGAAAGTTTAAGGAGACACTGGACAGATTATCAATCGAATGTAATTAATAGCAGTCAGTGTATCCCCAAAAAAGTAAAATCATCTCAGAGACAAAGCAAAGTTATCTAATGTCAGAACTTCAGACACTTGTGAGGAAAAACCAGACACTTATACTGCATTAAATCAAGACTATGGAAAATCATAATAAAAAAGCATGATAAGCACTGGCAGTAATGGAGCTTGAGGGAAGTACACTTAACAGTACAACCACTCCAAAAAGGTAACTTCAAAAATGGGGACGGGGCGAACGGAAGGGTTGTGAGTCTCTCCCTTCTCCTTCCCCCAGACATTCTGTACAAACCAAATACTTCAAAAGCATCTTAACAGCTCTGCTTTCAGAGGCTCTCCCTTGGAGCTGATGTTACCACTTTCTGGCTTTTTTGAGTGATAAAATTATTCAAAACCCAAGATGCACAGAGCTTACCGAAGGAATTGCTTGATGTTTTCTGCTTTCATTTCAGCCACAAGTTTCTGTCGCACATTTTGATAGACATCTGAAGAGTTGGGGTTTTTTTCAGTCAGTTTTGTAAACCATCCTGAAACACAGTTGAAAATCTTCCTGCTTAGCAAGAACCCCAGTCCTCACCTATTTGAGCCCACATGCAACCTAAAGTACTAAAGTCTCATTAAAACCACGAGAATGAACAGGGCTTAGAGCACCCTCTGTCACTGTTTGCTGGCTCAAACACAGAAATCAAGCAGAAAAATAAAATATACTTAATTGACTGAATTGCCAAAAAAGTGACAGAATTCAAACAACACACCCTAAATCTCTGCTAAATACAGTCCCTTTTTAAGGCAGATTCATCTCTCATTAATTTTAAACTAAAGTTTAAGTGCTCAATTAACTGACTCCAGTGTGAGGATTGATTGAAGTCCTGATACTCATGATGAAATTCCCGTATTTAATTTATACATATATTTAAAAATATGTGTGTAAGCATAGTTAAAGTGAAGGTCTAGGACTCAACAGCCACCCTGCCAGCATTATAGTAGTTACAGATTTGGGGAAGGGTGGGGTTAGTCTATTTAATAATTAAAGGAATAAAGTTAACTGTGACCCAAGTCAGTTTTAAAACGTTAAAGATTTTTCAGTAGCCATAAATCTGAAAGGAGAAACTATATCAACTATATGAATTTGTCTTAAAAAAACCCCAAAACAACAAATCCTTTTATTATTATTATAGCTAGAAAACCCCAAACTGGGAAAATTGTCATAATAAAGCCAAGTATATGTGCTGTCACATGCACAATCTATATGACCTGTTAGACTTAAATACAATTGTAGTAACAGTCTGAACATAACAGTGATACTGGATCAGACCAAAGGTCCATCATGCCCAGCATCCTGTTTTGGAGCATGGCAAAAAGATGTTGTTCAGGGAAATGTATAAGAATAGCACAAGCATCAGAAATTTGCAGCTCAGGAATCTTCTAAATCAAACTAATGTTTTTTTATATTTAATAGCCCTCATGGATTTTTCTGTCATGCTTTAGCCTTAGGTGTGTGCTACAACACAAGTTTTAAAAGGACATAAGCAGACATGCAATTTTAGACTTAAAATCAAATGCTGCAAGTGACTCCAGAAAAGAATCTAATGTTCTAGTACAGTTCATCGTACATGATGAAAAATTCAGCAACTCCACTCTTGGCTGTCAGTCAAAACTCCTCCTCTACACTCTGCCCTTAATTTCTAAAATAGCAACTGAATAAGAGCATTTAAATAGATCTTCAGTAAAAATCAGGAAATACAAATAAAAAAATAATCCTGGAGGTTTTGCAGACACAGAAGTCTCAAACTCTTCTCTTAATCTCTCCTCTTCGAATGTCTGACTGCCTGTTATGGGAAGCTATCAATTCACCAGGGCTCATCCTGGGCTGAAGCATGCAGCCGTTATAGTCCTCACTCCCTGAAGACCAAAATTGCTAAACAACCTCTTAGAAAAACAAGGGGACGAGTATTTCATAGCGTCCCTAAAAAGCAGTAAAAGCTCCCCGATGGGGAGTTAATCACAACAGGGGGTGCACATAAGTATCTGCAGAGGGCAAAGGCTGCGGGCTGAGCCCCTGTGTCTCCGTACTCACCTGCGAGAAAGCCCAGCAAGAAACAGGCGAGCAGCCCGGGGCAGCTCAGCCATGTGCGGAGGGTGGCCTTGCTCCTGGCCATGGGGACACGGGAGGCCGGCAGCTTTGCAGGCGGCGAGGAGGGCAGGCAAGCAGCCGCCTTCGTCCTCCTCCCTCTCCTCCTCCTCCTCTTCCCGCCCTCAGCCCCAGGGCTGCCCCTGGCTTCTGTGTTTTTCAGCTCTCTTTCTGCCTAACCAGCCTCAATCCCTGGATGACGATGACAAGATTTGCTGAGTACAATTAAGCACTGCATTTCTTAGTCTGACCCCACAAGACAGCTTGTGTGTAGCTGTGTGTGTAGCTGTGTAACAAGTATGCACCTAGACTGTGCACCAAGCAATGCGTAAATACTATCTTCAAAGCTAATTTCTATTAATTATCAGGACTTTCTGGTTTTGAAAGTTCCTGGTTTAGGCTTAATCACAATCAGTATTTGTTGCGGTGGAAGTGGCCAAGAGATAAAATGGAGGAACGGAAAACTTGTTTTCTCTTTACCAAGGAAGCACTGAATTGCTCCCCTTTGTAATCTGTGGTTACATTAATCCTTGGCAAGTGATGAATGCTTAGAGCAGCTCAGAATGCAATTTAGATTAGCCAATGGGGACACTTCCAGGCATCATCCAATTTGCAACTGCGAAAAGTTGCAAAATTATTTCCTATATTCTCTAGCTTTTTACATTTTGGATTACAAGGTTCTTAGGATCAAGTTTTCCTAGTCTAATTCAGCCAAATCCATCTGTATCTCATGGGAAAGGACACAACTTCAGCCCCGGGAATAGTCAAGATATTATCATAGAATCATCATATTTTGTACGCACTTACCCTGGCCTTGCACATCACTCCGTGCCGGTGAGCTCCTGCACAGCTACACGGAAGCCAAGACTGAAGTTTCTGGAACTGAGGACTTGCCCATCTGAGACCAGTTATCTGGCTGAAGATGGGAAAGTTTTTCTGGGAGCCTGGACATGCTCTGAGTTCTTACCACTTGCTCCAAAAGAGTCCAAAGTAGGTACATTTTGTGAAAGAAATGGAAGTACTCCAAGTATCAGAACTTCCTTAAATACACTAGGTTGCACTGAAAACATTCAGAAACATCTGAAAAGACTAGTTAATGTCCTAATTACTTCAGTAAGGCTTTTCAGAGATTAGAGAAGAATTACATCACTCGGGTATTCTGCACCAGTCACAGCCACTGTCTTAGGCATACGGCTGGATGTGTTTGTTCAAATGATAAGCACGTCCAGTTTTGTGATCTTTTTTTCTGTCATTTCCCAACTGCTCATAAGCCATCACAGATTCTGAACAGCAAGGACTTTTCACACCAACATCTCACTTGACATATACAAACCAGATGGAATTCCACCTACAGGACTTATAAAGAATGAGCATATTGATGTATTATTAGCATTTATATAGCACCACAGGTGTAGGACTGGCACATAATAGACAGTAAAGTGACAAGGGCTTTTGGAGATTACTATCTAAATTAGATCTCACATGATGGTAACATCAGTGGAGGAAGAAGGTAAGAATAGCAACAGTGTTAAAGTATGAAATGTATTTATTTCTATGCCTACGTCTTTTTAAAGCAGTAAGGGCATCAGCAATGCCGAGGTTGAACAATAACAGGAACCAAGTGGCTTCTACCACTTAAAATACAGTCCTAGTACTATTAGTTATTAAGTTGTGGCAAGTTCTTACATTCCATGGATTGGCCACTAGTGGAGCATATTATGTTCCATTTAAATGCAAGTATAACATACAGTATAAATCTATGCCTTGAATCACACACCCTCGACAACAGGACAGGGGCAGGAAATAAGATGACAAAGCTCATGGGTTGAGATCAAGACAGGGATGTCACTTGCCAATTACCATCACAGGCAAAACAGACTTGACCTAGGGAAAAATAATTTAATTTATTGCAAATTAAAATAGACTTGGATAGTGAGAAACAAAAGACAAAAATTTAAAAAAACTTCTCCCACACTGCACCCAATTTTTCCAGCTTAACTTCTCCACTCCCAACTCCTCTATGCCATAGAGCTGCCATATATGACACAGGAGGCCTCCTGGAATCAGGCCAGATACCCTAGGACATCTAAAGTGTGCTAAGCCCCAGTCTGCACCTCTCCACGGCCTCACAGGCAACTGGAAGTTCCCCACAGCCATGGACAAGGGGAGCTCCATGACACCCACCTTCTCCTGCTGAAACTCACCTCGCAATAAAGTTTCTGATTTATGAACCCATTGGCTGGTTCTTCTGGTTTGTGTAGGTTTTTTGGGGAAATCTTTTGGGCCTTTCTTTATGATCTTTATTTCCTTACTATATTTTTTTATATATATGTGTATAATATATAATGTGCAATATATACACATACATAAATACACATGTATTTATACACATAAAGTATATATATGTATAAATAAATACAAATTTATACACATTTGTATACTCACATGTATATATACAGAAATGTCTCTATATACATCTGCATATTGTTCTATATGAGCACTTCCCAATCTAAAGGAAGCAGGGAGCCAATCAGAGGGTGCTCTGGGATCATGTGGTTATAATGGTTTCAAAACATACCGACTGGTGGTCCATCACAGAGCAGCATGGAAACCCGCAGAGCGCAAGCCAAGAGTCACGTCCTTAAGTCAGTCCGATGAGGAAGGACGTCGAGGGCATTCTGGGTTATATGGGCTCCACACAGACCTCACTACAAGGTCATTTGCTGACAAGTGTGCAACTAGGATGTTTTGCGCTTAATCTCTGGTAATTTTCATCTGAGGCCATCAAAGGAAAATTTTTCACTATCTTACCTGTTCTGTCTCAGACAACCTCCATTATCCACGGAATCCCTTATAGATTCACAAACAGATGCATATGGCTGCTATACCACTGGGAAAGAAAGTGACAGTCTTCATAAACCAGTCCTGCAAACTTATCCAGTCATATTTAAATCCACACTCTTTATCAGGCATAGAAAAGTAATGAACTTCACATATGTATTGCTTGAACAGATTACAAAATGACTGTGCAATCAACTGTTTTCAAGGAAGTTGGTCTCTTTCTCACAAATTGTTGTGGTCCTACTCCAGTGTTGAATAAAGCCACACTCAGAAACCTCCTGTTTTCATAAATTGGAATTTTTTGGTTCTTTGCAGACCCAAATTCTTGCAACATTTCTTCTTCTCTCCCAGCTGAATAAGGGACTATTTACTCCTTCTTCCGTGGTCCTGTTGGAGCAAGTCCAGAGGAGGGCCACAAAAATGATCAGAGGGATGGAACACCTCTCCTATGAGGAAAGGCTGGGAGATTTGGGGTTGTTCAGCCTGGAGAAGAAAAGGCTGCAGGGAGACCTTAGTATGGCCCTTCAGTACTGAAAGGGGGCTTATAAGAAAGATGGGGACAGACTTTTTAGCAGGGCCTGTTGCAATAGGGCAAGGGGTAATGGTTTTAAACTAAAAGAAGGTAGATTCAGACTAGATATAAGGAAGAAATTTTTTACAATGAGGGTTGTGAAACACTGGCACAGGTTGCCTAGAGAGGTGGTCGATGCCCCATCCCTGGAAACATTCAAGCTCAGGCTGGACGGGGCTCTGAGCAACCTGATCTGGTTGCAGATGTCCCTGCTCACTGCAGGGGGGTTGGACTAGATGATCTTTGGAGGTCCCTTCCAACCCAAACTTTTCTATTCTATTCTATGAATCAGCTTGGTATGCTGTGGAGGCCAGTGTAAGCAGTGACATGACTACACAAGAATTTTTCTTGTCCCTTTTGCATCATATCTATTTTATACATAGATATTTGAAATTGCTTGCTGATACGTTGCAAAAGTACTCCTGAGCTATCTCATCTACACACTTTCTCGGAAGATGAGAAATACAGCATATAAATACCATTCACCCAGGCGAAACAGAAGTTTTGGCTTGATAACTGCCAGATGCCAGATGCTGCTGGCTTCCCTTCTGGAAGGAGGAACAGGGTGCAGCAATCCACATGCTTCTTAAAGAATGTAGGGAGAGACCAGAGAGCAGCTAGAACTAAGTCTTCCAAAAGAAGGGAGAGGGAATAATGCAACCTCCTACTATACCAGCCTCCATTTTCCTCAGTGCCTAGGCTGGAAGCAGGGGTTCTTTTTAGCATTGTTTTGCTGCTCCTTTCTTGTCCCCCTTTTTTGTTTCTGTACCTCCTTTACTTTCTCCCCTTTGCTGGCACTACCAGTTCCAAGATATGCAGTATAAGGAATGCAGTATCTATCCTGCATGTTCACTGTTCTCTGAGTCTTGGGACATGACCTAAATAACCCATTGTACACATTACTAAATCACAAAGACAAAGTTGTAGTATCATGTCTAACAAATGCTCCTCAGAATAACTGAAGCCAGAGAAAAATGAGCCTGCCATGGTGAGATCTGAAGTACTGCATGCCTGAAATGCAAAGTCACATCCGTGAGGAGGTGGAAAAATCTGCTCCGAACCACACCTCACCTCACTCTTAGCTGTTGCTGAGCATCTCACTTAGCAGCCAAGGAGAGAGCTCAGAGCTGTTAAGATGGATCAGTATCCCGTAAGACTCATCTCTCTTTGAGTCACTTCCTGATCAAATCAAAACCATATCTATCAGCCACCCTATTCTTTTACATGGGTCTTTTCCTGCTAGAACTAAGGTATTATCAGTGCAAGATACTGCTAAGACTGCTTCTCTGATAATAGTTGGGTATCTTATTCAATATTGAAAATACCAACCTTAGCCTAAGTTTAATCAAAGTTAAGACTTGAGATAAAGCTAGTCCTAAGTAGTCACAAAAATTACGCAAAACAAGCAATGTGAAAAGATTACTACGAAAAGAGATTTCTTTCCTCAGACCAGGTGACAATACTGAAAAAAGGTCCAAAACACAGACAAACTCCTGAATACACAGTACTCCTCCAAATTCATATCACTTTTAAAACTAGCAAGAAAACTATCAGTTACTGCATAGGACTCATACTGAGCTGAGGAGTGGTGAGAATTGCACATGTTGAGAGTGTAAACAAGAGTGAGGTTCAGCTGAAGCTAGCAGAACTTGCAGATAGCTACATATATTCTACTTAGTTAAAAAAAAAAAAAATACCGCTGGTAAACTAGAAAAGCTCCAAAAATGGCAGAGATGCACATGTCAAATGCAAAACTAGCATGCATTTGTTTGTTGAATGCATAATTATGCTACACACCAATTGGCAAACCCAGCAACAGTACATAAAAAATACATAATACATAGAATGAATGTCAGGGCTTGTAAATTGTAGGTTGTAGCTGCTCAGCAACTGGGCCCCAAGGGTTAATATCTGCAGCAAGAAAGATATGCTACTGTTGCACTGCTTGACCTATTGTTTGACTAAAGGTTGAACTTGTGGCTTGAGAGATCAAAGGGCCCTGGTTTGTGGGAAAGGCAGCTCTTGCAGGAAAAATGGCAACAGGGGAATGCTCAATCGCAATTTCAAATCAGTAGTTTACTTCTGACTCTGCCAGTTGCACAGTCACCCAGAACTCTCTCATGGCCTCTGCAGTCTATCTGACTACCAGATTAAAAGGGTAGCAGATTTTGATGCATTGAGTTGGAGTCTGTTATCTTGAACTTCAGGGGTCCATTATCAGATTCCAGTTAAAATAAAGTTTACATTGCTGGCAGCTGACAAGTTCAGCTTGCAAACTTTGACCCTTTCTTCTACAAGAGGAATGTACCCAGTGAGGCAAAGAGAGTAAAGGACTGTGCATTGAACATAAACCAAATTGTATCTTCCAGCATGTACAAGAAATTTCTCAAGGAGACAGAGCCAGCCTCTTCAGCGGTGCGCGACAGGAGGATGAGAAACAACAGTCATAAACTGAAACAACAAGAGGATCTGTCTAGAAATAAGGAAAAGCTTTTCAATCATGAGGGCAGTGAACCACTGGAATGTGTTGCACAGAGAGGTTATGTGGTCTCCATCCTTGGAGACTTTCAAGACTGGACTTGATAAAACTCTGTACATGCTGGTCTGACCTTGGAGCTCACCATGCTTTGAGCAGGAGTTTGGACTAGAGACCTCCTGAGTTCTCTTCCAACCCTATGATTGTGTGATGTTCTTCCATTCATTGCAATCCCCTGCCCTGGGGAGCTGCTGTCCATCAAGTGAAAGAATACAATTTACTCTGACTCCAGCTGTCAGAGTTTGCTGCTCTGCTCCACCACAGTATTGTTTGTAGTCCAGCACATTGCAAACTGCTCATACAAGCAGAGATGAGCACAGGTCCCACCTCAAAGATCTTGACTACCGGTGATTGCGCTGGTAGTCTCAGCTAAACCAACACTTGAACTAAGATCTGTGTTAACAGCATCTTAATTTAGAAATTATGCTGACAGGTCAACAGCTTTTCCAGCCAAAGTAACATTGACATTGCTGGTTTCATGAAAGCAATGATTCATTTTAATACAAGTATAGTTTCTACCTTTCCCACACATGGGTATGCTTTTATTTCATTTGATTTAGACTCTTAGTGCATAGGATGGTCATTACATGGAGTTCTTTAGAAAATTTTGACAGCATCTAATTTGTGATCATATGATAGGAAGTACTTTCTTCAAAAAATACCGTTCCTTTTTCATTTCACCTGCAGATTCTTTTAATGTAATTGCTCAAATTGGAAAGGATGCTCTCAGCAATGCCACAATGCCAGCTAGGTTCCTCCATCTGCTTACTAAATATTTCTAAAGCTCTTGTCTTGTAATTAAGTCATCTGCTGCTGTATATAAATCAATGACTCGGTGAGTTTGTCTGCAGTAACTGTAAAAGCCAAACGAGTGTTTCCAAGGAGCTGTCTGGAATTAGGACCTTAGTTCTTCCAAGTATTAATTACAGCATATTTAGAAAATAAAAGAACTGAAAGTTGATTATAGTAAAAAACTCTGCTAACGGCCATCTCTAGCTGAAAACATCTGTAATTACATGAACAACTGGCTTATGTTAGATGATCAATAAACTGTAAATTCAACATACTTAGTTTTGGGGTTTGTTCCTGAATTTTATTTTTTTACTTAATTCAACAGCCTTTGTTGGGCAATTACTATGGAATAATATCAAAGCTTGAGAGCCAAAACAGCTAATCTGGTCAACAGCACTTGGCAGTGTTAAGAGTGAATTTCAACTTACTGTGTAAGTCTAGAAAAAAAAAGACTTTTTATGTTGTTTAATGCATATTACTTATTTATTTAACCATTGTTCCCCACTTGTCTGGTAGGAACTAGATGTCTTCATTTGCTGGCACATGCCAACTGGCCTCATTTTGTTCATAAAAGTGAAATGTGACCCTTGCTTCTTTGTATCATCCTAGTAAATGAATGATATTAAAGGACATTTCTCAGTCCATACACAGCTATTCTTTCCTTTTTTCCTTTCATAATCCTAGTGACACATATAGGAAATGGACAGTTGCACATGCATCCATGCATATATTTTGACATGGCTTGGACAGCTGGCTACAAATCATGTAGTTTCAGTAATTAGCTACATAGGCTTTGCTCTTTGCTGTCCAGTAATGACACCAGCAATTCCTGCCTGGCATAGTCTTTGAGGAACTGAAGGCTCCAGTGGCTATATTTAGACTCCATAGAAGACTGACAATAAGACATGATTTAGGGAGAAGAATGTTCTTATCAGAATTTCCACATAAGTTCTTGAAGACTAAAAAGCATCTTTATTTTAAATTTAAAAACTGATCAAGAACTTCAGAAAGGGCCATAATGTGTCTAAACACTAGATGCTGCCACATCTAACTCAGGGCTTGCCAAAGCAGACACCTGTGCTTCCTTCCTCACAGAAAAAAAGGAGTCCAAGATAAACATTTACAAGTGCAGACAGCTTACCATGGAATACCTATCATGCTTATGACCTGCCACCTGTCTTCCCCTCTCTCAGCGAGTCCCAGGTAAAGAAGCAGAGGTGTCTTAGCAGCTCTTGAAGAAGCTGTTGAACAAGCACAAATTGCAGCCCAGTATATTGAGGAAAAACAGAATGAGTGCTAGTTTGCTGTAACAAATTTGTACATTGTGGTGGCTTTCTGCAGTGGGGCCAGGAACATCCAAGTTGATGCTGGGTAAGCTAAGGATAAGAATCACAGTGGCTGTCTCCAGAGAAGTCAGCACCAAGTATTAGCCTTCTCAGAATGGAGATCAGAAAAGCTTCATGCTAAGAGAGTGGGGAAACACCCCCACCAACAGCCTGCAGCATAGGGTCTTCGACCTCAAATCTCTGATAAGAGACTAGGTTAGGGCTTGGGGAAAGAGCTGGACTGAGTCCATCTAAAGATATTCTTCTCTTACAAAATTAAGCAAAGCTCCATTTGCTTTAAAAATTCAACTGCTACAGGTTGTGGTTTGCGCTGAACAAAGATGGGTCACAAAGCAGAGCCAAACCTGGGAGATGGCACTGGACAGTTTGAATCACACCTTACCAAAACATGATGTAAACCATCGTGTTACAAGCAGCCTTATGGGTGCTTCCTCTCTCTGGACCAGTTAGCCTTGAATTTTTTCTGTGAAGGGGAGCAGAGTCAATAGGAGAGAGAGAACTTCTGTTCCTGTATCCTATTCCCCACAGTGGTTAGGGGACAGCCCACAGATTTTTATTTTTTTTTTAAATGGATGTTGCTGTAGTTTAAGAGTGTAACTGTCTCTATTTTGTGAGATCCTGGGCGCTGACATTGTGTATTATCTGCTAGCTATTGCCAAAAAGGGCCCTAATTAAACTTAAATGAAACAATGCTACGGTTCGGACAGAGATTAAAAAATTATGTCTTCTGGGCTGAGAGAAAAAGTTGCTGAGGAAGCTTACATGTCATTTAGGGAAAGATCTCCACAATTTCTGAGTTTGGCGCTTCAGTCCATCCTCCTTAGCAATAGAAAAATACTCTTTTTGTATCCACCTGGTCAACAGAAGCTGTTTATTGCTGCCCCCCTCTGCGTGTGGATTTGTGTTATCGCTCCCTTGATTGCTGCAGACAAAATCCTCTAGGTTAACCTAATTGATAATCTAAACTAACCTGGCTAATTTTGCCAGAGGTGGATTATCTGTCTGGATAGTCTGGATTAGACTGTCATAATGAATTCTCCATTGGCAAAAGGAACAGTGGAGCAGCCAGTAGCGACAAAACACTTAAGAGACAGCAATGTCTCCCATCAGCAGAACTAGATTTGGGGGAAGACATGTCTCCGTGGTTTTACTCCAATCACTTTCATAAAAATGTGAAAATAACTGGGCAATAGTTAACTGTGGGTGTAAGAGCATTTCCCATTATCTGGCAAACTGTATTATTTTATGAGAATGACCAACAGTTACATAAAGAAATGACTTAATTATAGTAACTTGCCTAAAGGATTTTAATGTGAAGAGTAGAAATATTTATGAATAAATGAGTTCTTATGGAAAAGAAAAAAATCTACCATGACGCTGAAAACCATCAGATCATGGGACAGTGTTCTAAGACATGGTAGAGGCCTCAGCTAAAATGGCAGATCAAATTACACAAAATATTTGCTGTGTGAGGGGTTAGTAATCCTCCAGCGGCAGAGTGTCAGATGAAGGGATCTGATTTTCCGAGTCTTCTCTGTCTGATCTTCCTTGTCCCCTTGTAGCCTTTTGAGCAGTCTGTCATAAGAGTAAGCTGCACACCAAAATCAGAAATATGCACTCTACAAAGATGGTAATAATTTGGTATCCTTTCAAACTAAGGACATGATGAATTTTCTTTGCTTCTAATTGTCTTCATATTAAAAATACCTTGATATGGACAAGGCATAGCAGATTTTGGATAAAAGAATAAAAGAAGGTCTTAATCTCGAATGACATGTTTTGTGGGATGATTATACGTTTGACAAGATGTATTGCCTTGTTTTTACTCTGGTGACTAGAAGGCTTCTTGCTTAATTTTATTTGCAAACAGCTGCAAGACTCAGCATGTGAAAAGAAGAACGTCATGGATGAGTATTCTGGGCTGGCTGCCCAAAACTTGTTATGATCATTATACATCCTGCACACGGTATGTGACAGTCTTCCCATCTTCATATGTGATTCTTTGTGTAAAAGGAGAGCTGAAAGGCCTATCCTGGAGTATAATTATGCAACTCTAAGGTAAATAATAAAAAGTCAACAACAAAATCAGAAACTGATAGAAACATGAAATGACTTCTGGTTTCCTGATGCACTATGAAGACTGCTATAATAATCAAGCTAGAAAAATTCAAAGCTCTGAAAATAAATCCAGTGGTTAGAATTCTTAAAATACGAAGCTGAGAGAAAACATGAAGCTTTTTCCCTCTCACTTCACAAGATATCTAAAGCCTGAGTTCTCCAAATGGAGTACATTACCTTGTTAACATTGCTAAATGCATTCCACTTGGGTAAATTATTCGCAAAGAAAAAGATTTTGTTAGATTTTGTGTTCTTTGTAATAATCTTCCTAGTGTTTTTAATTGCTCTGTTTTTAAGGCTTCTGCAAGCTGTCATATGTAGTCTTCATTGACGATTATGCTGTTGATATTTATGCTACTTCTTTCAGTGTTTCTGCTGCTGCCTGTACAGTGAAGGCTGCAATGGAAATCTGCCTCCTAACTTCGTCCCAGGCTTCGTGTTGATCAGCTTTGTTTTTAATGTCAAACATGGCATCATAGATCCCTGGGAATGATTCTCCTGCATACTTGTTATGGCTGCTTGGAGCAAAGACAACATGTCTGTAGGGAAGTTGAGGGAAAAAAACAACAATATCCTGCATTAGGAAAATAAAACATTTTATAATGGATAAAACTAATCTGTTTCTGTATCATCTGTTGAATTCTTGACACTAAAGATGTAAATAAGTAAGATTATTGCAGCAATAATACCTATAATCTCCGAAGCAAGAAAATAACATAAGCCACATTATTGCATGTGAATTCCAGAACTTTATAGCTAGGAAGACTTGAGATAAAGCCGACTGAAGTATTTTCCTTTCACTCACTTTAGATGAAATGGAAAGATGAAAAAAAAAACCAACTTCTTTTCTCGCAGATATACACAATCTCCAACAGATACAGGCATGCTTTGAGGTAGGAAAGCTGATGCTTTAACAAGAGACTGTTCTCAACAGATTTTTAATCACAAGCTATGAGAGGTACAAGGACTGCAGATCTTAAGTTCTCCTTCTAGTTACTTTTTAGTGGAACTTTTTAGTGGAAAGATTACTGTTCTGAATTATGCAGACTGGTAGAAGGACCAAAAAGCTAGACTTGACTTGAATATTTTGCCTCTCAAACAAGATTTACTTCTTGAACTGGATGAGAGGACTACTGAATTCACTTCACTGCTGTTGAACTACTGCCCTCTGCAATGCATTTGCTAGCATGACTGCTCTGCTATAATCAATCAAATTATAGAAACTTCAATTATACCTTATATCACTTTCAAATAAAAATAACTTCCTAAAGATCCTTTACCACTGAAATTACTTGAACTGAGCCCAGGGCCAAACTTTTACATCTGTTTAGAAGCCCAATGAAATCAATGGAAATGGGTTTACTGATCTGAACAGGCTTCCAACAATACTTTTCCTCATTCTGTATAGTGTATCTCACTGAAGTTTTCCCTTATGTTGTTTTACCTTTTCAGTTTTATTTGTCCCATTTAATCTACTTTTACCATGTTGAATAAAATCATTACAATTCCATTTAGAGACTTGTAAATCTTAAAGGAATACTCATAGGGTACTCCAGGCAGAAAGTGAAAAATAAGCCTTTCTTACCTATAGAATGGCCTGCCAGGTAATCCAAGAGGATCGATGAAAGCCCTTTCTAGAAACATGAGCTGATCATTTAGTGATCTGACAGCAAGTTGGCTAAAAAGAAAACAGGAATATGTTACCTACAGAGTGTTTGGCCCACTCTCATCCCGTGCCCCAATGTGAACAACTCTGGATTTATGAAGGACAGTAGATCCAAGATGTTGAACTTAAAGCATTGCCCACAAAAGACAGCCCATATCAGCTACCTGCACAACAGGATTATGCTGATCTGTACTGTGGGACAGTCTGGTTCATAACCTGAAAGTCTCTTGAAGCTGTTTTTAAAGGCCAAGCAATAATGTCAAAGAAGACATAGACTTTCAGGTATTTTCTCTCATGTTGCATCTTATTGCTTTATCTCCTTTTCATTACGATGCTTAGGCAGACCATTCACTTCTTTTGTACAACAGTTTTCTGAAGACTCTTATTTTCCACAAAGCCAGCCAGCTGCAAATTACTTCAATAAAATCACATTTATTTTTATGTAAAACCACAACATCTGAGAAACAGGAACCTTGTGATGTTAGAATCATCTTTTGAGTCATCCAAGAATTGCGTTTTTCTGATGGCAGATTGTAAATTCCCTAGAGTAGAGACCATCTGTGTCTGTGTGCTTTGAATAGCTCTGAGCATACTACTGATGCTTAACAAATAAAAGAACTGTGAAGAAGTTTATACTGAATATATGTGGGTTTGGTAGTTTACATCCAAAGTAACTTATTGTAAAGCTTCGAAGGTATTCACCAATAAAAAAATGGTAAAATTTATATCACAGTAAGCCTGGAGTAACTCTACTACCGTCAATGAAGTTGTTTCAAGTTTACATTGGTGTAAACAGAAACCAAAACTGGTTGGTTGAATTAAAGCTTAGATTTAGGCCACCCATCAATGAAACCATTTTGAAAATGTCACATACATGTCATATGTCACAAACATCGTATTTTACATAAGAAATTATTGTTAACTCATTTATCTTGAAAGTTGCTGCCATTAAAAAGATGGCTTTTATTCTCACTTAGTCTTCCATAAGGGTAAGCATATGGCTAAATTAGATTCTTCTCAAGAAATGTAACATACACACATATACAAAAGGAAGTTTGGTTTGTCATTCTGGGCATGGCCTACAAAGAATAAATTAAGAATTAAGTCAAGTGCAAATTAGGTCTTTTAGCATAGGTGGTGCATAGAATTTTTGGAAAGCTCATCAAGAAGCTTGCCACAACTACAATCATGGTACAGCTATTTTAATTTTTTTTTTTCATTAAGTGGTACCAGTATCTTGAAAACTAGAGTGTTAGCAAACAAAGACCACAAGTCAACATTTGTTCTTTAATGATAATCCAGTGACAAAATCTTGGGACATGTCTCTACTTAGAGGGAGTTACACACCTGAGCTGGCTCTGCTTATGCTAACCAGCATTCTAGTCAAATCCATGTATCATCCTGGCACTGCTCCTCAACTAAAACCTGTCAAGAATTGACACTAATTAGCTTGGGCACTTTTTGAAGCTAACATGGCTAGATTCCCAGGCTCTGCAGTGTCTCTGATGTCCACTAATTCAACATTTCTATACTTTGTTTCCTACAGTAACCAGATCCTTAAAGACAAGAGTCCAAAAGGACTTATAATGAAACAAATGACTGACAGTCATCTGTCACCAAGGTTATTGAGGGGACTAAATGCAAGTGAAGACTATGCCCTCTCAGCCCAGAGGACTACATAGAGTATTTGACTGGAAGAAAAAAGAATTAAACATACTTATTGATATCTATTTGTTGCAGTCTCTCATGAAAGCTAGCAGCAACTTCCGAAAAATTCTTCACAGCTGAAAAGAGAGCATCTGGAGGGAACAGGAAAGTAGTATTTAACTTCAAATTCTGAAGGAATAATTTAACAAATCAAATTCTTCAAATTAAAGCTTTATCTTTCACTGTGACCATTATCTGTCAATTCCCACTGAATGAAAATCAGATGACCCCATATTCCTACTTTAGAAACTACATAATTCTGTGAGAAAACTTGCCTTGGAGACAACAGAAATCAGTATTTTTGTGAGTATTGTTTATTATGTGCTACTTGCAGAATGTACTGAAATATCAAAAACTAGAGCATGGATTGCCAGAACCACACTGTTCAAGTAGGTCTGGGATTTTATAAATCCCAACAACTGGTATGTCCCTCCACATATATGGAGTTTTGAGAAAGACTGAGAGTATATGCGTGTCTGTGCACATGCGCACACATTCCTGAAGTTGGTCATTAGCAGCCAAGTCCTAAACTGAATACTACATAATGTTGCCAATAAAATAAAGGCTTCTCAGGCAGGAGGCATATAGGGAATCCCTATAACATGAAATAAAATTTCACATGCCAGCACAGGATCCCTATTGTGGCATAGGGATGAACCATTCCTGCCTGACCAAGCCCCAAGGCAAACTTCTTATAGTGCTTGTACTTGCCATCATGTGTCCATAAACTGAAACAAGAGAAGTTCTGACTGGAAATAAGGAGAATCTTTTCACCCTGAGGACAGTCAAGCACTGTGGTCCAGAGAGGTTCTGTAGTCTCTGTCCTTGGAGGTTTTCAAGACCTGATGGTATAAAGCTCTGAGCAACCTGGTCTGACCTCAGAGCTGACCCTGCCTTGGGTAGGTTGACCTAGAGGCCTTCTGAGATTTCTTCTAACCTCAATTATCCTATGATCAGTGTTGGACAGAGAATTATCCAACACCAGAATCTGCAAAGCGGTGTAATTTTTTTTAGGGACCAAGACAAAGATATCTTGTTGCCAACATCGGTGAACCATGCACAGGTCAAAGAACATGCAACTGTAAGCGTTAGCTCTACTTGGCAGTGGCATAGTCTCTACACAGGCATACTAGTGACAAAACATTCAAATTTCAAATTATTGGAGGGTGTAGCTCTTGTTTTATTTACTGTTCATACAGCACAAGAAAAATACCAGGTCATGACTAAGACATACATTAAGATAAGACACTGCTAGCATTAACAGAGGAGGAATGTGATGAAAGACTGTACGTACCAAAGGATACATTGTATGTTGCCAGCTCCTCTTCATGATTCCTTGACAAATTATAGATGATGTGAGCATAGTTGCTCACAGCTGATGCATAATCTCTACAGTCGAAAGGAAGCACAATGGAGTTGGCCAATTCAAACACCAGCCCTCCCCGTACCTGAGCTACTGTCAGATGATTCTTGAAAGTGGGATCATAAAACTTCTCCACAATTTCATAGGTTTCATAGACACTGTGGTAAACTGGATAGCTGCTATATTTTTCTACATTCTGAAACAAACCAACCCAAACAAAACCGTTATTCAGCTGTGGCTATTTCAGCTTTGCTTGAAAGCCATTGCTGTGGGATTCAAGGCACTGTAAAGTTAAGTGTTCAGGTCACACTAATCCTATGTAACCACTACAGACAGTTGCATGAGAAGAACTGCTCAGTGGTGGCTCTCTTAAACATCAACCTATGATGAGATGAATGGTCGTTTGGAGGTAACTCTCTCCACTGACCATGTACAGAGCCTAAAGAAGGTAATTAAGAACAGACACGTAACTTTTAGTTGGCTAAATTAAGGTGAGATTGCCCTTCCTCTCTTTGCTTGGATTTCAACAGTCATTTCCATTCATGTCTTTGGATATGTCTTTTCAGAGGAAAAGACCACATTGAATAGATTGCTCCTTGAACATTTCTCAATTAGTCTTATGTCACAGTATGCTCCAGAGTCAAACCGGTATTTTCCATGAAACATGAACCATTTTGAATTCAAAGCTTCCTAAGTTATTACAAATCATTCAAAAGTCATCATAAGCCACTCATAAGCCTTCATCAGCCATAGGTAATTTTGAGCACATCCATCTACCCTGAACAAAGGTCCTTTTGCCTGACTGACACCAAGTTGATCATTTCTATTTATCAAATATTTGTGTTGTAGTAGCACACTGAGTTCTAGTAATGAACTGGGACTCCACTCTTGACACACTAAACTGAACTACTCCAAAAAGCTGGCAGTCTAAATGGCTCAATTACAGGTGATATTATTCAGGCAGTTACAGGGGAGACAAAATTACAAAGATACAGACTTACCAAATTTTTACTGTAACGTGCTCTGCCTGAAGCGATGCCAAGACGTTGGAAAAAGACTTCAAAGTCATTGCCAGAACCCAGTTTATTTATTCTTTTAACAAGAAAGAGGAAAATGCCTTGAGTGACAATACTTAAAGTGTAATTTTAGTCTGCTCCCAAGTACTGTGGGAATTATGTATTCTGCAGTTGCACTCACTACACAATCTTTCCCTAGTACACTCTTTCTGTCAATATACCATGAATTGCCTGTGATCCCTACATTACATGACCTCATCAACTGCATTCTTGGAGGAGCAGAATCATCATTCTCAGAGTCAAAACTCTCAAGCCTCCTGTTCATGCTACAAAAGCCAGTTCACAAAATTGTTGTACGATAGTGTATCACCTGCAATCAAACTCTCAAGCAGAGAATTTAACTCACTGTCTTTAATCATTGAGAAGATCCAATGACCCTCCTTCTGCTGAACTTCCACTATCCCAAGCTCTCAACCGAGAGAAAACACAACACTACCAGCATGGCTCCATGGAACAGAATCAGTCTTTGAGATTCTATAGAGAAACCCTGGTAAATTTGAGGGACAGTGTTGTAAAATCCCGCCTGATGTGCTCCCCAGCCACCCAAACTCAGAGGCCTTCCAGGAGACAGGAAGCAAGTGCAAGGGAAAACTGCTGTGTTAGCATCTTGTGTGCCTGCCGCTGGCTTGTGCATACTACCCTTATTTGTCTAAATCTCTATAAACTACACAAACGCTTTACCTTTCATATCTAAAGCCTCCTGTTCGTGCTGCAAAGGCAAGTTCACAAAACTGTTCTACAATAGTGTATGAGTTGCAATGAGTAAAACATTGAAATTTATACCAGCTAAGAATCACACCATTTCTTTTAGGCACTCAGTTTTTCAAGTGGATATTTCTTTAAAATCCACACTCTACAAGTTATAATAACTTTTGGTATATCGTTTATTTTCTTTTGCCACTGACCTGGGGACCTCTTTATATTCTCTTGATGGATTTTTTTTATACCAGCTCTCATAAAGAGATTTTCCTTCAAACCCCTCATCAGGACTTGGTATCTAGAAAAAGTATATTGTAAAAAAAGACAAAGGGTACAATTTTAAATGTTACCAAGCAACAAATCTACAACCTGTCATCACGTAAAGCCTATGGCTTAGGGCAATGAATAAGTCACAGTCTTAAGTCCCTCAACCTTTCTGCATTTCCATTTTAACTTTTCAAATGCATAGCATTTTCCAGAGGAATAGTTTATTTGCTAAAAAAAGGTAATTTTAGATGGAAGAAAACACAGGGAAAGCAAAACATTTCAAGTCAATATTTACATTCTGATATTTCTTTATGAGATTTTGAGCCATTTAATTTAAATATTCAACACAAAAATCCCTCACAAAACCAAAACTTTTTGTTTCACTTTGGCAGGTAATTTCAATTTTGTCTTGGTTTAACTGTTTCTATCTTGTTTTAGTTCACAAAAATTATTTACATGGATGCAGCAGTAACCTTAGAAGGGCAAAGTGTACAGCACTTGGTGTTTATGTCATCACAGCTGCTACAAAGGTATACAAATCATGATCATCCTAAAGTTCATTCCTATCACTCTGACTACTTTCCAGATTACTGAGCAGGTTAAACACTGTATTTTTTCATCCTTCTTTTTTATTGGTGGGCTGCTGAGGTTTTATTATCTTTAATCTAGTAAAGATTATTAATATCTATTTTATTATTAATATCTATATCTACTAAGAATAACTCCACAATAGGAATCAAAATAAAACTAATACATTTGGGGGTTTTGGCCATGAAGCTAATTGTTCATAGAACAGCGTTAACACTTTTTGCCACAGATTAATTTTGGATGAGATCACGTGGGACCTGCTTCCTGATCAGCATTCTCTTCAGAAATCAGCTACCAACAAGCTGTGGTTACATGCATTCATCAGCCTTTGTTGCTGCTTCCCAGCTTGAGGAAGGGTTATGCAACCATATTTACTGGTATTTAGGTCAACATTTTAACAATGGCTCTTGGTGTCCAAACTGAGACTCTGCTGACCTGATTTTCTGACCGTTCTGAACACCTGCATTTAGCACAGGTTACCATGGGAACTGCAGGTGATCAGGTTTTCTGCAGTTCAGGACAGAAATATCTTTATCTGGGCACCTGATTTTAACAGATTTAAATTTTATCTGTTGTCTTTCAATTGCCAGAAAATTATTATACTGAATTACAACATTTCCTTTACTTTTGTACCAGTCTAATGTCAGCTTCCAAGAGATAACAAATTATTGACTCTGGAAAACACAGATGACTGAATATATACAGCAGATGAAGACGGATATAGTAGATTCATAGAATATATACAGTAGCTGAATGTACATGATATATATATATAAAACACAAAGACGACTAATTAAATGTTCATGCTTTAATACAGATGAAAATTAAAAAAAAACAGAAATAAAAAGCCCTTAGTGCCAGCCTCTAAGATTCACTCTCAAAGCAAGGAACATCTTACATCCAAGATGGTGAGGCTATTTCCTGAGAAAGGTCCCTACCTTTTAATCTTGTCTGCCACACATGTGAGAGCATCATGGTCAGAGTCAATGAATATCTAACAAGGTACACCAAAGCTGAGCACATTGACCAAACCTGTCACATCATGCTAAAAACAACACTGCAGCAAGCATAATTTCTTCCCCTGCCTAAAGGGAGTCAGAGTCTACCACTACCATGGGCACCCTAGTGGTTGGACTGGGCAGCCAGGTTTGTGCTTGTTTCTTTCCTTTGACTCATGGCATTTTTTTAATTCTTTTGTTCTTAGAAGGAATACTTTGACAGGAGGAGTGGAAAAATCCCCTAAACCTGAATAGCTAATAATTTAAAGGTATAAGCTTGAAATCCCTTTGCCACTTCTGGGAAAAAGCTCCAGTTACTTAGCTATTGACTTGAAAGTGGTACTGCAGTCAGAAAAGAAAGAAATATCTGACACCGTATTTTATACGCAGAGCACCATCCAGAAAGTGAGTATTGAACATGCTGGCTAAAAATTTCAAGCAGTATTACCTCTTTAGTCAGACTGTACACCAGTCTGTACATCAGTGGTGTGCAATCCACTCGTAGTGTGTAGTTTCCTGAAAAGCAGGAAAAACTATTGATTCAAAGAAGCAAGCTCTACTCAGCTGAAACCTCATGCCATTAACTGTTAATAAGAAAGGGACTAGAGACCTACACTCTCTACAAGGAACAAGCTGATCATCCCTGTAGAAGAGTTCTCCTGTGACCTTGTCAGTGCATTTGTATTGGTTAGGATGAATTACAGCCCAGCTTTTGAAGCAAGCCTTAAGAGCTTTTCTTATGTCCCTATGTTTATTACAGACATTGTAAGAGCAGAAGCTGACTCTAAAGAGTTGCCATAGAACTGCTGAAAGGCACACAACACTTCTTGTCCCTCCCCATGACTTCCCCAATAGCATAGCTACTGTAACAGACTTCTTCCCTGAAGCAACAGGAATATCTGAAGGATACTTTATGATTCTGGGTCATGGTTTCCCCCTATATTTAATCCCACACTAATGCAACAAAATTATCGCATTGAAGCTTTGATGGATCTCCAAGCCAAAATGCCTCCCAGTCATCTGTATATACTATCACTATTACAGTAAAACACAAGTAAAAACTAGGTACCTTCAATGGAGGAATCTGCGTTGATGTAAGCCACTGCCCGTGCTTGCAAAACTTTGGCATTTTCCTATGAGAAGGAAAAGAGGAAGAAAATGCTGATGAACTTCCTTTTTCCTCAGAACTATTTTCCCATCAACTGAAGTAACAGCTGTTTCAGGGAAAGACATCATATACTGGAAGGAGCCATATATTCTTGGTAGTTCAAAAGGAAACTTAAGAGTGTGTGTGTGTGTGAGAGAGAGGGGGAGAGGGAGAGAGGAGGAGGAAGAGAGAGGGAGGGAGGGAAGGAAGAAGTGATGCTTTCTAGTACAGATTTCTCAAAGATCCTCCACTGTGCAAATTCCTCTTTGAACACTATTGGTTTACCTCAGCCCACTCAGTTGATCCTAACAAGCCAAATTCCTCTGCATCCCAGCTTGCAAATATCACTGTTCTCCTTGGCCTCCATCCTGCAATAAAAGACTATGAAAATTGTATTACAGAAATAAAGACTGCTTGTTACATGTAACTAATGTGAAAATAAATGTCATTTTCTGGGGGCTCATCTTTTATCCTGATCTGTGGGGAAAGAGGTGTGTTTAGGGAACTTTAATACCAACTTCTTCACTAACCTAATCTAATAATGGTTTGCTAATTTTGTAGCATCTCACCTCTATTTCAATATTGTGCCAAATAATGTATTCTTTTTCCTCTCTCAGCTTTAACTGCAAGAAAAATTTCTAAAATTTACAACTCTGAACAAGGAAAAATAATGTGCTTGTGCACAAATTCTTGAAAAAGAGCTTTTCTACTCTTTTTGCTCTGCTTAATTAGTACACATTGTATACCAGTGTCTACTTTGACAGAAAAGTGTTTGGCATGTTTTCATATCAATTACTGAATTTCTTTGACCTGTCTCCCAAATGCTGGATTTCAAAACCTAAGAAATTCCCTGTAACTTTGACAGATCACCTTCAAAACAAAGATCTTTCACTTGAAGTTCAGCATTTGATTTAAACCCAGATCAAATGGAATAGGCTTTATTGCCCTGCCTCTGTATCTCTGCCCAAAGTTTTCTTTGAGGCTACTGGAACCTTTTAATCTTTTGCTCCCTTTCTTTTTTACCTTTGTTTTTTGGGTTTTTTTTTCAGCTTGCATTCTAAAGACAGTTTCCCCTTACATACAATAACTGGGAAGGAATGGAAAGAAAACTAAATGTCAATAGATTTTAAATGTAATGGATAGGCAAAGAAAGCTCCTCTAGCATAGTATCTGAGTTATGTTAGAGTTTCTTCCCATGGGATGTCAGATAGGGAGACAGCATTTGCTCTGACAGCAGCAGAAACTTGGTACAGTTGACATTTGTTCCTATTCTAATGTAACTAGTCGTGAGGTATTTTTAACTATTACCTCCTACTACATTTGCACAGCTTATTCTCTGCATTACACAGACACGCTTTATTCTTGGGCCTGTCTCCAAACTACAGTCAAGTGCTGAGAAGGCTCTTAATGTCGCCCTGATGAAGCCTTGATCAGTCCACCACTGTATAAATTTTATAGGACCATTAAAACATCCAGTTTGACCAGCCTCAAATACACAGTAATCAATTGTACCTAAATGTCGTATTTATTTCAGTATCCCCTATTCTCTGTTTTGTCTTCCTTTAGGTGTACTTTCTCTTGAGTAGAAGTACCTCACATATACCAACGCTGTAACTGGAACTAGTTAACAGCTGCAGAGCAGCGTGCTTACTCCAGATCAGTGAGATACACGTGTGTAATTCTAAGCATACGCTTAAATCCCAGTGAAATCAATGGGCACTGTAGAGAGCAATGATTTTGGTGGGCTTTATTCTTTCATTACATTACCTTTCTTCTTCAGTTTTCCAAAGCTCCTCACAATCTCATGAACCACAGCTGCCCCACTCTGAGGATCAATGCCACCAAACACCCATGAGTCACGGTGGCCTCCTAGGATGACGTATCTGTCTAGAGAAATTAATTATGGGGGGTTTACTGAGAAAAACTTTTTTCCTGCCATCCAGATGTTAATTCAAAGCAATTTCTAATTTTTGATGTAGGTGCAACAAAGCTTAATAGTTTATAATACACATGATAGAAAGGCAAAAGACATTTTAAATCTCCAAAGACATTTTTCTGCATTTTCAGCCAGTGCTAAAGAATTTGTCAAACACAGTAACTGGATCCCATAAGACTTAAAACCTCTTAAATTCCATAATGTTACTTCTATTATTAGAAATACTGCAGCTTTCCTCTAAAGATAGAAGCAGCTTTCCTCTAAAGATAGAAGCATCTTTCCGTATTTTACAATAGTGTGTTTCATGGTAAAGCTGATCCACTAATTATATTTGTACAGCATGCCAACTCACAACATTAAGGTGTGCTGAATACAATATTTCTCTCAATATATATATCTAGTCAATCATAAAAAGGGTTGTCCAAATCATGACAGAGATGTGATTAATAAGATCAAAGTCAGACTAGATATCCGTGCTACTATAATATTGTTAACAGTTGCGTTTCAGGCATCAGGGAAGTGCTGCAGTTACAAGTTAAACGATGCTATCATCATCCTAGGGATGTCTATATATCTATTTTTTTAGAGTGTATAATCATACTGGTTACAAGAGACTCTAAGACAGACAAAAAGTCAATAGTGGTGGGTATGACGTCTTCAGATGGAATGCAAAATCCACGCCTGTGTTAGTAGGGAAGAATATCCACTTAAGAATATTCTTTCAATTGCAAAGTTACTTGCCTGAAGACAAATATTTCTGTCTTGGTTATGACTCCCCCTTGAAAATCAGCTTTTACAGTGAAAGTGCTGACGTACCCTGAACCATAAGAAACCTGGTGCAATAAATATTTCAACACCAATGATCATGTAGAGCAATATTTCAGAGACAACTATATTCCTCATTTTCCCCTTGTAACTATGAAGTGCATGTAGAGGTCACTGTATGCTCACATTACACTGAAGACAAATGACTTTACCTGGTTCCACTTCGCCTCTGATGGTACCAATCACATTGTAAATCCTTCTTACTTCATTGTGGCTATGAATGTGCATTTTCACCTTTCTAGTGTATCAGAAAGAAAATCCAAAGAGAAAATCCACCAGATTAGATAATAAAACTTCTTGACACCTTTTAAAAGTGTACAATATAAATTGTAAGGAAAGCATTTTGGCCAAATTTACCCTCCATTAAACCAAAGTAAATCCAAAAAGATTTCAGTGTAGTTTTTTCTGGATTTATACTTGTGCAATTGAGAACAGCATTTAGCCCTTGAAAGCTATGTACTGTTATTGATGTCAGTAAGATTTATACGGATAACAAGCTCAGAACTCCAAATTCAAAGACTTGCTAGCAGACAGTTTTTAAATTTGGAAGTGAAAGAAGAAAAATGAAAAACATCTAATGTTAAAAAGGTAAATAGTTCTAATCATCCAGAGGTTGCTGCAAATCAGAACTGACTCCAGTGCAGTCAATACTGATGTGTCATCTCAGGCAGCAGAAAATCAGACAACCTGAGTTGCATCAACAGACTTTGTTTACGTACAACACAGCTGGAGGTGCAACAACTCATCCTCAAGGGTTGTCTGTATATTTTTCAAGAAGAATTTTTCATGTGGTATGACTAAGACATGGGGAAAAGGTCAAATGGTTCATATGAAGTCAGTACAATAGCTCAGCCAATATTGAAACACCTGGACTTTAGTCCTAAACTGTAATTACTAAATCAGTTTAAAAACGATCTGAAGCAATAAAAATGACATTGTAGTTACAGCTTTTTTTCTGGAAAACTTGACTTGTAGGTTAATACTGTTTTATATAAGGCAATAGGTAAGACCAGAAGCTGGACCCAAATGAATTTTAAAAAGACAACAAATTCAGTTCTCAAAAAAATAATCAGTCTCATCAAGTATTTTGTCAAAGGCTAGATGCTTTTCAAGTGAAACTGGTTCAAGACTAGCTGGAAACTAAAGCAATTCAGTCACAAGTGGTGTTCCCCAGGACTTAGTACTGGGGCCAGTTCTGTTTAATATCTTTATCAATGATCTGGACGAGGGGATCGAGTGCACCCTCAGTAAGTTTGCAGAT
>JANHGO010000041.1:24739502-24786652 GCA_024606505.1 Aquila spilogaster
GGTGTTTCAGACACTCTTTGGAAACAGAAACTTGGAGAGTTATCTGTTTTGTTCAGGTATCTATCTTCCATACCCTGCCATGAGGATGGGCGGATTTTCTGAGCGCAGTAAGCCACCCCACAAGACAGCCTGCATATCAGAACAAAGGCTGTGCAGCAAGCAGTGCTTAACTACTGTTTTAAAAACTATTTTCTACTAGTTATCAGGACCTTCTGCTTTTGAAAGTTCCTATTTCAAGCTTAACCACAATCAGTGGAAGTGGTCAGGAGATGAAATGCAGGAAGGGAAAACTGCTTTCTCTTTACTGAGGAAGCACTGAATTGCTCCCCTTTATAATCTGTGGTTATGTTGGCAAGCGATAAATACTTACGAGTAGCTCAGGCTGCGATTTAGATTAGCCAATGGGGACACTTCCAGATGTCACTTTCCAACTTAGACACAATGCCAAAGGATTTCCTACATCCTCTAGCTTTTTATATTTTGGATTACAAGGTTTTTAGGATCTAGTTTTGACAGTCTAATTCCACCAAATTCATCAGTATTTTGTGGGAAAAGATGCAGCCTCAGGCCAGGGAAAAGCCAAGGCTTTTTGTGGAAACTTACCCTGGCTCTGTCTATCTATCCCTGCCACTGAAGCCAAGGCGGATCTTTCTGGAACTGAGGGCCTGCCCATGAGACCGCTTCTTAGGATGAAGGCAGGAAAGCTTCTCTGAGAACTCAGACATGCATGTTGTTCTTACTGCTTGCTCCCAAAAGTCCAAAGGAGTTAGATCCTGTGAAAGAAATGGCAGTGCTCCAAGTATCAAGTATCTGAGTGCTCCAAGTGCCTCAGAGTGTACTGAGAGGAAAACATTCAGAAATAGCTGGAAAGGCTGTTTAGCGTCCCAGTCAATGCAGGAAGGGCCTTTCAGGAGGGCCAGAGATGAAAGAAGAGTTACAAGGCTTAGGGATTCTATTCCAGTCAAAGCCATGAACTTGAGCATACGGCCACGTGGCTGGATGCCTTTGTTCAAATGATAAGCGAGAACGATAAGCAAGTCCAGTTTCCCTATTTTTTCTTCTGTCATTTCCCAACTGCTTACAAGCCATCACAAATCCTGAACAGCAAGGCCCTTCTGCACCATCTCACTTGACATACATAAACCAGATGGAATTCCACCTACAGAAAATATAACAAATGAGCATATTGGTGTATTATTAGCATTTATATAGCACCACAGGTGTAGGATTGGCACATAATAGACAGCAAAGTGACAACGACTTTCGGAGATTAATGCCTAAATTAGACCTCACATGATGGTAACATCAGTGGAGGAAGAAGTTAAGAATAGTAACAATGAGACAGTACAAAGTGTATTTATTTCTATATCTTTCTCTATCTTCAAAATATCTATATAGAGATTGAATCAGGCATCTCATGTTTAATACAACAGCAACCAAGTGGCTTCTACTGTTTAAGACAGAGTTCTAATACTATTAGCTGTTACTTGTGGCATGTTCTTAGACTCCATGGTCTGACCACAGGCAGAGTACATTACGTTTCATTTAAATGCAAGCATAACATAGTATGACTCTCTGCCTCCAATAGTCTTGGTGCACTGTGGAGGGCAGTTCAAGGAGTGGCATTACTACACAACATTTTTTGCTGACTCTCCTGGATCATATCTATTATATGTAGAATCGAAATTGCTTGCTGATACACTGCAAGAGTATACATGAGCTATCTCATCTACACACTTATTAGGAAGATGAGAAAAACAACATTTAAAGGCTAAATAAATTCATCTAAGAGAAAGAGGAGTTTTGGCTTGATAACAGAATGTATACCTGCTGCTGTCTTCCCTTTTGGAAGGGGTGCAGCAACATCGATGACTCTTACAGTGTGTGGAGACAGTGACTCAAACTGTTTTGCAAGAGAAGAGAAAGGGAATGATGCCTCATATACCTGCTTCCATTTTCCTCAGTGCCTAAGCTGGAAGAGGGGGTTCTCTTTAGTATTTTTTGCTACTCGTTTTCTTATCCCCCTCATCCCCATCATTTTCTGTTTCTTTAATTCCCTTACTTTCTCTTCCTTGCTTATACTGCCAGTTCTAAAGTATGCAGCATAAGAAATGCCGTGTGTGTTCTGCACATTTGCTGCTTCTTGATACATGCCCTGAGTAGCCCACAAGAGACATTACTAAATCACAAAGCCAAAGTTGCACCGGCAGGTCTTAACTATGCTAAAACATCTAAGAATAACTGACGCCAGAGAAAAATGAGCCTGACGTGGTGAGAGCTGAAGTACAGCATGCCTGGAATGGAAAATCACATCTGTGAGAAAGCAGAAGTTGCTCCAAACAGAAACACATAGATCTCACTGACCATCTTACTTAGCAGTCAAGGAATGCTCAACAATTTCAAGTCAACAGTTCCCTTCTGACTGCCAGTTTCACAGACTCCCCGGAGCTCTGTCATGGCCTCTGCAATCTGTCTGACTGCTAGATTAAAAGGGCAGCAGATTTTGATGCCTTCAGTTGGAGGCTCTGCTATCTTGAACTTCAGAAGTCCCTTATCAGATTCCAGATAAAATAAAGTTTACATTACTGGCAGCTAAGTTCAGCTTGCAGACTTTGACCCTTTCTTCTACAAGAGGAACATACCCAGTGAGATAAAGAACTTCACATTAAGCATAAACCAAAAGAAACCTAATGGTGTCTACAAAAAGTCTCTCAAGAAAGAGTGTGAGAAACAGTAGGCATCAACTGAAACAAAAGCTTTTCCTGAGGGAATGAAGCACTGGTACACATTGCACAGACAGGTTATGCAGTCTCCATCCTAAGTTCTTCTTAGGAGTTCTTCTAGACCAGACTAGGTGAAGCCCTGAGCAGCCTGATCTGCCCTCAGAGCTGACCCTGCTTTGAACAGCAGTTTGGGCTACAGACCTCTGATGTATCCTCCAGCCTGAATTACCCTATGATCCTCTGATTGAATGATATTCCTCTATGCATTGCAATCCCCTACCCTCAGGATCTGCTGTGAGTCACGTGAAAGGATTACACACACTCTGACAGCAGCTGTTAGAGCTGGCTACTCTGTTCCACCACTCTATAGTCTGTGGTCCAGTTGCAAATTTCAAACAGCTTACATACAGAGAGATGAGTACAGGTCTCATCTCAAAGATCTTGACTACCAGGGACCATTCTGTCTCAGTCCAGCTAACACTTGAAGTAAGATGTGTGGTGACAGAAATGATGTTGCCAGGTCAACAGACTTACCAGCCAAAACAACAGTGACATCAAGGATTAATTTTAATACAAGTGTAAGTTCTACTTTTCCAACACATCCATTTCATTTGATGTACAGTGCACAGTATGGTCATACGGAGTTCTTCGGAAAATCTTCACTGCATTCAGTTTAATGACATATGATAAGATGTACTACCTTTAAAAAAATACCACTTTTTTTGTTTCTCTTAATAATGCCAACTAAGTTCCTCCCTCTACTTACTAAACACTTTTAAAACTTTTGTCTTCTACTTAAGTCATCTGCTGCTGTATGTAAATCAATGACGTAATGAGTTTGTCTGCTGTAACCATCAAAAACAAATGAGTGTTTGCAAGGAGCTGTCTGGAAGTAGAATGTTAGTTCTTCCAAGTAGCCATTACAGCATATTTAGAGAACAAAAGCTCTGAAGGTTGGTTATAGTAAACAATCCCCCCATTGGTCACCTCTAGCTGAAAACATCTCTACTTACATGAACAACTTGCTCATGTTAGACAATCAGTACACTAACTGTAAATTCAACACGTCAATTTTCTTTTTTATTCCAATTTACAACCAACTTTAAAAAATTAACTCCATAGGTCCTTCTTGGCCAATTACTGTGGATTAATATCAAATCTTAAAGGGTCAAAATGGTTAATCTGGTCAACAGCAGTTGGCAGCATTAAAAGTTCGACTCACTGTAGAAGTCCAACAAAAAAGACTTATGCTTTTTGGATTAGATATAAGGAAGGAATCCTTTACTATGAGGGTGGTGAGGCACTGGAACAGGTTGCCCAGAGAAGCTATGGATGCCCCATTCCTGAAAGTGTTACAGGTCAGGCTGGAAGGCAGCCATGGGCAGCCTGATCTAGTGGAAGACATCCCTGCCCACAACAATGGGGTTGGACTATATGACTTCTGGGGTTCTGTTTCAACCCAAAACATTCTGTGATTCATTGCAGCCTGAAGTTCTCCATCAGTGAAGGGGAATTTGCACACCAACCACTCCCTGACTTCTTGTATAGGAACAGATTCCACACTCAGGGATACTTCAAAAGTATCTGTTCCTCTACCTGGCATGGTGTGTCTTAGTAGACCCATTCACAGAATACATCTCCTTGAGCATGCAGCTGGTTCAGGCTGTTTTTTTGAGCTCTAAGAATCAATGGACTGAAAATGTTTGTCAGTAAAGTTACAAAGTTCTCAAGAAAATATTAACAGAAAGGGCCTAGAATGCTTATTTATTACTTATTTAACTACTTTTTTGCCACTTGACTGATAGGAACTGCATGCTTTCATTTGCTGGTGCATGCCAGTTGGCTTGACTTCATTCATAAATGTCACATATGACCTTTGCTTCTTTGTGTCCTCCTAGTAAATGAGTAATGTGAAATGCCATTTCTCAGTGCACACAAAACTGTGCATTTTCTGCTCATTTGTTGTAATTCATAATCCAGAACAGAACAGAATAAAATGAGAAGAGTTCAATTTGAAGAGATCTTCAAATACAAAATCCTGTAGGCTAACTTAACTGATGATCTAAACTAACCTCACTAACCTTGCCAGAATTGGACCACAGAACATTACAAGTCATTGCTTCACTGACAAAAGGAGCAGTGGAGCAGACAGCAGTGATAAAACAAAGACAGCAATGCCTCCCATCCACACAATCAGATTTGAGAGAACATATGTCTCCATGCTCTTATTTCAGTTTTAATCAATTCCACAAAAATGTGTAAATAACTGGGTAATAACTATGGTTGCAAAAGCAATTCCCATTACTTGATACACCGGATTATTTTGAGAAAGACTAACTGCCAAGTAAAATGATTTAACATTAGTAACTTGCTTAAAAGGTTTTAATGTGAGAAGAAGAATTTTTTACAAATAAATTAATTGCTACGGAAAATAAAAAACCTTTCCTGACACTGAAATCCACCAGATGACAGATGAATCTTCTAAGAAATGGTGGAGGACTCAGATGAAATAGCAAATCAAACTTCACAGAAATATTTGCCATCAAAGAGCTTATTAATTCCTGCAGTGGCAGACTGTCAGATGAACTGACCTGGTTTTCTGAGTCTTCTCCATCTGATTTCAGTTGTCCCTTCCAGCAGTTTGGTCTAAGAGTAAGCTGCATGCCAAAATCAGAAATGCAGTTTCTACTATGGTTTTAGTAATTTAGTAAACTTTCACATGAAGGACATGATGAATTTTCTTCTAATTGTCTTAGTATAAAGAATGCCTCAGTATGGCCAAGATATAACATAGGTATGTTTGGGATGAAAGTATAAAACCAGGTCTTCATCTTGTAAGACATGTTTTGTGAGATCATTATCTTTCTGATAAGATATATCACCTAATTTTCACTCCGATGACTAGAAAGCTTCTTGATAAAATCTATTTGCAAACAGCTGAAAGACTTAACGTGAAGAAAAGGACATCATGGATGAGTATTTTGGCTGGCAGCCCAAAATTTTTTATGATCATAATACATTCCTCACACCGTATGTGACAGTTTTCCCATCTTTGTATGTGAATCTTTATGTAAAAGGAAAGCAAAAAGACTATCACAGAGTACAAATATGCATCTCAAAAATAAAAAATATAAAGTTAAAAAATTAATCAAGCAAGCAGAATTCAAAGCTCTGAAAACAAATCCAGTGGTTAGAGATTCTTAAATTATGAAGCAGAGAAAATAATTCTTTAATGTAAACTCTCACTTCAGAATTTATCTAAAGCCTGAACTTGTGAAATGAAATACATTACTACCTTGTTAACACTGCTAAATGCATTCCACTTGGTTATATTAATTGCAAAGAACAAGACTGTTTGGGTTTTGTGGCACTTCTAATAATTGTCTTAGTGTTTTCCAAGGTACTGGTTTTGAAGCTTCTGCAAACTATCATATATAGTCTTCATTGATGATAAAGTTGATGTTTATGCTACTTCTTTCAGTGTTTCTGCAGCTGCCTGTACAGTGAAGGCTGCAATGGAAATCTGCCTCTTAACTTCTTTCCAGGCTTCATCTTGATCAGCTTTGCTTTTAATGTCAAACATGGCATCATAGATCCCTGGGAATGATTCTCCTGCATACTTATTATGGCTGCTTGGAGCAAAGATAACATGTCTGTGGTTAAGGGAAAAAAAAATATTCTGCGTTAGGAAAATTTTTTTTTCTGAAGAAATCTGATGTTTCTACATTCTTTGTCAAATTCTTGACTCTGAAGGTGTAAATAAATATTTTTATTGTAGCAACAATGCCTACAGTTTATGAAAAAAGAAAATTAAATGAGCTACATTATTCCATGCAAATTCAACAACTTTGTAGCTAAGAAGTCTTGAGATAAAACTGACTAAAGCATTTAACTTCCTCTGGTTTCAGAAGAAAGGGAAAGACTAAAAAAAGAGAAAAAGAGCCAGCATCTTTTCTCACAGATATACATAATCTTTGACAGATACAGGCATGCTCTGAGGTAGGAAAATTGATGTTCTAACAACAGGCTGTTCTCAAGAGATTTATAATCAGAAGTCACAAGAGAGAGGATTGAAGATTTTTCATTCTCCTTCTATAGTTACTTTTTATTGGAAAGATTACTATTCAGAATACAGAGTAATAGAAGGACGATAAAGCTAAGCTTGATTTGAATATTCTGCCTCTCAAACAAAATTTATTTCTTGAACTGCAAGAGAGAACTACTGAATTCACTGCTGTTGGAGTACTGCCTTCTACAAACTATTTGCTAGCATGCCTGATCTGCTACAACGTGTCAAATTTTAGATGTTAAAAGTATACCCTATGTCATGTCCAAATCACAGCTTCCTAAAGATCCTTTATCAGAGAATTTGCACTGGGACCAGGGCCAAACTTTTTGATCTGGTTAGAAGCACAATGAGATCAATAGAAATGGATTTATTGATTAGAATATGCTTGCAGCAAGACTCTCACTCTGTACAGAGTCTCTCAGTGAGGTTTTTCTGAGCACTATTTCCCCTTTCAATCTTATTTGTTCTATTTAATCTACTTTTACTATGTTCAGTAAAGTCATTACAATTTCATTTAGAGATCCATAAATTACAAAGAAATTCTCACATAGTATTCCAGGCAGAAGGTGAAAAATAACCCTTTCTTACCTATAGAATGGCCTTCCAGGTAATCCAAGTGGATCGATGAAAGCCCTTTCTAGAAACATGAGTTGATCATTTAATGATCTGACAGCAAGCAGGCTAAAGAGAAAGCAACAAAAGAGTATATTAGTTACAGTGTTTTGTCTATTCTCATTCCATGCCACAATGTATACAACTCTGGATATATGAAGGACAGTAGATTCAGAATGTCGAACTTCAAGCATAACCCACAGAAGACAGACCATGACAACTAACCTGCACGAACAAACTACGCTGTTCTATATTGTGAGACAGTCTGGTTTATAACCTGAAAGTCTTTTAAAGCTGTTCTACAGGACAAGGAATACTGTCAAAGAAGATAGACTTCCAGGTATTTTCTTTCATGCTGTATTTTGTTCCCATATCTCCTTTTCCTTAGGATGCTTAGATAGACCATTCTCTTCTTTTATAGAAGACTCAATTTTCCACAAAGCCAACCAACACCAAATTACTTCAATAAAATCACATTAACGTTTATATAAAATCATATCTGAGAAACAGGAACATTAGAATTGTCTTTTGAGTCATCCAAGAATTCTGTTTTTCTGATAGCAGACTGCAAATTCCCTCGAGCAGAGACCATCTGTTTCTGTGTGCTTTGAATAGCTTTGGGCATACTACTGATACTGAACAAATAGAAGAACTGTGAAGAAGAATATGCTGACTATTTGTGGGTTTGACAGTTCACATCCAAAGTAACTTACTGTAAAGCTTCAAAAGCACTCACCAAGAAAAAGTGGTAATATTTGTATCACTGTAAGCCTGCAGGAATTCTACAGCTATCAATGAAACTGTTTCAAGTTTACACTGAAATAGATTGAAACTGAATCTGGTTGTTTGAATTAATGTTTAGATTTAGGTCAGTCATCAGTAAAATCATTTTGGACTGATCTGAACTTTCTCATTTGCTACTGTGCTGTATTCATCAAGACATTACTGAGTCACAAAGATTAACGGTGAAGTGTTTTCTTGTTTTCCTCTGTATTTATTTTGAAACTTCAACTAAGTTTACTAACACATTTTAGTGATTCGGAAAAGCAAATTGAAATGTACATGTTAAATCAAATATGTAAGCTTGATAACTGACTGGAGTTACAAAATCAAAATAACTAAGGCAGAAGAGATCTGACAGAGTAGGGAGGGAAGTTATGATTTGTAAATGGTGCATAAAACAGAAATTATATTCTAGCTAAAAAGTCAGTTTTTCTTCTTATGCAAATTAGCCTTTTTCCAATAACATGATGCAGTGTAAACACTCTAGAGATATGAAGCCCATAAAAATGTCACATATATGTCATATGTCATAAATCTAATATTTTACATAAGAAATAGCTGTAAATTTATTTCTCTTTAAATTTGCCACAATTAAAAATATGGCTTTTATTCTTAGTAATCCATAAGGGCAAGCCTCTGGCTAAACGAGATTCTTTCCAACAAATGTAACATACATCTACATATACATAAAAAATATATATTTTCTTGTTCTTAGAACACCCTACAAAAAAAAAATCAAGTGTAAATAATGGCATAGGTGCTACACAGAATTTTTAGAAAGTTTGTCAAAAAGCTTGCCATAACTACAATCATGGCACAGTTATTTTTTCATTAAGAGATACTGGTGTCTTGAAAGCTATAGTGGCTGGCCAATGCAGACTACAAGTGAACATTTATTCTTTAATGATAACCCTGAAACAAAATCCTAGGATGTTTCAACTTGCAAATGACACACCTGTATTGGCTCTGCCCATGCTATCCAACACTCTAGTCACAACCATGCACCATCCAAGTGCTGCTTCTGAGCAGAACGGACACTCATTACTTTGGACACTTTTCAAAGCTAAAATGGCTTGATTCCCAGGGTCTCCAGTGTCTCTGATGTCCACTAGTTCAACACATCTATATTTTGTTTTTTAGAATAATCAGATCCTTAAAGACAAGAGCCCTTAAGGACTTTAAATGACCATCAGTCATTTGTCATCATGGTTATTCATGGGACTAAATGCAAATGAAGAGCCCAAAGGACTAGGAAGATTTGGCTGGAAGAAAGAAAAGTTAAACTTACTTGTTGATATCTATTTGTTGCAGTCTGTCATGAAAGCTATCAGCAATTTCTGTAAAATTCTTCACAGCTGAAAAGAGAGCATCTGCAGGGAGCAGAAAGGAAGCACCGAACTTGAAATTCTGAAGGAATCAGAAGGCTTATGAAATAAAAAAAAAGGCATCACTAGTATTAACAGAGAAATGAAAGATTGTACCTACCAAAGGATACATTGTACGTTTCCAGTTCCTCCTCATGATTCCTTGACATATTATAGATGATATGAGCATAGTTGCTCACAGCTGATGCATAATCTCTACAGTCAAAAGGAAGCAGAACAGAGTTGGCCAATTCAAACACCAGCCCTCCCCGTACCTGAGCTACTGTCAGATGATTCTTGAAAGTGGGATCATAAAATCTTTCCACAATTTCATAGGTTTCATACACGCTGTGGTAAACTGGATAGCTGCTATATTTTTCTACATTCTGAAACAAACAAAATCAAACAAATTCATTATTCAAGTCAGCTATAGATACTTCATGTTTGTTTGAAAACCTTGGCACAGTAAAGTTAAGTGTTCAGGTCACACTACTACTCTGTAGCTTCTATGGACAATCAAATGGGAAGAACTGCTCAGTGGTGGAGCTCTTTGACATCAGCCTATGATGAAATGGTTACTTGGAGATGCTCTCTCCACTGACCTGGTATTGGGCCTAAAGAAGGTAGCTAACAACAGACGTGACTTCTAGTTGTCTAAATTAATGTGAAGTTGCCCTTCCTCTCTTTGGATCTCAATAGTTATTACCGTTTATTTGGCTATGTTTTCTCACACGAAAAAACTAAATTTAATAGATCGCTTCTCAAACACTTCTCAGTTGGGTTCATACCATGAACCAGAGTCAACCCTATATTCTTCACAAAACATGAATCATTTTTTAATTCAAAACTTCATAAGCCATCACAATTCATTTAAAACACATCATAAACCATTGAACCACAAGTAATTTTGAGTACATTCACTTACTCTGAATAGAAGTCTTCTTCTCTTGTCTGATTGACACCAAGTTGACAATTCCTGTTTATTAAATATTTGTAGTGTAGTAGCATGTAGAGTTCTAGTTATGAACTGAGACTCCACTCTGACACACTAAACTGAACTACTCCAAAAAGCTGCCACTGTGAATGGCTCATTTACAGTTATTATTCAGGCAGTTGCAAGGGAGATATAATTACTAAGATGCAGACTTACCCAGTTTTTACTGTAACGTGCTCTGCCTGAAGCGATGCCAAGACGTTGAAAAAAGACCTCAAAGTCATTGCCAGAACCCAGTTTGTTTATTCTTTTAACAAGAAAGAAGAAAATGCCTTGAGTGACTATACTCAAAATACATTTTCTAGTTTGCTTCCAAGCACTGAGATAGCTATTTATTCTCCAGTTACAGTCACTATACAGTCTTTCCCTAGCATGTTCTTTCTGTCAATACACCACGAATTCCCTGAAAGCCCTGCATTGTATTCACCTCTTACCAATAACTTTTCTCAGGAGGACAGAGCCAGTGCAGAGAAATCAGACGCTCAAGGGGAAAATTTAACTCCCTGTCCTTAATAATTGAGAAGATCCAAATACCTTCTTCCTGCTGAACTTTCACTATTTCCAGTCTCTCAACTGAGAGAAAACACAGTACTATCATAGCTTCACATAAGCGAACCAGTTTCTTAGATTCAGTAAATTCTGAAGGACAGTGCTGCAAAAACCTGCTTGGTGTGCTCTGTAGCCACTGAAATTTAGAGTCCCATCAGGAGAATGGAAGCAAGTGTAAGAGAATGCTATTGCGTTACCATCCAGTGCTCCTGCCACTGTCTTTTGCATACTACTCTTATATGTCTGAATCTATATAAACTACTCCAACACTTTACTTTTAACACACAAAACCTCCTGTTGATGCTACAAGGCGAAGTTCATGTAAGTGTTGTACAGTACCATATCAGCTGCAATCAAACTCTTAAATCTATACCTGCTGAAAATCACACTGTTTCATTCAAGTGCTCAGTTTTTCAAGCGGGTATTTCTTTAAAACCCACATCTACAAGCTGCAGTAAGTTCTGTCATAGTCTTCATTTTCTTTTGTCACTAACCTGGGGACCTCTTTATATTCTGTTGATGGATTTTTTTTATACCAGCTCTCATAAAGAGATTTTCCTTCAAACCCTTCATCCGGACTTGGAATCTAGAAAATATATATTGTAAAAAAAGACAAAAGTATAGTTTTAAATATTACCAAACAACAAAACTAAAATTTGCCATCACTTAAAGCCTATGGCTTAGGACAATGAATAAATACAAGTCTTAATCCCTTCAGCCTTTCTTTCAGTTTGGCAGGAAATTTCAAACAATTCTGTCTTGGTTTAATTTAAAATTGTATTTTCCTTGTTTTAGCTCAAAAAAAGGATTTCCATGGAAGCAGTTGTGACCTTAGAAGGACAAAGTGCACAGCACTGAGTGCTTCTATCACTACTGCTACAGAGGTATACAAGTCATTATCTAGTTCGTTCCTATTACTGTATTCAGACTACTTCCCAGATTACTGAGCACAATAAACACTGTATGTTTTTCATCTTTCTTTTCACTGATGGGCAGCTGAGGTTTCATTGCTTTTACAGTATTAAATTTTTTTACTATCTATCCGTGTTTTACTTTATTTCTAAGAATTACTCGATAGCAATCAAAATAAAATATGCTTGGCTATACGGACACGGAGCTAACTATTTTAAGGAACGTGTTAACATTTTTTGTCACAGATTAATTCTGGATGGGGTTACAGAACCTCCTTCCTGATCAGTGTTCTCTTCAGATACCAGCTACCAACTGAGTGTAGTAACATGCATTAATCAGCCTTTGTTGCTGCTTTCCAGCTCAAGGAAGGGTTATGCAACCATGTTTACTGGTATTTAGGTCAACAATTTAATGATGACTCTGGTGTCCAAAGTGAGGCTCTAATGACCTGATTTTCTGGCAGTTCTGAACACCCACATTTAGCACAAGTTACCATGGGAACTGCAGGTGATCAGCTCTTCCACAGTTCCAGACAGAAATATCTTTAACTGAGCATCTAATTTTAACACAGTTAAATTTTATTTGTTGTCTTTCAATTGCCAGAAAACAACTACACTGAGTTACTATACTTCCTTTAACTTGGTGGAAAAGAAAGCAACATGATATCATATCTTATACACTAAGTCCCATCCAGTAAATGAACAGCGAATGTTGTGACTAAAAATTTAAAGCAATATTACCTCTTTGGTCACACTGTACACCAGTCTGTACATCAGTGGTGTGCAATCCACTCTTAGTGTGTAGTTTCCTGAAAAACAGAAAAAAAAATATTTGTACGAAGAAGGAAGTTCTACTCAACTGAAGCCTTGTGCCACTATTAGTTAAAGACATTCAAAAATTACACACTCTACAAGCAAGAAGCTGATTCTTCCTGTAAAAGGGCCCTTCTCCTGTGACCTAGTTAGGAAGAATTATAGACCAACTTGTGAAGCAACCGTAAGAGCTTTTCTTATGCCCCTATGCTGATTACAAACATTATGAGAGGGGATGTAGACCCGACTGAGTTGCCGTAGAACTGCTGACAGAGGCACAACACTTGCTGCTCACCATGACTCCCAATATAATGTAGCTGCTGTAAGGCACTTCTTCCCTGAAGCAACAGGAATGGAATATCTGAAGAATGCTTTACAATTCTGGGTCGCTATTTTCTTCCACATCCACTATTACATTAACTCAACAACATTATCATGTTGAGGCTTTCTCAGGTTTCCAAGTCAAACTGCCTCCCAGCCATCCATACATACCATCACTATTCCTACAAAATGCAAGCCAAAACAATATACCTTCGATTGAGGAATCTGCATTGATATAAGCCACTCCTCGTGACTGCAATAGTTTGGCATTTTCCTAAGAGAAGGAAATGAGAAAGAAAATGTTGATATATTTTTTTCCTCAGAAAAATTTTTCCTTCCACAGAAGTAACATCTGTTTCAGGTAAAGTCATATAATCCGCTGCACTGAGTCATGTATCCTTGGGTAGTCTGTAAGGAAAACTGAGTGTTCACACATTTGCGTCTGCATGCAACACAGAGAGAGAGCAATGGAGAGAGGAAGTACTGCTTTCTTATGCAGATTTCTTGAAGATCTGCCATTGTGAGAACTTGTCTTGTAGCAACAACAGTTTACCTCAGCCCACTCTGTCGATCCTAACAAGCCAAATTCCTCTGCATCCCAGCTTGCAAACATCACTGTTCTCCGTGGCCTCCATCCTGCAATAAAAGACCATAAGAAGTGTACTACCAAAATAAAAACTGCTTGTCATTTTTGAGGTGTTCATCTTCTATCCTGATTTGTGGAAAAAGAGGAACTTTAAACATAACTTTACTAATCTAATCTAATAATGTTTAATTAATGTTTAATTTCTAGCAATCTCATTTCCACTTTAATATTGTGCCAAAAATGTATATTTTTCCTCCTCTCAAAATTTTCTAAAATTTAAAACTGAACAAGAAAAAAGAATGTGTCTGTGCATAAATTCTTGAAAGAAAGCATTTTTTTTCCCTCATTTCAACTTAGTGCACACTGTAAATTGATTCTACCTTAACGAAAAGTTGTGTTTGGAAAGTTGTCATATCTACTACTCAATTTCTTTGACCTGCTTCACAAATGTCAGATTTCAATACCTAGATCATCATCAAAACAAATATATTTCACTTGAAGTTGTGCAGTTCATTCAAACCCAGGCTGAATGCAGCAGGCTCTATCACCTTGCCTCTGAATCTTTGCACAAAGTTTGAGGATACTGGAATCTTTCAATCTTTTGCTCCCTTACAACTTTTTCTAATTTCAAAGTTGCGTTGCAAAGAAAGTGTCCCCTCATATTCAATAACTGCAAGGGAATGAGGAGAAAATGGAATGCTAATAGGTTTATAATGCAGTGGCTAGGCAAAGAAAGCTCCTATAGCACACTACTTGAGTTATATCAGAGCTTCGTTCCATGGGTTATCAAGGAGGGTGACAGTATTTGCTCTGACAACAACAGAAATTCGGTACATTTAATATTCTTCTCCTACTATAATAAAAGCAGGCAACAGGTATTTTTAAAACCATCACCTCCTACTATGTTTCCACAGCTCATTCTTTGCATTACACAGATTTTATTCATATTTGGGTCTGTCTCCAGTCAAGTGATCAGAAGACTTCCAATGTTGCCCTGTTGAACTATTGACCACCATGGTATGAATTTTATAAGATCATCCAAACATCCAGTATGATCAACATCAAATAATAGCAATTAACTTTATCTGAATGTCTCATTTATTACTCTTCTCAGAACTTCTGCTTTGACTTTAGTTTTTCTTCAGATATATTTTCTCTTGAATACATGAAATACAGAGATATCAAGATCGTAAGTGTAATTAATTAACAGCTGCAGAGCAGTGTGCTGCTTTGAGAGATAGATATCTAAGCTTAAGTACATGTTTAAATCTCAGAGATATCCATGGACGCTGCTGAAAGCAGTAGTTTTAGTGTGCTTTTTTCTTTCATGACAATTACCTTCCTTTTTCAGCTTTCCAAAGCTCCTCACAATCTCATGAACCACAGCTGCTCCACTCTGAGGATCAATGCCACCAAATACCCATGAGTCACGGTGGCCTCCCAGGATGATATATCTATCTAGAGAAATACGAAAAAAAAACTTAGAAATTTTTCTTTTTTACTTAATGTAAAGGTAAAAGATATTTTTAATACCTAGACATTCTTCTGCATTTTCAGCCAGTGCTAAAAAACTGGCCAAACAATTCAATCCCATAAGACATAAAATTGCCTAAATTTCATAACATTATCGCCACTATTAGAAATACTGTGGTTTGCCTCCGAAAATAGATGCATCTTTCCACATTTTACAACAGCGTGTTTATTTTTGTAGTGCATGCTGACTCCCAGCATTAAAGTATTTATTTCTATGAGTATGTATGAGTCAGTCATAAAATGGTGCTCAAAGTGATGGAAATACGATTAATATGATCAAAGTCAGACTAGATAGCCATGACACTATAATATGGTTAGCAGTTGTGTTTCAGAGAACAGGGAAGTGCTGCAGTTACAGATTAAATGACTGTATCATTCTAGGGATATCTCTATATATGCTTTTTTATAGTGTAAATATCACAATGGCTACAGAAAAATATAAAACAGGCAATAAGGCAACAGTGGTGGAAATGATGGTTTTTGAACCATTTCCATGTGGTTCTGAAGTCTTTCAACTGACAATATTGTTCCCCCGTTAGTAGGGAAAAATATCCACTTAAGAGTATTCCTTCAGTTGCAGAACTACTTGCTTGATGACAAATATTTCTGTCTAGTGTATGACTCCCCCTTTGGAACTCAGCATTTACACCCTTAACTGCATGAAATCTGATGCAGTAAGTAATTCAACACCAAGTATCACATAGAGCAATATTTAAGAGAAAACGATCTTCCTCATTTTCCCTTTCTAACCAGTCCACTGAAGACAAATGACTTTACCTGGTTCCATTGTGCCTCTGATGGTACCAATCACATTGTAAATTCTTGTTACTTTGTTGTTGCTATGAATGTGCATTTTTACCTTTCTGGTGCATTGGGAAGAAAATCCAAAGAAAAAAATCAGCAAGATTAGATAACAAAGCATTAACACCTTTAAAAAGTATACAGAATAAACCGTAATGAAAGGGTCCAGGCTAAATTTACCCCATTCAAGTAAATCTGAAAATATTTTAGTGTAGGGTTTTTTTAATTTATACTTGTGTTAATGATTTCAGTAGGATTTATATGGATAACAGTAACAGAGCTCCAAAAATAAAGTTTTCTTTCTAACGGCTAATTTTTAAATTTGAGAGAGTGAAAAAAAAATGAAAACCATCTAACATTAAAAAAGTTCTAATCATGTAGAGGTTGGTGTAAATTAGAACTGACTCCAGCACAGTCAGTGTGTTTGTACTGATGTGGCACCTCAGACATCAGAAAATCAAGACGAACTGAGTTGTGTCACAGAGACACTGTTTATCCACAGCACAAATGGAGGTGCAACAGCTCATCCTCAAAGGTGCCTGCATATTTTTTCAGGAAGAAGTGGTTTGACTAAAAGACAAAAGGTCAGATGGTTCATGTGAAGTCAATACAGAAGCTCAGACAACAGTGAAAGGCCTGAAATTAATCCTAAAGTGTAATTATTTACCGAGTTTAAACACAAACCTGAAGCAATAAGAACGACACTGCACTTCCAGCATTTTTTTCTGGAAATCTTAAAGACGTAGGTTAATATTGTTTTATACACAGCAATAGGTAAGATCAAAAGCAAGACCCACAAGAACTTCAAATACATAGGTTCTGTTCTCAAAAAATAACCAGTCTAATCAAATAGCTTGCCAAAAGCTAGATGACTGTCAAATGAACTGTGTTCAAGATTAGCTTGAAACTAAAGCAATTAAGTCATACCCACCCAATTAGATGTGAATCTACTGAAGCTTTGCATGGAGAGCAGTTCAGCCCAGGACATGGCCAAAATCAAAGGAACAATGCATATAACCCCAACTACTGTATCTTTAGTCAAATTTTAATGTTCTACTCATTTTTTTCCCCAATTCCAAATACGTTTTCTTTATGAAACAGAACTTACCTTGTAGAATAATTTGTTGTGAAACCAGGACCAACATTGTAAGACACGTTCAAATTTCCTTTCCAGCTACTATGTGGTGGTACAGACCCTCCCATATTACTATTATGAAAACAAATATGTAGCATCATCATTACTAGAATCATCTTGTGACAGCACCAAACACAAACAAGGAACCAGAAACCACATTTTGCTCAGTACCATGCAAATGTAGACCGCAGTGACACTGTCTTAAACATTTTGTACCATAAAGTTTCACAGGTGACTAATCTACATATTTTGCTACATTAACACTATTATTTTAACATGAAGAACTGTTTCTTGGCATTGAGGACAGTTCAGAATGGAAAACAGTCTTTGCTTCCAAGGGTTTTGCATGTAAACTGTTTCTTGTAAATGGTCCTCAGGACATTCTGCTGCCTTGAACTGTATTTGCAGTTCACTCAGGAGAGAGTTATTTGGACCATTCTAACAGTTTAACAGCACAGACAATTGTCTTTCAGTGCCTGTCTCTGGGCACCATTTATTATGATGGCATAGACATAGCTGAAGTGTTTTTAAGATGTCTAAAATTGAACAAATATGATGCATCCAAGTCATCTTTTCCTGCTCCAAGTTGAATGTGCAAGGGCAATGCTGTACCTGCCAATTTTACTGCATCTTAGTTTTTTTTCTATGCATATGTTTTGTTAACATAATTATGAATTTTAATACCATCCTCTGGAATGCTTGGAGCCTGTCCTCAGATCACCTGTATACTTAGTATGCACACTTACTTACATATAGATATCTATTAAATACCTTATAACACTCCAGAGTTTTTCCAGTATTCTTACATTAGTTTGCTAGCCTCATTTCACATTTATGCAACATAATGCAGATGAGGAGAGAAAACATGGCTTCACATAACTGACAAGAGTACAGATCCTATCCCATCAAAGATGTATAGTTAAGTATTCACCTGGACACTCAAATTATTTTATTGTTGGTCTTTTTTGTAAGACAAGTATCATAGCAGCCCCACAAATTCTTGCCTTTTCTCCGAGAGTTACATTATAACTTCAGTATACCTGATTATTAATTGTTGTTACTTTCAGTTAATAACTGATGTATTAAAAACAACCCTTTCCAAAACATTTTGCATGAATCTGATACATAGCAACATATGTAGATCTCCTACAAGGAGCCCTAATTACAAACAGGGTTTCAAAAACAATAGAAGTTGTTGAGTGAAAAAATATTTTCCCTTTCATTTCAAACATTCTCCTAATTTTCACTGAACAGTTTAAAATTCCTTATGTCTCCCAAATACTTACCGCAGTAATGACTCAGCATCATGATACCCAATGGGATGAACTGGAATTTTTGGGAGACCTACACCACTGGCTTTGTCTAACCGGTAGGTGTATTCTGAAAGGAAAAGACAAATATTTCTGTATTTACAGGTATCAGAGGGAATCTGTACATTTCACAGCATAGTCCTAACATAGGACTCAAAGAAAACCACTTCAGTTCCCTATAAGTTGGGCTGACACTTCCTCGGTGACTTCACTATTTATGCTCCACTGGCACATTTTCAAAACAATACTAAAAAATGCTCTCCCACAGCTGTTCTCCCACAGCGCCTATAGTTATGCATTCAGAATTGGCTGGAGATTTTAAATTTCTTTTTTTTTTTTTTTTTTTTTTTGCATCGAAACGGTACAGAAATACTTCTGTTCATGGAATGCAACTTCAGAAAAAGAGACAGCCAAAAAACAAGAATAAACTGCGAGCCCATACCCTAGTGTTTGGAACACTGAGCTGGGCATTTGCCAGAGATTCAGATACAGTCTTACACACTGGACTAATAAATATTCTGCTTTGTTGTTTTCACAAAAAAAAATGAGGTCCAGGTTTTGCTCAGACAAGACACAATTCAAATACAAATTATATCTTTTTCCACAAATCAGAATCTAAATTTTCATTGTGTGGACAAACATAAACTTTTGGCAGTCATTTTTCTAGTGGGTATGGAATAGAACGGAATTTTGTCCTTAATACAGCATTCACAGTGACGCTTGTTGAAGGAAGCAGACAGGGAGTCATCTACAATGGCTACTCCAAAAGCAATGCCTCCTACTTTATTATGTTGGCTCATGATGTCAGAAGCGGATTTTGTTGGCTGGCAGCAGAGGCTGAACCTTCCCACCAATATCCTGTTACATGTTGTTGTCCTGTGACAGATGGTAGTAGAGGGACAGTCCGACAAAATGTGTAAGATCATTGACTCTAGCTTCTTTCTAACTGTACTGAAAACATATAAATGTCTAGCTCCACGGTAACTTTCAGCACTGGTTTAAGAACTGTGTGATGGTCCACTGAACAGACACCTCACCTTTTGCAGGATAGCCTGGTGTCAGAGGATCTCCTGCACCATTCAGGTTTAATACATTTCCACGCTGGGCTCCTCCACCTGGAAGGTTCCAGCCATTTGGGTAAGGATCTACTCCTGGAGCACAGTAGTCAGCAGGGTCTGAGTAGAGAATAATTCCCTTGGCACCTGCCAGCTCAGCATTCTTCACCTGCAAAGCACATCTCTGGTTCCTATCCAGATTTTTATAGCTTGACACAAGCATTCAAGGGGCAAAAGAAAGTATTATAAATTACAGTGATTATAACTTGGAACCTTTCACACTGCTTTAAAGAAGTAAAGGTCCCATACTTGTCTCGTATCATAAAGATCATATAGATACACAGATAGTGGGTTTCGTATGAAGTATGAGACTTGCACACCAACATTAACAGTTGTTAGAAACATTACCTTAAGAGTGAACATATCATCCCTTTGTGTCAGTGAGGGCATATACCTTCCAAACTAAATGGCAATTGCCCGTCCCTCTGATTATGAGTAATTTTGGTGTGTATTTCATTTTAATAAATGGTTCACAGACAGTAATACCTTCTTTAACGTTTAAGTCTTCCATTCAGATAGTATCTTTAAGAGTGGCAGCCTATACAAATTTAATGATGATATTATCTGAACTAGAGTTAAGAGTCACGTGTCACTTTTCAATGGTGAAAATAGCATATATGTAAACTAGTGAGCTAACAACTTAAAGCTTGCAGAAGACTACTGTATAATAAATTATGGCATTCCAATGAGGACATTCAGTGTTTGACACTCTGAAGTAACTGAGAGATTCAAAGCATATCCCTTCCCAAATTATGTTAAGGCACATTTGAATAAACTAGGAAGAACAGACTACTTCACAGAGTATATTACTGGAGTATGTTAGTTACATTTTGGAACAATTTATAGTAAACAGATACATTTTAAAATATGTAACATTTTCCAACTTACTTTTATCCTTTAGTTGCATTATATACATATCAATTACATAATTTATATCTCCTATTATATAATCTTCTTTGAACACATCTCTGTGAAAAACTCAGTTACACTACAAGATCAAGGAGACTTTGGTTAAGAGTTTCAGTCTCTTGAAATCAACTAAAGGATAGCATAAATAACATTTTTATATGGAGTCATTACCTTATTTCCTCTGAAGATCTTCCCATATCTGGCAATAACAATCTTTCCTGTACAGTTAATACCCATTTCACGTTCTAGCTTAAAGAAGTCCTCGATGCGGCCATAATTGACATATACTAACTCACCCTGATAGAAGGAAGTAGAATTTGAATGTCAACGAGCATAACAGAAGGAGGATGGGATCTAGCAAGATAATAGGCTGGGAACAGTACACTTCAGGACTGGTTCTTGTATGAATTCTTCTCCAATAATGAGACAATTAAGTAAGCGAGTGACCTCTCATGAATTTACACTAGTACCGTAAAAAGCTGCGTGACCTCATCCTCTATAGAGAACATAAGACATGATTTAGAACTTAGACATGATTTAGAATTTAGCGTTAAGTGCTCAGAGCATTGCCCTTTCTTCTCTTCATAGTCTGCTTAAGCAGTAGTCAGTCAGTCTTGGACGGCTGGAGGTATCCCAAACCAATCTCAGGAAGAAACATATTGCCCTCTGGAGATGCCTCTTTAGAATAAATGCCTATAAAGAGACTCAAGCACCAGTTTAAGGTAAATACTTGCCATTTCAGACAGCTAAACTTAGATAACTCTTCTCAAAGTGCATTTCTCTGTATGACCACACACTTCCAGAGAGACCTTCAATTTAATTTCAAAAATGAATAAGCTTAAATCTCCTATGCAGTCTGAAACCAGATGCTCAGGTGGGCCTGCATTACAGCATACAGCATGTCCTGATATACTGAGGTACAGACATTTTAACTGTATTGGCTTCAACGGTAATCTACTCAAATTGCAATTTCTGATTAAACTAGGTGAAATGAGCTCAGTTAGCTTAAATTATTGAAAAAAGAGGGACTGTATTTAAGTAAAGCAGTTTCACAGATGCTAAAATTCTGCACCTCTCTATTCAGATAATAATTCATAAACAAAAGGATTATTCTCAGGTGAGCTTTTCTGAATTTATAAACAAGATTTCCTTCTCAGTAAAATCAAGTAAAACCCGACCGAAGTCAACACTGCTTCTGTAGTGTATTTAGATAAACAATAGTGGAATTTGGTCCTTCGTTTTAACTTAAGTTCTTTGAGAATATCTAATACCTAAATTTGAAGACTATTATATTTTTTCTGACAAATAAAAAAATGTAAAATGGCTAATTGCAGTTGTAGTTGTATTGCAGTTTTAGCTGCAGTTGTATTAATAGCAACTTCCTGAGTTCTCACATTAAGGACACTTGCTATATAACAAAGTGCAAAACAGGTTAACACGAGAGTGACATTTTATGGTAAAAATCTGTTCAGACACTGTATACATGTTGTGTTGCTTTTTTAAAATAATATCTTCGTTTAAGTAGGTGATGTTAAATAAAGATAAGAACAGTTCAGATTCTTAGAAGGACCTCTCACAACTGTCATAAAATCACAGAATGTTTTGGGTTGGAAGGGACCATACAGATCATTTAGTCCAATGCACTTGCCATGGGCAGGGACACCTTCCACTAGACCAGGCTGCCCAGGGCTCCATCTAATCTGGCCTTGGACACTTCCAGGGATGGGGCATCCATAGCTTCTCTGGGCAACCTGCTCCAGTGCCTCACCATCACAGCAGCTGCAATTTGTATAAATTTCCTACTAATCTGATGAAATCTCTCATGTTTTACAGCTGCTATCTAAAAAATATTACAAAATGCAAGCTACAAGAATGTGGTGGAGACTCATAAAATGTCTTGTCTGGACTCTTTCAACTTAGTTACGGTTCTCAAGCACAGATCTTATTCATGACTATAATTAACTAGATGGAGGCATTTTTTCCAATCACTTAAAAAGGAAGGACAGAATAGAATTTTATTGCTATTTATGATGCTAATGTTCCAAACCAACACTACTGTATGTAAGAATGCGACTTCACGTCACCAGTGTGTAGGATTTCTACTAAAGATTTCTATGAAAAAAAGCTTCTGCTCAAAACTTAACTTCTTTCCTCTGTTTTTGGGATCTAGTTGAAATACACCACACAGAAAAAAAATATACTGTATCTGAGACCAGGGTATATAAACATCTACTGAGAACCAGAAAAGAGTGGCAGCTATTTCTAAATCTCTGCAGGGTTTCACTCTAACAGGTAAGAGGCTACCATCCCACTCTGACAATATATAACCTTGAAAATACAGTCACTACCACTTACTTTTAAAGAGCAGCTGCAGGAAACAGTAATGGTGCTAGCAATACCTAACTGTACCTCCACAACTCCCTGATTAGAGCTCTCACCCAGAAAATCTGAAAGCTGAGTTCCTGGCTTCTCTCAATATGAAGAACTTTGATCCATTTCTTCCCACTTCCCAGGAAGGGGTCTCACTCTTGAGACTACAGTTACCCTAGCACACAGGTTCTTTACAGCCCTTTCCCTTCATTGAACTTCAAGCTTTATGCAGGAACTGTTTCCAAAATTAATAAGCTGAAAGCCTAAGACTGATGAATGCACCTGGCAGGTTCCAAACTTCTTTCCACAGCTTAGTTCTGTTTTTATTAAAATGACTTTTAACATAAAGAACATAAAAAGATATGGGAAAACTAAGATGAGCCCAGAATCCAGGGAACATTCCCACTGCTGAGCTTTATATGTGCTCCCTCCCATGCTATTCGCAGTAGAGCTCCAACAACTGCTCACTTAAGAATGTTGTGGCTAACAGCACCAGCTAGGTATCCGGAGCTTTTGTCAAACTATTATGCATTAAGGGAAACGTAAGCAATATATTTTGAAAAGACAATCTGTCCGTTAGGTATTGTTTCTTCCAGAAACAGTGTTCTCCTATTTAATTCAAATAAAATCATTTTCTAAAGAAGGAAGCTGCATCTTTCAAAACTTGTTTCTATTGTTATTTCCCATACCTCATCACTTACTGTAGCTCCCCAGAAATCCAATAAAACAGTGAAGGTATTCTGTCTTTCTTTGGGGATATTAAAACAGGAAGTCAGAATCTATGAATTTTACCTCATATTACATTCCAAAATTCCCACTGCGATTCTTGAAACGCTCTCGTATCTTAGAAGACAAGCTACCTGTCTGGCTCTCCAGCTTCCTCTGAGTATGAATATAGGATATTCTCTGCTTTCTGGACTTGCAAAGTTTATTAACAAACTTCAGAAAGTATATTAATTTAGTACTGCTAGCAGATTCCAAAGTCAGCTCCAAATTTAGAGGACAACTTGGATGAGATGACCTCCAGAGGGCCTTCCCCACCTATCTTATTCTATGTACAGACAAGGAAGATACTGCAAGCAAAACAATATTTACTATTCTTACAAATTATGTATTGAAACAATTAATGATCATAGAATAGAAAACTCCTGTTACACAGGCCAGCTCTGGAACAGACAGTTTGTCAGCAGGTGCCATCTGTGCAAAAGATAAATGCTAGTAGTAGCCATTTGCAATAGCCATGGTACACTGCACAGCTACACCTGTATGAGAGTCTATGGAAAACAGCGCTTTGAAAATTAGGTTGTTTATTTGGCTACTTAAATATGTCTTATTTTGTTCACAAAGATGGAAAAGAATGGTGAATACTCAGAATATATGGAGAAGTTAAAGAAGTGGATAAACTTAAAGATTTATTTTGACATTTTTAGAAAAATGCAAAAACATTCAATTTTAAGTCAAACTAGAGAAAAGAAAGTATGACAGATCAGTTTCAACGTTGCTCCATTGTAAAACTCCCAACAACATCAGGGCTAGCTCATCTTTCCTACTGGTACTATGCCAGGTTCTGAACAAACAAAGCCTAAGACCCACGAATTTCATATTACTCAATTCCATACTATTCCATTACACTTTATGCTACACTATGCTACAGTACCCTATCTTCTTTTATTTCTGTTTCTATCTCTGTCTGTCTCTTTTACTATCTACTATTTTACCTCAGGCATTCCTTGGGCTGAAAATGCACTGTAGGGTGGCACCACATCTCTAACCGCCTCATACCCTGCAGGAGGCGGCTCTGATAATGATGAGTTGAACACCTAGTGGGAAAGAAGAAACAAAAAAGTAAAACAGGAAATATGAAAAAGATGTACTGTTTATGCAGGCACACTTCACAAACATTTATGTCTAAAGGACTCTAATTTTATAACTCAAAATGAGATGTGACCAAAACTTTAGTAAACAATGGGCATCACTTTCTGTATGCAAGTTCAGTGTGTGATCTTGGAAGTCTCACTGCCACTCTTTGCACAGAAACCAGTTTATGTGATCACAGGTTCCTTTAAAGAGGTCTCAATATAGCAAGTAAGAGAAAGTCAGATCATAATAATGTTTGCATTCTGCTCACCTCTGGACATTCTATGAGCAGTAGAGCTACTCTGTAATGAACTGATTTTATTTGTGTCAGTGTATCTTGAGGCATGAACACTGTAATCTTCAAGGAACTGAATTTAGCACAATCACCAATACTGTAAAATGACTCAATACAAGTAATGATGCTGACCATGGTTGACTTCCTCTTCGTAAGGAACAGAGCAATTTTAAAACAATCCAATTACATAAAGTAACTCTTAATACATAATTTTCCTTTCATCCATGTGTGTCAGTAAGCTGTGTGAAGCAGGGTAGTTATTAGTATTCCTAGCATAAAAATGAAGAAACAAATATAAAAACTAAGAAAAAAAAATAAACCAAATGGAGATCATTGATTTCCATCAGCTTTGTATCAGGTGCCACACCATTAACAGCAGATGACAGCTTTCCCTCACAGTCTTCCCAGGTGTATAAAGGTGATTTTTTGCCCTGTTTGCTAAAACAGGTGTTTTCAGTACCTCATTTCCATGCTCATCAATTACTGAGATGTAATTGGGTTTATTTTCATCAGGATAAGAGAGCAAGACATCATAATGAACCAACTGAACAGAATCCAAACCAAACTCCTTCCACTCAGCTTGAATCTGCTGTGCCAGATGGAGATTCTCCTTTGTTCCTGCTAGGTGAGGACGCTGTGTAAAATTGCTAGAAGAAACAGAAGCAATTGATCAGGATCAGGCATCACAGCACATAATCTTAACCTCACTGGAAATAAATCCCCTAGATATGACCAGATGTAACCAGACTGAATCAAGACCAAGATTCTTCTGCATTTATATTTTTGTCTGCCTTACATATAACTTGAGGCTAAGGGTTTCAGTTTGTCATGGCAGCACAGCCTAGCAAGAATGGCACAAAATCAACTGTGAGGTCTTATTCTTGCTTTATTCCTTGTCTTCTGGGCAACCTTGGGCTAGTTCTTTCTCTGCATAATGAGACTGACCTTCCTTGTAAAACAGTAAAATAACTGAGTATAATTACTTCTAGGCATTCCGTTTGGAAATGTGCATAATTACTGTGATCCCTACATTTAATTAGCTGGATCGCCTCCTCAGATCCCACTGTTTTAATTAATTTTAGCACAATCTGAAAGTTGACTCTGAGTGTGTTTTGTCAGCAAATAAGAGCATGAGTTCATAGCAGCTTACAAACAAGGAACAGAAAAACTCAACAGCTTGTGACTTAAGAGACATGCACACTGAATAACAAATAGTGTAAGATACCAGGAATGGTGAGCAGCTCACGGGCTGGAAATGAAATCTGGCCAGATTACTAAGAAAACCCAGTGGTGAATTGATCTGAAGAAGCCCTCACCGAATGAGAGTATCATCATTATGTCCTCATCCTGTTACATGACCATGCCATCAGCATGCCACATGAACAGGTGCCACACCAAGAGGTGTTAGTGAAGGAAAGGAGACCTTGGATAAGAACGAGGTATAAAACTGGAGAAAATTTTACTTTGTAAGTTCCAGTGAGTGTTACCAAAAACAGAGAAAAGAAGTACTTCGAAAAAATGATATACTTCTGATTTTTGTACAGAGCCATGTTCTTCTGATAACGTCAACAGCTTCCATCAACACTGTACTAGAAATTTCCTCACACAGTCACAGCACCATTTTCTGAATTTGAATACAATTTGAGTTATGCAATAGCATTCTCCTCTATTATATCCCCATTTAACAATACTGTGTTTTTCTCTGTTTCCTGTTCTAATCTGTTGACTGTCTGTACTGCTAGTTCTGAGTAGTGATTAAGTACTTGTGTATTTCACCACAAAACTGGCTGCATGTCAGTAAATGTGGTAGTTTCCTGCTGGCAAAGAGACAAAGCCTTTGGAGGGCAGAAACCTCCTTTCACAGAGCTGTTGAGCAACAGTTGTTCTAGGAGTCACACAGGTTGAAGAGTGCAAAAAATCTTAAGTTTTCCATGTTTACGTAGCCCAGAACATGGCTGTTATGCAGTTAACACAATGTACTTTCCAGCTAACTTATTTGCAGTAGTTTGTGGAAGTGCACTTAAAATGAAATATGTGGGATGGTCACAATCAATAAGCAGAAAATGTTTTTTTAGTAATTTGCTTTTGCAGTTAGATACAACTTCCTGCTATTTAATCAGGCTGGGAATTAAAGGCAAATCCAGAACTACTGTCTACTTCAATATTTTCTTTACAGAGAAAGTCAATTTCTACCAATAAAACATGACTCCTAGCTTGAATAAATGTATTACTTTAACAAATATCACACATTCCTAGTAGACAAACTGTTTACAAGGTCCCTAAAACAAATGATAAATAATGCATCAGCTTCCTAGTAGCTAAAGCTTCTAAGTTTTAAGAAATTAAGAAATTAACTACAGTAATTCAACTACAATAGATTTTAAAAACCTATAATGCCATCTTTTACCACTTGAATTTTCAGGAACGAAAGTTAGCAGCTTTGCTTGTAGGAGTAGAAAAGAACCAGAATAATGCTGAAATCATGTAATTTAATTAATAAATATAGATGAGATGTAGAAATTCTTGAAAAAAACACGGTCTTAAAAATGTCTTTACAGTTTTAAAGATAACTGTTTTAGCTGTTCACTGTGCGGAGAGGGAGAGCTTGGGAATCTTCCTTCATGAAAGTGAGAACATGACAGAATGCTGCCAAATAACACAAACGTGGTCACAAATTTGGGAGAACAGCAAAAAAGTGTAAAGTTCTAAGCTACAGGAAGAAATGCAAGCTCAAATACTGGCATGATTTTTTTCCCTTTTATGTTTAAGTACTCCATTATTTTCCACACAATCTGTCCTGACCTAAGTTCATTCATACAGCCTAATTTGAAGTAAACACTTTTTCCATAAAAAAAACAGTGTAAGGTCAACATTGCTGTTGATTAAATAGGCCGCATAAGAGAAAAAGTAAACTTCTATGATTGTACAAGTATTCACCAACTGCTGAACAAGAATTTGGCCAGCTCTTAATTACTTTTAAGTACTGAGTTTGCTGACAATGACTCCCAAGCGTTTTCAACACAAACAAGAATGAGAGGAGTCAAGGTGGACTGTACTATCTCTCTCAGCTTACTGGAAAACATTAGTTAAAACCTATGGCCAAGAACCCACGCACTACGATCTGATCAGTGGCATCCTTGAGCTGGTTCCTGATACGTACTTTTTTTTTTTTTTGACAGATAAGCCTACACATTGCTTACAAAAGAAAGTGCTTGATGTTTTCAGCTTTCATCTCAGCCATAAACGCCGCCTTCATCTCCACATGAGGTCTCAAAAGTGTCTTCTCTTCTACAGGTTTTGCAAACCAGCCTATACAACACACCAAAATACATCTTTCTTCAATATCACCACAAGATTTTCACGGTGTATTTTATCACTATTTTTTTTTATCATAGCACATTCAAACAGCCACAACTTGATACAGAGCTTGGTAATGACAGTGATAGTACTGTTCCACAGTAAGAGAACTTGTTAGCTAGGCAGATATTGAGGGGAATACAATACAATACTAATCACAGTCATTTTACTGTAAATCATTACATCATAGAACCATTAAGGTTGGAAAAGACAACTAAGATCATCTAGTCCAACCATCAGCCCACCCCCACCATGCCCACAAACTATGTCTTTCAGTGCCACATCTCCACAGTTCTCGAACACCTCCAGGGACGGTGACCGCACCACCTCCCTGGGCAGCCTGTGCCAATGCCTGACCAGTCTTTCTGAGAAGAAATTCCTCCTTAATATCCAACCTGAACTTCCACTGTCACAGCTTAAGGCCACTCCCTCTCATCCTAACGTTGTCACCTGAGAGAAGAGGCTGACCCTCACTTTGCTACAACCTCCTTTCAGAGAGTTGTAGAGAGCGACAAGATCTCCCTGAGCCTTCTCTCCTCCAAATGAAGAGATGCTGAGGACTCCAATCTTCCCTGAGCGCCAGAACATCATGCCGTCAGTCATTTCAGAAAGACAGCAGCTTTAAAAAAAGGAAAGAAACAGAGACCCTTTTTAAGGAACAAATGTCTTTTAACTACTTTCTCTCTCTCCTGTTCTTATTCTGGAAATCTTCTCTTACTATACAGGCATTATCAGAGTAAGTGATGAGAGGAACACCTGGCTAGAAAGAGTTTCTGACATCTGTATTTTTTGAAGTCAGAGACAGGACACAGAATCATAGACTCTTTTGAGTTGGAAGGCATCTTTAAAGGCCATCTAGTCCAACTCCCCTGCAATGAGCAGGGACACCTACAGCTTGGTCAGGGTGCTCAGTGCTTCCAGGGCTGGGGCATCCACCACCTCTCTGGGCAATCTGTGCCACTGCTTCACTACCCTTACAGTACAAGATCTCTTTCTTATATCCAATTTAAATCTCCCCTCTTTCAGTTTGAAACAATTTCCCCTTGTCCTATCACCACAGACCCTGCTACAGAGTCTGTCCCCTTCTTTCCTGTAGCTCCCGTTTAGACACTGAGAGGCTGCTCTTGGGTCTCCCCAGAGCCTTGTCTTCTCCAGGCTGCACAGCCCCAGCTCTCAGCCTGTCCTCGTAGTGGAGATGTCCCATCTTTTGGATCATTTCTGTGGCCCTGCTCTGGACGCACTCCACCAGCTCCACGTCTCTCCTGCACTAAGGACTCCACATGCTCAGTTACACAGATGGAGGCAAATCAGATAAGTGCTGGCACTGCACACGGCTTTTTCTAACCAGAGTAACTCAGCCCGTGCTCTTCCAGGATCCCCGAGTATATACCAAAAGCCATTTCAAAGTACAAGCGGCTCTTTTGTTCTCTTCCCCCCCATCCCCGACCCTGATCCATCTGCGGACGAAAACGAGTGATGGAGGGGAAAGGTTTCCTGTCAGCACCCTGCAGGTCCTCCTGCTCGGGCCGAGCGGGCGATGGGGCGTTCAACTACAGCGCGCTTCCCCCCCGCTCCCCTCCCGCCCCACCCGGCTCCGCTCCAAAGAGAAGTGAACTCCGCACTGTACCGATGAGGAACCCGAGAAGGAAGAGCCCAACCGCTGCCCCCAGGGTGACAGCCCAGAAACGGCCGCTCGCTGCCCGGGGGCCGGCGGGCTCCGCGACAGCGCCGAGCGACGTCCACATGGCCGCCGACCCCGCCGCTCCCGCCCGCTCCGCCAAGTGCCGCCGCCGTGGGGGCGGGCGAGAGGGCGCGGCCGTTGGTTCTCGCCTGAGGCGGCCCGGCCCGGCCCGGCCCGGCGGGGTGTTTTGCGCTGACTTTGACTGAGCTCACCCGCCAAGGGCACAGCAGTGATATGATTGGAAATAAAACGTTATAAGAAAGAACTTCAAACGATCAAAGGCAGGTACTGAAAATATATATACAGTATTGTGATATTAGTCCTGTCTTCTGCTCTGCACTATACTACCCATTCTTGCTCTGCTGTGAGATAGTGCTGCTTTTTTGCACACGTGAGGGATGTGATGCCATCTGCAGGCCCAGGCAGGGTCCACAAATCCAAGTGCAGGGTCTTGCATCTGGCTCATGGCAACCCCCACTGTCAGTGCAAGCTGGGGGATGCAAGTGTGGAGCACAGCCCTGCTGAAAAGGAGTTGGGGTGTTGGTGGATGTCAGCTGGGCATGAGCCAGCAGTGTGCCCTCAGCCCAGAAAGCCAACTGTATCATGGGCTGCGTTAAAAGAAGCGTGGCCAGCAGGGCAAGGGAGGTGATCCTGTCCCTGTGCTCTGCACTGTGAGACCTCAGCTGGAGTACTGCATCCACATGTGGAGTGCTCAGTATGGGAGAGACATGAGCCTGTTGGAGCACATCCAGTGAAGGGCCACAGAAATGACTGGAGGTGTGGAACAGCTTCCCTACGAGGACAGGCTGAGAGCTGGGTCTGTGCAGTCTGCAGAGGAGAAGGCTCCGGGGAGACCTGATAGCAGCCTAGAGGCAGTGGATGCCCCATCCCTGGGGACATTCAAGGTCAGACTGGACAGGGCTCTGAGCACCCTGATCAAGCTGTGAGTGTCCCTGTTCATTGCAAGGGAGTTGGACTAGGTGTCCTTTAAAGGTTCCTTCCAACTCAAACACTACGATTCTACAATTCTTTGATTTTAATGATTGAGCTAACAATCTAAGTAGAGTGCTCTGCCACTCTGTCAAGTAAGTCAATATCAGATGTCTGCCAAATTACCCTCTGTTGTTGTAGATACCATTCTAGAATGTTTTAGCTCTCCTGGGTAGAAAATAGGGAACATGAGTTTGTAAGTGACCACATTGGAAGTTTGTATCCCTACCCAGCAGTTAGCATCACATTCTGTACCTGGAGTGACATAATCACAGTCATTAAGGTTGGAAGAGACCACTAAGATCATCTAGTCCAACCATCAACTCATCCACCATTCTGTGCCCCTGTTCACTATTCTGCCGTTACTCATTGGTATAAACTGAAGTCAATGCTGTGTGTAAATGAAGTCAGTGAAGAATGGGCACATCTGGTGTTCCTAAGAAGACTAACATGGCCAGGGTACCTTTAGGCCTAGAAATCTGGAATTCTTGATTAGTTAATTTCTGCTGGAGGCATTTGGAACTCGAGTTAATGAAGCACTGTGGGACTAGGCACTGAACAAAAATATATTTTATCTCTAGACTAATATTCCAGGGAGATTTAATCCCAGTGGGTTATGGCCACACTTAAGTAAAATTCAAGACGAGAAGTAACAGTGAAGAAACTGTGGTGGGAATGTTGTCAAAAGTTTGGTGCTATTCAGCACTCTTAGGCTAATCGGCCAGCCCACACCCCTTAGAATCTATGAATTCAGCTATTTTATATATAGCCTTTGGTGTGCCTCAGCTCGGACAGGACATTATGATCCCACAGAGCATAGGCAAGCTTTGCTCAAGAGCAAATTACACTTGTGATAAATACATGAAGTGCTATGTTTGTTCCTCTACAGAATTCTATAGATCACTTTGCAGCCAAAACATTTCACTAAAACAAAAATATTAAATAAATCAGAAAGTAGGAAAAGTTAATACTTTTTTTCCCTATGCCCTAGTGCAGAACTTGTTGCTAAAGATAGAAGTTATTTTTCTTCTCTCTGAGGAATCTATTTAAATGACTTTTTCAGTTCACCCTACTGAGGAAACAAACTCACCCTTTTTTTGAGATGCGTATCAGATGATGTTTTGGATAGGATTACCCTTTTATATGTCACTTGGTATTATACAACTTTCCTTAGGTCCAACTAAAACCATTTTCATATGAGTATTTTATGTAGGATCTGTACTTGCAAGCTGATGAGGAAACTCACTGTATGTTAAGGAGCTGTTCAAATACAAATACAGTAAGTTAACCTTACTGCTACTTTTTTTTTACATACCTGCCGGATTACTTGCTTAACTCTTGGTAAACCCTTCGGCATGTTAGACTGCAGTCACATTCATTTACAAAAAATACAATTTATGCATACTTGTGGGCAGGGTGGATAATGTTCCTATTAAATGGAGTGAGCATGCTGTGAATTTACTCAGGTTTTGTAATTTGGGAGAAGGTGGGAAGAAGGTCTCTCAGCGGCAGTTTTTACCATATATTTTCATTCCTGTGAGTCACATAGCTAGTTTGATAGGTGATTAAGACAACTTCCAAAGTTTTGATTAGAGCAGAAGGCTAAGAAGGTGAACCAGTTATTCCACTTACAACCCACTGGAGGAACAGCTAGTCTAGAGTGGAGGTTCAAGTTATTCTGTAATGTCTGAGAACAACTTTTGTAGGCTGTCAAATAAAGATGAGTTATCTAGAGAAAAAGGCTGCTGGTCATTGTTATAGTTTTAATCGTCAGAGAGAGGATGCAGAGCAGATGCTCAAATACATGGAGTTCTGCTTTGGAAATGATGACAGGGTTATGTGTCAGGATTAGGAAGGCAGGCCAGCAAGGGGGCCTTCATGCTATCTATCTGTAACTGACTGCTATCTTAAGACAAGAAAGAGGAAGAAGCCTTTTGTAAACAACTGGAAGAAGTCTTACCATTGCAGCATCTTCAACATGGGAGTGGGTAAGCAGTGGAACAGGCTTCCTAAAGATGGAGCATATAAATTCCTCGAGTATTTCAAAACACTGCACAAGGCCCCATGCAACCTGAACTTTGAAGTTAGCACAGCTTTGAGCAGCAGTTTGGTCCAGATTGACCTCCTGGGGTCCCTTTTAACATTTTTTTTCTGTGATTTTAATGGAGACTTACTTGTGGATGAATATGCAGTCTGCTTTGTAAATATTAAATATCCCTGCTTTTCTGTTACATATTTGCCGTGTAGATAGTGAAATAAAAAGACTTGCCTAGCTCCCAAGGGTTCTGTAGGATTAAATCATTTATTTTGAAAAAGTGAAGAAATTCATGAGTTCCAAGTCTCTATTATGCAATGGAACCACTCACTAATTAAACCTGAAGTGTTTCTGATAGAAGTTATTGTTGAATGTTTCATGAGAGAACTAAATGAGGTGTATTGTTGTAAAGTGTCAGTAGAATAGAAGGAAGTGAAACCTAGATTCTTTCACCTAGAAAACTTTTCTTACAATTTATTCTACTTTCTTATTTTCAAACTGTACTAAATAACAGCTTCCCAGTTTTTACTCAAATATGGCATAGAAATAATAACTAGATTTATATCTTATATTTTCCTCCCCCCTTCTATATACTCATCTGATTGAATATACAATGACATTTGTATGGATATAATCTTTCACAGGTGTCTAGAAACCATGCTGCTTTTGATTTTCACAAGGCGCTACAGGGCTACTCCAATATCCCATTCTGCAAGGTGCCATATCTGCCTCTGTATTAAAATAAAACTTGTTCTTTCTTAGTATTTTTATCCCTATAGATCTCGGTATAAAGAAGAATGCTATGTCTTGTGTCTACATAAGGCGCTAAGCAATGATAGAAATGTAAACAGCATCTCCTTGGTTTTGATTTTTGGTAGTCAAGTTTTTTAACTTTGTTGAGTTTGTGCTTTGTCCCTACACTGTGTGCTTAGAGATTTTTGTAGTGTTTGCACTTCTGTGATAACATTCCTTCTGCTGAGATTCTCATGATTGTTAAAAAAAAGAAGCAGTTTCAAGGCTGGGATTTTGCTTTTCTGTGGTTAGTGCTCAATCACTTTTTATTCCTGCTCACATCTGAGTTCCTTTTGTTACTTCTTTCTTTTTTAGGGATTTCCTCTCACAGCTAGTACAAGTCAGTAAGGGGATCGATTCTTCTGCCCCAGTGAAAATGGAAATGAATTGGCTGTGGTAACTACCTTCTCACGTGTGTTCTTTAGCTCCCCTCAGCCCTGAATTATGAAGTTTATAGCTGTCAGAGATAACTATTTTCCCATCTTCTGAGTCTTGCTAATGAAATGCTGGAATACTTTAGCTTTTACAGACCACACAGGAGTGAATATCCATCTGTCTTCAGTCCAGTTATTCAAATAGTAAAGAGTTTTGTGAAAGAAGGAAGAGAAAGGTACTGTGAACTAGTGCAAAGGCCTCTGAGGCTCTGCGCCATGCACGTAAAGTCATGAGGTAATTCTGAATTGTACCAGGCTGTCCTTGTTCTAGTGCTGCAAGGTACAGAAAGAAAGTTAAGGTGTATCAGCTTGCCATCCCAAATGAAGGAGTTTTTGCTGCTCACTCCTGCTCTTGGCTTCACAGGTCAGCTATCTCCCAGTTGTGGTGCTCAGTGTGCTAAGTATAATTAATAGGTTTCATCAGCATTCAGTTTGCTGCTGGATTAGAATAGTTTCAGTTGCAATGGACCTTAAAAAACATCTACTTCCAACTCCACTGCTGTGGGTGGGAACAACATCCAATACACAAGGTTGCCATCCAACCTGGCTGGAGAGATGAGGAATCCACAGCTTCTCTGGACAGCTTGCCCAGGTGCCTCACCAACAGCACAATGAAGAATTTCTTCCTGTATTTAATCTTAATCTGTTCTCTTTTAGTTTATTACCATTACCCCTTGTGCTATTACTATGTAACCTGATAAAGAATCCCTCTCCAGCTTTCCTGCAGGCCCACTTTAGGTACTGCAAGGTTGCAATGAAGTCTGTCTGGAGCTTTTCTTCTCCAGGATGATCAATTCAAGCTCACTCAGCCTGTCTCCATAGGAGAGGTGCTCCATCCCTTTGATCATCTCCATGGTCCTCTTGTGGATTCACTCCAGCAGGTCAGTGTCTTGCTGGGGCCTCATCTCATGAGATCAGAGTAGATAGGGAGAATTACCTCCCTTGACACGCAGAAGGATTGGCCCGTGAAGAAGCTGGACAGCAAAATGTTAAGTCATCTCTAGCTCCCCTATGTTGATGTTGCCATGAGAACAGAAATGGCTTGTAAGTAATGCACAGTTAACTCTACTGTGTCTGAAGCAGAATCTTGCTATTGATTGAGAATGATTTCTTATAGAAAGACAGTTTCTTTTGTAGATGTTTTCAGCTATTTTTCTTCTCTATTACATACAGAAAAGATGGGTTCTTCTGGTTGTTCTTCTGACCTCACTGGCAAAGAACAAAATGCCAGTGTGGAAAACACAGATAATGGAGCAAGTTAATGATGTACACATGGAAAATTTCTCTGTTTTTAGGGCATAATTGATATCAAAATATGTGCCTGCCTGGAATGAGAAATCAATAAACTCTAATTTAGTTGTGTTACAACTGCTTCAGGATGAGCATCCTGACAGTTTATGCTTTCCTCATAGCTGTACTGGAGTGCTCCAGAGCTTTCTGATACCCTAGCTTTTGCATGCTAGAGGAGTGAGGATGTATTTTTTTTCTGTGATTTCCTAAACAGACTGACATTGTTCTGCCTTTTAAATATCCTTCTTTGTGACTTGTAGTTAGCCAAAACGTACTCTTTGAATGTTATGAATAGTGGTGTTGCTGTGATTATCACTGTCACATGTGCTTTGGCAGTTTTGTCTGCTCCTAGCTGTTTACTCGTTCTGATCTCCTGTTGCAGCTGGAAGAGATTTGGTGGTTGTAGTCAGAAGCAGGAAACCATTTCAATTCTGTTGGTGGACAAGACACGTGGCTTAAAATTTTAAAAACAAGTTAAAAATAGGCACCACTGTTATGGACATTTTTGTTTGAAGTGTAATTGCATCGTAATGCAAAGTATGAAGCTTATTTTTTTAATAGTTTCCTGTTCTGAATTTCATCTCAGAAATAAGGAGCTAATAATTCCCAGCGGGATTGTTTGTGGTCAGACATAAGACATAATATTTGCTCCAGAAATTTGCAGTGTCTGCTTCATTCGTCCAATTCAGGATAATCCTGTGATTGAAGATTTTATCTTGTTGTATTTCCTTTTAGGATCTCAGTGTTCAGAAAAAATTGAGCATGTGGCTGTAGGTATTTCTACCTGGTATTTCACAATTTCTCCGGGTTAGTCTGAAGCATTTCATCTTTCGTAAATATGGTATTTATTTTAGTCCTTACTGAATCTGAAGTGTAGCTTTTGGGACTTGTGTGAGGTCACTGTAGTAGACAGGAAGGTCTCTCATTTCTCAGGACTGTATCCTGACCACAAGACTTCCCTGAAGCTGAAGTCTATAGTACTTAAGTCTTAAGTCTACACTTGACTTTTAGATGATTATCTAACTAGTTTGTGGTCCTTACTACTGCTGTTAGTTCAAAGGCAAGTTGTTTTGACAGAGGTAGTTATGTACTGTGTGCATGCAGAAAAAAAATGCTAACTGGGAAAGTTCCACTTCTATGGTCATAATTTCTGCCGTCAGAAGAAAGTAGGGAGATATTTTTCCCATTTCTCTGCATATTTCAAGCAATGTGTTTCTTTAAAAAATATCCCAGTGGCTCAAATGAGGTCCTCTTCCAAAGATACATCTAAATACTTCTTTGATGTTCAGTCCTGTATACAAATCTGTACTGTAGGCCTGAATCTCGTGTCTTCAAAATGAAACTATGCTGGTATGAAATTGCCATGGTACACATGTAAATCAGACTCCTGAACTTTGTGTGATTGCTATCCGAAGGACAAATTGAACTACACTCAACCTCCTGATAAAAGCAATTGAGAGAGCAATAAAAGGATACACAGCTGTAGAAAAAAATATGAAGAAAGAACAGAGTTCAGATTAAAGACAGAAGCTGAAGAAAGGCAAGACAAGAAAACAAACAACATTAAAATAATTCTTGTGAAAGTCCTGCAGTGCAAGGGGAAAAATGTTTTCTCCTGCCCTGACCTCTAAACAGAGGTCATCGGTTCTCTGAAACTCCATGTGAAAAGGAACTGCTAACATCTGTTGACTTTATTTTCAATTAGTGGTTTTGATATTGCCTGAAGAAAAAAATTGCTTCAAGAATTCAGTCATGTTATCTGTTCTACCCAGCAGTGAAACGAAGGCCATCTTCTGCTGAACCCTTTTGTGCTGAAAATGCATCACTAGAGGAGCTTGAAACAAGTATTAACCTAAACTGATTGAAATGAGGGCCTGGGAGATTGCAGGGAGAATGAAATTGAATCTGTGGGGTCCACTTCTTTCCTCAGTCTGTACAAGATTATTTATTCCAACTGTAAATGGCTTTCCTTCTTCTATTGTTAGGAGATATCTTAATAATTCCAACACTGCCGTGGTTCAGTTAAAATTACCATCTGCTTTTCAGCTTTCAAATATGAGGTCAATGCAGTTAGTGACTCTGAGGAGACCTGCCATGTCTGACTACTGTTTTTTTTTTTCCTTTGTTTGAATAGTAGGAATGAGAGGGTGGGTCTCATCCAAGTCTTGGTCTATTTCCATTGTTGAATATCATTATTACTAAAATAGGTCTCCTTACAGGTGCTTTATTTACTGAGCAAGAAGTGGAAACCAAGCAGGTTTCCTGCACCTCCATAGTGGAAGACTAAAGTGAAAGGGTGCTCAACAAAAGGTATGTGTGGATCAGCTAAATTTATCGTGTCTGAATCTTAATGGTGACACAGGATTTAGCTCTGTCACAGCATTCGGTGTCATGGCATTTAACTTGTAGGTTCTTGCCCTTAAGCAAATGTAGATAGGGAAACTGATTTAGACTTTAGGTTTTGTTGTTGAAAGACTCCTAAAGCAAACCTTAGTTTTTCCTGGTGAGAATCTACGGTGTACTTTACTGGATGCTAAAAAGGAGCATTCTGCATCCAAACTGTAGAAGTGATCAGCTGTACAAAATTACATGAGTTTTCTGCATAGTGTATCCAATATTTCATATACTGTATTATTAGTTTGTGTTGTACGAGCACCTGCAGCATCAGATGGGATTGATGTGATGCCTATGCAAGTATCCTTGTAAAATAAGTCATTGTATCAATCCTTGGAAAATACATACTGGATTGAAGGGCTGATTGGAGTATTTTACCAAAAGGCGTAATCATTACTTCTTCACCAAAATAACTTAAATAAAGATGGTCTGACGTATACAGCCTTTCATTTAGTCCTTGGAGAAACTGTGTTCTCTGTTTTGAAGCCACAGGGTGAATCCCTTAGATGGTGCTGCACAGGGGGTTATAAAAAGAAATGTTGCCAATAGCAACTTGTTTTTCTCTTGGAACAAGCCAAAGTTATTTGAAAAAAAAAAAAAATAGAAATAGGGAAGCTGAGAATGAATGGAAAGCTTATGTATTGATGTTTTGAACTTACAGGTGAAACAGTGTTAAATTGCAGGGATTTTGATAGGAAAATGAAAGTGAACAAACTCTCCTACTGAATTTTTGGTGGAATTGCATCCTCACAAGTATCACACCTTGGTCGCAAGCCTTCCTGACAATGCCCATGTCACCAGTGCTGCTTTTGATGCTTCTGGCCACCTAAATGTCAGCATACTGAATCTCACAGTCAATGACCACTGTTGTTGTGACGAAGGGGTGGTGGGAGTGGCAACATCTGTAAGGTTGGCATCCTAGAAGGCAAATGATAAAGACCACATGAGAATCTCTTGTTTGCCAGCATTCCACTTAATTCTTTTTAGAGCTACTCTGCAGAGAGTAAGTTCCATGAGGAGAATGAGGGTGAACTGAGTGATGATGAGATTTCTGAAAGCAAAAGGACTTACATTAATGAGAACTTGCATATGAGTAATGGGTGTATATATATATATAACTCTTGTATAAAAATATTCATTTTTTTAGTCCTGAAGGAATTTAAAACAATGAGAATACACAACACATTCTTTAAAAACGCTGTTAAGATATGATCAAAGGACGGGTACATTTCCCGATTTTCCTGTACTTTTCATATTAAGCCGCCAGATGGCAACCACAGACTGCCCAGCAACGTGAGCCTATTCCCCGCCTGTTTAATGTCTGAGACCTGAGACCGTAGCTTGGCAGGGCTGGTTTGCTTTCAAAGAAGCAAGGAAAAAGAAATACAACTGTAAAATGAACGTTGCGGGTTTGGTTCTGCTTTACTCTTATCCTTGCTTTATATGAGTGCTGCTACAGCATTTCCAACTTAGGAATCGGGCCAGCTGAATCTGTATGTATGCAATGGATGTGCCTATGTAATGCCTTTAAATCTGGTGGAATAAATTTGTTAATGGAGGCTGTAGTTATATTCTTCTCACAGCTCTTTTTCTGGACTGAAAGGTAAGGTCAGGTCAGGTCTTCAGCTTGTGGAAAGAGACAATGAAAAACATTCAGTTGAGTTACATTGGCCTAAGCCAGTGAAAACAATAGTCCTAGTTTTACAGCATCTAGCATGATGCAGCCTACCAACTACATTGAAACATTAAATCTCATGCATTCAGTGTGAAAGCCTCTTTCTTTCATCCCTATTCATTCTTTTGGTCTTTCCTATGCCTGCTTTCACCCCCATCACTTGTACTAAGTAGGAGATAGGGCAGTACTGCAGCTTACTTGAAAACTGCTTTCCACAGGGAGCTGGCTTGGGTGCCAGCTGCTTGTTACAGCCCAACGTTTTGATCTTGTATACTAATGTTAAAAACATTTCTGTCCTGCTCTGACATCATTAATAGAATGAAAGTATTAACTGTCAAGCTTTGAAAGCAAATGCTTAAAATCTTAATTTAAGGAGATGATTGTCATCATTTTGTAGGTGTGGAGTTCTGCTGGACTGGACTCCATGTAAACTTGTAATGGGATCTTCATAATAGAGGATTTACCATGGACATCCAACCATTTGGCTTACCCAGGACACATTGAGTGAAGAGGAATTGTCTTGGACTGCTTAGAAAATAGATAATAAAATAAAAGAAATAACAAAACTTTTATATATTTTTAATTATAGCATACAAAGAGGGCAAGAAAAGCATAAACTATTGGGTTGGATGTGTCTGGTAAACAGTAGGAGGGAATTATCACCAGGATAAGTAGAGACATGTCTCAGATCACGAGAGCTTATCAACACAGAACCAAGAGAGATCCCAGGTGTCCCAGGTTATTGGTGCTATGGCATTCACTGAACAATGTCACTTAAGCCTGTTGCTGTTCTGAGCTCTTAGAACTGTTTTTAACATTGTTGGCTACTCAATTTGGATATTACCGTCCAAGGAGGACCCAAGAATAGCAGCATTAGAAGCTGAGTTTTCCTGTGAGCTGTCAGATATGTGCTCTGCGTTTGGCTTTTGTTTTGCCTGGCTGCTGAGTTTTTCTGAGCTGGCAGGCTTTAAGAAACATACAAAAAGACAGCGTTTTAATACCCTTGCTGCTCCAGTAGATAATTTGAGTAGGCAGCCTGGGAGGAACTATACCTAACAGAGACACGCATGAAACAAAATGAATCCTAGGGACAGAACTGGTTTATAAGGTAGGATCGTGCTGGGTAGGTTGAGTGTTTCTTTTCTACATGGGAAAAAAAAACAGCTGAAACTTTTTGGAAGGTTTGGGATTTAGGATGTGGTAATGACTGCAGAATCTTACACATGTATAGGCTGTGGAAGTAATGAGCTAAGTGCCATTATTTTCTTTTCTTTACTGATGTGGACACACAAAGAGAGAGGTTCCTCCTCAGTGCAGAACTACTTTTCCTTAGGTAAGTCTCCAGCACAACATCCTGGCTACCAGCAAGCCCCTACCTCTGCAGGATCAAGTGCCACTCTGAGGCTGCTCTGGGCTGATAGAAATCAAGTCATACAAGTGTAAATGGAAAATCACATTTGAGTACAATGATTAGAATATTAGAATATCTCACAGAAGGGACAGTGTGCTATTTAGAGGAATCCTGATGGATTGTAAATCTGTAGCAGAAGTGCGGTGCCACAGCCTCTTTTCTCCCTCTGTTTACCTGGTGGAGAGGTGCAGCATGTTTATGGGACACAACTCAGGTCTGCCAGTAGCAGCCAAGATCCTGAATTGGTTAGCAAGAGGGAAGCTGTGTTGATACACCTTGATGTATCTTGTAAGGAGGTAGCAAGAAGTCAAAGCCACTTGCATGAGTCTCTCATACACCTTTTCTTTTACACACAAGCTGAAAGAGATTGCAAGGGGCTAAAGCAGGATACAGTACTGGGTCTGCAAGCAGCTATTTCATCTTTCTTACCCTAGGTTTTGATTTGACATGAGAGACTTGGCTGTGAATTTGATTTCTAAGTAGCCTCTTATCTCAATTCTACCTTAAACAGCAGCCTACATTTTTGGAATGCTGCATGGATGAGAAATCACAGGCCCACTTGTTTCCTTCCCACGTGTTTCATTCGCTGGTGGCTCTTCTGAAAGGCTTTACCATTGACTGCTTCCTGACCTACTTTATTTCACATGTAGAAATCAGGAAGGATTTCAGCAGTTACTGTTCCTTCTCTTCTGCAAGGAAACTCTGGCAATACTATTTTTATTTTCATCTTAGAAAGAGTATTACTCATGGCTTAAATCAAGGTCATCATTTGCCTTCAGTTTAGGTAATGTGAGAGAACATAACATTAGAACTTTTCTTTGAGTATTAACTGCCAGTGGTATGGTAAAAGATGCTGCATTCTTATATTTTTAGAATGTTTTGAGTTCAATATGGGCACTCAGATCTACTGTGTTTCCAGTCTTGAAGTGTTCAGAGTTGAAAAACTAAGCTAATGTTAATTTCTGTGGGAGCTTTTGACAGTTCTTACTGTGTTTAAAAACAACAACAAAAAGCTATTTCATACAGCTGAGAGTATAAAACTGACTCTTGCTGCTATGCAACGTCATGATTCATAATTAAAAAAAAAATACCCAAGTTAGTATTGCACTGTAGCAGTGTTAAAACCTGACCTCCTAAAATATATGTTGTCCAATTTATGGATCTCTACTAGCTGCTTTATTGTAGACTTCTTCACTTTCTGTAGACATACAAAGGAAACAGTGAACATGTTATATTGCTATTACTTAAGAGGGATACAGACTATAGAGCACTGCAGGAACTGTAAATTACTTGTCAGCGTCCTTTTTGCTGCAACACCAGAGTTATTCTTAAAAAAATGCATTTGCAATGGCACTGTCTACGGAATATTTATATTCTGAAATATCCTTCAGGTTGCCAAGTGCTTTGGCTGGAGGTATGAGAGTTTTGGGGTTTTTTTAATGTCAGATAAAATACTCTAGCAAACTTCTTTATCTGGGCTTTGGGGATACTTCATCATTTTGTGAATGGAGTCATTAGTAAGGATGATGCTATGGTGCTTAGGTAGCCAACTGCTTCTAACAGAAGAAATATTTGTGAACCATTGATTTTTGCCCATCTCAGGGCCTAATCTTACTCCTTCAAGAACTAGTAAGTTCTTGAATGTTCTCTAATATGTAAGGACCATACTCTTGGGCCTTTTTGATGTGTTCTGCACTGCATGGCAACAGAAGAACTCAGTAGTTATTTTTACCAGATGTTATACATAAGGAAATTCCATCTTACATATTTGTTTTTTCAGAATAGAAACATCTTGAACTTTTATTATTACTGCAGAAGATATCTGTTTATATTGCAGTGAGCAATGTCGGTGCTACTGCAGGGATCACATGAAAATGTCTCTGCCTTTACATCCCTATCAGCTATCATTTATAGAATATGCTCTTACATCTTATGCCTACTTGTCATATGCCACGCTGGAATGCATGCTGTGGGGAGTGTTATCTAATGACTGCAACAGAAACTCGTGCTAAGGCTGTCAAAAATGGCAAGTTATTACAAATATTCAATTTAAGAGAAAGGAAAATATCTCTTTTGTTGCTGTTGTTCATTTAATTTTGAAGACAGGCAGGAGAATCTACTTTAGTAAAATCAATTTTGTGAAGGTTTGCATTTAAGATCCTGTCTTTATGCTGGTTCTGACTTTCTGTGTGAACTAAAAAATATTCTCCTGGTGTTATTTTGGAAATTCACTCTTCTATAGAATAAAACACTCAATTTTATTCAATTATCAATTTCACTCGTGTAGACATATGAAGCCAGTCCTCGAATGAAAACTGTTACAGTGAAACAGGTCTGATTTGTACTCTTACATCTCTGTATATAGGACAGTAGAGGAAAGGGATGATGTGATCAAGTTAGAAAAGAAAGACTGTTTCTGCAATCATAGCAACAACATAGGAATTGTACCTACAACATTCTTATCAAGTAGTTATATTAGTCATTGCAACAAAGGGAGGAGGCAGAAAATGAGATGGGCATTGCTGAGAAGGGCTCTTGAGAAGTCTAAGCCAACAGGAGATAGGTTAATGAGATTTGCTGCCTTAAATTTACCCCAAAATAATTTGGAGGGTAGTTTTGTTGAAGGACTGTAGTGTGAGACCGTAAAGAAAGCACTGCTGTGTTCCAAACCAGTAGTCTGGAGCAGGTGAATGCTGCTGTGGGGCTAGAGATGAGCATTGTAGTTGGGCTAAGGAATGTTGAACTATTGCTTATACCTGTTTTCTGACCAACGTGTGTGTTTGGTTTCTAACATGCCGTAGGGTATGGATTTCTCTGTACATGAAATATGAGAAATCAGCTGAGACTGAAGGAGTCTCAAATCAAAATTTTCCTCTCTATGGAAAGAGATGGTCTCTGTGGTCCTTTTTTTTTCTAATACATGTTCTACGTATCTCATTTCCACCTCTGTCTCACTCGGATAACCCAGCTAGTTCCCTCAGAGATTCTCTTCCGTTCTAGGTCTGCAGAACTACCCAGGCTGAGGCAATTGCTCTTCAGTTGCTCCATGCTCCAATAGAAGGAACTATTAGAAAACTTTATGTTGAAAGGATGAGAACTTGCTCCCTTTGTGGCAAAAACATGTACCCTAAGTATTTAAAAGAGCTTTGAAGGGTTTTGTTATTTTTTTGAATAATTCAAGGAATAAACGAAAGTGTTTGACTTTTAGTTCTGTTCATATTCTTTCACTACACTTGTTCCTATAATGTCTGACTTTATTTTAATTAAAACTATGATTACAGCCTGACGTGTGTGAAGGTCCCTGTTTTCTCTCCTTGGAGGAATTTGCCATTGCATACCCTAGCTACTTGGCCATCAGGGCAACTGTAGTATTCCTGAATTTAGTCTTTCTTTACATACTGCCTTGATAATTTCTCGTAGTGTTGTATCACTGCTGCATCAAAACAGTTCTTACTTTTTTTTTTTTTTTTTTAACATCTTTGTCTGGTCCTTTAAATGTAATAGGTAACTATGAATTGGTAAACCTATCCTCAAAACTGCTGCTTGGTGTATCTTCCATACTGAATTTCTGTTGACTTTTGGGCATGTATTTATGAGTACTTTTCATGATGATTTCCAGAGCAATAATATTTGGATAAAAAACCCTTTGAATTGCAATTTCAAAGAAGGGTATGAAGACAGATGATGCTTGGTTTCTTAATCACATAGCATTTATAGGAGATGAGTTAGTTTATATGGTTAGATGCCCATCTTCTTGCATTCTGTTTGGATAGTGTTTATAGAAATGAGTCCTGCTTTTATTAAAGTCAGTGTCAAAACTAACTGTAATGAAAGTAAAGCTGCGCCTCTTTGTATGAGAGTTACTTTAGGACAGCTGCCAAAGCCTGCTGACTATATTACATAACGTGGTCTAAAGATGGAGTGGTCAGATGCTACAGTATAAATTCAGCTTTAATCTTTGTTGTATACATCACATGCATGCATTTTCCTGGGTAGTTTTTTAAATAATAATAATGGCAAAAGTATTTGTTTCATTTACAGTGAAACTTTCCTGTGGAATGTTTTTAGCCTGAGCATTGCAGTTCTGTGTTAAGAGCCAAAAAGTGAAGCTAGTAAGAAACAAATGAGCAATTCATCTGAAACAACAATACTGCTTCAAATGTAGAATTGCATAATTGGAGTGAAATCAGTTAGCTCTTGACAAACTAAGTAATCTATGTGGGATTAAAAATCTATGTTAGGAAATTCACATGTTTTCCTGTAAAGTGTAGTCTGGAGTCTGGATGGGGTTATCTTTCCTTTAATTAAGGTTGGCTAGAAGGGTTTTTGCAAGTTAGGTGAGAGTAGAATCAGATTTGGTAGCTCCTTTTTTTCAAAAGCAGAGCTAATGACCTGCAATCTCCAGGATTAACGTGTATGTTTCATGAGTAATTTAAGTTTGAAGACTTTGTCATGAAGTCTTCATCATGATTAAAGCTTTCACTAACTGAAAGCCAGGTCAATCTCGAAAAGATTTGCAAAAAATAGCATATCGTGCTGCTTGTAGGACATCTATGCTTGTTATAGTAGTCATCTGAAATGCATTGCTATGCACATGGACTCAGCAGTGGCAGTAAACAGCAGATGATGACGATTTTGTTTGTGAGAGACTGCGGATCTGAGATCTGTTTTCATAGTTTGAAATGGACACAGTCCTTTCCACAGCAGTGTCTGTTGCTCAAGGGCATGTCCAGAACCTTACTGCCAGCTTGTTTAATGTAAACTGGGTAATTTGAAGCAGGAATCCTATGATCTGGCCATCCCTTCTTAGGCTTAAAAAGAGTGTAAGGGAAAAACTTCAGAACAGGTAACCCTCCACTGCACACTTGATTGATATTGTCAGACAGAGGAGGGTAGAAAAACAATATGGTAGCAGTGAGCTCACAGAAGTGCAGAGAGCAGAACTGACAATGAGCTTAGGTAAACCCAAGACAGATATGCTTATCTGACTTGAATATTGATACTTGGTATGCTGTGTGCTCATTCTGTTACTGGAATGCCAAAGATGCTGTCTTGGTCTGTTTGTTTTTGTTGGAAGTATAATTCATTATGACATTGCTCTTTTTTCCTCAGTGTGGGAGAAGGAACAATCATCATATTGTTAGTGCATATATGAGCTACTCTGGGGGAATATCTCTCTGCAGTGACAAACTGGTGGTGCAGCCAATGCTGTCCTTGAGGTTTGCAGGGTTTTGAAGTCTGGTGCATCAATCTTGCAGGCATAGGACACCACCAGATTTGCTGCATTTTCACTGTGCAGCCACTCCCTTTGTCTTGCACAGCTATTAAAGGCTATTTTGAACTGAGCCCCTTTCATGTGAAGAGTCAGGGACTGACATGATCATAGAATCATGGAATTGCTTGAGTTGGAAGGGATTGTAAAAGGGCCATCTAGTCCAACTCCCCTGCAATGAACAGGGACATCTACAGCTAGACAAAGTTGCTGAAAACAGCCTGTTAAAAATGCCTAGAGTAGTTGTTTTTCTTGTTTAAATTTCACTTCAACATCTCCAGTGACTGAACCTTCGCAATACAGTGTATTTATGGCCTTAGCCTTTAAGGACAGTTACTTCAGTTGAAACATTCAGCTGGGTTTTTAATTGGGCATAGAGTCCTTTGCAATTCATTTTTCACAATTGCAGTTCATTTTGCTTAGAAATAATACAACGTATGATGATATTTGCATATTGTATGTATGCCCTATTCTTTTGCATCCAATATGAAAAGATCACATCGTATTTTTGTGTGGCTTTGATTAATGCAAGAACAAAAAAAAGAAACTTTGTAAGTTGATTGTTCAGAGCTGCACACCTGCATCTAAACAAAGGGGTTGTAGGGATTTAAGTTATAGAATCATAGAATCGTAGAATCACCAAGGTTGGAAAAGACCTCCAAGATCATCCAGTTCAACTGTCCACCTATCACCAATATTTCCCACTAAACCATGTCCCTCAGTACAACATCTAAATGTTTCTTGAACACCTCCAGGGATGGTGACTCCA
>JANHGO010000041.1:24807365-24823727 GCA_024606505.1 Aquila spilogaster
CTATCTACCGGTATTCTTTTTTTTTTTTTTTTTTTTTTTCAAATACTCTCCAGGGCTGTCTTAAAAATAAAATTTCCTTATTTTCCCCCTTTTCTCTTTTCTTCCTCCTTTCTAAAATCCCAGTTAGTGAACTGAAGCCATCCAAGTGGAGCCACACTGGGATACAGAGCAGGTTAAAATAACTTTTCAGAACCCTCCATATAACTTGACTTGGATACCAAACCTCAGCCCAGAGCATTCCAGAATTTGGACTGATATTTCATTCACTTGTGTATTTTGCAAAGTGAAGAAATCAGTGTCTTTTTTGTTTTATTTGTCTTTTGTCAGTCTAAGCAAATCAGCAATTTAAGCAATTGCCTGTGTTATGTATGCCTCTACTCAGAGGTCCTCAAACAGATCTCATGAGCCCAAGTTTGAAAATGAATTAGTATCTATATTGCCTCCATTGTATTTAACATTTTTCATGACAAGGTAATATGTTTAGTAAATTAACAGTGTCCTAAATTGGTAGTATTCCATTACTACATCTTTAGTTGCTTCAGCTATCCATCCACTTGCTAACAAGTAAAACTGTGATACCACTTTAACACCTTCAAGAGTATATTGCAGAGATGCTCCAAAATCTAGGAGCTGTTCTTGTCATGAATAGATCTTTATTCTGAAGCTAAAGAAATATGCTGCTGAGTCGCCTAACCTGAGATAGTCTAGCTTCTTGTTTGCTGCAGAATATAGCCATCTGAAGTGATTAATCTTTACAAGAGGCAGAGATTAATCAGGCAAATCAAAATAAGAAAGAAAATCATGAGTATAATGAGATGTTCATCCGCAAAATGAGGACATTAGATCAATGTTAATTAAATAACCATTTTTAAAAGGCACTCAAGTGATATTTCTCATAAATGCAACATGATTTTTCACGCCTTTATCACGTGTTTTATTTGTGTACATTTCTTTCATGAACAAAGCTTGTCATTTTACTCGTAGCAAACACTGTTGGCTTTTTTTTTTTCTCTCTGTATTGTTTGAAGCAGAAAGCAATGTATGAAAGAAAGCTGGAGAGGAAAATTCCTGAAAAAATTAAAGATTTTTAAATATTTTTTATTCCAAAGGATAGGAAAAAAACCTCACTTATAGTTTTTGCGAGACCTTCTGTGTTGAAATAATAATTTTCCAGATTTTTTTTTTTTACAAAAAACCTTTTTGTCCATTTGAAAGTAAAAATATTCCTATAACAAAGTCACTGCTTTCAGATTACTGTTTATGAAACAAAGGAGAGGAACAGAAACATTTTGAAGTGAATCCCATTATAAAAACTTTTACTTTACTCTTAGTTTACTGCTGACAGCTGAATTTCCACAAGTTAGCACTTGAATGTTTTCCTGAGCCCAGCACACTGAAGTCTATTTAAGGCCATGTAAAGGAAGTGATAATGGTGGGTATAGGTGAAATAGGACATAAAATCTGAAACTTAATTGAATAACTTGGAAGATTTTTAGCTCGCAGTCACAATGCTATGCATTGCAAGACTGAATCTTGTATTATGAGATTGTATAATTCTTCATTATAGACTTTGTTTACTCTGCATGGAGTCTATCCTTTGCAGGTGTATTTTAGGTTGTGTATACAGAAGAACGCTGGCTCAGTGACTTGCTAAGCTAGAATTCTTCACAGGCAGTGAATGTGGTCTGAAGAATTACTATCATGTCTTTGCCTTTTTATTCCGCCTTTCTGTTTGTAGCTTTTGGAAGTAAAATCCGGGACTGCAAGGACCCTTGAGCTGACCTGCTATGGCCTTTTTTTGGCAGCTCATGAGTGAAAAACAGGAGCAGACTACTCACAGTGAGGGCTTGTTACCATTTCTGAAGACTTTTAAGGGCAGGTGACATAAATTTATGTGACTTTTGGGGAAAGAGGTGAGAGGGAGTGAATGTGCAGGGAGACTTGCTCTGTCTTTCTATTGTGTTTGATACATACCATGTCAAATTCAGGGAATTCTGCCAGGAAAACGAAAGTGTGCTGTTAGAAAAGAGCATGTAGGTTAATCTGAAGCATTTTTTTTCTGGTCACTTGTGCCAGTGACATATGTGAACAACCTAACAACCAGGGATAATCTGATAATGGCAGTGCCATTGTGGATTGCATTTGTCACATTTGTCCACTGCTTACAGCCCTTCTCCACATCGGAGGGAACAGTTAAGATGTGTTTCCAGTTAGACCAGTAATGTGCTGTCAGGCAAGTAAGCTTCATCACTCACTGAATAAGCAATAATATATTGATGTTTCAGGAAACATCTTCTGTAGAGCTGCTTGCCCTGGAAAATCAATCCTTGACTAACTGGTGCAATTCATAGAAACAGAATCTATAACAAATCTTAAGTAGCTTGCATTTCACTTTCTGTACTTCTAAGTGGGTATCTTCCTTTTGCATTAGATGCATAAGTATTTGTTCCAAGTTCACTCTTTCATGTAAAAAAAATATTAGTTCCAATTTCTTAGATCTTCAGTGGCCTCAGACTTTGGAAAAAGATAGAACTTAAGTATGTAGTCTTCCACTCTATTTCCATGATACTATGAGAAGCAGAGAACTCAGGTGGCTTCCAGTGTTGAAGAGACAGGGTGAATATTATGACAACTTTGTAATTGTAGGAGGACTGAAACTCTGGGATAAGCTATGTAAAGTATGGCAGAATACCTTCTTTTCTGTAATGGAGAGTTCTTCTGCCCTTAAGGAAAAATACACTTTGGCTTACACTGATGGAGGTAGTGGCTGATTGTACTTTACAGTCATCATTTAAGTGTCTGGAGCAAATTGTTACGTTAATGAAATGTTACCAAGTGAACTAGAAAAATATATTATTGCAGCCTTACTCTTGGCAGTTTAGAATTTTTATATCGGAAAAGTCCATAAACAGTTATTCATTTTTCTATCAGTATTCTCCCTCATAAGAATTTTAGTAGAGATATATCTGAATCTTGTGCCTCAAAAAAATCTGGCAAGCCAGATAAGCATAAGAAATAATATGAGAATAATCAAAGTCTTGTGGCTTGACTGCTAAAATCCAATTGCCACACAATGCTTCTGCAATTTGGTATATATGTAGCAAAATAGAGTCATTAGCTTCCACTCCATAGCTGTCTTTTTCAACCCAATCAATGGAGATATCTAGAGAGAGAGAGAAAAAAAAAAGAAAAAGAAACATATTGGAGAGGATGCAATTGCATTTCAGAACCATAGAAAAAATCTATGATTTAAACATCAAACAGTGAATCATCAACTGAAATGCTTTTTTATTATTTGAAAATGTTAAAGTTGGAAGTACATCAGAATTCATAGGCAGATGTCTGAGTGCCTTCTGAAATGGAGAGAGATTCTTCTCTCAACCTGAAGGGAGGACTAGATCATAAAAAAATGTATTTGGAAAGAAGCAGAAGAGAAAGAAGATTTAGGTATACCTGAAGTGGATATTTCTTTTTCTAAAAGATGCCTACCCAACAAATCCTTAAAATATTCTGTAATGGAGGTTCCACCAACTTTTATTAAAAACAAATTCCTTTGCTTCATAGTATCATAGAATGGCTTGGGTTGCAAGAGACCTTAAAGATCACCTAGTTTCAATCCCCCTGCCATGCTCAGGGACAACTTCTAGTAGACCGGGTTGCCCAGAGCCCCATCCATCCTGGCCTTGAATGCTTCCGGCAATGGAGTATCCACAATTTCTCTGAACAGTCTGTTTCAGTGCCTCACCATCCTCATAGTGAAAAACTTCTTCCTGATATCTAATACAAATCTACCCTCTGTCAGTTTAAAGCTGTTATCTCTTGACCTACCACTGTACTCTCTGACAAATAGTCCCCTCCCAGCTTTTCTGCAGGCACTCTTCGAGTACTGGAAGGCAACTATAAGTTCCCTGTAGAGCCTTTTCCAGCCTGTACAATCCCAGCTCTCTTAGCCTGCCTTCATAGAAGAGGTACTCTATCCCTTTAATTATCCTCATGGCTTCCTCTGGACCCACTCCAATAGGTCCATGTCCCTCTTATGCTGGGAGCCCCAGAATTAAACACAGCACTGCAGGTTTCATGAGAGCTGAGCTTACAGGGCGAATCACCTCCCTTGACGTGCTGGCCACGCTTCTTTTGATGCAGCCCAGGATATAGTTGGCTTTCTGGGCTGCAAGCATACATTGCTGGATCATGTTGAGTTTCTCATCAACCAATACATCCAAGTCCTTCTCCTCAGGGATGCTCCAAATCCACTCATCCACAAACCTGTATTTGTGCTTGGAATTGCCTCAGTCTAGATGCAGGACATTGCACTTGGCCTCATTGAACTTCATGAGGTTCATGTGGGCCTGCCTGTGAACCTTACTCCTCCTTTGTAAATTATCCATACTGATAGGAAGCTTTTCACTTCTGATGTTGAAATCTCTGTTGCTGTAATTTAACACAGTAATACTGATTTTACTAACTGTGCATGGAGATTATCTTTTTCTGGCTATCTCTTATGTTTTTGAAAAGCCGATGTACTTAAACTTATTGAAATGTCAATATACCTTGTTTTTCCCTCTCTAAAGAAAACAGCTCAATTTTTTCTTTTCCTTTCTTCTAGTAAATTCTGATTGCCTTTTTTCTACCCCTATTCTCTGAACTTTCTCTAGTAGATTCACATCCTTTCTGGATTGCCCTGTGGAAAATTAAGTGACTTTACATACCAGACATGTAGAGAGGTGTCCTGGAAGAGATACAGCTGGTAGAATATAGGCTTTAGTCTGACAGAATGGAATGCTCTCAGATTCATGCATGTGGAAAATTGAAATGCAAGCATAGGTGAAGCTGTGCTTAATCAGTCAAACCAACTGCCACTGAATTTCATCAAAATCTGATGCTCCAGATAAGGTTGTCAGTCACTGCCAGATGATGTATCAATTACCTTATGAATTCAATATATCTGGAGTTGGGTTCTGCTGCACCACACCCTTGTGAAGCTGAGACTTCTGTGTGTTAGAAGATATTAAGTGAAGTATGAAATAGCTGTCATTTTCTTTTAAACAAGCTGTTAGCATCAGTCAGCAGAATTACTGTGCTTGGGTGTGCTTGACTGAGGTAGCCACTCTACAAGACAGATATCCTGTGTGATTGGTGATACACCGATTTTATCATTGGTTCCCTTAAGATAGATTTGATATTTTGGGTGAAATAAAACACGTATGTTGAGTTCAACAGCACAGGATTTTGCTAGAAAGCAAAAATTTTATCTGATACATCTTAGAAATACTTGCCATTTGCTTGTACATTTACAGAAGAAAAGGTTTGATGCTGTGCTTGTGAAATATCAATGTCAAAAAATAATGTCTATCTGACAAATCAGAGGAGTTAGAAAGGCATCCATTCTTTCGTACTTGAGATTCTTTATTCTTTTACTCTGTAAACAATTATGTACATAAGATTAAAAAAACTAAGACAAACTTTATTAAATCATTGTCTTTCATGTAAAATAGTTGTGAAAGACAGTTAAACACTTATTTCACACCAAACAGAAGAAGATGTAATGGAGTTCAGTAGTTAGCATAACCTTTCTGGAGGGTATTTGGTGTATATAATATAAACTGAGGTGAAGAAAGGAACAAACTTGATCAAAAGAAAGAATCAATCCAAATTTAGAAGCGTGGAGAATGGGTTAGAAAATTGCTGGAAATGTGTTTGCTGTAAAGCAGGAAACTGCCTTTGTTTGTCTTCATCCCTTATATTCAAGAAGGTTTAGGTGCTTATAAAGCAGCATCATCATCAAACATACTCTGTCACCTAGATTTTTCATGATTACAGCTTTTATTCTCATTCTGGTCAGGGAGGTAACCTTGATGCTAGAAAGAAAGGTAGGTTATGAGCATGGACTCACCTATAGTAATGCAGAACAAACAGTCAACATACATTCATACAATACAAAGATCATTACATCTTTGTTACTGTAATGAACAGAAAAAAAAATGACATTCTGTTGAACAATTTTGTTAGAACAATAACTGTAAAATGTCTATGGAAGCTCAGAAGCACAGTTACAGAACTCTGCTCTGTCACGGTAAGGCAGCTTAGGCAGAGGGCCACTTGGCCAGAGGCCAGGATGTCCCAACTTAGCGGCAAAAGCTATAAGGATAGCTTGTTGCTCAGTTCAGCATTGTAACAGAAAGATGAGGAGGGCTGAAAGCACATCTTAACAGCCAAACTGAGACAACCAAGTCTAATAAAAGTGAAGAAAACAGATTGTCCTGGAAATGATGCAAGTCCTGGATGCGTAGTGGAAAGTGAACTAGCCCAAGTATGCCAGAAGCTAGTTATTGAGGAAAGAGTCAGCTGTTGAGCTGCTGGACATGTGGAGACCTGTGCTACAGATATGCCAGGGGCTGCAAAGCTAAACGAAGATAAACTATTTGTGAATGTTTAAGTGGAAATAAACTTAAATTACAACAGCTTAAAGAATGCCAAAGACGTGAGCCAGCAATATGTCCTTGGCACACTGAAAGCTAATCTTCTGGACAAAGCATTGCCATCAGGTTGAGGGAGGTGATCCTTCCCCTCTGCTTACATTTGAAGACCCTTCTGGAGCTGTCATTATTAATGCAAAACCGGTTAGCAGGTTAGCAGAGAGCATCATATGTGTCCAAGGAAAATCCCTTTCCTGGACTGAGAAAACCCCTAACTAAATTTACAGATTTGGGAATGAAATGAATTCATTGGTTCTGCAGCTGAATAGTAGCGTTTGGTCTTTGAAATGGTGAAAGGAAGTGGCAAATACACGGGGTAACTGATTTACTTATTTAACAACCACACATGGAAAAGGTGTTCTAAAAAATGTGGGAAGTGTGTTTAAAGCAGAACTACTCTAAATGAAGTCAACCATTTGGGAACATGCAGTCATCTGAAAATGGAATATGACTACCCTAAAACACAAGTGGGAAGTTTCGGCTATACTACTATTCTACTAAAGGAGAAGGACATTATTAAAACCTCTGTATTATATAAGCTTTCTGCAGCTAAATGAAAAGGAATCAAGATGCAAAAGTAATGAAAGTCTGAGCAGTCATAGTTCCCTGGCTGATTGTTTGAGAAACAACAGATAGGAAAAAAAACTGTCCATAGAATATAGATGTAGAAAAATCTATTGATGTTTTGAATGCTGGTATCGAGGAAAACAGGAACGAAAAGAATGAAAAATAAAGTTCCAGGAAATTTATTTTTGTGCAAAGCCATATGATAAAATGAGGGACAGCAAAGCAATCAGATTTTCTGTTCGAAAATTACGGTTGTGATTCAAGGATCTGTGTCAATAGTCCAGCATAAAATTGATACAGGATATCCTAACTCATAATTCATAATCTTACTGGGAGGAATGAGATATGCGAGCTCATTGAAGAAAATACCATAATGATTTCAGTGAGGTTTTAGTCCAGAGTTCTGGCTAACAAAAAAAGACAGGAGCACAGAATTACACAGGCTTTGCACAGACTCTGTGCACAGACTCTGCACAGAATTAGATGAAGTATTTTTAAACACTTCTTGACTGTAAAAGAGATGATACCCTGGAGGATGTGACAGGTCATTGTATGCCTGTCACGCAATGTTAAAATTGAGCATTAGGAAGTACAAGAAGACTCCAAATATAGTTTCCATAGCAGATAACTTCAGAGGTGAATTCGGGATTGCATGCCTGCCGGATCTGGGGCTTTGTAGCTGTTCTCTGTGCAGTGTTGCTGGTCTTATAGGTCTGTTAGTACTGACATGTCAAAAAAGAGGTAGGTCTGACTTTTATGATCCACGGAAATCAGCCCTTTGGATCAGCACAGATAGATAATAGTAGTTCACTGCTAAAAGGAGAAGGGTTGGTCCATGCAGCACATATAAAACTTCCCAAAAACAACAACAACAAAGCTGGTGCATTTGCAGAGTGGCGATGTCTGGAGTTGGAAACTGATAACCAAAAAGTTGCAATTGAGTTCAGTCAGAAAGAAGAGGGAAGATATTTTTTCTAACAGCACTTATGGAGCCTTCCATAAGCTTTCACAGTTCTCCTATCAAAGAAAGTTTGGATTTTTTAAGTTTTTTTTTTTCCTTTTGGGCAGTTTTGTTGTTATTCCTATACTGCTGCATGGGCTGAACAAATCAATGCAGCAATTGACCTGATCTTACTTGGTATTTTTCAGTTTTGAGGTCTCTGCTCACTGTTTCTGTACTTGGCTAGCTGTGTTTCAAATAACTTCTTATGTTAGGCAGTGCAGGTGCTATTAATTTAGGGAGAAGTAGTGACGCAGGAACGTAAATTATTAAAGAAAGAAATGACTTTCAACGTTAAATGCCTGAGTTCCCCTGACAGGGAACACTGAAGCAGACCTGAATTCCTAGAGATGGTTAATGATTAGAAATGAACTCTTCAATCATCAGTTACGTGGGACAGGTTTTGTGAGTGGAGTCCCTGTAGCATATCCTTAGAATTCTATAGGGCAGTTTGCCAATTGATTGAAGAAAAGGTAATGCTGCTCTTCCAGTCAAAAGTGGGTGTAGATGCAAGTGTGGTAATTCTGATGCCTTCTTTAATTACTGAAGAGGACAAGAAAGGAATTCAGTGCTCAAGGGCATAAGCATACTCAGCAGGAGAATTACCTCTTGCTTGTTTTCCATATTTTGCAGAGGTGCAAATGGTGCTGGCCTATTTGCTAAGACAGCGATTATGAGGCTGCCAGAATAGACTGCAGTAATAAAAGTTTTACAGAGGTAAAAATAAATGAGTATCCCAAGTCTGCCATAATGGGGAGGCTTCTGTATTGCTGCTTGTGGAGCTTTAATTTGCTAAAAGGAGGTAATACAATGAGTTTGCATATTCTCATATAAGTTCAGAGTTTCTGAAGTTAAAATATATGGAATTGGTTTATGCTTTTAACCTGGCTCTTTCCTGCTTCTGACAATTGTTTTGTTTGCCTTTTTTATTTTGTTCATAGACCTGCAATATTTTTCTTCTTCCTTTATAGTTCATGTACCTGTTGTCATTTCCGTGGAATCTAGGGAAAACCAATCAGCATTCACAATCACCCCTAGACCAGCCTGTTAGAAAGAGTGTTGATGAAGAATAGCTGATGAATTCCCAGCACCAGATGTTCTGTCCAACTGCTAACAGTTAAATGAGAGCCCTGCAAAAGTACATTGCTCAGTCATCATCATGTTCTAACAACATCTGGCTCATTTGCAGGTGCCCTCTGCTTCAGTAGCATTATATTAAACTCCATGCACTATATTATAAAGGTAAGTAATGCGTTTTTTTTTTTAACAAGAAGAATAACTGTAGGGAAAATAAGTGCTTTTGTCAGTAAATCAGTCTTCTGCTGAATATTGAAATAAAATGACTGGAAATAAATGAGTTTATTTGCGATATTTAGATTCCCAACTTCCAGATAATCCAGAAATTTAAGTGGCTGTTTTCTGTCTATTTTTTCCTGCAGGAAAGGAAAGAGAGAAAGAGAGAATGGAAGGGAGGAAGGGAGGAAAAAAGAAAAAGGAAAAGGAAATGGAAAAGAAAAAAAAAAAAAGAAAGAGAAAAAGAAAAAAGAAAAGAAGGAAGAAAGAAAGAGAAAGAGAGAAAGAAAGAGAGAAGGAAAGAGGTGGAATGCTTTTTTTTTAGTTACTTTTATTATTTCTGGAAATACCATCACAAGTTGTTAATCACTGCCTGCTTGTTAACATTCATAGTTCAGGGATTCGTGAAGTTATGTTTTTGGAAGATTAGATAATTAGTAGAATGTCAAGCTGGGACAAAATCTATCTGCAGTGCAGTGCTTCTGTAGAGTGTTAGGATATTGTTTTGTCTTGTACAATGCTACAAATGGAAACAATGAGCACTGTTGAATTCATGCTTGACTGGGATGTGTACAGGTGATTTCCATTTCTGACAACGGGAGTCAATTTATATTCCAAACTTCATGATGCAGAGTGGAGGGCTCAGTGAAGATTCTCAAGTCAGTTGTGGTCTCCACATGGTGTCTTCTCAAACATGAATAATGTTGAACAGTTCACTTCTTCTTAACTCCATAGGCCTATGGCTGATGTTCTCTCTACTGTATTATCAAATAAGGGAATTATGTTACTACCACTGATGTGGTTGGTCCTTAGACCTAGGAAGTGCAGTGCCTTTTTGGCCCTGCTGATCAGTTGGGAAAGCAGAGACAGCTTCAGGACTCTGGCCCTAGCGGGAAGCACATTTCTACAGTTATGGGAAACGAGGGCTCATTCAAGGTCTGATAGAAGACATTACAGCCTCAGCAATCAGCAGGTTCAGCTGAGAATGGCCACAAAGAAAGCAATTCTTTTGCAGAAATTTTACAAAAACATTCTGACCCTAAGTTGTCCTTTCTTTGAGAGCTGAAAAAAATCTGAAATGAATTCCACTTCCGCATACAAGAGACCAAGTTAGAATTGTAATCAAAGATATGTGGCTCATCTGGAGTCATTTTTTTCCTCTTTTATGCATCTTCTCATATTTAGTATGATTTAAAGACTTTTTCCAGGACTCACTCTGCTTTAATTTGATTTGTCACTGAATATTCCAGATTAGTAGAACGCAGGGTACTTGTATGAAGGACGTTATGGGAAGCTGTATGAAGGAAGTTTCTTCTTGCCACTACAGTAAGATTTCAGGAGTCTCTTTCTTTTAGGGTTTGTTGTGATAGCACTTTTATTATTTCTGAAGCGTTTATTCAAATACGTGGAATTCCTAAGTGTATCACAGTTTGTCAGCTAAGCACTGCCCAAATAATCCAAAGGAGATCTTGATTTGGAAGTCTAATTTTGTAATTCGTTGCATAGATACAGTTACATGGATAAAGTTTCCAGCAACTGCAACGGGAGCTGCATATATGACAGTGGATTTGAATCAGTTCCATCTTGGGGGCTGTGAATAATGCTTGGAAATATGAGCCATAATACCCTCTTTGGCTGGCATAAATCTGGTGTAAATATGAGCTGCGCTTGGCCAGCAAGCCGGTCACTTTTGACCCAGACATCTCCTTGTTGACCATTTGGGAACTGCAGAAGAAATCCTTGGTCTGGTCCTGTTCCTCATTTTGTGTCTAGGTACTTATTGTTGATGCTCTTAGTCCTGCCTGCTGTGGTGTGGTTACAGCAGCTCTGACTGCTGTTCTTCAGTTCAAACACCAAATGTAAGAAGTTTCTATGTTATTAAGACTTTCAGCTCTGCGGTGAATATTAAGACGGTAGAACAGTACTTGACATTTATGGTTCATATACAGAGCAATACATGAAATCCAGCTCTTCTGCCTTTTCTAATGTATTCTCAGAGCAGTATTGAAGATATTTTTCCCAAACAATCAATTTAAAATGCACTGCCATATTTTGCTTTTGAAGTTCTTACTGACATCTTCACAGTAACGCAATGCACTTATTGTAAATTAATTCACAAATGCTGCAATGAAAACACGAGACTTTTTTTTCTCTGCTCCCTGGAATTGATCTCAACTAGATCACAAGCTCTTTTGAGATGAGAGAGAGAGGAATTTGGGTGTTTAAAGTGCTGAATGGCTGCTGTTAACAGCTTTACAAAGAGCTGAGGTATACAGATACATATCTTATTTGCCAGTATTGACCTAGAGGAAAGAGCAGACTTTAATTCTTAGAAATAACAGACCAAAGCCACACTGAAATGATCTGATAGAAAAAATCCCTGAGCTGTTGATTGGTGGTTTTCAGACAAAGGACTTGGTTTGTGTATGTATAGTATATAATGCATCTCCCCATTTGGGCACATTTTTCTATATGCCCTTTTTTTCTTGGTGCAGCTAGGGTCACAGATGGGATTGCTTTTGCTAGTGGTAGTATGATTGACACTTGTATTCTCTTTCCGGACTGAGTTTCATGTTCTGCGATGAAGCAGCGCTAATAAGACAATAAGACAACACCAGGCATACTGCTCAATCAAGACCCATCACTGAGCTCTGAAAGCAGGATATGGGGGTGAGAATCTCCATATGCTGTTCTCTCCATAAAATAGGTTCACAGAAGACATGGAGATGTTCTAGTGTTATGCATCATTAATTCTTCCTTCAGAGATACAGCTTTGGTTAAATTTAGCAGCATTTTTTTTGCTGCTGCATTCCACCCCATACAGCTCACTGTGTAGCAGTTCATGGGTCGAGATATGGACAGGGAGATCACTCATTAATTACCATCATTGGCAACACGATCTCAGTTTGGGGAAGATTCTTTTCTTGCCATTCCTGAACTGACTAGAGCAGTGAGAACTAAAAGCAAACTACAAACACCTAGATTTCTTTTAGATACTATGGTTTGGAGTTTTTGAGTTCTTATAACACGGTTTGACTTTTTTTTAATATGAGACTTCATGGCATATTGGGTTATGTGATTACTATTGATTTTTCTTCCTGTTTTTCCAAAGATTTCGTAATTCTAAAAACTGATGCTTTTTTATTTCTGACTGAAGTGCTACAACCCTTTCTCTTTAAAATCTCAGTGTGGTTGCTTTCTTCCTTTGGTTTCTTCACTGGTTGGTCAGTCAAGAATTTGGACATTTTCCTTCATAACTGAGATACCTTTTCTTTTCTTTTGTAAAGAAAGGCTTTCATTTTTAGTTACTCCATGTTACTGCACATGTATTCCTCATTTATTTGTACTTCTTTGAAACAACCAAATTGCCTTCTTCTGTATTGTTCTAAACATTTTATCTTGTGTAGGTTTGTTATTTCAATGACACAGAAGACTGCAAATCAGAAGAGAATTCAGGTTTCTCTGGAACTCCCTGTTTCCTGAACAAGTCCCTGATGTTTCACTGAGATTCTGATTTCTTGTACAAAAAACATTGCTGCAGTCATGAATTTGTTTTTACTTTATTGTTCTGCTTTTCTTCTTGACCTGATGGTTGGCTTGGTATGAGTTATGAGGATGGATACTGAAGTTTGAAGCAAGCTTCACACAACCCTAAAATCCTTAATGCAGGCACATTGTTCCAGCCTTAATTTTCTGTGTACTAGATTGTATTTCAGCAAGGGCCAATGTGAATAAATATGATGACGCAACTTTCGTAGACAAGTACATCAAAGCCAGAATGACAGAAATCAAAACTTGTAGGATATTTCATGCCCAATAACGTGGGTTCTTGACTAAAGCACGTGCCACAACAAGTACAAACAAAACAAAAAATAATTTGCCTATGCCATATACCGTGGGTGTCCAACCTTTTGGTTTGCCTGAGCCACACTGAGAGAAGAGGAACTGTCTTGGGCCACATAGGTCGCTCCGAAAGTAATGCCTCCTATTTATTTCCATGGAAACTACAACACATACAAAGAGCACAATAACACTGTTTGATAGAGAAAACTAGCACTATTTGATAGAGAAAATTGTCAACTATAAAACATTTCTTTCCAACATAGTCACCACCATTAGCTATGTTTTTCACCAGTGATGAACAGGAGCCTCCATGCTGCGATCACAAAAATCTGCACCAGCAGAGGTGACCCACTGTTGCTGTCACATCTCCTGAATGACACCACCCACCACCTCACTGTGCTAACGTCCACTGGTTGGTCTCCATAAACATTTAGCAATTGTCAGTGAATGTCAGTGGGTGCAGTTTTTTCTGCATGGAGGAATTCAGTGACACACGTTACACACTTCCATGTCAGATGCCGTTTCGTCAGATTACCCCTCTGCTGCCATCTGTGACCCAGCAACAAAATGTAACAAAATATTGGTGGAAAGATTCACCCTTTACTGCCATCCTGTTGACATCTGCCTCTGAAGTCATGGGCCAGCATAATAAAATGGGAGGCATTACTTTTGGAGCAGCCCTTGTTGTGCCTTGCCTTTCTGCACAGTGTAGAGATGTGTCCAGGACTGGAGCACACAGTGCATGGATTGCTGTGGTTCAGTGGAAACCAGGAACACAGTCCCTGTACATCTGTTCTGAGCATGTGTGCACTTCAAAGTCTGGGCAGCAGTTTGGGGCCATCTTGGGCCCTGTGTGTGTATGAGTTACTGATGTGGAAGACAGGGAGCTTTCCTGAAATACTAATTTTACTAAATTAGTTTTCTTTTCTCATTTCCAGAGATTAATTTAAATAATATTACTACTGGAGATTCAGCCAGTTGCCTGAGACACGGGGAAGCCCAGATCCATGTGGCTGCATCGTGCACTGCTTGATTTAGAGTATGATTTCCCATCTTCCAGGTGAGCATATTCATTTCAAAGAAATGCTTAGGAACTGGAAACGTTGGTCTTCCTTGCATGGCACATTTTAGTCTCAGTTTCCAAAGAATTGCTCAATGCCAGAAAAATGTCACAATCCCAGTTGTTTTGGGAGTGACTTTGAAGTAGCAATCAGCATGCCTTGCTAAGTTCATAGAGGACATAGGTCTAGAGCCAACATCTCTTACATATCCACTGGTCTCCCCAAATACCCTTCATTTCTCATATTATTTCTACGCACAGTAATGTTAACAGGCTCTTCAGATGGAAGTCATCTCTTTTATTCAGTACTATTGCTCATGAGTGAGCATCTTATTAGAGTGTATCTCCTTTTGTATGGTGTCTTTACCTCATGGCAAGGGTGTTTGATTTGAAGGTAAAATGTATTTGTGGAAGGTGAGGTTCCTATGATCTGGTTCTGACTGATGCTTTTCTTCAGTTTTGGCTGAACAATTATTCTTGCGCCTTAGTTCCAGCAATTCTGATGAATAAACTGTAAACAAGGTCTGGCTTAATCAGCGCTGTGGGGCTGAAAGCAGAGTAACTGTATGATGCGAAAAAATGTTCTTGTGAAGAAATTACTATCACAGAGCAAACAATGCCAGAGTTCTGTTCTTAGACTTGTCATGAGACATTGGGAAACTCAGATGTAATTACTACCCTGCCTCTAAGGGATAACTGTGTGAGGATAAGTATATTAAAACTTAAATGATCTGTGATGGCAGACAGAAGTGGTTGGCCATGGGAAGTCCACATGGAATTTGCTACTAACCTTTTGTCAGCTCATGAATTTGATTAAATAGACATTTTGCTCAGGATGAAAGTCCCAGTTCTGATGTATTTTTCCCTTAAAAAGAAAAAAAAGTGACTGTACCTCCTGTTTATAGATTAAGTCTCCAAAAGACATTCAAAGTAGCTTAGATGCTCAATGTGAGAATCTGCCTTTTTTAATTACTTTTTTTTCCAGTTGCATTATTTGGATGCTGACTCATAGATGTATTTTTTAATACATTTTTACATTTGGCAGTCTCATAATAACTGAATTGTCATCCAAAGATAAAATCAAAAGAACATCATAAGTCATAAACGAAGGAAAAAAATGTTTTATGTAACAAAACAAGGTGAAAAATGACCTCTTTCTGCATGGGATAGAAAGAGAGTTCAATGTCTCCTGTTCTTTTGTTTCTCAAATCTCTCGGCAGAGTTTTAAACCATGCCTTGACATGGTCATAAGTTAACTAGTGTGGAATTAATCCCTGGTGCAAAGCTGGACTATTTCAATATGTGATAGAAAGGAAGAGAATTAGTTTTCTTAACCTCATTTATATCAGCAGTTTTCCAGTCTGAAATGCATCCTAAGGATGTGTTTTTAATCTAAATAATTACTTATTAATGTGTTTGAATTAACAAGAAAATGTGAGTAGCTATTGAATTTCTGGACTCAATAGACTGAATGTTAATTCGGGTTAGAAAGTTCTCTCCTGAAAGTCAGAGCTCCTCTCTGGGTGCTAGTTTTACCATGTGAGGATACATAGACTCTTATTCTCACTGGTGGGGGAAATCTTAGATCAAGAGATGATCTAAGAAACAATCTGGGTGTGATGAAGGACAGACACAGCAGTTTCCAGTTTCCTCCTCTCGCAGCCACACTCCCACTTGCCAGATGTCTTTCTGTTGTTGAGGTTTATATGAAGTGCCTGAGCACCCTCCAAATGGTGACCTTTCTTAACAAATCCCAGGGGTGACTTCACCTAGGATGGAAAGCAAGGTTAGGTGAAAGGGAGTATGAAGTTTCTGTTCTTCCCTAGGTGGCCGGACAGTAGTCTCTGAGGGATTACTGGCTTGTGATAGAGTGACTGAAAGAAATGGAGCCTGTAGACTTCTTCCAATTTGCTGGTTTGTGAAAGCACCTATGGCTTACACACACTGTAAAATATTGCAGTATAAGTTGCAGCTCCTCAGTGTTGCTGTAGTCCAAAGAAGAACTGGATCTGTGTTCTTAATTACCGGGTTTCTTCCAATGAAATGCTGCAATGGAGTTGCCTGATCACAGCCTGAACCAGTAAATGAGCACCTGAGTGATGAGAGCAGGAGAGCCCACATCC
>JANHGO010000041.1:24823827-24873621 GCA_024606505.1 Aquila spilogaster
GTACTTCATGATTACAATGTCAAAAGTCAGGGAAATGTGCCAGGAAAAGGGAAGAATGTGCCATAGGAAAAGAGCATAATAGGAAGTTTTTTTTTCAGTCACTTGTGCCAGTGACATACGTGAATAATCCAGCCACTAGGGATAATGTGATAATGGCAATGCCATTCTGGATTGCATTTGTGTCACAGATGTCCACTGCTCACAGCCCTTCTCCATATTAGGGAACAGGGAAGATGTGTCTCCAGGTGAGCTGATAATGCTCTGTCAGGCAGGCAAGCTTCATCACTCACTGAATAAGCAATAATATATTGATCATTCAGGAAACATTTCCTGTGGAGCTGCTTGCCCTGGAAAATCAATCCTTGACTAATTGGTGAATTTTGTAGAAGCAGAATCTACAATAAGTCTTAAATGACTTGCATTTCATGTCCTGTACTTTCAGCTGGGTATCTTGTATTTTGTTTGTAGAGGATGCTTTAAATATTTGTTCCGAGTTCACTGTTTAGTGTTAAAAAATTGTACTAAGGCCCTTTTCTTAGATGTTCAATAAATTTAGATTTTCTAAGTTTCCAAGATCTTCTGAGAGTTGGGAAGAAAATGGAGCTTAAGTAGGTAAACTTCCACTGTACTTCCACCATACCATGAGGAGCAGAGAATTGCAGAAGGATTCCAGTGGTGAAAAGAGAGGCTGAGCATTAGGACAATTTTTAAATTGTATATGGACCGAAACATTTTAGTAAGCTATGTAAGGTACTGCAGATTACTTTCTCTTCTGTAATGCAGCATTCTTCTGCCCTTCAGCAAAAATACAGTTTGACTTATGTTGATAGAGCTGGTGGCTGATTGTACTTTACAGTCGTCATTCAAGGGTCTAGAGCAAATTGTTAAGTTAATGAAATAAGTCACAAAGTGAACTAGAAAAATATAATATTATTGCAGCCTTGCTTTTTTCCCAGGACTGATTCAGATGAATCTTGGCAGCTTGGGATTTTCATATCAGAAAAGTCCATAAACAGTTATTTAATTTTCTATCAGTATTCTCTCTCATAAGACTTTCAGTAGAGATATATTTGAATCTTGTGCAGAAAAAATCTGGCAAACAAGATATGTATAAGAAATAAAATGGGCATAATCAAAATTCTGTGGCCTGACACTAATAAAGAGTACTAAAATCCACTTATCACACAAGCCCTCCTAGATCTGGTATCTATGTATCAAAATAGTCGTTAGCTGCAACTCCATAGATATCTTTTTCTACCCAATCAATGGAAATGTCTAGAGAGAAAAAATGGCATGTATTGGAGAGGCTGCAATTGCATTTCAGAGCCATAGAAAAAATCCATGACTTAAACATCAAACAATGAATCATCAGCTGAAATGCTTCTTTGTATTATCTGAAAATGTTAAAGTTGGAAGTACATAAAAAATCATAGACAGATGTCTAAGTGCCTTCTGAAGTGCATAGGGCTGCCTGAAAAACCTCTCTGAACCTGACTTAAAGGGAGGACTTGATCATAGAAAACAGGGTTGCAGAGGAGCACAGATGAAGAAAAGGATGGTATATATGAAGGTATACATGAAGTAGGTGTTCATGAAATGGATTTCATTCCTGAAAGGTGCTTATTTAACAAATCCTTAAAATCTTCTATGGTGGAGGGTCCACCAACTTCGATTGACAACTTACTCCTGTGCTTCATCATCCTTATTACTAGGAAGCTTTTCTTTTCCAATGTTGAACAAAATATCTACTGCTACAATTTAAAACACTTAAACTGGTTTTACTCATGGTAGGCATAGAGAGGAGTTTATTCCCTTTATATTTTTATGGCTACATCTTACGTATTTGAAAAGTCAATACACATCTCCCTAGTCTTCCCTCTCTAAAGAAAACAGCTCAATTTTTTTCTTTCTTCTAGTAAGTGTTGATTGTCTTTTACTAGCCCTGTTCCCTGAACTTTCTCTGGTTGATCCACATCCTTTCTGGATTGCCATGTGGAAAATTAAGTGACTTTACATACCAGACATGTAAAGAGGTGTTCTGGAAGAGATACAGATGGTAGATGGTATTCTTTAGTCTGACAAAATGGAATGGTCCCAGATTCATGCATATGGAAAATTGAAATCCAGGCATAGGTGAAGCTGTGCTTAATCAGTCAAACCAACTGTCATTGAACTACATCAAAATCTGACGCCCCAGATAAGGTTGTCAGGCATTCCCAGATATATCAATTGCATTATGAATTCAATATATCTGGAGTCAGGTTCTGCTGCACTACACTTGTGAAGCTGAGACTTCTGTGCTTTAGAAGGTATGAAGTGAAGTATGAAATAGCTGTCATTTCTTCTGAACAGGCTGTTAGCATCAATCAGCTGGATTACTGTGCTTTGGTGCACTTGACTGAGGTAGCTGTTCTAACAGACAGATATCCCGGGTGGGGTGATTGGTGATTTACCAATTTTCCCTCACACTTGATATTTTGCATGACACACACCTATTTTGAGTTCAACAGCATAGGGTTCTGCTGGAAAGTAAAAGCTTTATCTGATACCTCCTAGAAACACCTGTCATCTGCTTGTAAGTTTACATTAAAAAAAGCTTTCTTAATATGATGTGTTTGAGAAATATCATTCAATCAAAAAACAATGTTTATTTGACAAGACAGAGGAGTTAGAACTGCATCTATTCATTTTTCTACATTAGAGTCTTTTACTGTATAAACAGTGAAGTACATAAAATTAAAAGGCTAAGGCAAACTTTACTAAATCATTGCTTTTCATGTAAAATAGCTATAAAAGACAGTTAAACACATATTTTGACCAAAAGAGAAGGAGGAAGGTCTAATGGCATTCAGTAGTTACCATAACCTATGTGAAGGATATTTGGTGTGTATGATGCAAACTGAGGTGCAGAAAGGAGAAGTTGGAACTGAAGTTGGATGAAAGAATCAATGTAAATTCAGAAATATGGAGAATGGGTTAGAAGACTGCTGGAAAGATGCTTTCTGTAAGCCAGGAAACTTCCTTTGTTTGTCTTCATCCCTTGTGCTTAAGAGGGTTCAGATGCTTATAAACCACCAGCAGCATCAAACATGCTGTCACATAGCTTTTTCACAATGTCTTCTTCTACCTGATTTAAAAGAAGACAATTTAGCTTTTCTCTCTGGTCAGGAAGGTAACCTGAAGAATCAAGAAGATATGCTGTGAGCTAGTGCCCACCTATAATAATGTGGAATAAGTAGTGGAAGAACTTCATACAATCAAAGACCATTATATTTTTGTTACCATAAAGAGCAGGAAAAATGGCATTTAGTTGAATACTTTTGTTAGAACAATAAATGCAAAATGTCTAGGCAGGCTGAAGCGCACAGTTACAAAAGTCTTTTCTGTAATGGTAAGAAAGCTTAGATAGAGGGCCATTTGACCAGAGGTCAGGATGTCTCAGCTTACATAAAAATGTGTAAGGATAGCTTATTTTCTTAGTTCAGCATTGTAGCACAAATAAATGACTAGGTGTGAAGGCATATCTTAATGGCTAAGCTAAGTCACCCAGGTCTAATAAAACTGAAGAATTTGCTCTCAGAAACAGATTGGTCTAGAAATGATGCAAGTCATGTAGTAGAAAGTCAGCTAGCTAAAGTGTGCCAAAAGCTAAATATTGAGGAGAGAATCAGCTGTCTCTGAGCTGATGCAGGACCTGTGGAGGTCTGTGCTGCAGACATACCAAGGGCTGTAAAGCTAAACTGACAATAAAACAATTATGAATGTTCAGCTGGACTTGAAATCTAAAGAATGCCAAGGACGTGAGCCAGCAAGGTGCCCCTTGCGGCGAAGAAGGCTAAGGGTAATCTGGGCTGCATTAGGCAAGTATTGCCACCAGGTCGAGCAAGGTGATTCAGAACTGGTGAGGCCACACCTGGAGTACTGTGTCCAGTTCTGGGCTCCTTAGTACAAGAGAGACATAGACATACTGGATAGAGTCCAGCAAAGGGCCACAAAGATGATGAAGAGACTGGAGCATCTCTCCTGTGAGGAAAAGCTGAGAGAGCTGGGACTGTTCAGCCTGGAGAAGAGAAGGCTCAGGGAGATCTTATCAATGTCTATAAATACCTGCAGGGAGGGTGCAAAAAGGATGGAGCCAGGCTCTTTCAGTGGTGCCCAGTGACTGGACAAAGGGCAGTGGGTACAAACTGAAACACAGGAGGTTCCCTCTGAACATCAGGAAACACATTTTTACTGTGAGGGTGACTGAGCACTGGCACAGGTTGCCCAGGGAGGTTATGAGGTCTCCATCTTTGGAGGTATCCAGAAACCACTTGGACTAGGTCTTGGGCAGCCAGGTCTAGGTGACCCTGCTTGAGCAGGGATCTTCGACAGGATGATCTCCAGAGGTCCCTTCCAACCTCAACCATTCTGTGATTCTGTGATACTCAGAAAGTAAGACATTTCCTATGGTGGTAAACATGAGAATGAGAGAAGGTGAAATCTGGTCATAAGTACAGCTCCATGTCCAGGGAAAAGAAGATTCTACCCTGGGTCATACCATTATTGAACTATTCAAACATAAAGGAAATTGGCAATAATGCAAAAAAATAAAGGAAGCAGTTCCATGAAGTGCTGGCAGTGTAAAAATCCTGTTTATAAAAAGGATTGTTATAATGCAAGACTGGTGAGCAGAGAGCATCACACATGTCCAAAGAAAATCTCTTTCCTGGACTGAAAAACTACCTAGTTAAATGGGTAGGAGCGCAAGGAGATCATTACGTCTGCAGCTGAATAATAGTATTTAATTTTTGAAATGCTAAAAGGAAGTGGCAAACTCCTAGGGAAACTCTTGGAAAAGGCTTTCTAAAAAAAATGTGGGAAGGGGTGTGTTCAGAGCAGAACTGCTCTAAATCAAGTTCATGATCCAGGAACATGCAATCATCCAAAAATGGAATATGACTTCTCTAAAATCCAAGAAAGAGGTTTTGGTCATGGAAAAACTGACCTGCATTTTAACATGGCTAATAACTTGAGAGTCTGTCCTGTGGCAAGTATCTGCAAATTTGGTCTGCTGAAGTTGCTTTTTGAAAATCTGGCACAAGTTGAAGAGATGGTTTGTAGGCAATTGGCTTTCAGGAGCTACTCCAGGGGAAAGTCATTATTAGAACCTCTACATTCTGTAAGTTTTCTGCAGCTAAAGAAAAAAGGGATCAAGATGTAGAAGTGATGAAACAGTGAGAAGTCATAGTTCTCTGGCTGAATGTTTGGGCAACAACAGATAGGAGAAAAAATATGTTTATAGAATATAGATTTTGGAAAAACCTATACATCTGTTGAACACTGGTAGAGAGGAAAATAGGGAGGAGAGGATGAAGGTAGAGTTCTAAAGGTCTGTAGGGAATTGGTTTTTGTGCAAAGCCATATGATTAAATGAGGGAGGGACAGCAAAACCATCAGGATTTCTGTTTTGGAATTATAGTTTTGACTCAAGGATCTATGTCAACGCTTCTGGTCCAATGTAAAATTGATACTGGATATCCCAACTCATTAAACAAACTCATGATTTTATTGGTAGGAAGGAGGAATTCTAATTCACTTAAGAAAATACCATGAAGAGTCCAGTGAGGTTTTAGTCCATAGTTCTGGTTAAGAAAAAGGACAGGAGCACCAAACTCTGAACAGAATTAAATGAAGTAATTTTAAACACTTCCTGACTGTAAAACAGATGATACCCTGGAGGATGTAGCACGTCATCCTGGTGTCTGACACACAATGTTAAAATTGAACATTGGGAAGTATAAGAGGACGTCAAAGATGTTTGACAACAATTGTTTTCATAGCAGATAACTTAGAGATGCATTTGGGGCTGTACACCTGTCTGATCTGAGGCTTTGTAGTAGTACTCTGTGGTGGACTGTTGGCCTCTTCTAGATCTACTAACATTGATAGGTCTGAAGGGGGTAGGTCTGACTTATCTGATCTCCTGTGTATGGACAATTTTATTGAAAGCCCTTCAGAAATCAGTGGAATGTCCTTTGACTCAACACAGCACAGATCACTAACGCCAGTACTTCAGTGCTAAAAGTGGAAGGGTTAATCCACATGCCATGTTTCCCCAAGATGTTTATCCTAGAGCAGTATAAAGGTTTTGAAAAAAAGCTGGTGTATTTGTAGATTGGCAGTGTGTGGAGTTGAAAGCTGACAACATGAACTAGAATACAAAAAAATAAAATTGGGTCCAGAGTCAGGAGGAAGAAGGAAGATACTTTTGCTAACAGAGAGATTTAAGGCTGCATGGAGCACAGCTCTCCATAAGCTTACAGAATTTCACAGCTCTCCCTTTAAAGAAGGTTTGGACATTTTAAGTTGTTTTTTTTTTTTTTTGGCAGTTTTGTTATTATTCCTACACTGCTGCATGGACTGAGCAAATCACTGCAGCAACTGACCTGATGTTATGTAGCATTTTTAGGTTTGAGGTCTGTGCCCACTGTTTCTGTTCTGGACTAGCTGTGTTTTAAAAACCTTTTCATGTTAAGCAGTGCAAGTGCTGTTAATTTTGGGGAAAGTCTTGGTGCAGGAATATAAATTATTAAACAATGAAATGACTTGCAACATTAAAAATCTAAATTCCCATGAGGAGCACTGAACCAGACTGATGAATTCCTAGAGATGATTAATGATTAGAAATGAACTCCTCAGTCATCAGTTGTGTGGGAAGAGCCTTGTGAGTGATGTCCCTGTAGCAAATACTTAGAATTTTGCAGGGCGATTTGCCAAATGGTTAAAGAAACTGTGATACTGCTCTTCCAGTCAAAAGCGAGTGTAGGCACAAATGTGGTAACTCTGATGCCTTCTTTAAGGCTTCAGTAGAAAAGAAAGGAATTCATTGCTCAAGGACATGAGCATACTCAGCATGAGAGTTGTCTCTTGAGAGTTGTGTCTTGCTTTTTATCCATATTTTGCAGAGGTGCAAGTGGTGCTGGCCTTTTTGCTAAGACACTGATTGCAAGGCTGCCAGAACAGACTGCAGTAATAAAAGTTTTGCGGAAGTAAAAATACATGCATATCCCAAGTCTGCTATTATGTAGATGCTTCTATACTGCTGCTTGTGGAGCTTTAATTTGCTAAAAGCAGCTAATACAGTGAGTTCTCATATTCTCATATCAGTTTAGTTTCTGATGTTAAAATACATGAAATTGATTTATGTTTTTACCCAGCTTTTCCCTGCCTCCAACAATCCTTTTTTTGTTTGTTTGTTTGTTTGTTTGTTTTCTTTTCATGTTGTTCATGGCCCTGCCTTATTTCTCTTCCATCTTTATGTGCCACTTACGTGTTGTGATTTCCCTGGAATCTAGGGAAAACCAATCAGCATTCACAGTCACCCCTAGACCAGTCTGTTAGAAAGCGTGTTGATGAAGAATAGCTGATGAATTCCCAGCACCAGATGTTCTGTCCACCTGCTAATAGTTCGATGAGAACTGTGCAAAAGTATATTGCTCAGTCATCTCCATGATCTAACAACATCCAGTTCATCTGCAGGTACCCTCTGCCTCAGTAGCATTATATTAAATTCTGTGCACTGTATTGTAAAGGTAACTAATTTATTTTGTATCAGGCTGTGGGAAAAATAGCTGCTTTTGTCAGTAAATCAGTCTACTACTAGCTGTTGAAAGAAAATGACTAGAAATAAAGGAGTTTATTTGCTGCTGTTTAGATTACCAACTTTCAGATAATCCAGAAATTTCAATGGCTGTTTTCAGTCTAACTGAAGTTCTTCCCCTGCACAATTGTTAAAAAAACCCACCAAAACCAAAAAAACAGAAATGCAGAGATGCACAGTTATGCTTTCATTAATTTTATTATTTCTCAAAATACAGTCACAAGTTGTTAATCTCTTGATTGTGAAATTTCATAGTTCAGGAATTCAGAAAGTTATGTTTTTGGAAGATCAGATAGTTAGCAGAATGTCAAGCTGGGACAAAATTTATCTGCAGTGCAGTACTTTGGTAGAGTGATATGATACTGCCTTGTTCTACGCAATGTTACAAAAGGGAAAACAGTGGTGTTAAATCCATGCTTGACTGGCATGTGCACAAGTGATTCCCACTGCTGGCAATCTGAGGCACCTTAGATTCCAAACTTTGTGGTGCAGAATGGAGGATGGAGTGAAGATCCCCAGGTCAGTCCTGGTCTCAACATGGTGTCTTCTCAAACATGAATTATGTTAACCAGTTTATTTCTTCTTAGCTCCCTTAGGTCCCACAGCTGATGTTATCTCTCTTTTATCATTAAAGAAGGGAGCTACCTTGCTCTCCACTGATGTGGCTGGTACCTTGGACCTAGGTAGTGCAACGTCTTCTTGGTCCTGCAAATCAGTGTAGGGAGAGCAGAGGGAGCTGCAGGAATCTAGAATTGTAGCTGGGGAGCTCACTGGCTCTAATGGGATGTGTATTCCTACAGGTGTGGAAAGAAAGGCTGCTGTGAGGTTTGATAGAAGACATTATAGCCTCAACAGTAAGCTGTTTCTGCTGAGAATGGCCACAACTAAAACATCCCTATTGCAGGCAATCTAAAAAAAATTATGACCCTACATTGTCTTTCTTTGAGAACAGCTGAAAAAAATCTAAAATGAATTCTGCTTCTGCATGCAAGAGGCCAGATTAAATTTTTCATCAAAGATATGTGGCTCCTCCAGAGCCAAATTTTTCTTTCATGCCTCCTGTCCTGTTTATCATGATGTAAAGACTTTTTCCAGAGATCCAGATCCAGAGATTTGATGGGAACACAATGAAATTCAATTCTTCGTTGTTCTTCTGAGGACTCACTCTGCTTTAATTTGATTTGCCCACTAATCTTCTAGATTAGTAGAACACAAGGTACCTGTATGAAGGGACACACTGCTTCTTCCTGCTGAAATAGGATTTTAGTACTCTGTTTATTACAGGGCTTACTGTGATATCCTTTTTATTTCTTTTAATAGGTCTGTTCAAATACACAGAACTACTAGGGGTACCATAATCTGTCAACTAAGCACCGCCAAAATAATCCAATGAAATCTTGGGTTGGAAGTCTAATTTTATGATTGGTTACATTGGTACAATTACACAGATAAAGTTTTCATCAACTGCAGCGGGAGCTGCATCTATGAGTGGATCTGAACCAGTTCCAACTTGGGGGCTGTGAATGCTGCTTGGAAATATGAGCCATATTATCCTCTTTGGCTGGCATAAATCTGGTGAAATATGAGCTGCACTTGGCCAGCACGCTGATCGCTGTTGACACAGACATCTCCTTGTTGGTCATCTGGGTTAACAGCAAAAGAAATGCTCTGCCTAGTCCTGTTCCTCACTGTGTGTCTGTTTAAGTACTTTTTGTTGATGCTCTTTCTATAAGCCCAGTCTGCAATGGTGTGGTTAGAGCAACTCTGGTTGATGGTTGTTCTTCAGTTCAAACACTAAATACAAGAGGCTTCTATGTAATTAAGCCTTTCAGCTCTGCAGTGAACTTTAAGACTGTAGAACAGTACTTGACATTGATGGTTCGTATACAGAACTGTATATGAGATTCAGCTCTTCTGCCTCATTTAATGCATTCTCAGGGCAGGGTTAAAGATATTCCTCCCAAACAATCAATTTAAAATGCACTGCCCTGTCTTGCTCCTAAAGCCCTTACAGACATCTTCACAGTAACATGATGCACTTACTGCAAATGAATTCACAACCACCACAATGAAAACATAAGGTTTTCTTCTCTGCTTCCTAGAATTGGTATCAATTAGATCAGAAGCTCTTTTTACAAGATGAGAGAGAGAGGTGTTTGGATGTTTGCAGTGTTGAATGCCTGTTGTTAATAGCTTTAGAAAGAGCTGAGGTATCTAGATATATATCTTATTTGCCAGTATTGACCTAGAGGAAAGAGCAGGCTTTAATTCTTAGAAATAATAGACAAAAGGCACACTAAAACAATGTGATAGAAAAATCCCTGAGCTGTTGCTTGGTGGGTTTTAGACAAAGAACTTGGTTGAAGTCGAGAACTATTTCTGAGGCATTTTTCTTCATGGGATATAATGTGTGTCCCCATTCAGGCACTTTTTTCTATCAGCTCCAGTTGTCTTGGTGTGGTTAGGGTCATAGATGGGATTTTCTTTGTTAGTGGCAGTGTGACTGACTTCTGTATTCTGTTTCCAGGCTGAGTTTCACATTCTGTGAGGAAGCAGCCTGTCAATCAGACTGTCCCTCATCCAGGACCAGGGCTGTCACTCAGTCCAGACCAGCCACCAAGCTCTTGAACAGGGATGTGGTGTAGAGAATCTCTGCGGTGTGCTGTTCTCCCCAGAAAGCAGCTTCACAGAAAGCACAGAGATGTGCTAGTGTTGAACACCATTAAATCCTCATCTAGAGATGCGGCTTTGGTGAAATTGAGCAGTGTTTCTATTTTTGCTGCATTCCACCCAATGCACCTTGCTTCGTAGCAAAGAAGGGTTGGGTAGCTTAAATGTAGGAAGATGAATATGAGTGCTCTTGATTTTTGGAGCAGGTGAATTGCACTGTTGACAATATTTTACTATTAGTGATAGTATTTTTTCTGTCTTGGAGATCAGCTGTGGATAACATTCCTTTGTTTTGTAGATGGTTTTAGCACTGGTTCCCGTGTACTTCAGTTGCCTTGAAGAAATCTGCTCTACTGAGTTATATATATGAATTGGGATAGTTGATTGAACATTGTATTTTTCCCATCATAACGGTATATTAGGAGGAGAGCTGTCCTGTGAATTTTGCTGAGCGCAATGCATCTGCATGTGTAAAGGCATCCTGCATGAGGTTGTTTTGTTCTCTTTCCTCTGGGTTCACTTTTATATTCTTAGTTCCTTCCCAAGAGTGTGTTTGTTCAATTTGTGCTGCATTTCTTTTTTACCTTTTCTTTTTGATATTATCAGGTTCTTTGCTAAGGGTAGGTCACTCATCTGTGATTTGGCTGATAGCATTCTACTATTTGTTTTTGTTTGAATGAGGTAGTTTTCATTCCCTAGAAGCTGCCAGTGACTGTAGCTAGATTTCTTTTAGATATAATTTTCCTGCATTATTTGTTTCCTTATAGCGTTGCCCTACTTTTTTCTAATATTAGACTTTACGGTTCATTGGATTTTTATATTATTATTATTATTATTATTATTACTATTATTATTATTACTATTATTATTATTATTATTATTGTTGATTTTTCTGCTTTGTTTTCCAGAGGATTTAATGATTCTAGGAACTCATGCTTTCTTACTAGCTCTTCTGGCCAAGTGCTATATTTCTTTCTCTTTAAAAACTCAGTGCTGTTGTGTTCTTCCTTTAATTTCTTTTTTGGCTTATCAGTCCAGAATAATCTAGACATATTTCCTCATAACTGGGGTATCTGTTTTGTAAAGGAAGGGATTTATTTTAATTACTCCTTGTTCCTAAGTAAGTATTCATCATTTCTTTGCATTTCTTTGGGGCAACAAAATTGCCATCTCCTGTATTGTCCTGAAACACTTTTTCCTGTACAGGTTTGTTATTTCAGTGGCAAGGAAGGTTGCAGGACAGAAGATAATACTTTAGGGTTCTCTGATGTTCTCCTGAGATTTGGGTTTCTTGTACATAAAATATTGGTGCAGTTGTGAATTCATTTTTACTTTGCTCTTCTGCTTTTCTTCTTGATTTGATGGTGTGCTTGGTGATTTGGAGTAAGAGGATGGATACTCAAGTTTGAAACAAGCATCACACAAGCCTAAAAATGTTAATGCAAGCACATTGTTTCTTCAGCCTTAACTCTCCTCTTCAAGGAGCAATGCTAACAGCTGATTTGTGATGCTACAGCCTCTCTGAGCTGAAGAAAACACATATTAATAGTGCAGACATGTGCTAGATTGTGTATCAGCAGGGGCTGACGTGGATCAATAGTTCCCTACCTTTCTGCATTGCCTAGATGTTTCTGAGGTGAAAACACACAGACAATGCATGGACTACTGTAGTTCAGCAGAAGTTGGGGACACATTCCCTGCACATCTGTTCTGAACATGTGTGTGCTTCAAAATCTGGGCAGGAGTTTGGGGCCATCTCTGCTTTGGACCCTGTGTGTATGTGAGTTACTGAAGTGGTTGTGAAAGGCTTTCAAGGTGTGTAGGTGTGATTTGGGAGTTCTCTTACTAATAAATTTGATAGCTTGCTCTTGAAAAGCAACTGTTTACAATGAAACTTTAGTTTTGTGGCTTTTGCTTTTGAAGCATAGCTCTAAACTTTCATCCTTAAGTATTCTCAGAAAAATAGTTGTTAAAAAACTGCATGAGGATGGAATCAAACTCTTCCAGGTGTCTGTGACTGATGTTATTGTTAGTATTATTTAACTTAAACTTTGAAATCTGCCTGAGTGGCCTTCTCAGAATAGCCATTTCTCCTTGTCATCATTAGAAATTAGTCTCTTGCTATTGCTAAGGAATGGGGTAAGGTTTGTTGGGATCTTTTGGCTCATTGTTTGAGGGTAAAGGTAATGAAAGAGTAAAAAGGCAGGGAGCCAGAAATATTTATTGTCTGAAACCAGTATCTTTCCTGAAATAATAGTTTCAATAAAGCTGTCTTTTCTCATTTCCAGAATTCAATTTAAATAATACTACTACGGATAAAGCTGTTCATCTGGAGATTAGGCCAGTTGTCTGAGATGTGGGGAAATTCAGGTCCATACAAGTTCACTGCCTGAATTAGACTATGTATTTCCCATCTCCCAGGTGAGTACTTTCATTTCATGGAAATGCTTCATAACTGAAAACATTGATCTTGTATGGCAATTTTTAATTTCAGCTTCCAAAGAACTTCTCAATGCCAGACAAGTTTCACAATTCCTGTTGTTTTGGGAGACAACTGAAGTACCAAGCAGACAGCATGCCTTGCTACACTTGTACAGGATGTAGGACTAGAGCCAATGTCTCTTAGATATCCACTTGTGTCCCTAAATACCTTCAATTTTCTCACAGTTATTTCTATACACAGTAATAATAACAGGCTCTTCAGCGGAAATCGTCTCACTTATTCAGTGTTATTATTTATGAACAGGAATATTTGTAGGCATATCTTGCTTTGGATGATTTCTATTACCTCTCATGGCAAGAAGGATGCTTGATTTGAAGATAAAATGTATGTATGGAAGGCAAGGTCCCTGATCTAGTTCTGACTGATGTACTTTTTCAGTTTTGTCTGAGCGGTTATTCCTGTGCCTTAGTTTCAGCAGTTCTGATGAATAAACTGTAAACAAGGTCTGGCTCAATCAGTGCTGTGGGGCTGAAAACAAAATAACTCTATAATGTGAAAAAGTGCTCTCATGAAGAAATTACTATCACAGAGCAAACAATGCCAGAGTTCTGTTCCTAGACTTGTTGTGAGGCATTGGGAAACTCAGATGTAATTACTACCCTGCCTCAAAGGGATAACTATGTGAAGATAAATATATTAAGACTTAAATGATCTGTGATGGTAGAAATGGTTGGCCATGGAAAGCCTACATGGAATTTGATACTAACCTTTTGTCAGCTCTTGAATTTGATTAAACGGATACCATTTTGCTTAGCATAAAAGTCCCAATTCTAATGTATTTTTCCCTTAAAAAGGAGACTGTACCTCATATTTATAGATTAAATCTGAAAAACATGTTCAAAGTAGCTTGGATATTTAAATGTGAAAATATGCCTTTTTTAATTACTTTTTTTTTTCAATTGCATTCTTTGGAACTGACTCATAGATGTATTCTTAATGCTTGAGTTTGGCAATCTTCTACTAGCTGAATTGTCATCCGAAGGTAAAATCAAAATAATATTATAACTCTTAAACCAGGAAAAGAACATTTTATACAACAAAACAAGGTTAAAACTGATCTCTTGCTAAATGGGATAGAAAGAGAGTTGGATGTCACTCTTTTCTGAAATTTCTTGGCGGAGTTTGAAACCACTTTTTGATGTGTTCATAAGTTAACTACTGTGGAATTAGTCCCTGGTGCAAAGCTAGACTATTTCAATATGTGGTAAGAATAGAGAGAATTCATTTTCTTAACCTCATTTATCTCAGCAGTCCCCCAGTCTGAGATGCATCCTGAGGATGGCTCTCTGATGTAAATAATTACTTACTAATATGTTTGAATTAACAAGAAAAACTGAGCAGCTACTGAAATTCTGGATGCAATAGGCTGAATGCTAGTTTTAGCTCTGAAGTTCGGGTTATAACATGCTCTCCTGAAAGTCAGAGTTCCCCTTTTGGGGGCTGATTTTACTATTTGGGATATGTAGACTCTTATTCTCCTTGATTGCGGGATATTCTTGGAGAAATGATGCAAGAAACTATCTGGGTGTGACAAAGGACAGACACGGCAGAGTTTCCAATTTCCTCCTCTAGCAGCCACACTTCCAGTTGCTAGATGTGCTTCTGCTGTTGAGGTTTTGTATGAAGTACCTCAGCACCCTCAGAGCTGTCACTTTTCTTCAGAGCAGTAACAGACCCCAAGGGGTGACTGCACTTAGGACAGAGCCTAAGTGGAAGCAAAGTTGGGTCAAAGGGGAACTTATGGCGAGGGACAACTTTCTTTTCCCTCTATGACAGGTGAACTGTAGTGTCTGAGGGATTACTGGTTTGCAATGAATGCTGATTAAAAGAAATGGAGCCTATAGCTTTCCTCCAACTTTCTGGTTTGTGAAGACACCTATGTATTACACACTCCATAAAATATTGCAATGTGAGTGATGATACCTTTGTATATATGATTTGAATAATGAACAGAATATGATTTCCAAGTTGCAGCTCCTCAGTGTTGCTGTAGTCCAAAGCAATTAAAAATTGGGCTTGCATTCTTAACTCCCATGTATCTTCGAATGAAATGTCAAAGGGCTGGAATCTGTTAAAATGCAACTCACCGCTTGGATCATGTGCCTTTGGGGGAAAAAGTCCACATTGGGCTGAGCATGGCATTTCACTCCAAAGGATACCTCCCAGCCCCAGAACAATGAGGGAGGTTATGGTTCAGAACAGTGAGATGAAATGAAAGGGCTCTTTACCAGAAGGATTGCCCACTTTCCAAAGCGTACTTAGTTACTCAAAAAGGCTGCCTGGGAACTTTTTTTTAAAACTTCTACAAAGGGAATCTGGGTTTATCTCCATCTGTGTGTTGTTCTTGCTTTCCAAAGCTGAAAGTCTGTTCCTTTGAAGGCAGAACTTTGGTTATTCCCCTCAGTCTGAGAGAAGGAAGTTATTAGGAAAAATATCTTTTCTGAAAGGGTTGTCAGGTGTTGGAAGAGGCTGCCCAGGGGAGTGGTTGAGTCACCACCCCTGGAGGTATTCAAAAAGCGTGTAAACAAGGCACTTCAGGACATGGTTTAGTGGGCATGGTTGACGGTTGGACTTGATGATCTTAAAGGTCTTTTCCAACCTAAACGAGTCTATGATTCTATGATTCTATTACCTGAACTAATACAAACCTGTGTCTATAGATTCACAGCACTGGGATCATTCCTAGATGTCTGAAACCCATTAAGTGCAAAGGTCGTGTGTGCATGTACTGCAAAATCAAAAGTGCATCAGAACTAGATGGCTTATTGCTCTGTTGAATAATGTTCAGCTGCTGTTTCAAAATTAGACTATTGTATATATTAAAGATCTTCTGTAAGTATTTTAGAGGAACATAAACATCCTCCCTACATTGTGTTTGTTCGTTTAGAATAACTAAATGAAAGTACATGTCTGAATCGTGGTTCATACTGATATGTTTGGAAATTTATTTCTCAGCTGAAAGCAATAATGAAGTCTATGCACTACCTAAATCCTGATTAAGCCCAGTGGCACCAGCCAGAAACAACCATCTTCATTTAGGCTTTATCAGTCTACAGGTACTTGACTGATTTATGCTATGGCAACTGAGGACAGAATTTGGCCATTTAACTAAGAAAAATGGAACTTCTTTTTAGAGTGTATACATAATCATATTTTAGGGCAATGGACTAGAGGAATAACAGACTAACAACAGTGCACTGAAAGTAGCTGAGATTGTGGAGCTTGGACACCTGGAATGCTTTCACTGAATTTCTCTCCCTTGCAGTAAGGGAGTCCAGCAATAAGACTAAAAACCACAGAACAGTGTCTCTTGGTATTTCCCTTCATTGTTATTTCAGCCCCATGTTATGGACACACAAATAGTTCCAAGGGGAATTATTATTGTTATAATTAATGTTATCTACCAAATTAATATTTTTAGAAAGCTAAGCACAATAGGGATAACTGGATGACTGCTCAATTTGAAGGTAATATATGCAACTATATGAACTTGGCAATGCTGAATGTAGGTGATGTCCCCTGATCTCACAGCTGGGTCTTGTAATATGTCTATTTCATATAACATCTGTTTTCTATTATATTAAGTGTATTTTAGCTACCTAACTCTTTCTACTGTTTCCAGTTGTAAAAGTGTTACTTTTACAAATAAAACAGTTTCAATAGGCATGTCTCTACTGAGCAATGAATCTTGATCTCTAGGGAACTGGAAATGAGCCTTACCAACACTGACAAAGTTTGAGTGAATAACAGTGCTCTGTCTGTTTGCAGAGTGCTGAAGATAATTGCTTCCTTTCTCTGGACAAGGACAGCTTTCTTTAGTCCTAGATCTCTTGCTCTGCTCTCTTCTGCACCTGCTGTGTTTTCTACCCACTTACCACTTCAACAATGACCTTGATTTATAGCAGTGTAACCCAGTGATCCTTCTGCAAAGGACAGGGAAGTGTATAATATTCCAGTCATTGTTATATATCATAACTAGTGAATGTTGCAAGGAAGTGAAATTGGGACCAAATCATATTAATGGGTAAATATATAGCTTTTCACACATTCAGTCCAAGTATTAGGCACTGGTAGTATCTTTTCAGGATACCTGTCTCATGTCAGTGGGTGAGTTCTTCATCCGTAGAGGGCAGTGACAGTTTTGTCAGTTTTCAGTTTTAGCCAGAATGTTAATGGTTTTATGAAGAGAGCTTATGGAGTCCTCTGAAGAAGCCTAACACATCCCATGTTGTTTATAATTTTTGTACCATGTGTACAGAGCAAGCAAGCAAGCCTCCTAGTAATTCTAGTGATTTCTAACCTGCCTGTGTATGGACAAACATTGTAGAAATGATCTGTCTTTATAAATATATTTGCACATAGGGAGAGCAGAATAAGGCTCTCAAAACTTGAATAATATGACAGAAATCCATTTAAATAGGAACATACCCTCTGTTGCTGTTAGTCTGCTGAACAGTCTGGTATCTTTCCTCAGTCATTAAGTCATCTTTTAACAAGGTGATGAAGGACTTTGATGTTACTGCCTTTTCTTGGCAGCTTAACTACCCGAGAAAACTGAATAAAGTTAACTGCAAGCTCATGCACAGTAGAGGTGCAACAGAAGTAAACTCACTTCACAAAATTTATAACTTTGACTATTTCCAGTATCACTTGTTGCCTGCATACTGGAATTACTGGGCTAAGCCTCTGTGTCCCATGCTAGGAAGAGGACTGTATAAGATCAGTCAAATGCATTCCTACTGACTTTTAAAATGTATAATCTTAACGTATGTTTGTTTGGAATCTGCATTTGTACACTATGAAGAGGGATGTACTCTGCACATCCCACATGGTAGTCAATTTAAACTCTTATCTATTTAAAACAAATAATAAAGAAAAAAGATTTACAACTGTTGACCAAAATTCTTATGGCTGTCTTGGAAATTCCTGCTCTCCTGGGGTTACAGAGGAGGGAAAGCAGACACAGGCAGTGTGTCTGCCACAGATTGCTTTTACACTGCAAGTCTTTCCAGCAGAGACAGATGCTTGCTGTGCAAATAACACCCACCACAATGGGAAGCCTGCTCTGTTTGAGGTCTCTCAGCACCTCCACAACCCATTTAAATTCTCAGGTCCACTCCAGGTCCTTATAGACTGAGGGGGTGGCCTCCTCTGTTTGGTGCAAGCTGGGCATCACCCTTTTTCCCATGGTATGGCAAGTTCGTTTCTCATTTGCAGATGTGCAAGGAGTTATATTTCAAGGAAAAGGCATCAAGGATGAAAAAGATACCATTTATGCTGGGATTGATCCTTGTCTATTTTGGACTCTGAGCATCTTTCACATTTTAAGGTAGTAAAAGGAGTGTCAGAGTGGAAACGAGTAGCAGGCTGAGAAGAGGTGAGGAGGTGAGGTAGATAAATATGTATGAATATGTATTTTATCTTGCTATAGAATTCACATCTGTGGTATAACATAGTGGAATACAGCTCATGGACAGCCTTGTTTTCTTTAAGTCTCATACGGCCTAGGGCAGTATTGTTATTACTTTGCTATGCAGGAATCACAGCCATAAATCACCGTCAAAACAAAAATGGATAAGCAGACATGCTTTGGGAGGTGAGCTGTTTAACACTGGGGCTCTTTTTAAACTTGTCTTCTCTGACTTAATTAAAACAGCTACTACAGAGCTATTCTATTTGGCCTAAACTTCATTTTCCATGACACTGAATGCATGACTACTATGATATGCACTGACATCCCAGAGAGTGAACTAAGAATATCCTATGCAAAAAACATTAAATAATTACAGCTAGAATTAAGGAACCAGTGTTTCCAAGTTGGTACTAGAACTAATCTCTGTCTTTGGTGATTCTGGCCCCACAGAGAGTGATCTGCAGTATGCAATGAGAGGTGAAATTAGAATTCTGTAAAGATTTGGGGGAGAGCATGGATCTTAGCAGGCTAAGTACTTCCATGAATTCAGCTGTACTACTTAGTTCCTATTCTATTTTAGATGTCAGATATTTGGTTTGGATCCAGCTTATTTAAACTGAAACTGTATCCACAGCTATCCTTTTATTTCCACACTTGATTAGTGGTACCACAGTTAAAAAAGATTGTTTCCCCAGGTCACAGCCAGCAAAGTTTATGAAAACCTCATGGATGAAATGTTCTGTTGTGCATCTGTCAAAATCCATGGTGTTCTGAGTTGCAACAAGGACTGACTTTGGTCAATGAAAGAAAAGACGATGACAAATAGACCATTAATCATTATTAGTTTTATACAGTCTTTTCTTAAATTCAAGATTCAGTGCCAATCCCATGTCTTCAAGGAGACACAAATTACTTATATGATTTTATGTTGGATTTATTCTTTCTGATATGCTTATGAAGCTGTTCACTGAAAGATGCCATTGGAATAAGAACTTTAAAAGGATAAGTGACTGGCTGGACACTGGATATCACCACCCTGTTAATATAATTGTAGGCATTTTTACTCCATTTACAAACTTGCATTATATTTTACATCCCAGGTCAAAAATTGTTTATGTACTTTACAGATAAACCTTCTAAACTTTAGTTTGTCTAAATTAATTGTACCTCAAAAAGGCAGCAAGATAGCCTACTTGTCCTAAATTCTAATTCTCTGTAATAATTTCATATTTTTAATGGAACAGCCCAGGAAAAGACTGGAAAAATCTGAAGAGCTCATGTTATCAGTCACACAGATGGGCTCAGAATATTATGCAGACAAATTACATGCTGCCTGCTCAGGTCAACAGATTGCCCATTAAGGATAGATAATCTGATAATGATTTAGGATGCATTTGTGGGCAGAGCAGAAGTTCTGGCCAAAGGTGTTCCCACTGAGTTGGAATAATACCAGTGGATGGTAATTTATCATCTAGAGCCCATAGAACTGAACTGCAGCTAGCTAGTTGGATATACAACCTCAACCTACCATGCCAGAAATGGGCAGCTGTATAAAAGCCACTGCTGAATTATACTCTGAGGATGCTTTGTGTTGGCTCTTTTCCATAGTGAGAATTGTGAAGGGCATGCAGTAAGTGTGCCACATCACCATAAAGTCAGATTTGTACTTTTTACTTTGACCTCTTCTTTTTCTGCAAACTAGATATTAGCACTCATGCTGATGATGCTTGCCATTCCAATCCAGGTGGCTAATATTTGGTTATTTGATGTTAGAGCCAAATAAGATATTGCCTTTTAAACACAGAAGGCACAAAACAAGGGAGCATACCACTATCTAGCCTTAAAATCCAGCTCCAGTTCTTACTCCAGCTCCTGACTTTAATCTGTGTTCTTGATATATAGCACTTGAGAAGGTGGTTAGTAGGTTGCATTGAGCTAAGTAATGAAGTCAATAAAGAAATTCTCTTTGGCTCACTTACTTTATATTAGCAAATATCTTTATTTCTGTTTTCTCTGCTTATTTCATTAAGTGTTATCTGAACTGACAAAGAGAGGTATGGTATTTTATGTTGTGTATTTCTAATGCTTGTAAGACCTTTGCACTAAGTGTCCTGATTTATGCATTACTATCTAATATGAATAGTTATTAAAGTCCTTTTCTGTGTTGAAACTGATTTAGGTAAGTCATTATCCCAGAATGCTTCGCAGTGACAGTTTTGCTACCATCATGGTGTTAGCTGTTGCTGGCAGCATGTATTTAAAAAGACTGTTCAAAATGAATTCTGAAGATGTTTCCCAAGCATGTACTCTGTACTGGGGACAAAAGATGGCTTTGAAACTGCATTTCCTTTTGGCAAGCTCTCTTCAAAAGGTAATAGGAAACTGCTAGAAATATTTTGATTTTTACGGTATGACAGTAATGGGATGTATATTTGGGGTCTTTGAAAAGGAGTTGCGATCTGCAATAGGAATGCTGCAGCACTGAACTATGCCAGGATTGGTAATGGATCTGTGGATGCTTTCTTCCATTTACTAATGACAATAAAATAACTGGTCAGTTTGGTCTTCTAAGACTTTTATTCTTCATACAAAATAACTAATAGTCAGGAATTCCAAAATTTCAAAGAGATTCAGACATTATTTTATTAACTGCACATCAATAATGCTTACGAGCCTCTGATTAGATCAGGATGCCTATGGGCTTGGTACTATACTTTCGTCTTCCCTGACAACCTAAATAAGAACAAAAATAGAAAATATTGCCCCTTTATACTGTCCCATTGGCATAATCTGAAATATTTTACAATATTTTATATGCAAAAACATTTAAAACCCCCTATAAATCAAACAGACAATAATATCATAGTCTGGCTGGGAGAATTAAAACAATGAAATAAAGAATGAAAGTGAAAAAAGACTTGCTGGCATCCAGGGGCTTGTGACTATCCCATGTAAAGATTCACTTGTCTAGACCTACTCTGGGTGTCTGGATCCTTGAAACATCCAATGTAATTTAGATAAGAGATCTGAACAAACACAGCTTGTTTTGTTTCTAAGGCTGTATTCAGATTCTCAGCAGGAGCTCTGACTTACTACGGCTAGACTGCTTCTTGCAGGCAAGCTAACTTGTTTTCTGTACACTCAGTGGCAGAGTGCAATGTAGATGTGATGCTGAGACCACAGGAATCCTTGCCACAAAATTTGTGCCAAGATTCTTGAAAGTTCAGTTGTACAATTAAAAATTATTGTTTCTGTCGTGGTTTCTACCTGCCTGCTGAAGGGTGGTGATGGACTTGATAACCAGTGTTAGATGTCTGCAACTGAGAAGTAAATTGCCTTAGTTTTATGACTAATAAGCAATGAACTGTTACGCTGCAAGAATAAAATCGCTTTTGTATATGTAGGCTTACGCAAGCTATTCTTTTTGCACATCGTATTTTGTTCAATATACACAATATGTTTAAGCAGAGCACAATATAAGTGCCTATTTTTCAAAGTAGCACCTGTCCTTCTCATTTTTTTCAAAGTATTGATGCCTTTTTCTTTTTTTTAATATTAAATATAAAGGTAACAATTGTAGAGCTCCTTCTAAAGCGTGAGACAAATCAGAAAATCTGTAAGAAAGCCAGGTATGATACTCAGCCAGGAGACGCTCTTCATAGCTTTGGGACTGGGAATTTATGACACTAAACAGTCTCACATGAATTGTTTCTCTAAAGAAATTCTATCTCTGAGAATAAGGCAGACAGAAGACAACATTTAAGCTGACCTTCCAAGAAAACAAATTTTGTTTTTATTATTTTAACAAGAGCTACAGATGTTTATCTGGGCATCTGCTAAATTTACCCTGATTTTGAAGTTTGATACAACAACTGAATGCTCAGTACATTAATATGAATTATTAATAGGTTTTTAAAAATAAAAAGGAAGTTTTGACCCATCCTGGGTGGTCAAAGGCTGTAAACCCCTGACCTATGCTTCATCAGATTGTGAATCCAAGAAAGCATTATTGTAATGTTAATGGCATTGCCTCAGTTTAAAATGTTAGTGTCTGTGGGTAGGGGTTACTTATTTCATATTGGTGTAAAATTTGCAAATTGTGGCACCTTTCAGAAGCTGCATAAAAGCTAATCGGTGGCCTGGAGAATCATGCAGATGCTTGTAAACATGAGTCATTCTGGGTCATAGTAACTGAGACTATGAATAAATGAATGTTAACCATTTTTTTTCCAAAATCTGCCTGTTTAGAAAGGAAGAAGCCCTTCAGCCCTTCTTGCAATCACAGCATTCCAGTCACCTTATAAATAAAATACCGATCTAAAATTGGGTTAAAACACTGTAAAGCTTCCCACATTTTATATAAAGCCATGCATTAGCTAGATGCATTTAGTTCTGCAACCCCGTGAATTGTTTTATCCGCAGCAAACATATTAATGAAATTCAGGTGTCTTAGACATTTCTGTGTGGGCGTTCCATTGGCTGTCCATGGACCTACTGCAAATCGCATAGGTCCCAAGGGGAGTGAGTGAATGTGGCAAAGCTTGGTACAGCTAATGAAGTTACTGCCTCCAATTGTCCTTATTACTGCTGCACAGGGGATGGGGCTGTTCATGGATTATCTCTGTCACTCTAAGTACATTAAAGGTAAATTGGCTTCTTAAAGCCTGAGGCTAATGAGTCATTGGGCCACCTCACCTCACTGATGGAAGGGGCAATGAAGCTGGAAGCACTGACCTGGTCAATGCTATTGTTCCTGCTTTCACCTAATCAGCTGGAATACAAAGAATAATTTACCAGAGCAGCATGGGGCTCATCATTGTACAAGCAAACAGCCTCAGTCTTTGTCCTGCTTCATGGTTGAGACTGTAACCTTGCTGACCTCACAACTATTGTAGCCTAGCGAGTCTGACACTGATTAAAATTTAGAAACATCTCCCATATCTTTTAAAAATTTTACTGATCCTGTCTTACAAAGTGCATACTAATAGGCTCAGTGTCAGTTTCATGTTTGGATTTTTTTTACTTTGATTTACCACTGGAGGTTTAGAGATTGTGTAATTTAAAAAAGGGAGAAAGGGAAAAAAAGAAAAAAATACACATATGCCTAAAAATTCTATAGTTCACACAACTGAACTGGCGTTCAAAGTCCCAGTCATTATGGCTGCTTGGTTTAATCATTAAGGGTAACAGCCCCCTCTTCCATTCTGTCCCAAATGAATTCTGTCTCAGAAAAGTCTCAGATTGCAGAAACCTGTGCAATTAGCACTCAGCAAAGAGCATGACAACAGTAGGAAAAGGCATAAGGACAGATCACTAGCTGACTAGTTGATATATTCCCGCTGAGAATCTGCTGCAGAAACAGATCAACAGCCTACACCATTTTTCTATGAGGAAGGCCTCTGCTAATACCTATGTGAACAGTAGTCTTATGGCACTTTTCCTGAGTAAGGACTACACTGATTAGCTCTGCTTCTGGTTTTCCCCAGTTCAGAGCAAGGACTTTATAGCAGCTGACAAGTGGTGGAGCACTATCTGGGTTGGGGTGGATGTACAGCATGGAAAGAAAACATACCTCCTGCACCAGAAACAAAGCAGATACATCCTTAGGTTCACTGGAGGGCAACTGGTCAGCTTCCAATGAACCTGAGCCACTGTACACATAATTGGATAACATACTATATTTGTTGCTGAAGCTGAAGTTACACTATTATTAATATGGGTCAGGAAATATCTGCTCCCTCTCCCTGCTAAAAGGCAAAAGTACTTAATTTTGGGATATGTTTGTTAGCTCCTCATTTCCAAGGGATTCATGATGGATTTAGTGGGATGCTAAATGTCTTGATTTATCCTCTGGGGTTAATTAAACTTAATTTCAAACACAGATTTGAAGACGACAGGCCAGATCTCTGAAGGACACATGCCTTCTGTTCCCTCAATTAGTGTGAATGCATGTTAATTGACATTTTGGTAATACCTCCTAGATCTGCTATTTTAAGGTGAAGCACAGAATTGTCTTTGCAATGTTGCCTGACAGGCCCTTTCAACTTATCAACTCAATGTGTCTATTCTGGAGTGAGAGCTTTGTTTTGTTTGGGTTTTTTTTTTTTCCCCCGGCACTTAGTGGCTGAACCTTAAAAATAAGGATTAAAGGTGGTAAAAATAGAAGATTACTCAATTATTATATAACAAATATGACAAATTCCAACTTTAGAGGAATCCAAAAAAGGGTGGGAACAAGCAGAAGAAAAATAAAGAATTTCAAGGAAATATAGTTCAGTTCTCATCAGGCTTCTTCGAAAAGCAAAGGAGTTCATGAGAAAGAACAATTTCTAATTTTTGAATACCACAGGATAACCAGTCATAACTCTTAAATTAATTTAGAGCCAAAGAAAGGGATTCATGTGTTAGTACATCTGTGCGTTGTAGATTTATTAATCTGATTCACCAGTAGTTGTAGAAGCTAGTTTGAATTTGAAGGAACAAGTAAGATCAGAGGAAGTTTGGATGACGTAGAATTTTTTCTCCTTTGCTGGGAAATTTTTACTTTACAAATATGATAACAGAGCATGAATATGCCTTGGACCAAAACAACTCTGAAGCAATTTTTCCTTCTAGTGCCTTCTACTAGATGACTTTGCAATATGAACAACATCCAGTTTTTAATGAAATAACTTTAATTAAGTAAAAAAATTCCAACTTTTGAAATCATGTTCTCCTCTTTCCACTAGGCCAAAGGGAGGCTTAATAATCAGAGAATTCTTTCTTTTTGTAGTGAACTGTAATTTTTTCTCCTTCCTTTACTTTGCCCCTCCCCTTTGTTGGAAAAGGAGTGATCATTATTGAAAAAAATGGGAGAATGATCAGGGGAGAAAACTACCTAGCTGAAATTTTATTTTGAAAGAGAAAGCAATTCTTTTGCTCCACATTGTATTTATTTTTCTTTAACAATTGTCATTGGAAAAACATGGAGCTTTGAATATTGAGCAAAATGTGAAGCTTTTTCCCTCTGAAACATGCCACTGAATTCCTCCCTTTTCCTTTGCCCTTCATCAGCTCTAGTTAATGTGCAAGCTATCTTGATGTTGTAGTATGATTATGAAGGAGTGGTCTAAATATTTATTAGAGACTTTAAATTTAGTCTTATACTTTCCTGTTCAACTCCTCAAGTCTCACTTATCAGCTGCCTGTCTCTCTCGAAAAAGCTCTGAAAGAAGTAAGCAAAGGAGAGCACGAGAAATGGCTTCCAGGACCACGCGGTGCCAAGCAGGCATATGTGGGCTTCTTTTAAAAATTGTTCTTGAATTTTAAGGCCTCATAACTTCTGAAGGTTCCCCCTTGTTTCTGGAAATGAGTCACAGTTACTGCCCCTGTGCTCCTTCTCTGAAAACTGAATCATTTGTGGGGATGTCTGCTTGGACAGAGGGGAGGTTTCATGCTTAAGGCTGAGATGGAACAAGGGGAGCTCACTGCTACCAGGCTGGAGGTGGCATTCCCTGTTCCACCCCGCACCAGCTCCCTGGAATTGTGCTCCTGCTGCTCCCTGTGTGCTGTCTCTGGAGCTTGTCTGGTCTGATTGAGCCAGGTCTGCTCTATAACTCCAACAGAATTATTCATTTAATGGGGGTAGATGTTTTTTTCCTGCCCTTAGTGAGCACTACCAGCTCATGGCAAGGACAGCATAAGCACAAGGCAGCACTTGAACATGGAGGAGATGGGAGTCCTGACTGCTTCTTTCAGCAATCCCCTAGATTTGAGTAGATTAGCTGTAGCATAACTCTTACTTTTTAAATTAGCATATTAAAACAGTCACTGTTATTTTCTTTAAAACTGAAACAGTTTTGGAAGGTGATCAATAGGAGCAGAGACGTATCAGCTAGTCCAAATGCAAAAGTAATAATGACAAAACTGCGCTTTTTCTACAGCCACCTTCACATCTCTCCCATGTTAATTAAGATTTCAATACTCTTGCCATTTAACTGAGGTATGAGAATATGAAGAATCTTGCCCAAGGTCACATAGCAAGGAACTAGTGGCTCCCAGGAGTCTCTGTCTTGCAACAGCGAACTTCCCTGCTGGAGTTAGAGGAAACAACAGTGCTGCTTAATTGAATTGGCATTCTGTGCCCCATTCTGTTCCCTGGAAACTGCAGAAGTCTAGTATCAGTAAAGGCAAAATATTCCTGCTCTCTGATCCAGGATTTGATTTGAACCAGATGCCCTTTTTGGTCCCTAATGAAGGCTCATTCCCTTTGGGAGTAACTCCTTGGCATATAAAAAATTCTTCTGGAGGAAATGCTACTGGGCTTGGCAGGTCCCAAGAGGAAGCTAAAAAGAGAGAGAGAGAGTGAGAGGTGACATTTCAAAGCCAGACTGTCTTGGGAACCTTTTCTACCCTGAAGCTGAAGCCTCCATCATCTGAAATTTGGCATCCTTGGGCGCTGCTGGTGGTGTTTATTTATTTTTGATTGCTATTTTATGTTTTAAATTGCAGAAATGGGAAGTACTTTGCAGATTATCCATGAGAAATTGTCTCTTTTCCTAGGCACTGCCCAAGAAGCAGGTTTGTTGTTTTATTTTCTTTTTTAATGTGACTGTTGGCTGTCATTGTTGATCTTTCACTGGCGACCTTTCAGTCCCAGTACTCCCTCCAATCTGCAGTTAGTTAACTGTGAATATATTTAATTAAAGCTGTGTCTCACAGCAGGGGAGGTATTAGCAGTCTGTATATCATTAGGGTTTTTTTTGTTTTTATTAGTCTTAGAGTGTTTTAGGACTCTCACTATGAAAATATCATGACATCCCCATCTGCTTTCTCTTGACAGAAGCTGTAGCCAGCTACAAAATGTAGACTTTGTGCAGTCTGTGAGCTGACAGAAAACTGTTCCCTCATCAACCTTGTCTTAATTGTAAAGCACTGTGACTGCAGTCATGCTTTAGGTTTGTGTCACCAGATTTTGTACAACCTCATGTAAAATACTTCAGTGATGAAAGTTATAGTAACACCTGTCAATGACTTGTGCCAGTGCAGTCAACAGAAAATGGGAAAGAGGGATTATGAAACAGAGAAAAAGACAGAGAGAGATTTGGAGCTACCAACCAAAAAACATCAATATTACCATATAAGCTAATAAGGGGAAAAAAGATTTTCTTTGGAGATGTAATTACCTGACAGGACTTCATTTGCTTCTCACTCATCTGCCCCCCTCTCTTCCAAACACACTCAAGCAGTTGCCATTGGTATTCCCTGGGTGGGGGTTGAACGTCTACCTGCTGGTTCAGGCCATGTTCTTCCACCTGTAAATCCCAGAATCCTTCAAAACCCAAATATGCATCCCCTGTCATTATAGCTTCTGTCTATCTTCTGCTGCATTGTCAACAAACCAGAAAACATTGTCACAATATTTTCACCTTGTACTACCTTTGGTAAGATTCTCTTGGCAGTAAGAACTTAAGCCAGCCCCTACATTTACTGGCCATTTAGAAATGGCATCAAATGTGCTTGCAACTTGAGAAAGAGAAAGTGGCAGAAGACTTAAGTGACTGTTAGAAATTGTCATTGATTTTGATGTTTTAAAACTTTCATTCTGTCTAGATGCATTGCTATGCAGCAGGTCTCTGATAGGAGATCACTTAATATAGTAAGACAAGTAGGTTTCTTTACAGGTTGTATCTGAGCGCAATGGCAATTCAAATTGGTCAAATTGGTGCAAAAATGAAGTAAAACTTTGATAAATCACAGCTTTGTTTTATTTAGGGGCAGGGCAGTCATAGTCTAATGAAAATCATAAACTCTTGTCTGAGGCTACAGGCTTGCCATCATAATTTTACAAATTATTGTCATCATATTTTCATAGTGAGAGTCCTAAAACACTCTAAGACTAATAAAAACAGTAAAGGGTTTCTTCTGTCTGCTGGATGCCTGCAGGAATGGGGGGCTATAAAGAGGTCAAAGTCAAGAAATTATTCATGCAGATATATTATATCCAGGCTCTTTCTCAAGTTCATGTTGTTCATCCTTTCCCTTTCTAGGGCTTCATTTTGTCAAATCCAAGCAGTGACTGGGAGTAGGGTAGGTACTGCTTTGCAAGATGGTTTGAGTGTACCAGCAGGCCTTAATTATCATGCCTGACCTTACCTTGGGACCTCCACTCCATGCACCCTCTGTCCATTTCTCCAGGAGCTCTGCTTAAGCTTAAGCTGTGTCTTTATGATGTGCCTGAGCTATACCATATGCGTACATTTCTAGCCCTGTCTCTTGTCTGGATTTAGGACCTATCTTGTTGACTTGTCTTGAGTCTTGTCTCCAACCTGTCTCTTGCTGCTCTGGACCCCTTAGGTACATGCTGGACTGGATTCATCACCTTCCCTTGTCTGGGACTGCTGATGGATCCTGTTATCAGCATCCTGCTCTGGTGAGATATGTGGGACTTGAACCATGCTTCTGCTGCAGCCACCTGCAGCTCCCAGCTCATCCTCCCTTGTGCAGTATCCCTGCTCATGCTGCTCCGTGACATGGAAAACATTTGTTTTCCTTTTTGCAGAAATTCTAGGTAGGAGCTTAAGTATTATCTTACAAACAGCCAGAACTCAAGTTTCGTTCAATCCATATCTTGATTAAACTAGTTATGAAAACTAAAATTGCCAGAACTGAAGTAGAAGCTAATCTCAAAGTGCTTAGCATCTAAGGGAGAAAGTGTATGTCTGGGGAGAATCAGATATATTTCATTCCAGAATTCTGATTTCATTAAAAATGACTGTATTAGTGAGGATTATTGCCAGATGGTGGGGGAAGAAGGGGAGACATGAGAGAGGGACATTATATGTAACTTTTAGAGAGGATTAAACAATTTGAACATGTTAGACTGAGTTGGTTATAAGACTTTACAATGTAATTTGAAGAAGAAAATCCTTTACCAATGGGATGGTGTGTGAGAAATGGAGAAAAAGCAATGTGAATTTCCCAAGAGCAAGCAATATTCAGTAACCCAACTATTTGCCCTGATAAGATTTCTGGTTTTTGCTAAATAAAGGGGATGCAATAAATTTCCCTTATCTTGCCTTCAGTGAAGAATTTTAAAACAACAAACACAATGCTGTGATATATTGGACAACATATATCAACCAGAGAGAAGGAAGTATTAATGCCATTGACCAAGGCTCTGGAAACCTGTCTGTGATTGTGGTCTCTTTCCAGCAAGGAGTCATAACCCAGCCTTGGGACACATCTGGCACGCAAAACTTCAGACTACCCCAGAAAATATCCCTGTTCCATGTTTGGCTTAGCAAAGCAGAGCTTAAGTGGACAGGTCATGGCACTGGGAAAACAACTGAGAAAAAGAGAAATTAAACTAAAAGAGAATAGCAGAATAAATTCAGGATGGATTTCTGAGAATGTAAATACATTTAAGCTGGATAACAGAAGAAAGTAAAGGTATCTGAAGAAGGAAGCTGTGTGATGATCATTCAGTAGTAACAGGAGGAGCAGAACTGAAATTAGAATGAATTTTAAAACAGAGCTTAATCAGTTTATGAAATAAACCTCCCTGATTGGTTCCTCAAAGGTCTGAAGACGTTCCTCCCAGTCATGTTGATTTTTTTCAGTGGACTGAGAATGGATTGATGGTGACAAGAATAAGACTATTCAGCAACTCTGACAACTGTGATTTCCACTTCATACTTGTATATGGTCTATTGTTTACTACTATGTCCTTCAGTTTCTCACAGAACATTTCAGACTATTTAATCTTCCCCTGAATAATGAGAAATATTTATGTTATGCTGAACTAGCTGGTCCTCTGTTGTTGGTTAATGGATGACTTATGGAGACAAAGATCTTTTTCAATTATTGAGTGGTGGTAAGACTGTGTCCACTGTGATACAGAGAAAGTCAACACAATGCAAAATGATGTTCCCTGCTCCAAATAGATGATTGTACCTATTTTCACAGATACTTATCTTAAAAATTCTTTCCTGTCTGGCAACGTCCTAGAAAGTTACAACTTCTGGTGCCTTCTTGCAGCACTTGAAGAATTAAAGCAGCAATATACAACCAAGACAAAGATTTACTAAGAGCAAAATGCTAACTAGCCCAAATATCGCCTTTTAATACACAGGCAAAAAAAAAAATTGAACTTCTTACAATTTTCTGCTAAAGAGAACGACATCTCTTCAAGTACTAACATGAGCTATGATGAAGTGTATCATAATCAAACCATGATGGGACAGTTAAAATTTTTCAAACCATGAATGATCTGCCAAGTAGTTGCAGTTTTTTATGTTCAAGGACCTGACATTTCTTTAAAAGCAAAGACAAAAATATGTTATTTCTAATTTCCATGAAATGAACCAGTTAAGGTCCACAAAACTGAAATAATTTGTTTCACAGTCACACTAAGAATTAACATCAGTGTGTTGCAGTATACAGGGGTTTGACTGTTAAGTCTTGTCCTTGAAGAAGTTTTACTTATTAACAGAACTTTCTGCTTTTGAACTACAGTAAAGAAACAAACTTAAAAAGACATTTGAGATCTTTCCACTTGCATTTTTTTGCCTGTACATGAACTCAGTCAACAAGCCAGTGATGCAGAGGATGCCACAGGAATATTGCTGCTCACAGGAATATCTTTTTTGTTAAGACCTTAAAAACAAATATAAAACCCCAGAGAGTTGCCAAGAATGGACCTATTAAATGTCCAGTATTAACAAACTGCGGTTTCTTCTGCTGAAGGGAAAGTAGAACCTTGTTCATAGTCTCTTAAGCCTGAAAACGTAACAAGAGAAAATTGAAGCACAGTAAAGTACCACATGAATTTCCTTGAAAATGTGCATCATAGGTCCAAGGCAACATTTTCTGTAAATGCTGAGGATCTTAAAGTTCTCCTGGAGCTGAGAAAATGTAGCTTGAACTCCCAGGACAACCTAAGAGTTAATGGGATCTTTCAGGGAGAAGACTTATATTGAGGTCAGTGCAAAAGTCGTCTTTGGTTTGTGTGAGGGAGTATCAGGGACGTAGAACAAGAGCATTAATGGCTACAGGATCTTCCTTGGGGAGGAGGAGGAGCAGGGCTGGGAGCTGGAGCAGTGGGAGGAAGGCAAATTAAACATCCTGCCCCAAGCACTGAAATGCCTCTGGTACGGCTCTGCCACCTGTAAACTGAGGTCTGATACTTCCTCCTGTGAAAGGAAGAGAGGTGGAAATGATGCCATGCCCACTCTTACACCTTTGCAAGATTAGGGTGAGAGAGTAGCGTCTCTATGAAACAACTGAGCTGCTTACAATACAGAAACTCCTGTAAGGATGTATCAAGGTGCCTGGCACCCTGCTGCTCAGGAGCATATAGGAAGCAACTATCTCCCTCCCATTATACAATTAAGTAATTATGCTTCTCAGTAGAATTAATTATATATAAAATTCACTCATTCATATTCATAATTCTTGTGTCTCTACATGGTAGCTATGATTTTCCTCGACTCAGTTTGAATTATAGGAGCCTAAATCTGCTCATGTTTCCACTTCTGAACACTTCTCATCCTTTCATGTCTTTAACACAGCTGCTATTTCTGAAGCAAAGGCAAAAAGGGAATGCAACATTTTCCTCCCTTCTGTGACTTCTCAGAACTGTTTTATTGCCCCATTGGGCATTTTAACAAGGCTACACATTACACATAAACTGTTCCCTGTTTTCTCCGGAGGAAACCATCATGCCTTCTGCTCTGCAGTCTAGAAAGGGATTCACTATCATTACTGAGCTTGTGTAACCTAGAAACTTTATGTGTAATGTAAACTTCTTCCATTACATGCAGCATCTCATGGCTGAAGAGCAGTTTTCACTATTAGAGATAAGGATGTGCTGAATGAAGTACTTGAAACTCTCAGGAAAAAAACCCTCAAAATTTGTTAGCTAGTTATGCAAACACACTGAGAATTTGTCACAGATATGCAGCCCTTTTACCTTCACCTCAGCTACTATCTTGCTGTGAGCGTAAACCCTTATTGCAGAGGAAAGAGATTTGGTTGCACAAGTGTCCGTGTACACTGCAAACATCACTTAAACATTTGAAACAAAACTGAATTTCATTTGCATTGTGGTAATCTAGAGAAATGTGACGGAGTTTAATGAAATTGTTTTGGATTAGGCTTAAAGAAATGGCAACAGAAATTAGCTCCAAGCTTACAAATCTTTTCCCTAAATTTCTAACATTTTTTTCATGTGTAAAGACGTGCCAAAAAGAAATAATTTATAGGCCACACAATGTGGTCTTGATTTAAAAAACCCCCACAACCCAAACCCCTCAAATAAACATCTCCAGGAATAGAGCTAGCTTTTCATTTGTTCCTTTAACAGAAAATATGAATTACAGTCCTAAAATATTTTAGAGAAATAAGTTTTGTTACTATGTTCTGTCAATATATTGGAGAGAGGTTATCTCTGTGTGTATGTATACCTACGCCTTACTGCAACAAGGAGAAAGACATGTAGCCCCATTGCAGTCTGGAACCCCTGTGTTTCTCATTTCCTTTAAAAAAGGAGAAATCTATGTCCCAGCTTGGTGGGGAAATAGCTTTGTGCTGGAATCAATGCATGTGAGCAGATGACATAGTTCTGGATGTGCATAACTACAACTAAGAAGTCTGTTTTAGCTAGTGTATTGTATAGCCTTCTCCCAGTTTGCTAGAAAGGTAGTCCTGGTTAGTCTGAGAAGGTTTTTATTGGAAAGCAGGTGAGGGATACAGCTCGCTTGCTGAAAACTTAAGAAACAGCTAAGAGGAAAACAGACTGAGACCTAAGTTAAGGCTTAGACCAATGTAACAAGATTGACTCTGTCAAGAGAGATAATTAATAAAGCTGAATGCTGTGTGGAGCTTCGTGGGTTTGGAATACTTACTAGGCATGCTGGAGCACAGGAAACAAGAATATGAACAGCATAAGATGAACTTGCAGAGACACCCTCACTAGAAAATAACTTTTAGGTTAGATCCTTTTCATTTTGATTTCATTTTTTAAGTGAAAGCAGATTTTTCCTTTGTTTTTCTTAGAAGAGAAATTAAAAGCAATGTCCTTGTTAAATGGTGTCTTAAGAAGCATACAGGCATTCAGGAGTGAATTTATTTTCTCTAATTTGTTCATAATTTTCCCTACTGTAAAAAAATATCTTGGATAATTTCGCTTTCTGCTTACAGTGCATACTGTGGTATATTCCTTTATGATGTTAATCATAATTCCTCCTTAATATTTCTATGGGAGAACTAACCTTTCAGTTTCCTTTAATTTTTGTGCATTTTAAAATTCCAAAATATCCACTGTATTAATGTGGAGAAAGAGGAACTGCATTGCTGCTCTTAATGGTGAACTTGAGTTCTCCAAAGAATTGCTCAAAGAGATTCATGGCCAGCTCACTTCTTACAACCAGCCGACTCAGGCAAAAATAGGATGAGGTCATCTCTTTCCAGTGTCTGAACATTTTATGCTGTGCTACTGTTTTGAGTACATCTTCTTTTCCCTTAGGTTCATGTGCATCCCTCTCCAGACAGGCAAATATTAAAAAAAAAAAAAAAAAAAAAATCAACAAGTTGGTCTAGGAAATTAAAAACAGAGAATCTTGCCAGGAAAAAAAAGATATTTAAACTTGGTTATTCAGTCTCTGTTTATCTCATTTGGAATAACTGCTGGCTGTTTTTCTTCTGCTCTTTGGCTGTTTCCTCTTCTCCAACTTGAGTTTAAAAACTTCATAACATTATTTAAACATCAAGTAATAGTAATATCTAAACATCCTAAATCTTGAAGTGCAAATACTCAAGATACTTAGCTTAGTCTTCAAAATTGCTCAGTGGACAAGTTTATTAACTTGCTAAGACTGTCTGCAGCAAAGCAATGATACCAGTTATGTTTAATGTATTGATAAATTTTAATTGCTTGAGGACTAGTTAAGAAACTATACTCACACGTGCATATGTCTAGCATATATTGAATGATAAAAATATTATTATTTTCCTTACACAAAACAGCAAACATCTGATTTTTCCTTATGGTGGTTTTCTCCCAGTGCTTCTGAGCTGTTTTTTATGGCTCAAAAGAAAATATAAAATGAATGCACATGCAGTTTTCAAATAACATGCAAGTTGGAGGACAGGCCAATTACACCAACAGGTTTCTACAGCTTGATATGGAGTGTAACTATGAATAATTTACTTCTTTAAAAAGTTATAGGAAATGCCAAGGAAAAAAAGCATATACATATGGTGAGGAACTGTCTCCTGGAAATGTGATTCTGAGATAGGAGCTGGGACATGATCCACAGCAAATCAAGTGCAAACTTCAAACGTGGTGGTGTAGCTGAAGGTAAACATGGTACTTGGATCTACCATCACAGGAACTTCAGCTAGAATAAAGAGGTGTTGTTATAGTCATGTGCAGAACAGAGAATACCACTACTGGAATATTTTTTCTATATCTGGTTACTCTGTCCAAACAGAAGCATCAAGCAATTCCTAAGCATTCTGAAAAGAAATGAGAGATTTGAAGTTTAGTTTTAGGTGTGATAACTGAGCCTAATTAGTTTACAAATTAAATATTACAAATCTGATGAAGGTACCTTTTGACTATACCAACAGAAGAAATCTGACAGTACATGCTGTCTGATCTAGGAGAACAAGGTATGCCTGAGATCTGATCTCTAGAAATTGATTACATATCAATTCAGATTGAGAATGGAGTGAAACATTTGAACAGGGATGTTAATAAACTACTAAGAACTATTACCAATAGCTGTGGAAGATTTTTTATTTATCACTTGAGTGTTTAAATGAGAGTGGGTATCTTTAAGAAATATGGCTTTGGCATCAAGTATTTCTTCTATATGCTCACTGTAGGAATTGCTGGATAAAGTCCTCAACCTGTGACACTCCGGAAGTAAGGCAGGATTACCTTAATTGTATATTGCTTTTAAAATGCTGACTGTTTTTTGAAAAGTAGTTGCTGTTGAAATCCCCACTCTATCGTGCATCAGGTTTGACAGAATTTCTCAGTCAGATCTCTGTAAATCATGATTGGCCAACCAATGGCATCTTCCTTTGGAGACTGTGATTTAAGCCCTCTCTCCTTCCAATCAAAAGCAAAGAATTCCAATGCTTCACAGCAAGTCCTAAAAGAATGGAGCTAGCTGTGGAAATAGAGTGGGAAAAGACCATTGAAACCCATCTCTTTGAAGAATGTGAAGATACAAATAATGACAGAAGAGGTTGTTTTCTCAGAAGCATGTTGTTGGAAAAAAAAATGATGTGTAATGGTTTGTAGGAATCCCTGTTGATGCTGAGGGTACTGATATGTAGCTAGTATCATTATCCACCAAGTTCTTCTGCGTGTAAAGTGCTTTACAATTTCTTAAGGTGAGCATTATGGACACAGTAAATGATGATTCTTTTATGGGGTGTGAAGAAGGGAACCACTTGCTCTTTTCTTCCTGCTGGGTCTCCCTTAATGCATTCTTTTTTAAAAAAAAGGTGTCACTTGCCCTCTGCCATGTCCTGGCTCTATTCCTGCCACTTGTGCATTGACCGTTTCCTCTGTCACTGCAATAAAGATGTGGCACACAGTGGGGATTACATGAAGCAGAGGGAGAGTACACCTATAGCAATATTTTATTGCAGTCGGTTGCCCCCGGAAGAGTAAGATGTCTTTTACTGGCAAGATTCACCTAAATTCACTTTAAATAGAGCTCAAAATGCAAACAGTAAGTTTGATTTGTAGCAGAGCAAGAGATTCAGTTCTTGGCTCTGAAATTAGAAACACCATTTTGAAAGAAAACCCCAGATATAGGAAGGCATAGGTTGCAGAAACACATGTTGGTGATGTCTTGTCCCAGCTGACACTTGCTGCAGCCTCAGACTTGCAGGTTTCCATCTCCAGCAGCCTCTGGAGGCTGCTCTCACTCCTTTTCCACCTGTGCAAGAGGGTTATAGGATGGCATTGAATGCAAATGAGAATTCAGAGCAGTTCCAAGGAACTCTTAGTTCTTCCTTCATAACAATGGAGATTTATTATACAATGACTTCTATTAATTTTATTCTTTGTGAGGACAAACCCACTCTTTGTCTGGATCTGAACTGCATTTTGAAATTCCATGAGGCTTAGTTGTGTTGCTTTCTACCTCAGGATGACCTTCCTGTTATGAAGTCAATTGCATTACAGTCTGATCTGATTTTTTCCCATCCCAATGTGATTTGCCCTGTGAAACTTTGTAGGGCTTCACAACAACTGTTCGTAACAAAATATTTATGTATAGACTTTGATAGTCTTAAAATCCTTCACATGTCTCTGGCTTTGCAAGAACCCTCATTCCAAGTTACTGATACAGAAGTCCAAGGCAGTCTTTAGGGTGGCTTCGCTGAAGCATTTTAAAGTTTTCTCCTCCTGCCTGCAACTTTGGTTGGTTTTAAGGGCCAGGGCTGATGACTCACTCTACGAACTTCTGCAGCAGCCTGATCCTTGTTTTTATGCTTTCTGTGGATTGTTTGTTATGTTTGAATGCTTTACAGAATTAAACTCAGCAAAATCCCATTTAATAAAGACAAGGACTGGACTTTCTCTCCTTATTCCCATTTCTCAATTTTTAAAATGTTGTTTACCATTTTCCTGTGTTCCTTAGCAGCTTTGCATTCTTTCAGATGACCTTTCTTCTATTTGTCTTCAGATGTGGCTAAAATGAGCTCTGTTGAGATAATTAAATCATATCCATTTTCCACTCTTTCCCAGTCTGTGTTTAGTTATCTTTCTTCTCTGCAACTATGTGATTGGAGGCTGTCATACTGCAGCTTCTTCCAAGCTAGCAGTAACATTTCTGTCTTCAATGTCTTCTGACAAATTATTTCTTCAACCTCTTTCAGGTGATCCCTGAAGTACCATCCTTCTTCAATAATGTCTCTTTTCACAGTTTGTTTCAGATACTTTTTGACACTGCTCATTTTTTCTAAGGCTCCCTTTTCCTTCGATTTTCTTTAGTTTCTCCTCCTGTTAGGCCACAATGTACCATCACTTAGTAAGTAGGATTCTTGATGGGATTTAGCAGGTAGTTAAGTGGCTCAGTACCATCCAAAATGTTTGTAACTTAGGTCACTGCATCTTTTAATGATTCCAAATCAGCTTTGTTCCATCACCTGTAGCTCTTTGATGTTACTTAAATGTTCATGCACATCTTTTCTAGTTTAGTCAACATAAAAAAAAAACCCCAAACCGAACAAGCTTTTCTGTTTTAATTCCAATTGTTCATTTTGTTTCATAAATTTGAGCTACAATGTGACATTATTCTTCTGCATTTTCTGGTAAAATTTTTCTCTGCATATTCAGTACAACCTTTACATGTCACAGTATTTTTTCTTGGTTTTATTCATCAAGCTGTTAATTGGTCCTATTCTGACTAAACCTGACAATTTTCTTAGTTGATTATACAAATCTGTTGCACTTACTTCTAAAATTCTCAGTTTTTTCTATGTAAACCTTTGTTCCTTACATATATTTGAATTACAGGGTCCGGAAGCAATGTCAGGGCTCTGTTGAACCAGAGCTACGCAAACAGCATCCATCCCTTTCCAAAAGGTTATATAGTACAACTGGCAGAGCAACAGAGAAGGCAACAAAAGTGATTCAAGTTTGAGAAATAACTAAAAGCAGAATTAGGGGGTATTGTCCGGGAAGAAACATACCTTTGGGGACGAGGGTACATACAGGTCTTCAAAATCCTGAGCGCTTTAGTAGAAATTGGTACAGAACAATTGTACTTCTAAAACAATAAACAGGAGATATCAGATGAAAATGGTAGGTAAGTGGTCTTAAGTAGGCGAAGAAAATATTTGTTCATCTGTAGTTCAGCTGTAGAATTTCTTACCAGTGGAGGCAGTGGACACTGAAAGGCTACATGGTTCTTAAAGTGATGGACAATCAATGGAAGAAAAAACATCTCAAGGATTAAAAAATACTGACTCTCAGGAAGTCCCTGGACCATGAATAGTGAGATGCTGGAATACTGTTGTGCAGAGGCATCCCTCTCACTGTTTTCATTTGTTTTTTTCTTAGGCATCTGACCCTGGCTGCCCTCAGAGACAGGGCAGTGTATGAGGCCATTTGCCTGACCTGGAATGGATATTGCACACTAAAGCATTTTTTCAGGCTTTTATAATCAGAACTTGGATGTTTGGAATTCAATAAATAATAATACAAATTACATGTTGTCTTTCTTCATTTGGGGTCACTTAACATTGCACAGAGACTGGAGCCTCCAGGACAGTCAACTTTGAAAACTGGACTGGCTTTGCAGTGCTAGAGAGACATATCTGTTATGTTTAGTCTACAGAAATACATGTACTTGTAGGCTGGAGAGCACATAGTCCCTAAAGCAATTCCCTTGTGAACTGAATCTGTCTGTATGTTGCATAGCCTAGAGAACTATTTTGAAAAAGTGGAGGCAAAGAAAAGGTAGTGAGAGTCCAAACTTTCTTTCTTCCCCAAACTGTTGTTTAACTAATACTTGACATGTGCCTGGCAAGATGGCCAGAACCACAAATTCTTTCTCAATCTGTGTGGGAAAAAATTGTCTTCTATCATCCTGCTTTGTTTAGCACTGACAAGGCACAAAGATGAGGAGGGCTATTGGTTTTGTAAAGCTTGTAATGTAACAAGTGGAAAGCCAACATAATTAGAGATCAGAAGAGGGAAAAATTGAAGGATGTAGGAACTGAAGACCCTCACCTACTCAGAATCAGTAAGCATTTTAGGGACAATTCACTCTACTTCAGTTTCTTATCTGTAAAATGAAGACATCTCACAAGGCTTCATGCAAATTTGTGAAAGTTAGAGATGCGTATTTTCTGCAGTAATGCACAAAATAAAAAAGTTCCTGAGGAAACAGAATATTCTGTGTGCGATGCAATGTGGAGAAGTGTGAGCCCACACACTGGATGAAGAGGATAAAAAAAAAAAGACATAAAGAAATAAAAAGAAAATTCTGAACAGCAAGATGGGTCATTTGCTGAGTTCCATCAAAGGATCTAATTAAAAAAAAAACCCAAACAACAAGATTTATTAAGAGTAGGGAGACAGTCCTCTGAAGACAAAAGAAACAGCCTGATTAACACATCTTGTCCTACAGTGGGTCTGAGTTAACGTGAAAGGATGGCATGTTATTTTATTTTCTTTTTTTTTCTGAGAGGTGGGGATTTTTTCTTCTTTTTTTCCCCCTTTTTAACTCTCTTAACTAGTCAGCCTGCTACCATATTTTTCTGAATATCTATCCTCTGTCCTCTACAACCTTGTGAGGTTTCTGAAGTCTTTCTGGACCTTGTCACACAAATGTCTGCTCCCTGGAGCTGTCCCCAAACCATTCATTTTGTTCGTACTATGTCAGTCCGCTCAGTCTTTGTGGTTATGGTTCTGGATGCCAAAGGTATGTGCATGGCCCTAATTACCACAGTTCCTGACTCTCCTACCCTGCACAGTAAGACGGTATCTCCATTTTATCCGAGCTCAGTCACTACTTCATGCTCTTTTAGATGCATAATTTTAACACTGGCAATTCTCAAGCATCCTAAAGGTTGCACTTCTACCCAGGCCTAGGCATCTCTTGTTCCCGGCAGGTATCAAGCTGCCCATTACATGCTCTCACCCAAGTCATGTTCTCATCTGAAAATTTCAGTGACAGTTGGGCTACATCTGGTAGGTCTTCTCAAAACTCTTATCAAACTGGGAACTTCATTATATGCCATTTTAATAATTAATTTTTCTTTCAGATGCAGAATAAGATTATATCTGTTTTCATTCAATATCCTGATAGTGAGAGCACACAGGCAAGATGCTGGAAGATTAATGATGAAAGTACTCCTCAACCTCAGGGAATTAAACTCACCCTATGTGCTATGCAGGAGGGTACCCTAACCACCAGGCTGTCAGGCAGGCTGGGCTGGCGGCCATGTCTTCCCTCTGGTGACAGTATGACACTCTGCTCTTCTACACAAAGACTGATTGTAGGATTCTATAGGTTAGAAGACAGCTCTCTGAGCAAAGGAGGAAAATCCAGCAACCTCGTTTCCAGTCTCTGCTCCAAAGTCTTTGATATCTAAGACATCTGACTCTAAAAACAGAGGGTTTAAAAAAAAAATCGTCTCTTATAGTCAAAGTAGTTGCTTATTTTTGAACTGCCTTTGACTGCTACCTTAGTGAGACAAAGAATCTGGGTATTAATCTCACAGAAAAAAACGCACTGCCTGTTTATCTAGGTTTCTATAGCTCTGATCATGTTAGGATTAGTAAAAACAGTAATACTTCCCTACATTACACGAATACTGAAAGATTAGGGATCTATCACTGATCTCCTTTTACAGACAGGTTGTGAAGATATTGCAGCTTCTCCCTGCCATCAGTACTGAAGTTTTTGACACTGATTTGTGAACTGTCCTTCTTCATATGGAAAATTCCTCTTTATTTTTATCAGTCAGCTTGGGGAATTGTTCCTTTTCACTGACACATCAAACATAAAGTACTTAGGCTATGAAATACCTTGGTGGTTATTACCTTTCATTTGCTGTCACAATGTCAATCGCCAACATTAGTCAGCCAGTACTGTTGACTTTCCTGGTCCACTTACTAAATTCATCAGCAAATGTCAATGGGGCTTTTTCCCATTTTGCCTTTCTTGCTAAAAGGAGCTTGCTGTGAAACTCCTGAAAGCCACTTCATTGACCTCCTTCAAAGCCTTCAATATCATGCTTACAAAAAAAACTTGGCCATGCTGGTGGGCTTGTACCACCTATTATAGTTATTAATATCCTTGATATTAATTGCCTTGACTTCAGTCCATCTTCTTGTGTCTTTTGTATCTTTGGAAAAGATGGGAAGTCACAGTCAAGGATGATGTTAGCCATTGGTGGTGATGTTCTTAACATGAGTGGTTACTTACATAAAAAACATGTCTGTCATTCTCCTCATGTATTCACTCCTTGAGAAAGTTTCTATTAAGTGTGTTTTTTAAACACAAACACATGAATCTTGATGTAAACCAGTGATGCCTTTTTAGATACAACATTGCCAGACCTTTTCCGTATTATGTTAGCTTTATTATCTCTGGAATGAAACCAATGCAAAAGCAAACTTTCCAGCCCCCAGGCTAGGTTACCCCAAGGAACTGACATTTCTAGGAAGTTTGTTGTACTGTTCAGAGTTACTTCATTTTAGTTCATTGCAATAACAGGAAGACAATTTTTAATGTAACAAACATTAAATAACAAACAAGTCTAAAAGTTATATTACAAAAAGGTTTTGGTTTCCTTTTTTTTTAATATGGTATGATAAAGGCACTCATTATACATCAGTTTATGACTTCCTTATGTTTCTTTCATTTATATGGTTTGATAATCAAAGCATGAGAAATGTCCAGCTAAATTAGAATTGCACTGCTCACACATCAGTATATCTGACACTCCTTTGTAATATCACTGTCTAGGCTAGCTTAAAATAATGCAAGTGATGGAAGGGTGACAGTTGTGATTAGAAACGTTATATAACACCAATACTTTGTCAATTATTCTTGCTTTCAGAAAGTAGATGCGCTATGAGTTGTGTGAACTAATGCGCAGTGGTGTTGCAAATCTCCAAGTGTTTGTGTTGTTTTTTTAAATTTCTGCAGCTCTGCACTCGAGTCATTCTTGCTACCTTTGTTCCTGGAGAAGGAAGGTTGCGTGAGCAAGCAGTGTTCCTCAAAATACGTGGCTGTTTACTTTCTTTGAACAACAGGGTTTCTAAATACTAGTTCTTCATTTCTATAGCAAAGACAAAGAATAAAGCTCAATGAGAAACCTAAAGTCAAATGTTATCTTGGCATTCAGTAGACAATTGTGAATTCTATCATTTAGAAATTATATGGAACAACAGGTAAACAAATAAAAAAATTCCCCAGTGAGAACGACAGTTTCTCTGTGGTAGGTACAAGTTCTTTGTTTGATGAGAACAATTTTATTCCAAAACACTGGGAGTTCTTTATTTAATAAGGTAAACTGTATACATTTTTATAGCTACAGCAATCATAAAAAAGGAAATGGATTTAAAAAGTGTTCCTATTAGGTACTTAAAATTGAAAATAATGATGCTTACAAATATTGTGGGACATAAATGGATAAAAATATAAAATACTATCTGGATATTTAAGACGCATTTTCCAATTTATCATCACAATGGTTTCTTTGGTTGTGGCTATAACAAAAAGATAATACTTTCAGTAAATATATATTTGTCTTTATACATACATAAGCACATGTACTGTGGATTTTTGTTAAAAGAGATTGAAGTTTAGGATTGTGGCCATACAAACAGCACTCAGATGATGCACAGGTTTGCCTGGAAGATGGGATGAACTGCTATAACACTCCTGTATTAGCACTGCTCAGTGAGTGATGGCGATTTTTGTGTCCTGGGGGTGCTCAGCACTCCCATCCAGGCATGACTGTTGACCTGACACCTGGCTGGTGCACAGCAGATGATGATTGCAACACGCTAGTGGAATTACTGCTCTCAGCTAAAAGGGTAAATATTTCTATTAGTGCAACAGATGATACTGTTCAAGCTCCTATGAGATACACATATATTTATGTATTTACTAATCCTACTAAACCTCTTAGAAACAGTTCAATAGGTTTTGAGGTGACTCTGGCTGTGGGCACTGTTCCCCTTCTCCTTCCTTTCTTCCTTCCCTACCCAAACTTGCTAAGACACCAAAATGTTCCTTGAGAACTTTACCTCAAGTTAAGGGCTGCAGAAAGTTGCTGGACTCCCTGTTCCTCATCCACTTTCTGAACACACAGGACTATCCCTGCTCTGCAAGCCTCTGCATTCCTCACTCACCTTCTGAGATTGCTAATCCCAGATGCTCAGCAGCACTGCTCTCCTAAGTGTTATCCCTCAGGGAGGAGAGAAAAGGGATGTGTGGTTTGCTTCTAGTGCCATCTCCTTCTAGCTGCAGGAGAAGGAAGCCCAGGCAGACACCAGAGAGTACTGGGAGGAGACACAGATGTATCAAGGGCAGTTGGTACAGAAGTAGAACATAGGCTGGAAGTCATGGATTCTGCAGTAGACTTGGGCCATAGCTATGTTGGTACAGCATCTACTACTACTACTGCTACTACTACTACCACTGTATTACTTTATTGCCCATCACTGAGTTTTTTGAGGTTGTTAAAAGAAAGGAAAGAAAATGTCTGTTTTGCAGAAAACATTGGTATTTTGAATCACAATGAAAACTATCTTCCAGATTTGTTCCAAAGTGGAAATTATAAAAATCTTATTTTGGAAAAACATAGAGGTGGTTTTAATTTTTATAGTTATATTTTGTAATGTCTTGTTAACATTTATCACATCTTCTTGAAATATATCGCAGCATGTCAGAAGAAACACTGTGAAATTCTGTATCTCAAGTTACAACAGTCACTGAATACTAATAAAAACATTTGATTTTCTGGATCCATCTGGTTCTACTGTAATAGCGTGACATGTCACACAAAAGATGAAGGTAGGCACCTGGTGAACTAATTTAAGGAGCAGCTGTTTTCAACAAGTTGTGTTAGCTTGTTAATGTGCTACTGGGCAGAAATGCTAGGAGCTGGGACTGTAACTGCAAATTTATACTTTCTATTTGTGCTCTTCCACTTGTGGCAGAGTCAAGATACAACTTGTGCTCTTCTTCCTTTTTGGTGCCTGAATTTGCATCATTTACTGCACTGGATGAGAGTTTCAGTGGCATATCCACACTCCAGCCTACCCTGGAAAAATGGTGGTAGGGAAATACAGGTCTAAATCTCCTTGCGTTGAGGACACAATGCATAGGTTCAATGTCAGATGCCACTCAGTGATAAGCTCTAGACCTAATGGTCATCCTCAATGATCTGGGATTCATTCAACTGTTTTCTTACTTGCTCCACTACCACCACAGACTGTGTTTTGGTTTCTTGGAGCGAACTGGTAGTCTGTTTCCAAAAAAACCCTTCATGAAGGACCTACTTCCAAACCAGAGCTGAAATCTTTACAGAGATCAACCGTTACACACTGATCAAGTTGCTGTATGTCTGGAAATTTTAGATGGGTAACCAAAGTCCTCAGTTTCCCTCAAGAGAACATGTCTTGGCAGAAGAAGATGTATCCTGGACAGTCCAGATGACAGGTAGCTCTACTGGCAGAGAAACCTGATGCGAATGTATCTGTGATTTCCTTTACCAATGTGTAGCAAAACAAGGAAAGGAGAGAAACATTGAGAATGAAAGTGAGCAGCACCCAGCTAATAAAAGCAATTTTCTGCTGAATGAGTTTTTTCCTATTAAAAGCATAAAATAGGAATAATGTCAAATCAAATCTTATAGATTTACATACTTAAAAATGCCAGTACCTTAGTGTTCCAGCACTCTCCTTGTAGACGCTGGGGAATGTTATCTGATAAAAGACTCTGGCATTGAACTGAAAAATATATTTCCTTTGGGAAGCAGTTTAATTACAGAAAAGTGTTTTTCATTTTCACAGAGAATTGACTATATCTTGTTTGTTTGTTTCTTTTTGTCTCCGATGTCAGTCAGTTACCTTTACTGGCAGGAAAATGTAAATGCATTTCATTCCTGGCAAGCGTATTTCACCTTCCCCTAGTGTCTCTTAATCAAATAGGAAAATTTGCTTTGTATTAAATTATTGAAAAATGATGCTGTTTACTGACCTTTGGATTTTAAACATCTTTATAAATCTTTCCACTCTAAATTCTTTAAAATTAATGAATATGAACTGTTTAGTTGATACCGCAATTCACATTTTTGGCTTCCAAAGTAGATGATGATAGCTTAAACTCCACTGAGGGTGCAGGGCAATAAAAAGAACATCCAAAAAATCTGCTCAAGAATACTTGGTGTATCATTCATCATTTAAATGATTTAATGTGATTCAAATTGTGTATGTGAAAGAAAAAACTTTTGCTTTTTAATAACATTTAAAGAGTGAAACTGCTTTTAGGCAACAATTTACCAAGTAAGGAGGAATTACTGCTGTAATTCCAAAAGCCCAGCATAATTGAAAATAGATGTTATTCATCTATTCTAGTTTATAAAGCGTTCATAATACTTTAAACAAAAAAGGATGAATAACGATAGAAGAATTCTTACTTGGGGGAACAAGAGCATTTTTTTTAAGTTAGTTATATATTTTTGCTGAGATGAAAATTGGAATTACTGAACAATTAATTTTGAATGTACATGAATTGAAGAAACCATGTCATTATTATCTACACTATTCCTTTATTTTTTAATCAGTGAAGCTAGACTTGCAGAAAGAAAAAATGTTTGAAGAAAATATGTATTAAGAAACCAAGCAATTCCTGATACAGTAAGTATTTGCAGAAAGTGTTTGTTCATAAAGAACGTACATTTATATTTTCCTAGCATGGGATCTAGTAACAAAAAAGGTTATCTTTGTAGGTACTCCATGCTTTTTTCATCAGCTACAAATCTTGATACTCTTATACAAGGTGTCCCAGCTTTTCTATTTCTTCCATTTGTTTCTTTTGTTTTTAGCTTGCAATACTCTCACCTACAAATGTAAACTTTGCTCTTCTGAATCGATATGTAGCAAACTCTCCCCTGTAATAAATTCGGCTTTGGCATACTTGCCTTTTGGAGCAGTAATGTGCCTCTTTTCTGGGGATATTTCCTTTCAACAACCTTTTTCACTGACGGACCTCTGTGACTTCTTATGCTTCTCTTATATGAGAGAAATGAGGCAAGTGAGTTGGTTACAGCCCTTAGTTTTAGTGAGGCTTAACATAATCTACAGTGGCATTGTTCTTAGGGGAAAGCCTTTGGCAAACATAGTTTGGAACTGCAATACAGAAAGGTGACTGCAGCAAATTTTTCAGAGGCACCGTGTAAATAAGGAAAAAGAGAACAGTGCTGTCATAAAACATGGTCAGGGGGATACTAAATGGTTATGGAAATAGTTCGCTTACTGAGTAGCTGAGAGGTGTGACTGCCATGCAAAAGTATTTATTTCTCAGTTGTGGAATTGGTCTCACACAAACTCAAGACCCAGCTTTCATGATGCTCTTGGTTGGTTCAGTTTAAGTAGCCCCACCAGAAACTGTGTTTCATTAATTTGCAAGGGTTCGTGTAATGCTTGTGGCTCCAGAGGAATAAAGAACATTAACTCTAAGTCCTTATTATACAGTGAGGACACCTTCAGCTTCTCCCAGAAGACTGTCTAGTAAGAAAGCCCAAAATAGTTTCAGGTAACGAAGACTTGTCCTAACTTTCTACCTAGATACTTTGCAAAAGAATGGCATGGTCTGAAAAAAAATCATAGCATCAGTTACAAGCATATCTATGCAAGAAAATCATAAGCCTCTAGATATTCAGTAACACTTAAATGTGTTATTAAACTCTAAATGCATTTAAAATGAAGGTTCTCAAGCCAGCAGCACTTTGTGTCAAGGTTTGTCATAATGGCTGTCTCTAATAAAACTGGCTCTGCTTACTCAGAATACTAAGGGGAGACCAAGGAGAAATACCAGCCATATTTTGTTATATCAGTCTAACTGACATAATTCTATGCACTTCAGTAATGTTGCCTCTCATTTACTCCTGTGCAAGACTTTGATTCAACAAAGCGCTTACATATGTGCTGAAAGCCCTCACCAAGCAAAGAAATCCCTTTACTTAACTGTAAGGAAAGTGAGACTGGACCTCAGTGCTTGGTTTTTTTCAAGTTAAATGTGTGCCTAAGACCTTTACTGGATGACAGCCTAATTGAATAAAACAGGGGATTCGAGTCTATCCCCTATAATCTTCTCCATAATGTTCACAATCTTTCTTCTCTAAACTATCTTGCCTAATGCTGTTTACCTTGTCTTAGCACTAAATGCAATATGATCCGCAGAAAGTTCCACATGTCTTTGGGCTTCATCAAACTGAACAGGGGGTGGGGATCCTCTAACATTGTGAGATTGCCTCTGTAGGTTGTGCGAAGCAAGGAGTGTGAGTTAAATTTCCAGTGCAGTTAATTGCCAAGTAAGAATATTAAGTATTACTTCTACAAAAATAGTTGAATTCTGTAATAAGGCCCCATAACTATGACAATAATAGGCACATTCTCAAGAAAGTTCAAGAGGATTTTAATTAAAAGAAGGAGAGAGAAACATTGTGTTCAATATTAAATTGACAGTAAAACGTCAGAAATAACTTAGCAATTCTCACCCCAAAAACTGCTACTAAAACCAGACGGAGTGGTGAAGTCCGGACCGTGCGCCTGACTGTTGGGAGTCCTTGGTGGCAGTCCCCAGTCATTGTAGTGATTGCTGGAAGGTGTGTTTGGAGTGGAAGACATTTTCTGAAACTGGATCATTTAACAGTCTTCCACTTAACTCTGGAAGATATTATACAGTCCTTTTCATAAAATGATAGAGCTCTAACATTTAACAAGGTTTTTTTTTTTCCCCACTACTCTTACTGGAAAGCTGTTCCAGCACTTCACTGCACCTCATCTAGTTTCCAGGCTAAATTTAATCATGAAGAGGGTATAAATATTTATTCACGTACTGGTGTTACCCTTTATTTAAAGAATGGTAGAGTGCTTTCCCTCATTAGTATTTACACTTCTACTGCCAACTGTAGCTGCTTTGTCTGACTGAATCCCATAGCACCATTTCTCTCCAAGCTAAGCAGATCTTGCTCTTTCATCATATTTGCATTACTCCTCAACTCCCCAGCAAGTGCAGCTGTATGGCACAGTCAACTTTTCCGCCTTAAGTTTGTACTACTGGCCTGGCAGGTTCCAGTCGTTGCTTATGTGTTTTTCTGTTTGTTTTTTTTTTTTTTTTTTTTTTCTGGTGCTGTTACAACCTTTCATCTGCATGTGAGCATTTGGGGATTTTCATATCTCTGGCAATAGCATGTATTGCACTTCAGATTCTCTATCTGTACAGGCAGCGAGATGCATCCTGAAGGCAGCCTAAAGGCATCTTTCAGAAGACAAACTTTTTAGGACAAAGAAATTAGGGGAGAAATACCTGAATATCTCTTTTCTGCATTCCCATGGGAATTTCTTTCTCAAATATACAGAGAGCAGTGAACTTACATGAGTGATTTGAGCAAGTTTTACAAAGACAAATATAACCCCAGATTAAATAAGAGCAATAAAGTTTGCACTTTTATAAGAGGATTCTGTGGTGTGACAATGTGAATAGACAAAGAAGGAACTATTCCTCAGATAGTAATTTCTAGTATCTGGGATATCGGACCAAAATCTGGTCACTTTTTATCTTGAAGTATCAAAAGTGCTTTCCTGATTTTACTTTTTTTTGATCATGGATAAAAGTCAGCTTTAGTTCTCAGAGCTCCTCTGTTAGCTTTGTGCCCTCCTTTGCTCTTGCATTTCCAATTTTTTTTCCTGTCCCACTAACTTTGTAGTAAGAGTGCAAACACCAGTTTGGCAGAGTTAATGCGGAAGAATGTGCCAATTTCTTGGATCTGCAGTCTTGATGCTTTTAACTTTACAGTCTTCCGAGGAAAAAAGTTTTTCCAAGAATTGGGGAATGATGAGTGTTTACTCAATGTTGATATTTATGATGCTTGCATAAGCATGTTGTTGGATGTTGCACTGTAGACTTAAGAGTTTCTGTAAACTATGCTCAGTAAACTGTAAGAGCTGTAGTTTGTACTGTAATTGTTTAAAATTTTTCAGTTAACCGGGACTGACGTGTTCTCGATGAGCCCCCTGGGAAACTTGGATACTGCAGATTATTTGGCACTGACCTTCGTGTCCTGGCACTGAATCAGGATGGCCTGGCACAATGTTAGCACACACTATGTCACCTTGGGATGCAAGCTACTGGAGATGTAAAAGAATGTTTTATTTCTTGTCTTAAATTATTGCTGCGCACTCTTAACCAGCTGTCCTCTTCTACCTGAGAAGTAACTGTGCTGATATGAGGCATTTCTTCCCCAGTTTTTACTTATTTCATGGATTGTTCCAAGACTCAGTTATTAATGATTCCACTAAAGCCTCTCTTTGAAGGATATCACTTTTTTATTAAGTGCATATCACAAGGGATTGTTATTCAGTGGTAGTGTGTTAGCGTGACTGTTCAGTAACTTTTTTTCCACACCAGCTCTGTTCAACAGCTTTTATTCATGGTCTGGAAGCATTAATAATCTTCAGTGCAGTGCTGCAGCTAAATTGGCAAATGCAGTAACTTAGCATATAAGCAGAGGAGTGTCCTGTAATGTATTAAGATACTCGTACTCCTACCTATAATATTAGTGAGCCTGGTTTTGGACTGTTGTATAAAAAGAAGGAGTTTCCTCTTCAGAAAGAAAGATGAAATGTCAACTAAAATGCTTCCAACTCTGGAAACCTTGTCTTGGAGGGAAGAATTAAGAACTAAATGCACAGTCTATTCAGTTAACCAGGAAAAAAGTAAAAAGGTGACTTATTATAAGTTACCTGAAACTGAAGAGAAAAGGGATTTCTGAGGGTAGATTTATTTCCATGTAACAGCAAAATACATG
>JANHGO010000041.1:24873721-24900290 GCA_024606505.1 Aquila spilogaster
TTGGGGCGTGGGTCCGTGGGCCCCCCGCCCCATTAGTCACGGAACCGGGCCGAATCGGCCCATAAACCGGTGACAGTCCTATTGCTAGCTATGCAGAAGAGGCCGACCCCCACCTCACCACAACCTCCTTTCAGGGTGTTGTAGAGAGCTATGAGGTCTCCCCTGAGCCTCCTCTTCACCAGACTGAACAACCCCAGTGACTGTCAGTGATGCACAGGATGCTACAAGAACATTGCTGCTCATACAAGGATCTTGTTGGTGAGCAATTCAAAGCAAATGTAAGAAATTAGAGAGCTGCCAAGAAACAACCTACTGAATGTCCAGTGTTAGTGAAACAAGTTTTCTTTTTCTGAAGGGAAAGTAAGTTGGACCTTGTTTAGTTTCTTGAGGATGAAAATGTACTAAGGGAAAAGTGAAGCACAGTAGAGTACCATATGAATTTCTAAGAAAATGTGCGTCACAGGTCCAAGGCAACATTTCCTGTAAATACTGAGGATCATGCACTTCTTTCCCACAGATGAGAAAATGCAGCTTGAGCTCCCAGGACAGTCTGGAGTTCACAGAATTACAGTTGATGATATCTTCCAGGTATCACAGAATTATAGAATCATTATGGTTGGAAATGATCTCTAAGATAATGCAGTACAACTGCCCACCTACCACCAATATTGCCCACTAACCACGTCCCTCCGTGCCACACCTCTACATTTCTTGAACACCTCCAGGGACAGTGACTCCACCGCCTCCCTGGGCAGCCTGTGCCAGTGCCTCACCGATCTTCCAGAGAAAAAGTTTGTCCTGATATCCAACCTGAACCTCCCCTGGCACAACTTAAGGCCATTACCTCCCATCCTATCGCTGTTACCTGGGAGAAGAGGCCGACCCCCACCTCACCACAACCTCCTTTCAGGGAGCTGTAGAGAGCAATAAGGGCTCCCCTGAGCCTCCTCTTCTCTGGATTGAACAATCCCAGTTCCCTCAGCTCCTCCCCATAAGATTTGTGCTCCAGACCCCTCATAGCTTCTTTGTTCTTCTCTGGACACGCTTCAGAGCCTCAATGTCTTTCTTGTAGTGAGGGGCCCATAAAACCCTTATATGCAGGTACAGCAATTATTTCAAATGTAAGTATGTCCTTTGGTATGTGTGAGACAGTACAGGATATGCAGAACGAGCGCATTAAGGCTGCAGGATATGCCTGGCTTGGAAGGAGGAGCAGTGTGTTGGGAGCTGGTGCAGGATGATGAAGGCAAGTTAGTCTCTTGCCCCAAAACCCGAGAGCCTCAGTATGGCTCTGCCAGCTCTAAGCGGATATGATACCTCCTTCCATCAGAGGCAGAGATGTGGTAATGATGCCATGCTCACTCTTACACCTTTGCAAGGTTGGGCTCAGATGGCAGTATATGTGTGAAGCAACTGTGCGTCTTACAACAAATTCCTGTAAGGGTGTATCAAGGTTCCTGGCATCCTGCTGCTCAGGAGTGTATAGGAAGCAACACTCTACCACCCATTATACCATTAACTAATTATGTATCTCAGAATTAATTACATATAAAATTCACTCATTCATATTCATAAACCTTGTGTCTCTGTACGGTAACAATAATCTTTCTCTATTACAGTTTGAATTACAGCAGCCTAAATCTGCTCATTTTTCTGCTTCTTATCCCTTCATGTCTTTGGCACAGCTGCTACTTCTGAAGCAAAGGCAAAAAGGAAATGCAACATTTTCCTGCCTTCTATGACTGCACAGAGTTACTTTATTACCCCACTGGGAAAAAAACAGTTTAACGGGACTACACAGTACGCATAAATTGTCCTTTGTTTTCCCTGGAAGAAACCATTGTGCTTTCAGCGTTATGGTCCAGAAGGTGATTCACTGTCATTACAGAGCTTGTATAATCTAGAAACCTCGTGTGTAATGTAAACCTCTTCCATTACATGCAGCATCTCACTGGTTGAAAACCAGGTTTTCCTATCAGAGTTGAGGATGTGCTGAAGGAGGTACTTAAAACTTTCAGGAAAACCCTCTCAGAATTTGCCAGCTAGTTGTGTGTGCACACATAATTTGTTACACAAACTTTGGATCAGAGTATGCAGCCTTCTAACTTCACCTGAGCTATTGCCTTGCTGTGAGCATTATTAACCCTTTTGGCAAGAAGCAAGAAACATTCGGATGCACGAGTGACTACGCACACTGCAAACACAACTTAGAGGTTTGAAGTCAAACTGCATTTCGTTTGCACTAGGATGATCTGGAGAAACGTGACTGAGTTTACTGAAATTGTTTTGGGTTACGCTTGAAGAAGTGTCAGCAGAACTTAGCTGCAGCCTTACAAATATTTTCCCTGAAATTTTAACATGTTTTTCGCTTGTAAGGGGCTGCGAAGAAAATATCATTTATAGGCCACACAATGTTGTCACTGTCCAAAAAATATCACTAAATAAAGCCCTGCACACCCAAAATAAGCCCCTCCAGGAATAGTATTCTTAATTTGATGAATTGACAGAAAATATGAATTGCAAATCTGGAATGTTTTGAGGAGATATGTTTTGGTACTGTTCTCTGTCAAAATATTGGGGAGAGGTTACCTACGTGTGCATGCATACTTCTGCATCGCTGTAACAAGGACAGAAATGTGCAGGTCCTTCGCAGTCTGCAACTTGTGCTTCTCTTATTTCCTTCCAGAAAGGAGAAATGTATGTCCCAGCTTGAGTGGAGGAAACAGCTTTGCTGGAATCAACACGTGGACAAATGACATCGTTCTGCATGCACATAACTACAACTCGGAAGGCTGTTTTAACTCACGTATTGTGATCTTCTTTCAGTTTTCATGATTTAGCCTGAGAAAGTTCTCACTGGGAAGCAGGAGGGGGATGGATACAGCTTGTTCGCTGAAACTGAAGAAAAAGCTCTGAGGAAAACAAACAGATACATGAAGTTATCACTTGGACAAATGTAACAAGATTGACTCTATGAAGAGGGAAATTGATAAAAGTGGATGCTGTAGTTGCTTTGTGTGTGTGGGATACATATCTGAGCCTACTGGAGAGCAGGAACATGAACAGCATCAGATGAACTTGCAGAGACACCCTTCTTAGAAAATAACTTTTAGATTAGATTCCATTTTGTAAGTGAAAGCTGATTCTTTGTTTTTTCTTCAAAGAGAAATTAAAAGCAACACATTCACTAAACAGTATCTTAAGTAGCGTATGGGCATTCAGCATGGAATTTATTTGCTCTAATTTGTTCATATTTTTCCTGCTACAAAAAATATCTTGGATATTTTCTTTTTCTGTTTTAAGCACATGCTGTGATATGTTCCTTTTTGTTGCAGTTAATGTTTCTACAGGAGAACCAACCTTTTCATTTCCTTAATTATTATTATTATTTTGCATTTTAAACTTTCAGAAAAGCCACTTTATTAACATGGATGAAGAGGAACTGCTCTTATAGAATCACAGAATCAGCCAGATAGGAAAAAATCTCAAGATCACCAATTCCAACCATCAGTCTGCCCTACTGAGTCCCATCACTAACCCATGTCCCTTGGTGTCATGTCCACATGCCTCTTTAATACTTCCAAGGATGAGGACTCCACCACTGTACTGGGCAGCCCAATCCAATGCTTGACCACCCTCTCCATGAAGAAATTCTTCCAAATTCTCCATCTAAATCTTCCATGGCACAACTTGGAGTTGTTTCCTCACCTGCTATCACTTGTAACCTGAGAAAAGAGACCAGCACTCTCCTCACTGCAACCTCCTTTTGAGCAATTGTAGAAGGTGATGAGGTCTCCTTTCAGCCTTCTCCTCTCCAGTCCAAAAAAGCCCTGGTTGCCTCATCTGCTCCTCATAATTCTTGTTTCCTGGTCCGTTCACCAGCTTCGCTGCTCTTTTCTGAATGTGTTTTAGCAACTCCGTATCCTTCTTGTAGTGAGAGTCGCAAAATCGAACCCAGTATTTAAGGTGTGGTCTCACCTGAACTGAGTACAGAGGGACAATCACATCCCTGGTCCTCCTGGTTGCACTATTTCTGATGCCGGCCCGAATGACATTGGTCTCCTTGGCCACCTGGGCACACCGGTGGCTTGTGTTCAGCTGGCTGTCAGCCATCACTGCCTCTCTTCATGGTGAGCTTGAGTTCTTGACAGAATTGCTAGAGCAGATCCATGGCCAGCTCAATTTTTATAACTGGCCAACTCATGTAGAAATAGGATGAAGTCATCTTTTTCCAGTGCCTGAACATTTTATGCTGTGCTACTGTTCTGAGCACATCTTCTTTTCCCTTAGGTTCACGTGTGTCTCTCCAGACAGGCAAACAGTTTTTATTTTTAAATCAACAAGTTGTCCTAGCAAATTAAAAACAGCGAATCTTGCCAGGAAAAAAGATATTAAGACTTGGTTATTCAGCCTCTGTTTATCTCAGCTGGAAGGACTGATGGCTGTTTTTCTTCTGCTCTTTGGCTGTTTCCTCTTTTCCAACTTGAGTTTAAAAACATCATAACAATATTTAAACTTCCAGTAGTAGCAGTATATAAACATCCTAAATCTTGAAGTGTGGATACTTCAGATACTTAGTCTTCAAAATTACTCAGTGTGCAAGTTTACTAACTTTTGTCGGGACTGTCTCCAGGAAATCATTTATACCAATTGTGTTTAATGTACTGATACATTTTCATTGCTTGAAGGCTGGTTAAGTAACTACGCTCATATGTGCCTCAGCACAGCATATATTAAATGATAAAAAGATTACTGTTATTTTCCTGAAAGAAAATGTAAATTATCTTCTTCTGAGCTCATTATCAATGGCTCAAAAGAAAACTTATAATGAAAAAAGATGTAATTTTCATATAACATGCAATTTGGAGGATGTCAGTTATACAAATAGGTCTCTACAGCATGATGACGAGTGTACCTGTGCATAATTTGCTGTTTAATAAAGCCACCTCACATGCCAAGGAAAATGGGCACATATATATGGTGAGGAACTGTCTCCAGGAAAACAGTGATTCTGAGACAAGAGGTGGGACATGATCCATACCAGACCATTTGCAAACCTCAAATGTGAGGGCTGAAGGCAAACACAGTACTTGGCACTACCATTAGAGGAACTTCAGCAAGAATAGGGAAGTGTTGTTATAGTCATGTGTAGAACAGAGAAGACCACTCCTGGTTATGTTTTGTCTAGATCCGCTCACTCTCTTCAAGCGGAAGAACTGAACAATTCCTAAATATCTGGTAAAGAACTAAGAGTTGCAGTTTGATTTCAGATGTGACAAAAGAGCCTATATTGGCTGATGGGAACCTCATGATGTGAAACTAGGAAAATCCCTTCCTACCTTAACCATTCTGTGATTCCGTGATTTAATTTATCAGTAGAAATACTACAAAGCCAATACCAGCAGAAGAGATCTGACAGCACATGCTCTTTCATCTAGGAGAACAAGGTACGCTTAAGATCCAACGTCTAGAGATAGATGACATATCAAGTTAGATTAAGAGTAGAGCAAAACATTTGAACAAGGATGTTAATAAACTACAAAGAACTACTACCGGTGGATGTGGAAGATTTTTTTATCACTTGAATGCTTGAATGTTTAAATAAGAATGGGTATCTTTTAAAAAAAAATGGCTTTGGCTTGCAATGTTTCTTGTGCATGCCCACTGCAAGAACTGCTGAGTAAAGTCCCTTAATGTGTGGTACTCAGAAAATAAGGCAGGATAACCTTAATAACACATTGCCTTTAAAATGATGACTGTTTTTGGTAAGTAGTTGTCACTGGAACTCTCAATTGTCACGTATTGGGTTTGGCAGAATTTCTCAATTGGATGTCCCTAAATCAAGATTGGCTGACCAGTGCCTGCTTCCTTTGGGAACGGTGATTTAAGATTTAAGGCCTCTTTCCTTCCAATCTAAAGGGAAGAAATCCCATTTACTGCACATTAAGTTCTGAATGAATGGATCAAGCTGTGGAAAGAGAGTGGAAGAAGATCACTGGATCCCGTATCTTCGAAGAAGATGAAGATACAAGTAGTGACAAAAGAGGTGGTTACTCAGAAGCATGTTGTTTGGAAAAAAAAAAAGCTTAACAATTGGTAGGAATTCTTCCTGACGTCGAAGGTACAGATATGTAGCCAGTATCACCATCCATTCTGTAAAGTGCTGTAGAACATCTTATGGTGAGCATAATGGACACTGTAAACGATGGTTCTGTTATGAAGTCATGATGGGAACCACTTGCTCTCTTCTTACTGCCGGCTCTGCATTCCTGCATCACACATCACACTGTGTTTTTTTTAAGCCACCATTTGCCTTCTGCCATATGCTGATTTTTAATATCTTGCCACTTGTGCACTATTTCCTGTCACTGCAATGGCATGCAGCGAGGACTGTATGAAGCAGAAGGAAAACACATCCATAGCACCACTCTACTGCAACTGGTTGCTCCTGAAAAAACCAAGATGCCCTTTACTGGTCAGATTTACCCAAATTCAAAGTGCAAACAATAAATTTGATTGCATTGAATGCAAATATAATTCAGAGCTCTCCATTCTTTCTCCATACTTTCTCCATACTAATAGAGACTTATTCCACAATGGCTTTATTAACATTGTTCTTTGTGAAGACAAAAACACTCTTATCAGGATCTGAATTGCATTTCAAAATGCACTGAAGCCTGGTTGTGTTGCCCTCTGCCTCAGAACGACCTTCCTGTTATGAAGGTAATTGCAATATAGTTTGATCTGTTTTTTTTCCCAGTGTTGTGTGATTTGCCCTGTGAAACTTTGTATGGCTTCAAAATGACTGATCATAATATAAATAACAGTCTTACAATGCTTAACAAAGTCTCTGGCTTTGCAAGAGTTCTCATTCCAAGTTACTGATACAGAAGTCCAAATCAGTATTTAGAGTGGTTTGGCTGAAAGTTTTAAAAGTATTCTCCCGCATGCAACTTTCAGTCAATTTGAGGGGCCAGGCCTAATGACTCAGTCTATGAACTGCAGCAGCAGCCTCATCTTTGTTTTTATGCTTTCTGTGGATTGTTTATTATGTTTGAATGCTTTACAGAAATGAACTTGACAAATTCACTTTTAATAGGGGCAAGGACTGGGAGTTCTTCCTCTCCTCATTGCCATTTCTCATTTTCCAATGTTGTTTGCCATTTTCCTTTGTTTCTTAGCAGCTTCACGTTCTTGCAGTTGACCTTTCTTCTATTTGTCTTCTGATGTGGCTGAAAACAGTCATTTTGAGATAATTAAATCATATTCATTTTTCTTTCCTAGTTTGTGTTTAGTTATCTTTCTTCTGTGCAACTGTGTGATTGGAGGCAGTCATTCTGAAGCTTCTTTCAAGCTGGCAGTAAAACATCTCTTTCCATTATCTTTTCATAAAGTATTTCTTCAGCCTCTTTCTTCACATCCCCAGTACACAATCCATCTTCAATGATATCTCTTTTCACAGTTTTTTTCCTACTTTTAGATACTTTCTGACATAGTTCCTTATTTTTAAGGCTTTATTTTCTTTAGCTTTGCTTTAGTTTATCCTCCTGTGAGGCCACACTGTGCCATCACTTAGTTAATAGGATTCTTCATTGGGTTTAGTAGGTAGTGAAATGGCTTGACACCATCCAAAATGTTTGTAATTTAGGTCACTGCATCTTCTAGCAATTCAAAACCAGCTTGCTAAGTCATGTTCATGTCTTTGATGTTACTAAATGTTGATACATATCTTTTCTAGTTTAGTTGATGTCGAAAAGAAAAAGCCCTTCTTTTTTACTTCCAATTGTTTCTAAATTCAAGCTAATGTGACATTTACCCTAATTTTCTTTTCTCTTCATGTTCAGCAGAAACACTTTGCACATCACTGTATTTTTCTTGGTTTTATCCATGAAGATGTTAATCGGTTCTATTCCAACCAAACTTGGCATTAACTTAGGTTGCACTCATTTTTTTTTTACCTATTTCTAAGATTATCATTTTATTCTATGTAAACCTTTGCTTATTACACATATTTGAATTATAGAGTCCAATGAAATCTCAGGGCTCCATTGAACCAGGTGCTACACAGTGTCCATCCATTTCCAAAAGGTTACAGTACAACTGTAAGAGCAATAGAGAAAGCGAGCAAAGTCATTCAACTTTGAGATAGCTGTGAGGGAACTGGGATTGTTCAGTCTGGAGAAGAGGAGGCTCAGGGGAGACCTTATTGCTCTTTACAACTCCCTGAAAGGAGGTTGTGGCCAGCTGGGGGTTGGCCTCTTTTTCCAGGACAAGAGTCAATGGCCTTAAATTGCACCAGGGGAGGTTCAGGTTGGATATTAGGAAAAAATCGTTCTCGGGAAGAGTGATGAGGTAGTGGAACAGGCTGCCCGGAGAAGTGGTGGAGTCATTATCCCTGGAGGTGTTCACAAATCGTGGAAATGGTGTACTAAGGGATGTGGTTTAGTGGGCATGGTGGGAATGCATTGATGGTTGGACTAGATGATCTTAGAAGTCTTTCCAGTCTTAATGATTCTATAATTCTATAACAAAAGCAGAATTTGGGAGTTTCGTCCAAGAAATAAAACATATCTTAGGAGGAGGGTACATGCAGGTCTTCAAAATCCTCAGTGCTTTAGTAAAAAATAATACAGAATAACTGTACTTCTGAAACAATAAACAGATTATGTCAGATGAAAGTGCTAAGTGAGTGGTTTTCAGCAGGAAAAGAAAATATTTATTCACTTATAGTTCAGCTGTATAATTTCTTACCAGCAGAGGAAGTGGGTGCTGCCAGTCTACATGGTTCTGTAAGTAATATACAGTCAATGGAAAGAAAAAAATATCAAAAAAAAAAGGTCAAATAAAGGAGTCAAGAACTCCCTGGACCACCAATAGTGACATTATTCTGCGGAAGCATCCATAAGACTCTCCTTGCATTCTTTTGTTTTTCCTTAGGCGTCTGACCCTAGTTGCTCTCAGATACAGGGCAATATATGAGGCCATTTGCCTGACTTCAAATGGATATTGCATGTTAAAGCAATTTTTCAGGCTTTTGCAATCCTGAATAGATCCTGAATGGATGTTTGGAATACAATAAATAATAATACAAAATGCACTTTGTTTTTCTGCATTTTGGGTCAGTTAACTTTGCAGAGAAGCTGGAGCCTCCAGGACAGTCAACTCTGAAAACTTGACTGGATTTGCTGGCAGTGCTAGGGAGGCACATCTGGGCTGTTTAGTCTATTGAAGCACATGTATTTGTGGGTTGGAGAGCACATAGACCCTAAGGAATTGCCTTGTGAACTGAATCTCGCCCATTGCCTGTATGTCACATAGCCTGGATTACAGAGCTATTTTGAAAAAGTGGAAGGAAAGAAAAGATACTGAGTCCAAGCTTTCATTCCTCCACAAACTTGTTTAACTAATACTTGACATGTGCCTGGCAAGATGGCTAGAACCGCAAATTCCTTCTCAATCTGTGTGGGAAAAAAATCTTTTCTATCATCCTCCTTTGTTTATTTACATCTGACAAGGCACAAAGATGAAGAGGGACATTGGTCTTGCAAAGCTTGTAATGTAACAAGTGGAAAGCCAACGTAACTGGAGATCAGAAGAGGAAAAAGTTGAAGGATGCTGGAACCGAAGATCTTCACCCACTCAGAATCAGTAAGAATTTTAGGGACAAGTATCAGCTTTAACTTCTTATGTATGTAATGAGGACACCTCACAAAGGCTGCAAACAAGTCTCTGTAAATTAGAGATGCTTATTTTCTGCGGTAATGCACACAATAAAAAAGATTCCAAGGAACACAATATTCTGTATGCAATGCAGTGCAGAGGAGTGTGAGGCCACATACTGGATGAAGTGAATAACAAAGATAATTCTGAACAGCAAGATGCTTCTCTTGCTGAGCATTCTGCATGAAAACATCTAATTAAAATAAATAAATAAGATTAAGATTAGAGAGACACTCTCCTGAAGACAAAGGAAACAGTCCTACTGACGTATCATGACCTACAGCAGAGTCTGGATTAATGTGAAAGAGATGACATAATGGCACATATACATATACCAGAACGGCTCATTTTGTTGGTACTCAATCTTCATGTTTACAGTTCTGGATGTCTTAAGGCAATTGTATGGTTCTAATTAACATAATTCCTGACTCTTCTTCCCTGCACACTAAGATGGTATCTCAATTTTCCCCATACTTACCACTCTATGTTCTTTTAGATGCATAATCTTAACACTGGCAATTCTCAGCTGTCTTTTAATGTTATGTACCTTCCAAAGCACTTCTTCTTCCCAGTGGGTATCAAGCTGCCCATTACATGTTGTCACCCAAGTCCTATTATCTGAAAATTTTAACTGCAGTTGGGCAACATCTGATGGACCTTCTCAGAACTCTTGTCAGATTGGTAACATTGTTAAATGCTATTGACTTTTCTGCTTTCAAATGTGGAATAAGATGATACCCATTTCATTCAGTATCTTGATAGTAAGAGCGTATAGGCAAGTTGCATGAAAATTAATGACGAATGTACTCCTCAGCCTCAGGGAATTAAGCTCCTATATGTGCTATTTGGGAGGATACCCAAGCCATCAGGCTGATGGGGTGGAGGCAGCATCTTCCCTCCAGCGAAGTTATGATGCTCTACTTTCCTTCTACACATAGATTCATTTCAGGATATGGTAGGGGATAGGACAACGCTCTGAGCAGAGAGCAATAGGATTTCCAGGCTCTGTTCCACAGTCTTTGATGTCTGTCTAAGACATTTGATTCTAAAAACATACATAGAGGTGTTAATGTACTGATGCTGCTGCTTTTTTTTTGTTAATTGTCTCTCATATTCAAATTAGTTTTTTTTTTTATTTTTAAACTGCTTTTGTCTGCTCAATTGCTAAAATAAAGAACCATTGGTATTAGTCCCACAGGAAAAACAAACAGAAAAAACCCCACAACTGCCTTTGCCTGCTTATCTAGGTTTCCATGGCTCTGATCACTTTAGGATTAGTAAAAATAGTAATATTTTTCAGAATTCTATGAGAATTGAAAGATGAGGAATATATCACAGATCTCCTTTTCCTGGCTGAACTGGAAGACACTGCAACTTGTCCCCAGCAACACTGCTGAAGTTTTTTGTGAAGTGCTCTTCTTCAAATGGAAAATTCCTCTTTCTAATTTATATAATATAATTCACTGTCATGAATTGCTCCTTTTCACCGACACATCAAAGATAAAAATGCTTAGGCTGTGATTTACCATGTTGGCTATTAACTCTCATTTGCTAACACAGTGTGAATCTTCAGCCTTCCCAGTCCAGTTGCCAAATCATAGAATGATTAAGGTTGGAAAAGACCACTAAGATCCTCTAGTCTAACCATGAAACCACCGTGCCCACTAAACCATGTCACTATGTACCACATCTACATGTTTCTTGAAGTGGTGACTCCAGCACCTCCCTGAGCAGCCTGTTAACTCACCAACAAGCATCAGCTGGGCTGCTTCCTACTGTGCCTTTCTTGCTAAAAGGAGCTTGCTGTACAACTCCCCAAAGCTGCTATTTTGTCCTCTTCCAAATCCTTCATAGTCATTATTACAAAAGAACTTGGTGGTACTAATGGGCCAGTACCACCCAGTGCGCTTATTAAATCCTCGGTATTTCCTTCCTTTATTTCAGTCCATCATCTTATTTCTTTCCTATCTTTGGAAAAGATGGAAAGTCACAATCAAGGATTACACTAGCTAGGTCATGTTCTGATTGTGAGTGGTTACTTAGATATACACAACACTTCTGTCATTCTCCTGGTTCAATCACTCATTGATAGTGTTTCTTGTGTGTTTTTTAAACATAAGCATACAAGTCTTAGTGTAAACCAGTGGTGCCGTATTGCTAGATCTTTTCCATATTATGTTAGCTTTATTATCACTGGAATGAAACCAACACAAAAGCAAACTTTCCAGCCCCTAGGCTAGGTTACCCCAAGGAACTGACATTTCTGGTTAGTTTGTTATTCTGTTCAGGGTTACTTCATTCCAGTTCGCTAAAATAACAGGACAAATTTTAATGTAACGAAGAGGTTAATAGCAAACAGCCTCTGAACCTTATATTGCAAAGTAGTTTCCTTTCTTTTTTTGTACGGTGTGGTAAAGGCACTTGTTATACATCAACTTATGACTCCTTTGTGTTTCTTTCATTTATAGTGTTTGATAATCAAAGCCAGAGAAATACCCAGCTACATAGGAATTGGATTGATCACACTTCAGTTCGTGTCTGACAATCCTTTGGAATTTCATTGTCTACGGAAACTTAAAATAATGCAAGTGATGAAAGGGTAACAACAACTTATATGCTAAGAAACGTTACGTAACACCAACACTTTGTCAATTATTCTTGCTTTTGGAAGTATAAGTGCTATATGAGTTCTGTAAATTAATGCAGAGCACCGTTGCAACTCTCCAACTGCTTTTTAACTTTTTTTTCAGTAAATCTACACATGCAAGGCATTCTTGCTGCCTTTGTCCCTGCAGAAAGGAGACTGCGTGAGCAAGAAATGTTTCCTGGAATACGCGGCTATTTGCTTTCTGTGAACAATAAGGTTTCTAAATACCAGTCTTTTATTTCTATAAGAAAGACAAAGAATAAAGCTCACTGGGAAACCTAAAGTCAAAGGCTACCCTGGCATTCAATAGACAATTCTGAATTCCGTCATTTAGAAATTAAATGGAACAACAGGTAAACAATCAAAACACTCCCCATCAGGAATGAGAATTTCTCTGTGGTAGGTATAGATTCTTTGTTTAATGAGAACAATTTTATTCCCAAGTTCTGGGAGTCCTTTACTTAAAAAGATGTACTGCAGTATGTTTATACTTACGGTCATCATAAAAAGAGGAAACGGATGTCAAAAATGTTCCTATTAGGTATTTAAATTTAAAATGATGATGCTTACAAATACTATGGGACATAAAATAAGATGATACAAGTATGAAATGCTATCAGAGTCTTTAAGATGCATTTTAAAATGGTTTGGTTCATTGTGCCTATAGCATAGAGATCTTACTATCAGTAAATGCATATATTTGTATTTGTACACACATAAGTGCATATGATATGAACTTATGTGACACAGAACTGTAGTCTAGGGTTGTGGCTGTGCAAACATTTCATTTGATGTGTAGGTTTGCCCTGGAAGATAGGCTGACGTGCCCTTGCAGCATACCCTACCAAGCATCTTACTAATCAGTGCATAGCAGAAAAATGACTGCAACAATCTAATGGAACTACTGCTTTCAGCTGAAGACGTAGTTCTATTAGTGATACAGCTGGTATTGTTCAAACTCGTATGAGATAAAAATATATTCCTGTATTTTCTGATCATGCTAAACCTCTTAGAAGCAGTTCTTTAGATTTTTAGGTAGCTCTGGCTGTGGGCACAATTCCCCTTCTCCTTTTCTTCCTTCCCTGCCCTAAGTTGCTAAGATGCTAAAATGTTCCTTTATCTCATGACCTGGGCTGCGGAAGGTTGCTGGGAACTCCATGTTCCTCATCCACTTTCTCAACATGCAGGACTGTCCCTGCTCTGCAAGCATCTACCATTCTTACCTCCTGAAACTGCTTATCTCAAATGCTCGGCATTACTACTGTAGGGAAAGAACAAGCGTTAGCTCTTGGGGAGGAGGGAGCGGATGTGTCCTTTGTTTCTGATGCAGTTTTCCTCCAGCTACAGAAGAAGGAAACCTATGCAGATACACAGAAGTGGAAGGAGAGAAGTCTTACAAGGGCAGTTGGTACAGAAACAGACCACAGGCTAGAAGTCATGGAGTCTGCACTGGACTTTGACCTCATCTACAATATGTGCTACTGCTACAGCATTATTTTATTACCCATCATTAGTTTCTTTCAGAAGTGGTTTTAAAAATAAAGGAAATGTGTTTTGTGGAAAACGTTACTGTTTGAATCACAATGAAAACTGTCTTCCAAATTTGCTCCAAAGTAGAAATTATAAAGATCTTGTTTTGGAAGAAGATAAAGTTGTTTTTACTTTTTGTAGTTACATTTGGTAATGTCTCCTTAAAGTAGACCACATTTTCTTGAAACATTTCAGAACCTCAGAAAAAAGCGCTTTGGAATTCTGTATGTCAGATTACAACAGTCATTGAATATTAATAAAAATATCTGATTCTATGGACCATCTGCTTCTATTGTGATGATGTCACACATCAGACAAAATAAGAAGATGAGCACCTGGTGAACTAATGTAGTGAACAGCTGTTTTCAGAAAGTTGTGTTAGCTTGCTGATGTGCTACTGAGCAGCAATGCTAGAAGGTGGGACTGCAGCTGGGAACTGATGCCTTCTATTTGTGTCTCCCCACTTGTGGCAGTCAAGACATTACTTGTGCTCTTCTTCCTTCTCACTGCCTGTAATTTTGCACCATTTACTATATTGGGTGAGAGCTTCAGTGGCATATCCTCACTCCAACCAAACATAAAACCTGGTGGTAGGGAAGTAGAGTTTAAATCTCCATGAACTGGAGGACAAAATACTTATGTTCCACATTACTTGCCAGCCAGAATAAACTCTAGGTCTGACCTAATCGTCACCCTCCATGATCGTGGATGCATTCAATTGTTTTCTTGCTCCCAGCAGCCACTACCACCATGGCTTTGTTTTGGTTTCTTGCAGTGAATTGAACATGTTTGCAAAACCACCTCATGAAGGATCTACTTACAAAAAAGAGCTGAGCGCTTTTCAACCGATAGAAATAGATCAAATTGCTCTGTCTCTGGAAATTTTAGGTGAGCAACTGAAGTCCACAGATTCCCTCAGACAGCACACCTTGACAGAAGAGGCACCCAGGACAGTCTGGATGACATGCAGCTCGATTTGCAGAGAAACCTGATGAGACAAGACTGTAACTGTGATTTCCTTTGCCAATGTGCCGTAAATAAGGAAAGGAGAAAAACACTGGGAGAAAATGCAAGCAAGCAGCAACGAGCTAATAAAAACAACTTTCTGCTGAACTTGCTCTTTCTTATTGCAAGGATTAATTACACTCAAATAAAATCTTATAAATTTATGTATTTAAGAATAGCAGTACTGTAGTGTTACAGCTCTCTCCTTGTGAGGAGATGAAGATGGAGAATGTTATCTGATGAAAAACTCTGGCACTGGACTGAAGAATATATTTCCTTTGGGAAACAATTTAATTAGAGAAGAAAAAAAATATATTTTCACAAAGAATTGACCTTCTCTTATTTGATTATTTCTTTTTGCCTTCAATGGCAGTCATTTACCTTTAACTGGCAGGAAGATGTTACTGAGTTTTATCCCTGACAAGTGTATTTCACTTTCCCCTAGTCTCTTTTAATCAACTTAGAAACTTTGCTTTCTCTTAAATTATTGAAAAATGTTGCTGCTTACTGACCTTAGGATTTTAAACATCTGTATAAATCTTTCCACACCAGAGTATTGAAAATTAATTAATATTAATTGTATAGTTGATACCGCAATTCATATTTTTGGCTTCCAAAGCATATGATGATGACTGGAATTCCACTGAGGACACAGGGCAATTAAAAGAACATCCAAAAAATCTGCTCAAGAATGCTTGGCATATCAATCAGCATTTAAATGATTTAATGTGTTTCAAATTGTATATGTGAGAGAAAAAACTTTTGCTTTTTAATACCATTTCAAGAGTGAAACTGCTTTAAGGCAGCAAATTACTATGTAAAGAGGAATTACTGCCGTATTTCCAAAAGTCTAGCGTAACTGAAAATAGATGCCATTCATCTATTCTAGTTTATCGAGTGTTCATAATATTTTAGACAACAACAAAAATGGGATGAATAATGATAGAAGAATTCTTACTTTAGGGAATAAAAGTTTTGTTGTTTTTTTTTAAAGCCAGTTATATGTTTTCCCTGAGATTAAAATTTGAAGTACTGAACAATTATTTTTGAAAGCACATGAATCGAAGAAATCATGACATTATTATCTACACTGTAACTTGCATTTTTTTAATTGCTGGAGCTACTTACAGGAAGAAACAATGCTTGAAGAACATAATCATGAATAAATCAAGTAATCTAACTTGATCCAAAAGTAGTTATAAAAAATGTTTGTCTAAGAAGAATGTACACTTCTGCTTTCTGAGAAAAGGATCTAGTTTTTGTACTTAGTCCATACTTGTTTCAAAAAACTCACCAGCTATAAATCTTGATGCTCTTATTTGAAGAGTCCCAGCTTTTCAATGTCGTCCATTTGTTTCTTTTGTTTTTAGCTTGCAATACTCTAACATGCAAATGTCAACTTAATTCGTCTTTATTGCGAGCAGGTCAAGATTGGTGATCTCAACTCTCTGCATGAGGTTGCACGTGGAGTTGTTTGTCCAGCTGTGAGCCCCCAGAGACATAGATGCACTGGAGAGTGTCCAGGGAAGGGCCACTAATGTGATGAAGGAGCACCCCTCCTGTGAAGAGGGGCTGAGAGAGCTGGGACAAGAGGCAGTGGGCACAGGCTGGAACACAGGAGGTTCCCTCTCAACACCAGGAAGCACTTCTGTGCTGTGTGGCTGATGGAGCACTGGCACAGGCTACCCAGAGAGATCTCCAAAAGCTGCCTGGACACAGCCCTGGGCACCCTGCTCTGGGTTTCCCTGGTGGGGCAGGGGCTGGAGCAGATGGACCCAGAGGTCCCTTCCAACCTTGGTCAGTCTGTGAATCTGAAATCAGTATCTATCAAAATCTACCCTATATTAAATTCAGCTTTGGCTCACTTGCCTTTTGACGCAGTTGTGTGCCCCCTTTTCTGGGGATTTTTCTGTTCAACAGCCTTTTTTGACGGACCTCAGTGACTTCTTATACTTCTCTTAAGTGAGGGAAACAAGGGAAGTGAGTTTGGTTACAGCCCTTGGATGAAGTGAGGTTTGACATAATCCACAGTGGCAGTGCTCTCAGAGGGAAGCCTTTGGAAAACACAATCTGGACTTCTAATACAAAAAGGTGACTGCAGCAGTGTTTCAGAGGCAGCATGTAAATAGGGAAAATGAGAACACTGTGGACATAAAACACGACTGGGGAGTAGAGAACAGTTGTGGAAATAGTTCACGTACTGAGTAGGTGTGACTGCCATGCAAATGTACTTCTCAGCCACGGAATGGGTCTGATATAAAATCAACCCCAACCTTTCATGATGCTGCTGGGTTCTTCAGATTAAGTACTCTCACCAGAAACACTGTTTCATTAATTGGCAAGGGCTTGTGTAACGCTTGTGGCTCCAGAGAAATTAAAAAAATTCACCGTAATGTAAGTACTTACTATACAATGAGGAGACCTTCAGCTTCTCCCAAAGGAGTGTCTTGCAAGAAAGCCCAAAGTAGTTATAGATAACAAAGAGTTGTCCTAACTTTTTATCTAGATACACTGAAAAAGAATGGCATGGTCTGAAAAAATGTCATAGCACCAGTTACATACATATCTATCTGTGCAAGCAAGTCATAAACCACTAAATTTTCAGTAACACTTAAAAGTGTTATTAAACTTTAAATGCTTTCAAAATGAAAGCTCCCAAGCCAGCAGCATTTCATGTCAGGGTCTGTCAGGTATTGGCTGCCTCTGATAAATCTGGCTCTGAGGGGAGAACGAGGAGAAATGCTGGCCATGTTTTGTTCCCACTTAAACTGGCATAATTCCATGAACTTCAGTAATGTTGCTTCTCATTCACTCCTGTGCAAGACTTTGATTCAACAAAGCACTTACATATGTGCTGAAAGCCCTCACTGAGCAACAAAATCCCCTTACTGAACTGTAAGCAAAGTTAGACAGGACCTTGCTGTATCTGCTTGGGTGTTTTGAAGTTAAATGTGCACTTAAAGTCTTTAATGGATAAAAGCCTAACTGAAAGCAAGAGGGGATTCTGTTCTATCCCCTATAATCTCCTCTATAACATTCATAATCTTTTTTTTCTCTAAACTGTCCTGCCCAATATTGTTTATCTTGTCTTAGCTCTAAATGCAGAGGGATCTGCAGAGGGCTCCAAGTGCCGTTGGGCTCCATCAAACTGAGCAGAGGTTGGGGATACTTTTAACTTGGTGAGACTGACTCTTTATGTTGTTGTATGAAGCAGGGAATGTCATTACATCCTTTTATGAACGAATGCTAAATTTGCAGTGCCAAGTAAGAACATTTAGTATCACTTTTGCAAAAATAGTTGAATTCTGGAGTAAAAAAATTGTGATAATAAAAAAAAAACAAAACTGGGACAATAATGGGATCATCCTGAAGAAAATCCAAGAGGGTTTTAAACAAAAGAGTGAGAGATGTTGTGTTCAACATTAAATTGAAAATGAAAATTCAGATGTAGTAATTGCAATGCCAGTAACTGATAACTTAATATGGAACAAAAGGTGAAATGGGACAGAGGCAGGTCCCTTGCCATTGTCATGTGACTAATATCTGGAAGATGCGTTTGGACTGAAAGACATTTTCTGAAGCTGGATCATTTAAGAGTTCTCTAGGTACTCTGCAGGCATTACACAGTCCTTTTCATAAAACAATAGAGTGTTAACATTCAACAAGTTCTTCTTTCCTCCTTAGTCCCCTTGGAAAGCTGTTCCAGAGCTTTTCTTCTGGTTTCCAGGCTAAATTTAATAATCACTGCATAAATATTTACTCATATGCTGGTATTTCCTTTTATTTAAAGAGTGGTAGAGTGCTTTTCCTCACTAATGCTTACTCTTTTACTGACAGTTGTAGTTGCTTCATCTGAATGAATTCCGTACTGCCTTTTTCTCCAGGCTAAGCAGCTGAGCAGGTGCAGATGTAAGCGTGGCAACCTCAGCTCTTCTGCCCTGGATCTGTACTGGCCTGGCATATCCCAAACATCATTTATGTGGTGGTAGTTTGATTTTTTTTTCATTTGTTTTGTTCATTTTCTGGTGTTGTTCTAAACTTCCTGCAGCATGTGGGCGCTTGGAGATATCTGTGTCCCTAGCAATAGCACGTATCATGCTTCAGATTCTCGGCCTGTGAAGGCAGCAAGACTCATCTTGAAGGCAGCCTAAAGGCATCTTTCAGAAGGCAAACCTTAGGAGCCATTTAAGATAAGGAGGGGAGAAACTTCTGAATTGCCCTCTTCTGCATTCCCATCTGAATTTCTTTCTCAAACAGGGAAACAGCAGTGAACTTCTGTGGAAGCAGTTTAACTTAGTGATCTGAGCAAGTTTTACACATGTAAACGTAACTCCAGTTTAAATAAGAGTAACGCAGCTAGCCAAGGCACTTTCACATGAGGAATCTGAGGTGTGACAATGTGAAGAGTCAAAGAACGAGCTCTAGCTCTGGAGGGAATTTCTAGTATCTGAGAGGTCTGAACAAAACTTGGTCCCCTCTTACCTTGCTGTATTAAAAGTGCTTTTCTGATTTTACTCTTTGGATCACAGACAAAAGTCAGCTTCAGTCCTAGGAGCACTTTGTTAGTCCCATGCCCTCCTTTGCCCTTGCCATTCCGATGTTTTCCTGCCTTGCTAACTTTGCAGTAAGAGTTCAAACACTAGTTTGGCAGACTTAACGCAGAAGAATGCAGCCATCTCTCAGATCTGCAGTTTTGATGCTTTTAACTTTACACTATTATGATGAAAAAGTTTTTCCAAGAATTGGGCAATTATGAATGTTTAGTCAACACTGATATTTATGATACTTGCAGAAGCATGTTGTTATATTTTGTACTGTAGCCTTTAGGAGTCTCTGTAAACTATGCTCTGTAAACTGTAAGAGCTGCAGTTTGTACTGTAATTGTTTAAAGTTTTTCAGTTAACCAGGACTGATGTGTTCTTGATGAGCCCCCTGGGAAACTTGGAGGCTGCAGATTACTTGGCACTTGCCTTTCTGTCTTGGCATGGAATTAGGGTGGCTGGCACAACGTTAGCATGCACTATGTCACCTTGGATGCATGCTACAGAGATGTAAGAGGATGCTTTATTTCTTGTCTTAAATATTGCTATGCACTCTTAACCAGCTTCCCCCTTTCACTTGAGAAGTGACTGTGCTGATATGAAGCACTTCTTGCCCAGTCTTTACTTACTTCATGGACTGTTCAAAGACTTGGTTATTAATAATTCTATTAAATCTCTGGCCTCTCTTTGAAGGATATCACATCTTTATTAGGTGCATATCACAAGGGATTTTTATTCAGTGGTGATGTGTTACTGTGATCATTCAGAAACAATTTTTTCCACACCAACGCTGTTCAATAGCTTTTATTTGTGGTCTGGAAGCATTAGCAATCTTCAGTGCAGAGCTGTAGCTAAATTGGCAGATGCAGTATCTTGGCATATAAGCAGAACAGTGTCCTGTGAAGTATTAAGATACAAATACTACTCCATATAATATTAGCAAGACTAGTTTTGGACTATTATATAAAAAAGTTGTGTTTTTTCCTTTCAGAAAGGAGAATAAAATGTCTTCTGAAAGATCTACAACACTGGAAACCCTGCCCCAGAGAGAGAAGAATTAAGAACTGAATGCTTGATCTATTCGGTTAACCAGGAAACAGATAAAAAGGAGACATGATAATGTTCTGTGAAAATGAAGAAAAAGGATTTCGGAAGGTAGATTTGTTTCAGTGTAACAGCAAAAGATGTGATAATGCTTCTGCTTCCATCATGGTTTTAGTCCTCTTGGGCCTAAAAACGTAGTGCATTCAGAAAAAAAGAAGCAAAGAATAGTGGATCGCTTAGCTTTATACCTTGTGTTTATATTGTTCTTGGAGCATTTTAAAATAAGGCTGGCTATTTTTCCAAAAAGAACAGCCTAACTTGGAGTTGGTCTGCCAAATACAGAAATAACCTCTAGAATGCCTGTTTGGGGGAATATGATTATTCTGTTCACCTCTAAAACCAATGCAAGACATGCTTTTAACCACTGCGCTGTTCTCAGACCTGATTCCCACTCATAGTGAAGTCAAGGAAAATTGCATAAATTTTGTATGGTGGATTGATCCTAAAGCCTTCGACCAGGCACAAGATGCTGTGTTTATTATCCCTAGGTATGTGGTTCAGTTCTGTAGCAAGTGTTCAAGAAGGTCTTTCAAACAGTTGGAAAAATAAATATAACTGACATTTCTCTCAAATTGTCGTGGAATGCACTCCAGCTGTATCTTTTATACACATTTTCCCCATGTGCTATGTGCTTGCATTCTTTCATGATGAACGATGTTGCTGTGTGTTGGAGTTGTCATGCTATCTTTCTTGTTAAGATCAGGAATGTGTAGGAGGTCATCTGAGGACAGAATACTGTAGGACCTCCTGTCATATTTTTCAACTTCATGCTTGTAGCATGCAGCTGAGCAGTGGCTGAGTGGCTTGGTTTGGGGGAAGATTTTCAGTTGAAGGAAAGTATAGCCTGCTGCTTTTGCTGTGTCTATGAGAGTCAAGGATCAGGTCTCTATCTGATGTTCGATTCCTTGTTTCAGGTCTTCATGCACAGATTTGGCTTTCTGTCAGGTAAGGCAAAGAGGGGCCTGGACCATGCTGAATGCTCCTAGACACCACAGCAGTAGTAAATAATGCACTGCCATGAATCACTGTGGCTTCATTGAAACTAATAAACCTGTCTTCTACCCAGATCTGGGAGAGCATTTCACACAAAGGAGGCCTCCAAGTCAGGCAGGGAGCATACAGGACAGCAAGTTGATCTTGTGGTATGTAGCAAATGTAAATATCTAGTTTCACACTAAAGGAAAGAAATGACACGTGTAGTGCCATAAAAACCATATGTCATTGCACAGTATATTACTCAGATGGCATGGATCTTAGTGACAAGCATTTTGACTGCTATTTTACACTTTTTTTGTGACTACACATTAGAATTACAGGAACGAGAAGAAATGCAAACAGCATGCAGCTTAATTAGAAAATTTCTAAGAAATCCAAGAAGTCTATTAATGTCTGTTTCTGTCTCTCCCATGATTTCAGTTTTCTGCTCAAGATTTTGAATTTTGAAAGTTGCTCAGTATTTTGTCTTCCAGTGGAAAACAAAACACAAATAGCATCCCATTTCCTTTTTCTCAATGATCATTTCCCTTCCTTAGATGTGTGCTGTTGCCATTTGCCCAGCCTCCCTTTCTCCTCTCTCCCTTGCATTCCTGACTGCACAGTGGCTTACTTGGTGGTTGCTTCCTTCCATGACCCTGGTGAAGCACAGCAGTTAAGAAACCTTCCTGAGATGGGAATGCAATGGCATCAGTGCATTAAGAAAGGTCCAGCTCTCCCGCTGTTGGGCAAATGCTTTAATCACTCAGCTGTTTTGCTGAAACTGCACTTTTCCTGTTCTCTATAACAAAACCAGTAAAACATTTCCTTCTCTTCCCACAAGCCCAGTGTTGAGGGTAAATACTGGGCACAGTGGATCACCATCCTTTGGGATGCGGGCAGAATTTAGGGGCCTGATTAAATCTAGACTGCAACAGAGGCAATGATGGCCCCAGCTGGCTCCCCAGACTTGGAGGACACAGTGTGGGCAGCCACTGCAGGATCTTGCAGGATGATCACGGTACACTGATAGAGACACTTAGAAGTTTGGGTGATTAGACTCTGCATCGCTCTCACACACTTGAGGAAAATTTATGCACTGAAAGTCTTCTAAGCTTTTAATATTAGAAATATAACACTTCAGCAAAGCAGTGTAAAGTACGTGAATAAGATCTGGAAGAATAAATTTGTGTGTTGCAGATGTTGAGAAGTAGACTTGGAAGGTAGATGTGATGTCAGGGGGCTACTCCTGCAGTAGAAATAAGCTTACAAGAAAAAACACATGCTCAGTTCTTAAGAGGGATGGCCTGTCTTGACAGTGGTCTGTCCAACTGGTGGGACAAAGCAAAAGTTCATTGTAACCAGGAAGGCAAGAAGAGATGAGCTGGTGCTCAAGTGAAGTTTAGGAGTCATACAACTTTTCTATTTATTCCAGTTATAACTACCATCTACAGCCATTTCTGAGTACTCCTACCAAGAAGTTTAAAACACATATATCTGGGAAGAAGTGTTGACTGCAAACTCAGCTTTTTCTACGGAAGATGAACAAAGTTGTGCTGAGGTCTGGCACTCATCTCTGCCAACCTGCTCCTGGGACACTGATTCAAAATGCTTGGACGTTTTCACTGAATTATAGAATCAAAGACAGAAAGACATTCCTTGCTCTGTACATAGGAATGATGTAGGATCCAATGTTGACGAAAACATGAGTCACATACTCCACATGCAGTATGGAGCTTATAAGTGGGTAGTGAAGTACAGTTGCTGGAGCGTGAGTCATCAGCTTCATGCGAGTGGGCAGTCAAATCCTGCATAAGCTGATTTTTCAGAGACATTTCTAGAAGTATTTTGAAGAATAGTAAATGGGAAGCATGTCCAACCCACAGCCTGCACGCAGCCCAGCACAGCTTGCAATGCAGCCTGCTCCTGCCCCACTCCATCATGGAGGCAGCATGCATATACCACTCAGCAATGATCAAACATTGGTGTGTGACTAACCCTAGCTGGGCTGAAAACAGGACAAGGAGAGGGAACAGTGCAGCACTAACTCAAGTTATGGAAAATAATTTCATACATTTTGATTCATTGGCTAAACAGAATGCTGTGAACAGCAACAAATATGAAGCCATGCTTTCCATAGTGATAACCACAATGGCAGCAGAAGGACGGTCTGACAGAATGGCATCTGACATGGAAGTGCTTATGAAGCAAAGGTGTGTCATCGAATTCCTTCATGCAGAAAAAACGGCACCCATTCACATTCATCAACACTGCTGAATGCTTATGAAGACCAAACAGTGGATGTGAGCACAGTGAGGTGGTGGGTGGTGTGTTTCAGCACTGGCAACAGTGACAGTGGGTCACCTCCGCTGGTGCAGGCTTTTACAAGGACAGCATGCAGGCTCCTGTTCACTGCTGGCAAAAATGCAGAGCTAATGGTGATGACTGTGTTGAAAAACATGTTTTGTAGCTGAGAATTTACTCTATCAGTGTTACTGGTTCACTGTATCTGTTATAGTTTCCATGGAAATCAATAGAAGGCATTACTTTTGGAGCAACCTACATATATGTGGCCTAAGACAACTCTACTCAATGCAGTCCAGGCAAGCCAAAAGGTTGGACATCCATGGTATATGGCATAGGCAAATTATTTTTGGTTTTGTTTGTACTTGTTGTGCTTTAGTCAAGACCCCACGTTATTAGGCATGAAACATCTGTTTTATTTTCTGTCATTCTGGCTTTGATGTACTTGTCTTGAAAAGTTGCATCACCTTGTTCTCTGTAAGCAGCTTCCATGTCTTTTTACATTCCAGTAGTAACATGGAAGTGAATGGAAATAGCAAACGATACTTAAGCTAAAGCGTTTCTTCTGTGGTTAGAGCCGCTTTGGCATCAAACTATGCTTCCGGTGAGTTTTAAATTTCAAAGTATGCATTTACCTTTTCACTAACTCTCCTTTTAGTGTCATTTGATAATGCAAAATAACTGCACCCCTCTGTCCTTCTGATCCAAAACTTCACTTGCAGCTGTAGGAATCCAGCTACTTTCTGAGACAGCCAAAAATCCCCCATCTAAGCCTCACAGAAGCTATGTCCTACTCATAGTCCTTAAACTTAGGGTTACGTATGGGCCAGGCACTCTGTCCATCTTTGTAGGAACTGGAGAAAAAGATGGGGCTTAGCTTTCTCCTAGTTTTCTCTGGACCTTTGGTATGTGGATCATAAGGAACAAGCAACATGGCTACCTACCCAATTTTAAGAGGTAGACAACCAGCTCAAGCTGGACAGGATAAGAACTCTCTGGGCTGCTACTTGGACTTCACATTCCCTGGAGAAACAGCCTTGCTGCTGCTGTCTCAAAGAACAGCCTGAGCACCACAATGCCTGCTGTAGAGAAGAAGCTCTCCCGGTGAGGAGGTCACATTTAATAGCTGCTGGGAATGAAGATTTTTTTCAAGTTTTAGTGTAAAAGTCAGTACCTAGAGCAACCCTAATCTAACAAAAAACTAGGCCAAACCAAAACATGAAGACAACCACAGAAAGCACACTGGTTGCAAGGTAGAGCAGTCATAACTTGAGACATTCTGGATGTGAACTGCCCTGGGTACTCCCCCCTGGTGCTGGATCATGCCCCATCCCTAGAAGTGCTCAAGGCCAGGGTGGATGGGGCCCTGGGCAACCTGGTCTAGTGGGAAGTGTCCCTACCCATGGCAGGTTGGAACCAGATCACAGAATTGTAGGAACTGGAAGGGACCTCTGAGGATCACTGAGTCCAACCCCCTGCTAAATCAGGTTCACTAGAGTAGGTCAGACAGCAAAGCATCCAAGCAAGTCTTGAATATCTCCAGAGAAGGAAACTCCACAACCCCCCTGGGCAGCCTGTGCCAGTGCTCTGTCACCCTCACTCCTCATGTTTGTATAGAATTTCCTATGCTCTAATTCGTACCTGTTGCTGCTTGCTCTGTCACTGGGCACCACTAAAGAGCCCAGACCCTGCTACTTGACTCCTGCCCATTTGATATGCACAAGCATTGATAAGATCCCCTCTCAGTCTTCTCTTGCACAGACCCAAGAGTGCTGGGTCTCTCAGCCCTTCCTTACATGGACAATGTTGCAGGACCTTACTTGTCTCTGTGGCCCTACACTGGACCCTCTATGGGGAGATCCCTGTCTTTCTTGGACTGGGGAGCTCAGAACTGGAGACAGTATTCTAAACCTGGGCTCACCAGGGCAGAGTGGAGGTGGAGGATCAACTCCCTCAACCTGCTGGCCATGCTCTTCTTAATGCACACCCAGATACCATGGGCCTTCTGGCCCCAAGGCACGCTGCTGGCCCATGGCCAATCTGCTGTCCATCAGGTCACCCACATCCTTCTCCACAGAGCTCCTCTGCAGCACGTCATGCCCTGGTACTGATGCATGCATAAATATGCCCTTTAAGGTCCCTTTCAGCCCAAACCGCTCTGTATGGGACATGGTATCCACACGTAAATGAGGATCTCACCTCTCCCCTTAACTCTTAGGGACACCTGAGGAGGCAGCCAAACCCACAGCAGCCACATCTGCCCCCTCCCAGCTCCAAGCCCCCCACGCACAGCCCGTTCGTCAGGCAGCCTCTGTTTCCCCCCTACTCGCGCTGCACTCGCACTCCGCACTTTTCGGGGATGTAAGGCAGGGAGCGCACCACGACGCTTATCCAGGTGTGGGGAAGACGAGGAGACCGCCGAGGCAGGGCCGGGCCGGGCCGAACCTCAGCGCTCCGGCCCCGCTCCGCCGGTCAGAGATGCGGCTCCGGGGACCCCGAACCCGCCCGGGGGCGGCCGCCGCGGCACTCCGCTTGGGACAAAGTGGCCGGGGAGCTCGGCGGGGCCCGGCCGGAGCGCACGCCCCGGCGGCCGGAAGACAGGGCGGGGGGTGAGGGGTGGGGAGAGCGGAGGACCGGCCCAGCCCGGCTGAAAAGGAGGGCTCGCTCGCCCGTCGCCCCCACCGCCGGCACCCCGCGAGCCCCGCCGGCGCCGCTCGTGGTGGGGGCGGGGGGCGGAGCGCCATGG
>JANHGO010000041.1:24900390-24959325 GCA_024606505.1 Aquila spilogaster
ATTATAAGTTACCTGAAACTGAAGAGAAAAGGGATTTCTGAGGGTAGATTTATTTCCATGTAACAGCAAAATACATGATAATGCCAGTGCTCCCAAAATGGTTTTAGTCTTGTTTGGTCCAAAAATATGGTGCATCCACAAAAAAAAAGAAAGCAAAGGATAATGATTTAAAGGATCATTTAGCTTGGTAGGTTGTGTTTATTTCCATCTTCAAAGGTTGTAAAATAAGGCTAGCAATTTTTTTTACAGAACTGGTCAAGCTCAAACAGAGTTGATGATTGGCCAAATACAGAAATAATTGAGTATCTCTGGAATGCCAGTTTGGGGGAATATAATAGTTCCTTTAACTTCTAAAATCAATGCAATGTACATTTTAACCCTTGTACTATTCTCAGACCTGGTCCCCACTCATAGCGAAATCAAGGAAAGGCCTATAAATTCAGTGGAAGGTGGATTTGACCTAAAACCTTTTAAAAGGTACAAGATGCTGCGTGTTAATGATCTGTAGATATGTGGTTCAATTTTGTAATAAGTGTTCAAGAAAATCTTACAAACAGTTGAAAAAATAAATGTAGCTGACATTTCTCTCAAATTGTCACGGAATGCACTCCAGCTGTATTTATTATACACATTTTCCCCATGTGCTATGTGCTTGCATTCTTTCGTGATGAACGATGTTGCCGTGTGTTGGAGTTGTCATGCTATCTTTGTTGTTTAAATCAGGAATGTGTAGGAGGTTATTTGAGGACAAAATACTGTAGGACCTCCTGTCGTATTTTTGAACTTGTAGCATGGAGCTGAGCAGTGGCTGAATGGTTTGATTTAGGAGAGAGGTTCAACAGAACGAAAACACAGCCTGCTAATGCTAGCGGTGCGCTCGCGCCTTGCTGCCTGTTTTGCTGTGTCTACAAGAATCGAGGATCAGATCTCCATCTGTCATTGTCTGACTTTTCATTTGAAGTCTTTGGGCATAAATTTTACGTTTCTGGTAAGGTAAAGCGTGGGCCTGGGCCATGCCCAATACTTCCAGACACTACAGCAGCAGTAAATAATGCATTACCATGAATCACTGCAGCTTCATTGAAATTAATAAACTTGGCTGTCACCCAAATCTGGAGAAGCATTTCACCCTAGGGAGGCCTCTGAGTCCATCAGGGAGCATGCAAGAAAGCAAGTTGATCTTGTGGTATGCAGCAAATGTAAAGATCCAGTTTCAAAAAAGGAAAGAAATGACACAACATGTAATGCCATAAAAGCCATATGCCATTGCACAGGATATTACTCACATGGCACAGATCTTAAGAGTGACACACATTTTGATTGCTATTTTACCCTTATGTTGTGACTACATACTAGAGTTACAGTAAAAATGATGAAGGCAAAGAGCATGTAGCTTAAGTTTAATGAGAAAGTTTCTAAGAAATACAAGAAGTTCATTTGTGGGGAAACCTTTTTGTTTCTGGTTTCTCCTGTGATTGCAGTTTTCTCCTGAACATTTTGAATTTTGAAATTTGTTCTGCATTTTTTCTTCCAATGGAAACAAAAAATGAACTAGCATCCCAAATCTCCTTTTCCTAGATGATCCTCTCCCTTCCTTAGATGCGTGCTGTTACCACTTGGCCAGCATGCCTTTCCGATTTTCTTTGACCTCTCTCTCTTGCATTCCTGGCTGCACAGTGGCTCACTTGGAGATTGTTTCCTTCCTTAACCCCAGTGAAGGGCAGCGGTTAGGAAACTTTCCTGGGATGTGAATGCCAGGCTTCAGTTCTTTGAGAAAGATCCAGCTCTCCCACTGTTGGGCAAGTGGTCTAATCACTCAGCTATTATGCAGAAACTGCACTTTTCCCGTTCTCTGTAATGAAATCGGTGCCAACATTTCCTTCTCCTCCCATGAGCTCAGTGTTAAGGGAAGTTACTCTGAGAAGGCATACTGGATCAACCCCCTTAGGGATGCAGGCAGAATTTAAGGGCCTGTCTGCCTAAATCTAGATTGCAACAGAGCAGAAGCCGAGGTGCCTGGATCGCTCCCCAGACTGGAAGGACACAGCGTTGTGCTCACAACACGTGCAGTCACTGCGGGAAGTTGCAGGATGATCATATAGGCTGAGAGATGGAGACACCCAGGAGTTTAGGTGATTTGAATCTGGATTACTCTCAGGTACTTAAGCAAAATGTTGGCAGCAGATATCTTTTAAGCCGTGTCTGTAGCATCAACTACAATGCCCAGCAAAGTGTTGTAAAGTACCTGAATAAGCTCTGGGAGAGTAGATCTGAGCGTAGCCGATGTTGGCAGGAAGTCGGCTTGGAAGGCGAATGTGCGAAAGGCGAAAGGGTGACTTTGCTGATGCAGTAGAAGCAACGTTATCAGAGCAAGTATGTGCTCAGTCTCTAAGAGGGACTGCCTGCCATGACAGTGGTCTGTCGGCTGGTAGGACAAAGACCGTCATAACTGAAGAATGGATGTTCAGGAAGCAGAGAAGAGATGAGCTGGTGCTCAAGTGATGTTTGAGAGTCATGTTATAACTTTTCTAATTATTCAGGTTATAACTAGCATCTATGGTAATTTCTGAGTGCTCTTACCAAGAAGTTTAGAACACATGCTCATAATACATCTGGGATGGTTTAAAACAGAGGAAGAAGACAGGAAACTTCCAGAGATCCCTGGGAAGGCATGATTTAGCCAAGTGCAAGCTCAGCCTTTTCTATGGAGGAAGAACGCAGTCGTATTAAGTGCGTCTGGTCTCTGCCAGCCTCTTCTTGGCATACTGATTCAAAACCCTTGGTTGCTTCCAGGGAGAAAGAAAAAGGGGATGTTTTCTACAAAAACACACTCCTTGCTCTGTACCTAGATATGATGTAAGATCCAGTGTCAACTGGAGCATGAGTCATGTACTCCACATGCATTACAGCACTTGGTATGTGGGCAGTGAAGTGCAGTCACTGGCTCATGAGTCATCAGCTTCATGTAAGCGGGCAGTGAAATCCTGCATAAGCTAATTTTTCAGAGACATTTCTAAGAGTATTTGGAAGTATAGGATATGGCACGGGCAAATTATTTTGGTTTTGTTTGCACTTGCTGCGGCGTCAGCTTTGGCCGAGGCCCCACGTTATTAGGCATGACATATCCTAGAAGTCTTTTCTGTCATTCCAGCTTTGACATGGTTGTCTAGAGAAGTTTCATCATCTGGTTCTCTGTGAGCAGCTTCCGCTTCTCTTACATTCCAACAGAAATGAGGAAGTGAATGGAAACAGCAAACAAGATAAATAAACTATACTATTTCTTCTGCTTAGAGCTGCTTTGGCATCAAACTGGCTCTGGTGAGCCTTAAATTCAAAATATGTATTTTCCCTTTCACTAGTTCTCCTTTTAGTGTCACTTGATGATATAAAATAGCTGTAATTCTCTGTCCTGCTGTTCCAAAACTTTACCTGGCACCTCATCCTGCCACTTTCTGAGACAGGGCTCCTGCCGCAGACAAAGTAGCCCCAACTGAGTTTCACAGGAGCCATGCTCTACTCGTACTCTTTAGTTTAGGGCCACATATGTGTCAGGCGCTCCCTCCATCTTTATATGGAACTGGAGAAAGAAGGTATTTAGCTTCCTCCCAATATTCTCTGGACCTTTGGTATGTGGCTCATGAGGAACACAAAACCCGGCAACTTTCCGAGTTGTAAGAGAAAGACAGCCAGCTCAAGCTGGACTGTATGAGACTTCTCGGCACTGCTCCTTGGACTTGGCATCTCCTGGAAAAAACTGCCTTGCTCTGCTGCCAGCTGTCATTGCTGCCGCTATATCAAGGAGCAGCCGTGTGCATCACAATGCCGGGTTTGGAGTGGAAGCTCCCCTGGTGACTCACGAGGGTGTTGTATTTAAAAGCTGCTAGCAACAAGGGTTTTTAAAAGCTTTTTCTTAATATAAAAATCAGTATCTGGTGCAACTCCCACTCCAAAAAAAAAAAAAAAAACCAAACCAAAAAACCAAACGCAAACCAAACACAAAGACCACCACAAAAAGCAGACCGGTTGCAAAGCATAGCAATTGGAACTCGGGACGCCGTGGATGTGGAGGTGCCCACAGCACCCTTTCTCGCGGCTGCCGTAGGATTACACACCCGCTGCGCGGGCACACTCGGTTGCTTTGTGCTGGGCACAGGAGCCTGCCTCTTCCCGTGCCCCCCCGGGACACCTGATGGAGCAGGATCAAGCCCCTTACAGCGCAGTCCGGCCCTTCCCAGCTTTCGAAGACCTCACGTACAGCCCCACAGTAGTTTCTCGGACAGCCTCTTTGTTTTCCCCCGACTTGCAGTACGGTTGCATGCGCCGCTGCTCCCCCACTCCCTCCTGCCTTTCGTATCACATTTCAGCCGGCGGGGAGTGGGGGGCGGGAGGGGGGAAACCCCCACGGACGGGGTTTTCCTCGCGGGGAAACGAGCTTTTCGAGGTGGGGGACATGCGAGAAGCCGGCCACGTCGCTCCGGGGCAGAGGCTCCGGCGGCCCAAAGCCCCTTCGGGCCCCCCCTCCGCCGCCTCCGCCCGGCTCCGCCGCGGTTCCCGGGGGAGCCCCGCGGGCAGCGCGGCGCACAAAGCGGCGGCGGGCGGCAGACAAAAGGGGCAGCGCCCGGTGCTCCGCGGCGGGGCCGGACCCGGCGGCCGGAAGACAGGGCGGGGGGTGAGGGGTGGGGAGAGGGGAGGACCGGCTCAGCCCGGCTGAAAAGGAGGGCTCGATCGCCCGCCCGTCGCCCCCCCACCACCTCCCCGCTCTCCCACCCGCCCCCCGGGTGCTGCTGCCCCGCAGGCGGCCCGCGCCATGGCTCTGTCCTGGAGGAGCTGGCTGGCTAATGAGGGGAGCAAACATCTCTTTCTGGTAGGGGGCTGCCCCCTTCCCCGCGGCGAGGAGGAGCGGGGGGGGGGGGTGTCCCCTCGGCGGGGCTGACCCGCGGGAAAGGCTCGGGAGGTGGGCGCCGGGGGGTGCTGCCGGCTGGGCGGCCGGGGCCGGCACCGAGGAGCGCCGGGGGTCGGGGCGGTTCGGCCGCTCGGCCGCGGCAGGGCGCAGGAGGTCCCGGCCGTGCCGGGCTGAGGTGCCCGGGGGCAGGGCTGTAGGTGCGGGGGTGGCGGGGATGCGCTCCGTGCGCGTCCCGCTGGGCGGCTGGCAGAGGTACACGCGTGTGCCCGTGGCCCGGGGACGGTGCGGGAGTCCGCGTCGTGCTGGGGCTCGGCGCACGCTGGACGTGTGTTTGCCCTTTGTGAGATCCTCTTTGGTGAAGTTTGGGGGAGAAGATGCGTCTCCTTGGAGGTCAAGTTCTTCCTGCCTTTGTCTTTGTCTCTTTGTTGGTAGTTTTTATTCTTCGAGCCTTTAGCTGCGATACCTAACTGAAGATTGGAGTAGGGTTTTGTATGCGGGGGGTTTCGCCAGCTCAGTGAGAGTGAAAATTTCTCACACAGGGGCTATTCCTTTTAACATTTTAAAACATTTTATGCTAAATGCTTGAAGTTTGTTTTCCCTTTCCATGTACATGTGTTTATGAAACTACAGGCATACGAGTTTTGCGAAGGAAATTAACGCTGAAAAATTTGCGCGTGTAACTTTCTTTCACTTACAATCTCTTGTTTGTATTTCATTTTAGTTTTTCTGGCTCTCCCTCAATGTATGGCTCTTCTGGAAAACCTTCCTGCTCTATTATCAAGGGCTGCAGTATTATTATTTGCATCAGATGTTAGGGGTGAGTGACCCAGACTTTACTTTTTGCCCTGGAAATTGGGATGCTGGGAGATGGGAAAGGGACAGAATGCATTTGCTAATCGAGGATGACACAAACTGCCTGGTAACTCTGCAAAGTGGGGAAAGATCAAGTAGGAAATTACTGGGATACTGTTGACAGTTGTTTAGGAGTAGAAAGTGAACAGAGTTGAGAAGAAAAAGAGCCCGTCAAGTGTGGGACAGCTATCCTTCCCCCTCCTCTCCTCCCTCCCGGTGTTCCCAGCTGCAGGCAGGCTCACAGGAACACAAACATGCTCAACAGAGGACTGGAGCTCAACTTTTTGTCATCAAAACATTAGCCAAGCTTATGGGCTCGTGCTGGCAAATTCTTTCTAATCCCATTATTGCGATACGTATTTGCTGAAGGAATTCTTCCGATAAGTCTTAGTTCTCTTCGGTCTGTGTCATCCTCATAGATCCTCCATTCTGTGTAAATCATTGTAATGTATGTAATTTTAGTTGTGTTTTCTAATAACAAATTCTTGGAATCTGAATGGTTTAATGAAAATTTGACTATTTTGATTTAGCAAAGGTAACATCCACCACTACCAGAAGAACCCAAAAAGATAATTTGGGGAAGTGAGATACTGGTCTGTCTTGTGAAGTTATCCACAGCTACACCGTTGCAGTTCTTTGGAACGACTTCTATACAAAGGGATAGATTAAGGGTTAACAGCTTTCTGGAAAATGCTCTAGGGTTGGTCAGAATTTGAGAACCCACGAAAAAGTGGATGAATAACATGATGCTTTGTAACACTGTGTCATACTTGGGAATGGATTTCCATGGAAAGTTGACATGGGGTTAAAGCACAGATGATGCACAATCTAACCTGCTGTAGACCCTCTGGGTTTTATCTTTGGTAGATCCAGTATATATTTTTTCATATGATTTATATCATTGCCATAGCTAGCCAGTTCCATAAGCTTTTGTGAACTTGTTTGAAAGTAAGTTGACCTGATATACTTATCTTTTTTTTTTTTTTTTCCCTTCTTATGGCTGACTTGGATGTGTTCAAGAAATGGATTTTAGCAAAGGTAGTGCAAAAAGGAGGGAACGAAAATAATTAAACCCTTCATGATGATGACTTTCTTGACAGAAAAAGCATGAAAACGTGTTTAATTTTATCATAATCTCTAATGGCTTTGCAACCCAGTGCATCCATTTGAAAACTGTGTTTGTTTGTGGCAGAACAAGTGGGTTGCTTATAAAGCAAATGTTCTTGGGTCAACATGTTGGGCCAGTCTGTCAACTGGTATATCAATCAGCAAAGTTCCTCTCAATTCAGAAGACTCGTCTGCCTTGTACCAGCTCATCATCTGGTCTTTTTTTGGTTTTCTTATACTTCAGAATAAAAGGCACGTACAAAGTAATATAATGTGTGCTCAGAACCTGTGAGATGATTCAAGAAACCGATTCCTTGTCTTGGTCAGGAGATGAGGACCAGGAGGCCATGCGTTTGAGTTTGTCTAACTGTGTCTGCTGCTGTGGGAAAAAATACCAAAGAAGTTTAAAGACTTTCTAAAATGAGGAGGAAAGTGAAGAGCTGAGTCTAAAAAATACTTCTGGTCAAAGTTCTGAAACTAATTTAAAAATTTTGAAAATGTTAAAGACTGTAAAACATTATTACAATTCACTTTTTACAGTTTGTTTAAATATCATCCTTAGGCCCTAAAGTTCGCTTTCTCCCTTCTCTTCTCTGTATATATTTGTATATGCATATAAATCATACAGATTATTTTGCAAGGGTTGGGAAAACTGAATCCAATATTAGTCTCTTCAGGAAGCTGAGTAAGCATATCCATACCATGGCTGCTGTTAACCTTCCATGGGGATTTTTGCTCCTCTTCTTTTTCTGTATTGGTTTGTGTAGCCACTGGCCCATGGCCCATCTGCATAACCAGTCTCCTCTCTGTTCCATGCATGTGTGAGTGGCTTGCAGTGCCTCTGTGTGCCATTTCTTGATTGAAAATGTTGAGGTTTAGATGGAAATTCTTCATTTATAATTAAACAGTTGATTTTTTTTTTGTCTTTACAGAATGAACTTTTTTACAGATACTTTCATGAAAATTGATTCCCTTTTCCAGCCAGTTAACAAAAAATGGCAAAAAGGAATGTCATTTCTTTAATAAAAAAAAATTCTCTTGTTTTTCAGTGTGGTCTGCTAAGAAACTTTTTTCTCTCTTTGTATGCTATGATAGCCTAAAATCTCCTTAAGAACTTCTGCACTTGCAGCACTGAAAGATTTACACAGGTAATTTTATTGTTTGCCAAGTAACAGGATGGAGAACAAGAAGAGTTGCTGTAGGAAATCAGATTGTGATATGAAATGAGGTATTGGACTGAATATTCTGAATATATTCAACTCTTGCCACATTTTCATGCCATGTCTTTTCTTTCTGATGCGAAGAAGGAGAAAGAATGAGGTTAGGCTTTCATTCAGTGGTCACTGAAGTGGTTCACTTGCCTTCAGCCTTCTGCAGAAGAAAGAGGCTCAGTTTTATTCTTGTCTGATTGCATCCTCTGCAACCTTGAACGAGATACTTAGCACAGGATTTTAAAATGATGTAGCTTCCTAATTCCCACTCAATCTTTCAATGACAATCTTTCTGATCCTGAATTCTGATCTGAAGGTATAGACCTGTAAAGAGGCACTAAGAGCATGGTAGCGTCCTGGAAGTGCAAAGAGAAGAAATAAGTCACGGGCACCGATGTGCTAGGAGGAGGAGGAGGTTAATCAGCCTATTCTATGCTACAAAATGTAGTGGGTAAATTTATGTTGTGTCAAATGTCACTGCTTTGCTCAGTTTGAGTCCTGTTAATGAGACCATGAACTCTTCACTGCGGAATCTCCATCCCTGGAGGTTTTCAAAAGCTAGTTGGGGAAAACTCTGAGCAAACTTAGTCTGAGTTTGGTGTTGAACCTGCTTAGAGCAGGAGGTTGGAATAGAGACATCCCAAGGTCCCTTCCAACTAGAGTAATTCTGTGATTATATGATTCTTGTGTAAATTCAACCAGAACCTAGTGGATGTAAACCCTTTCCCAGTACTTCTGCCTTGATGAACCATCCCTTTGGATACTTAATTGCTTGTAACACTGCAGATCCTATAGTCTTACTGCATGAATGCATTCATTGCTGCTGGTTCAGGAACATGATTCAGATAAAGAATCTCAGTTTTTCATAATTTAATAAATGTTAACTTGTGGCCTTACATTGCTTGAAGAGAAGCCTGGGAAGCACACAACAGGCATGGATTTCTTATAAAAGAGTGTGGCAAAGAGGAAAGGAATATTTGCGTCTTCATGTTCGTAATAGATACTACAAGATGGAGTAGGCATGAATTACAGAAAGGAAGGTTCATAAATTACTTGACGTGACTCCAAAACCTTCATTGTTGGAGGTTTTGTGTCTGCTCAGTGAGAGAAATTGTCCAGATGATTAATTTCTTTGCAGACTTCAAGATTTGTCCCTTTAGATTAGCTTGGCTGTATTTTTTTCCAACAAGTTTGCTTGTGTCTGACCAACAAATTCAGTCCTAAATTCAGTACTGGCCTTACAGAACTCAAATCTTGCTTTTGACAGCATTAAATGAAACGCCTGTTTCTTGTTGCTTGAGTTTCCCATGAATAGAAAGAGCATTGGGCTCATTTTGTCATGGCGTTAAAGGTCTTTTTTCCCTATTCCCTGTCTAGTCCCTGCGCAAATAACTCTAATGTAGTCAAATGGATGTTAATGCAAGAGATAAGCTTCTGGGTTTCAGACCAAAGTGAACAAAATGCATCTCAGAAGGATCTCTTTTTGGAAAAGATTGAATAACTGAAAATGGGACTGAACAGGAAAAGTGCTACCTCACTTTTTTTATCTATACAGTTGCTGCCTTCTTACTGTGCAGTACTGTGCATCACATTTATGTCATCTTTATTCACTGCTTGGAATATATTCCAGATGTTCCAGTAACTTGCATGTGTCTCCTTGTTAGTATATAGTAATGATAGAGATTTTACTAATTAAGGCCAAACTCTGCTTTCATTGATCCTTATGCAACCACACTGCAGCCTGCTTCCCCCACAAATCTAAGCATTGGAGGGAGTAGTGTATCGTGACCCTTTATTTTCCTTAATGCATCGTGGTTTTGCTATTTAATTGTCTTGTAACCAGGCTATTTGGGATTTGCTTTTTAGAGTGTTACATGTAACAAAAATGTCTAATACTGGATTTATGTTGCTATGGAAGCTATATTTATGCAGGACTCCCTAGTAAAGACTGAGTGTGTTAATCCACAAGACCTTATCGTGATAGTCCCCTTGAATTTGCAAGTAAATCTCTTCTTGAATTGCATTCTCTTTGACTCATTCTAGATTTTTTGTTTGCCAAAACATTTTTTCCTTCAACTCTTTGTCCTTCCCGAGCAGCCCACAGTTCAGCATCATTGCTGAGATTATTCTCCATTATGAGCCAATGAAGAACTTGGGTTTTGCACCATGTAGTTCTTCTGTTTGCTTGTTTGGTTTTGTTTTGTTTGGTTTGTTTTTTAGCTCAAGTAGCAGTAATCCTGTGAAGGACATCTATATTGTTAACTTTTATGGGAGAACTTCCACCTTTGCAGAACTTCTTGTGAAACTGTCCATAATGGTGGTTCAATTAGTAGAGGTACAACTCAAATAATTAACTGAAATTTTTACTACTGTATCATGTAGTCTTGTGTTAAAAATAGTCTTCTTGTCATCATTGCCCCTCATTCTAAGATGATTATGGCATAATACTCTGTGTAGAACAGAACTGAATTATGGCCAAAATGTTTCTTTGGCTGATTATGCATTATATTATGTATTATTGCAGAGTTCCCGTGGTAGTCCAACAATGGCAGATCTTAAAATAAAAATAGCTGCATTACACTCCAGAAGACCAGTTTTACAGCCCATGTTACCTACTGTGTTGTGGTAAGGGGAAATAATTCAACATAAAGGAAGCCCTTAGCAGCAGACGTTGCATCACTTCTGTGTGACTGTGACTCAGATATGACAATAAGCAACTTCCTGCTCTGGCCATGAGTTGCACTGTGTTGTGAATGTCTTGCAGGGACTTGGGTACCCTTAATCCCTTGATTCATGACTGAATTTGTGGAGTTTAGATCATGCTGCATCTTGCGACATCAACCATTCAAGCTCTTGTTGCTAATTAAGGTATAAAATACTGTCACGCTTTGTGATGTTGCTGCAGAATAAGGATGGTCTGGAACACTCAAATCTGGAAGATAACTTCAGATCCCTTCCAGTCTGTGTGTGTATCGTTCTGCCTGGCACGAAAAGAAAGCTGTAACTCAGCAACACCAACAAAAGTATTTTTTAAAATTTTATTTCCTGAAGTCAGGATTCTAACAGACTAAATTAACTGATTAATAGGTTAATAAAGATGAACATTTGGTCTGAAATCTTGTAAATGAATACACTTCGTTTGGAGATTATCAGAGAAGTTGGAAGCTGATATTGAATTCCAGGTTAAGATAGTTGCTTTCTTCAGATTGAATGACTGATTTAAGCGGAAGGAGTACATCTAACGCAAAGGGACTGCGTATAAAGTGAGAATGTAACCTAAATATGTGGACAAAAAGAGAAGGAAAACCTTCAGGGAATGCCTGTTTGGTGAGTTAGAAGTGAATGGTAAGAATATTGATTCTCAGTAGTGCAGGGAAGATACCCCATACCTCATGAAAGAGCTAAAAATATTGTTGCCATTGTCCACTCCTGATGTTTCTCCCTTTCTATAATATCATATCCAACTTCTGATTCATATATGCAAGCAGAAGACTGAAGTTGAATTAGCATGGAGAATTGGGCTGCTGTTAAATTCTCTGTGTAAAGGATTGCTGGTTTTTGTTGTTAGGTTTTTTTTAAATACTTAATACACTTTTTCAAATGTGATTCAGAAATATTACACCACTTAGCCTTAAAATAATTTTTAAAGGGTTGCAGTACATGAGGTTGGGATTTACAGAGTCTTGCCTCGAAACCTTCCATCTTCAGGAACAAAACCAAGTCAAACTTTTGTAGAAATTTTCACATGTTCTGGTAGGTTTCCGCTACCCTCGCATTTTCCTTCCCTTCAGCTGCTTTGGGATTTTTTTGCTAGATCTCCAACCAGATTTGTCAGGCCTAGGGGCAGTAATTGCTATCCGTACAATTCAGATCTCTCCTTCATCTTAGATTATCTGTGCTCTGTTACTCAAAACAAGGGGTACTCTATCTATGAAGAAGAGGAAGTCAGGTCAAAAGGAGGCACATTGTGTAGCACACTTTGTCCCACCTATGAAAATAAATAGTTTTACCTGCTCCAGTACTGATTTGGGGAGGTGGTCTGTGACCTGTGTCTGCAGAGCAGTATGTGGCTTATGAGTCTGCCCGCAACCTTTCAAGTTACCCTGAACCACAGAAGATTGAAAAAGTTCAAAGAAAGGCCTCCAGAGAGAGCATCAAGTGTGGTGTCTCTACTGCCCCATGACCTGTTTAGGATTGTTGCTTGTAGATGGTGAGGTCTTGAGAAACAGAATCGCATCACTTTTAGGCGAGGAAGGATTTGCGGTATTCTTCCATTTTTTTGCTACAAGGTGGGCTTGAAAGGTGAGATAGGACAGTATTTGTTGAAGCCTTCCTGTATTCTGCTCTCCAGTATGTTTTGCAACCATGTATTGGATACTAGATTTTTCTGCACAGCAGTTGCAGGTAACGATCATCTCTGTGTTTATAACTGATGAACTTTTGGGGATTCTGTGGTACACAGTAAGTTACTTTAGCCCTCAACCTAATACTGAAATCATTTGCCTAAGTACAGAGAAGCTCATTTCCCCTACTTTGCTGGCAGCAACACACAGAACATCCAACGAGAACTGACTCTTTGCTTCTCTGTCCTACTTTTTACGTTGTATGAGCGTAGCCAGGAGTCCATCCTGATTTCTCTGGGACTGTACATCAGACAGGGATAGCTGGAGGACTTACATTCCCACTACATCTCTGGAGCCCTTTTCTGCTGCTTTGGAGGAGAATATGGTGATTGCTTTATACTTGTCTGGAGAAAAAAATCTAGCCTAGTTTTTAGGATTTGAGTTTTTATTGGGTCCAGTTCCCTACTATCCTTGTGACAGATTTCCTCTGTGAGTTCAATTAATCCTTTAGTTTTTCTGTGCCCCTTTTCCCCTCCATGAAATGGGATAACAGCATGTGTGGTACTGGGTAGGCAGAGTACAGAAGGAGGTTGTCAAGTGCTTGGATTTGATATTGGCAGAAGTGGATAAAAGAGAGTGTCCAGCAGAGATTTTGGGGGTGTTTTTTTCTCTCTTTTTGATCCTACAGAAATGTCACATGTTACTAACATGAAATAATACTTTTTTTTCCCCTTAAGACAAAGATAATCTTAGGAAGAAAAAAGGATTATATTTCTCTCATTTCTTAGCTACTTAATAAGAATATATATTCCATTCTAGAACCAGTGAGTTGCCTTGGAGCAAAAATCATCTTTTATTCTACTATTGTTTAAAAATCCAACAATGCACTGTGTTAATTCGTTACTATGCCACCCAGGCAATGCAAAGGAAGTCAAGAAAGAGACCGCTTGGAAACCATTTGGAAGGAATTAGTTTCATGGGGATATTTTTAGCCTTTGGATATATGTTAAGAGCAAACTTAGTACTGTTATTCTTCTGGGTCTTGCATGAATTGTGATTCTAAGCATTGTTACATGTGTTACTTTACCATTGTTTTCAAATTGGTCATGGACTTGTTGCAGCAAACATGCCCAACTTTATTTCTTCAGAATAATACCTTAAGTGAACCATTGGTGAAAATATTTGAATCGCACTTTCCTAGAAGTGCACTGCATATTTGAAGAAGTCATTTCCTGCTCTCTTTTTTTTTAATTTTTTTTTTTTCCTTTGTACAGATGCTGATAGCATTGAATTAGAATTAATGTAAGGGCATTCTTCCATAGTAATTGCATTATGAATGAATATTTGCTCTTTGTTAAATGGTGGCATGGAAAACACAAAGGAAGGTTAGTAGGGTAGCTTTTTCGACTCATAGCTGATTCATATCAGCATATTGTACTAGTTAAATTATTTGGCATTTTCATTCATTTAATACTATACAGTGTAGAATTAACTATTCTAGACTACTGCAAACTAGACTGTTTTGTTGAAGTTTTGTAAGAAGAATAGTTGTGCTTGATAAATGAAGTCTTGGATAATTGATATCATGCCTGGTTTGTGTTTAAACTCAAAGACAACAAAGATTCTCAAGAAACTAATGATGCATCATGTAGGTCATATAATAGAAATTATTAAAATTTTTTAATTGCTTTACTTATTAATTGTATTGAAACTTTTTTCAGCTTTTGGGTGTTAGTCAAGAGCTACACAAATGGTTCAGTTTACTTCTTGGTTTTGCATAATGTTACTTCCACATAATTCTTCAGTTTTTCAAATCATGCTCATTTAATCACTGAAATACTGTAGCATATCCGCAAGCTCTAATAAAAATGCTTATATGTGTTTAAGGATCATGTCTTTGGACTTACTGCTTTTACGAGGTGTATAGCTTATTTTTAGCTTCTCTTTAGAGGAATAATAATTAATGAAAATAGAGGCAGTCTTGTAGATGGAAGCAGCACATTATAGAGACATTTTACTTGCCATTAAGTCCAATCATTTCAAGGGTATTGCCATTTTATCTGATAGTCCAAATATATTTTGTTCTAAAGTCACTTTAAGCTACTGTGGGCAAGGATAGAGAAATATTTGTTGTGGTTGTTCACATTTTTTTTGTTTTTTATCATACTTTGAAGTGGAAAGTGACATCAGCATTCAGTAAAATCTCAGCTCAGTTGCTGAGGTTGTGGCCATTGTAGCTGGTGCTCGGTTGTAGTCATTGCACTTGGGCTCTGGACCAGTTGGGAGAGCCCGGGGCAGGGAGGAGAGGATGATCTAAAATATGAAGAACATGACTTGTGAGAGAAAAGCAGCCAGAATAATCTCTTATTGTGCATGTGAACAGAGTGTGAAGTAACAGATGAAATAGAAGCAAGGGAGGTTTTATGTAAGGAGAAAAAAGACTAGCAGTGCATTGGAAGAAATAGTGGAGGAGGTCTGGAGAGTGGGAAAGAACTAAGTGATGTGGTTCATTCTAGTCTTATTTTCTATCATTCAGTAGGTTAGAGATGCCTCTCTTGTAAGTGTCACTCTCAGTGTAACTTCTGTGAGATCTGCTCCTGGGACGTTTGCCAGGGATTCCACGTTTACATGGCAGAGAACAAGGCAGAGCACATTTTGTGGGGTAATTCCTCCTACTTCTCAGGGGCAACTTTTGAGAGGAGGTGCCCTTAGGACTGCTTCGTTCTGTGGAAGCTGGTAGTGTCTGGTGAGGAAGTCCCTAGCACTCAGGTCTAACCAAATAATGTAAAGTAGAGCCAGAAGAGAAATGGGATTTAGGTGGGGAGCTTGATGCTTCAGGCAGATTGAACATCTTTGCCTTCTGGTTACCTACTGGTTTTGTGCCCAGATGTACTGCAGAGAAAGTGGGGTACGTGAGTGTTACTAACTGTGACAGTAGGCAGTTTTGATGTTTTATGGTACTGAGAAGCTCCTGTCATGCCATCGTGCTTGTCTTCTTGATAGACATGCTGAAGTCCAGTTATTTTGTTTACTTTATTTTTACTAGTTTATGTATTCATCCATTTCTGTGACATGTAGGTAAGTCTGTAAAAAACCAACTTAATAGCAATTATAAATTTTGAAATTACAAGGCTTTTCTAATAATTTTTGTAAAAAAATATATTTCCAAACAAATAAAACCTCTTTGTTTCTCTCCAATTTTATTTCTTCTTCTTGATACAAAAGATATGAATATAATAAATTTTTCACTGATGAAATTTCTTTTGACTGAGAAATAACAAGTGGGGTCTTTTTGACATAAAGTTTAATTTTGAAAAAGTAATAATCTTTAGTAATTTTTATTAGATAATTTGTACCTGTTCAAATCGTTCACATACCTCTGCAGTATTTGAGTTATCTTATAATATTATAATAGCTTTTTATTAATTTCTTCAGTAGTTGAAAAACTTGGGGTTTAGAGAACATTCTAAGAAGTATCCTTCCAGAAATCTGTTGACAGTCTGAAAGCATCTTTTATATAAGCTAGTAAAATGGTAATTCAACCTAATAACTAGGAGAACAATGGCATTTTGCTAACTTCTTTAAAAATCATAAATGAATGAGAGAATATAATAAGATTAAAAAATACAGGGTTATGACATTAATGCGTGCTTTGTTCATTTATTTGACAAGTGTTTTTGTTCTAATTATGTAAGTTTCAAATGCACCAGTGAAAGCATTACTCAAATTAGATTTCAGCTACTGAGTAGTTAAAATGAAGAAAACCTACTTTCTTTAGGTCCAAATATGGCACTGCATAGTGTGAATGGATGAGGAGTTTTGTGACAATTCCATAACAGTCATTGAAACAATATTATCATTTCAGTTTAATTGAATCAGGTTTTTTTTCACATCTTCTTCTGGCTTGCTTACCAGAAAATCATTACACTTTACTTAAGTGGCTGTCTAGTGTCTTCATAGTGTTTATCCCTCTTTCTTATTTAATTATGTCTGTTGAAGCTTTCGGGTAATTTCTCGGTGGATGCTTATTGTTGTCTCAGATATGCTTTGTTCCATATGGCTTTGAGCACTAATGAAGATATTGGTTGTTTCAGTAGAAAATTGTCATTTGCTGACATTATTCCTGACAAAATTAATTTTGACTAATTTTTTGATGCAAAGGTGAGAGCTGTTTCCCTCGGAGAACAGCATAGCATGCTGTGTGAACAGTGGTTTTTCCAGTACATGTAAAACATGAAACTCCACTATTCTGATGAGTCAAGAGAGCATGGGAACCGTTTGGTTTCACAGTAAAGAAGAGGAGGTTGAATACTGACACGCGAACCATTAGAGCATCTTTTCTCCCTGTAATCTAACTCTTGCTGTATTTGTTCAGCTAGGATTGTGTGTTAGCAGAGCTTCAGCATCTGTCCTCAATCTCAACTGCTGCCTGGTCCTTCTACCAATGTGCCGTGTCCTCTTGGCCTTCCTGCGAGGATCTCAGAAGGTAAGTACTGTCCTCAGCATGCAGCAGTTGAGAAGAGGAGGGCCCTGGTCCCTGTTTAGTCTAAAAATAATAGGAAAAAATCTGTTATATCCCTGTTTATTATACAGTATGTGCCTGCAGGGTGCACGTATCAGACATTCAGCCTAGATTCATGGCTCCTTTGAAGACAATGCCTTGGCTGGCATTGTCTGGTTTGATCGGACTTGTTGTGAGCAAGCTTTCTTCAATGCATTTTTGAAGGACGGGAGTTGCTGTGGAAATGTAACCAGACGAAGTCTCTTTCTTTCCCAACTCTTTAATATTAAAGACATCTGTGTCCTCTCTACTGCTTCCTGGTAGAATTCAACAGGGGAAAAAGAACTTCATCTCTGCGTAACCAGAAGTGTCCTACTAGAGATGATAGAACTTTAAATAAAAATACCCAACCTGATATAGTTGTTACCATGGGAGAAAAAAAAAAGTTCTGGCAAAGCTAAGAGGGTTTGTTTTCTGTACCAGTATTCAGTAAACAATAGTTTTGCTTTTTTGTGATTCACCGGTTCCTTTTACAGTAATGCTTTTGAGGAACATCTGTGTTTTCTAGATGGTTGCAAATTGAACCTGTGAGTTCTGTTTGTCATGTGACAGTACCTATAAGATTTGATGCCTATAGATGCATATATGTATGCAAATATACCTTTCCCTCTGATCCTCTCACTAAAGAGTTAGTGAAGCCTATAGCAATTAGTGCTGGAATTCCTAAGTTTTAAGGCCAGAAGGGATATAACTTTAGGCGCTTTTGACATCTATGTAATACAGGTCCAACTGTAATTTCTTCATTAAGACCTCAAAATTGGCCTATTGACATAATCCTGTAGTTTTAAATTTAGGTACTGTGCTTGCAAGGGTGTTAAACCTAGTAAAAGCTGAAGTTGCTATTAAATCACCTCAGTTGGTCTTAGGTTTTTTTTTTATTTTGCTTTGTTTTAGAAGAGAGATTGCTTGAATTCTTTTCTTATTAGGTTGCCAGCAGGAAAACCAGAAGGCTCCTAGATAAAAGTAAAACTTTCCACGTGACGTGTGGTGTTACAATATGCATCTTTTCAGGTGAGATCTTACTCGGCTTGTTTGGGAAACATTGAAGCAGTACTTTGAGGTTTTTCTTGTACAGTACATTTGGGGGTAGTCTTGCTCTGTGCTTCCCTGCCTTAAATTGTGAATGCTTTCTCGGATGTGTGTGGGTTTTCGATTATTTTTTCCTGTAAACACATGGGCTTACATTCTAATGCTGAGCCTTTCCTTAAAATTCCAGTTTCTAAAAGGACAGGTATATGAGATCAGGTCAAAATCTGCTATTACAAGTGACCCTGCATTGTGCCTAAGGAATTAGAGTGAAGAAGCAGGGAGCTCCAGGCTTATCTGCAGAAGAGCGAGCAGTGGAGACAAATACCTAATTCAGTGAAGAAGAAATATTCTTGGGTGGACACCTTTGAATGTTGTCTCCCAGCTGAAGCGTTGCAGTACAGAAATGATTGCTGTAGTGTGAAAAAAACTTTAAAATACATAATACATACAGCTTTCTGCCATGAATATCTATAACCCAATTTACTTTAGAAAAAGAAATCCTTAGTCCCTGATGCATCTCACGCAGGTGATATGTTTATAGCTTGGCATCTGGGTAGCCACTTTTCTTCAGGGGAATATCTACATCTTGTTTACGGATTTCAGCTTTACTCATTTTTTTTTTTTTTTTTTAGTCCTACATGTTGCTGCTCATCTGGTGAATGCTCTTAACTTCTCTGAGAACTACAATGAAGACTTTCTGGCACTAAATGCAGCGAACTATCGTGGTGAGGTGAGCCAGCTGTCCTTTCATATTTTGCTTTTAAGTATATAATTTAAATACATGATTATTTGTATATTCAATTCCATTGTATGATCCATCTTTTGATCTAGACAGTGCTGCTGTTTTGTGCACTGAAAACTCACCATCATGTGGATTGCTGTGAATTTTACTTCTTTCTTTTTTTCTTTTTTTACTTTATTTTCTTCTTTCTTTTACTCTGGACAGAGCATGTATTAAGCATTTTCTGTTTAAGCCAGCAGGATTCAATCATATTGGATTATGAGGTGGAGAATGCTGTCATAAAGTCCTTTCACCTTGTACCTTGTTCTCCTGCTTCTCTCGTGCTTCTCTCTGTTCCTTGTGTGGGCCTGATTGAGACACTTCTGCTGCTGTTTGGGAAAATACATTCTGCATTTGCGCACTTTAGAATATAGTGCTATGTGACATATACTGGGCGTTTGAGGATAGTGAGATTTGAGACTGATTTTGCATTTTTAAACTGCTGTGGTAACTGGAGTGTATATGTTAAAAGAGTGGAATTAGTTATTTGCGTGAACTGGGCTGGAAGCTAATTTCTACTTATGAAATAGTTGGTTTGCATGCCTTTCTCTGACTTTGGTGCAGATCTCTTGCAGGCATACCAGAGTCCTAGTCCCTCCTCCAGGTGCTTGCTTGTGCATTTGGCACTGGAGAGAGATTTGCAGATTTTGGGAGGAAGACCAGAGTCCAGGACTCTTTCTCCTTTGGGCTACAATCAAGTTCTCTCTTGTTTATATTCATTCTAGTCTCAAGTCTGCATTTCTTTTTCTACCAGCTTCATTAGGAAAGATTTAGAATGACCCTATCCCAGCTGCATCCTTTCCTGGAAAAGGAGAGCTTGACTCAGCCCAGGCTCATAAGGACCAACAACCAAGGTCTTCCACTCCCTGGGTGAATGATCTAATCACCCAGCTATTCTGTGGCAGACAGACATGCCAACACCAACTATTGTGCTGAGGTTCTGGATTGAACTCCAGTGTCTGCATGTGTTAGGAGTGGTGTAATAGATTTAGCTTCATCAGGAACATTAGCAGGAGCTTGCCTCAGGCTAGAATGTGCCAGGGTGTGCATGGAAGCCTGTACTAAGCAGCCTTAGGAATTTTGCAATAGAAAATGGAGATAATAACAAGTTTTTAGTAACTCTAGGATTAAAACCTCTCGAATTTTAGGTATTTTGGTAGCTCTTGAACCTTTGTGCTTGAATTCCACTTAAACCTGTTTTTTAAGTGTGGTGGGCATTCTGGATGCTACTGTCATCTTCTGTAGATGGGTGCACACATCTGGATGCAGACAAGTTCAGGGAGAGGGACGCTTCGTTTTTCCTGACCTGTATGAAAACTGCTCACCTCCCCTCACTGCATTTTATTGCAAGTTTAAAAAAAAAAGTTTTTCTCCAAAGTGAAGACAAAACCTCACGAGGTGTAGGACTCAGGGGGAGTGAGGCAGTTTCCTGTGAGGTTGACATATCCCCTCTTCCTTTCACATGTGGTGAAGGACACAGGAACATCTGGCCTTGTGTTGTCAGCTCCTTTGTGTTCAGTCCTGCTTCACTGGAGTCCACTGTAAATCTCTTGGTGATGTAACTGGCAGTAAAACGCTCGTGGCTTGTCTTTCATTTGAATTCAAAATCTCTCTCTATTCTGCTCCCCTCTGTCCTCCCAAAGGTATGAGATAACTGATTAAAGTTAAGCTTTCAAAAAATAACTGTCTGTAAAATTAGGATCCTAATTTTTCGTAACAGATCAGAATTGTCTTCATTGGGGGAACGCAAAGGCTAAAGGTTTAGCTTACGTTGAATTGCAGTCAGTGTAAACTGTTACCAAATACCAAATCCGTTCCTACATCCAGATGTAGGGATTGCTTATGCCTTCAAGTGTGTGAGCTCTATGAGCTACTTATTATTATTACATTATTCATATAGATATAAAATCATGTGTGTTGATTTTTTTTTATTTATTTATTTTTCCCCTGTCTGTTTTTCAGGACCCAAGGAAACTGCTTTTTGCTACTGGTAAGTCTGTTGCAAAACTGATGAGAAAGTTTGCTGCTTCTCATCATCACTCTCCAGGCAAAACATTTTGATCCTGTGTTTGCATGGTCCATTTGTTGTATCTCAGCTAGGTTGAGATGTGTTGTGTTAATATAACCTCAGTTTGCTTATCCAATAGTCAGGAGGGAGGAGTTACATAAGCCCTGTAGTAGGATGAGGGGCATCTTCAAAGTTGTTGTTGTACAGATGAGTCAGTGGAAAATCATTAGTTTCAAACAGAGATTCTGCATAATCTTAAAACCAAATTCCTAAATGATCCAATTTCTAGAAAAAGAAACATAACAAAAAAGCGGTCTTCTTGCTTCAGCTGGTTTATTTAAGGGTTAGTTTGACTTAAGAGCAATCTAAACTGTTACACAGGAATCAGGGTTCAGCACTCATAAAGAATAAATAAGCAAAGACACTTTTGGTGCAGGAATTTAGAAGGGAGCAATGTTTGGGTATGCAGGGATAGGCAGAAGCCTGAGCTGTAGAGCTTCACAAGCAGGTAAAGGTTCTTCCTGATGTCATCTGTCTTTCACCAAAAATTGCAGCTTGGTAGCATTTAGGGCAGGGTCCAAAGGAATCTATCTGGACAGCAATGAATGCGATTCTCTGTCTGTCAATCCCAATACGTTTGCTAGAATTAGCAGCCTGTGGGGAAGTGCTTTCCAAAAACCCTAGGGAAGGTTTAGATCAGTTGAGAGTAGAGGAAGTGAGAAAATTATATTATAGAAATTGAGGTGTAAGTTAACTGCGAACTGGAAATAGGTTGGGTAACTGGTGTAGTTAGTGAGAAAGAGGGTTACTGATGGAGGAGGGAGTTAAAGAAGGGGAGGGAAAATCGGAACAAGCAGCTAAGGATTTTATTTAGTATCTTGGATGAAGGAGGACTTGGGGTGGAGAACCAGTGCAGAGGCCCCATCAAATACTGTCCTGGCTTCTGGGGACACCTTGAGACCTCTCTGGTTGAGCAGAGAACCTGCAAGGTGGAACTCCTTTTACCCTCTGACAGCCAGGAATATACTGCATTTCTGAAAGTTTGAGCGCTCTGTTTCAAAAAGCAGTGATTCTAAGTCATCTTAAATTTAAAATTACTCAGATCACTCCCCATCCTAATGACTGGTAATTAACATTTATTATTTGTGCTGAAGGAGTGCCCAGACAGGGACCAAGATTTTGCTGCACTGGGAGCTGTACAAATATGCAAAAAAGTGGTCTCTTCCCAAACAGTTCAGAACTAGATTTATTGGCTGATTTTTTTAGCATAGTGAGAAGGAATAAGGAATTTGAAGGATTTATAGTGTGATGCCTTTTCAGATCAGTCCAGGAAAGTACCTCCTTGTATAACGGTGTGAGGCTAATTGTGGGAGGAACAAGTATTCAAGATTATAGTTAGTGGAGGAAAAGAGAGACAGGGACAGGGAGAAGAGGAAACACTGAAAATGCACTGATGAATTGGGACAAGGCTGTGAGTGATTTCATTTTTGCAGTTTGATGGAGAAGAGAATTGAAGAACTGGATGTAAAAGGTGACCTGTGGCTTGAGTGACAGTGTAGGAAGCTGGATCAAGTGCTGTACTGCAATTGGATTGGAAGTATTTGTGTCAGAGGGGAGATTGATTGCACGCTACATATCAAATTAGATTAAGAAAGAAGAAATGAAGAAGGAGGCAATGGAAAGAATGCACATTTTTTATTGCAACTGCTTTTAATTGTAACCTTTCCCTGAAGGGGTGAAATTATGTTTCTTATGCAGTCCATGACAAAACTTCCATTGACTGTAGGACCAGGATTTTTCCTACAGTTTGTAAAACTGAGGAGTGATTTGGGATGTATCAGATTTTGGGTATCAGACTTTTCAACAAGGGGATACTGAGAAGTTTATAAAAAGATAAGATTTGAAATTGTCTCTTTATTGCTAAAGAGTCTAAAAGCACAATCAATTATTAAAAAAAATTAGCTTGTTCTTATCATTAGGATGTGATCCTGCCAAAGATCCTGGACCATTAAAATCTTTGGGTTTGCCATTTAAGTCCATGAAAGCTGGTTGAGACGCTTATATTCTGACATTAAAACAGCACTTATTTAGCTTTGTGCTTGGTGATTGGCCTGACTGACTTTGAACCCAAGCACGTGGCTTTTAGGGTGACCAGAGACTATGCTTAAAAACTATCAATCTTTGAGAAGTAAAAGGTTTTGATGTAATGCTTCATGGATTTCAGGTTCTTAATTCTTAATTCAGATTCTTAATTCCTGGGATGGCAATTTTGAAGATAAGGTGCTCAGAAAAAGTGGTAACTTTGGTTGGAATTTTTCTAATCTGTCTTTAGGCTGATGCTTTACTGTACTTTGTGGGCAAGATTCTGCTTTAGGGTGAGATGAGTCATGCTGTTAGAAATACTTGTTTCTCTCCTTTGACTTAAAACAGAGCTGAGGATAGACTAGTTCTGATACATGTCTGCATTTGAGCAGATGAGTCCAGTCCTTAGTATTTTTAACCTTTCCTTCTCAAATGCTGCCTGTAGATCACTCTCACAGACTTTGCTCTACGGGCAGCGATTTCAAGCATGATACAATGCCATGGAGAGTAATTTCAGGCTCTTTCTCATTCCAGGATGAAATGGGTTGGCAAACAATTGTAGTGACAGCTTGCATAGAAATTGATTTGCTTGAAATTCTGTCCCTGACCAGGTTTTTAATTGTGTTCAACAGAGTTTAGGGTTTGGAATAAAAAAGAGATACAGAAACTTGTACAGTCAGTCTTACAAGTAAACAAATAGACAGGATTTGTCCTTGCTTAGAGACAAACGCTGTGAGCAAAGGATGACAGGAGCAAAGACTAATAGGAAGTTAGTGATGCATGGGGAAATGCAAGGGAAAGGGCAGTTTTCTCTGGGAAGGTGGGAAATAACACAATAGCTGTCTTCAAGAGATAAATATCAAATGCAAGAGTTTGATTGAATCAGAATTTGTATGTCTAATAACTTCCACTTTCTTGAAAGGTCATAGGAGACAAATATACCTCTTCACAGTTCAAATATAAGTTATCTTATGTCCGTTTTAGTTCCAGGTCTGACTGGAGTCATTATGGTGTTAGTATTATTCCTAATGTGTACAGCTTCTACGTATGCCATCAGGTAAGACATAATCTGATCATTATGCTGAAAAATGCCATTTGTGTAATCATATTCTCATACTGATTAGAGGGAATGAAAAGTAAATGCAATACGAGGCAAGGAGTATTTAAATGAGTATTAAAAATACCAGTTTTCTTGCCCTATTTTTTTTTTATTAGCTTGCAGGTAAATTAGCACAGTGAATTTTGTATTCAAAAAATTACAAAACCTGATTAAGTTGCCTTCAGAGAAAAACACTGTTGGAGGAATGTGCTCAGTTAAAAATCTAGGCCTTTAAAAATTCAAATAGTTCTTTTTTTTCCTGTTTGTACAGGGAGGCAGTAAACTAAGCATATGGGAAGTTCTGTCCAATGCATAAATTAAGTCCACTGGAAGTAAAATAAGATGATATATTTATCTTAATTCTTTTCACCAATTAATTGTGACAACAAACTGTAAAAAAACATCAAAAAAAACCCAGCAATGAAGCGAACTGGAACAGAATTGTGCTACTGAAGTAGAATGTTGCTTCTTTAAAGCTCTGCTTCTGGTTGTCAGATATATTCTTTTTAATGTCGATTATAATTCGAAACAGCAATGCAGTATTGACTCAGAGTAGCTGCTGGGATTTCTAAAGGTTTGGTCCTCCAGTGGGTTCACATTCTGCACCAACATTACTGAATACATATTATAGTATTATATATCATTTGATTGACCAGCACCTTGGAGGATCTAGCCCTACATCATAGCCTTTTTAAGGCTTTGATTCTGCAATTGAAGCATATAAAAAACCCCTTGATTTTTATAGCAGTCTCTGATGAATTCAAAGACTGGTTATGTAAATATATTATCTCAATTCAGCAAACACTGAAGGATATTTTGATTCCGTATCTTCAAACATTAATGGTGCTTCACTCATGTGAGCTAGGTATGTGGTTTTGAACTTTGAACTAATCTGTCTTTCCTGAGTAGCAATGTTATCAGGCACTGATTCAAGAAAGTAGTTCAGCAAATACTTGTGCACTTTTTGTAGACGAAGATACTTACAGGGTTGAGACCTTTGTGAGGCACTGTAGGCTACACAAGTGCAGGATAAGACTGCTGCACAAGATGTCAGACATGGCTGCACACTATATAGTCCACACAGATAGCTCTACTTGCAAAAGAAAGCCAGTTTTGGGAAGATGGAAAAATATAACCATTACTTTACTCTGCAGCAGTGAGCCAGAACAAAGTCCTGTTTTCTCCAAGGCCATGATAAATTTTAAAAAAAAAAGAACAGCATTTATTAATGATTGTGAAATTTAGGAAAATATATGTAGTCGCAACCATATTCTTGGAAATAATTTTGGGATTCATGCAACAAAGGTTTCCGTCTTTTGAAGTTACATGTTTGTTATTTCCTTCTTCAGTTACTAAGTGCAAGTGTTTTCCTGTCTTTCTGCCATCTAGCTAGCAGAATCAAAGCCCTTAAGAGAGCACCTGCATCTCCTGTTACTCTAGCAATAATTCTTATTTAGAAATTTTATCCTGCCTTCTCCCTCAGGCGTATGGCTCAAGCTTATCTTTATAGTATGTTTTCCTAAGGAAACAAGCTTCCGTGTGCATCTTTCTGTCCCTTTTCAATCTCTTTCCCTGTGGATTCTCACTTGCTTATGATGGCTAAGCTCACGCTATAGTCTTAGGAAAACTAATTGTAAATGTTCACTGCCTATCAGAAACTGGGCTTTTAAAAAAGTATTTCGGAGACTATTATACTCTCTTGGATTTCAGCCCTAATCTGCTCTTGCACACTAACCTGCTTAATCATTTCTTCCTTCATATGTACTTCCTGAATTTTTTCTACGCATGATTATCCTGCTATTTTCGTGCCTTTACTTGTTCAGTAAACTGTGTGAATAAGTATTAGGAGATTGAATTAGCTGCTAATGTTTTAAAAGGGGAAAATGAGTATTGTTTGAAAAATTTTGCAGATTTTTGCTGTGTCATACCAGAGAACTAGACCAACATTTTCTGTTCAGTAGTTGTTTATTGGAAGGGTTATGAAGTTATTAGAAAATACAATAAATCCTGTGAATACCAGACCAACATTTTCTGTTCGGTAGTTGTTTATTGGAAGGGTTATGAAGTTATTAGAAAATACAATAAATCCTGTGAATAAAGTTGACATTTCTGCTAACTTTCAAATTAGTGTTGTTCAGGGGTATTTCCATTGAACACAATTACTAGTGACATTGGAAATCGTATATTTAAAGGAATGTTAAAATATAAGCTGCTCCAATGCCATCTCTCTTTGTAACCAAATATTCCAGTCTTCAATTTCATCTTCTAAACTACCACATATATCTGCCTTTTCAAAACTAGCTGTTACAGGGTTAAAAATATTTTTCCAAAACTGTTCTGCTTACTGTGTCCCTTTAAAGCATGGCAATCTCCCCTCACTTTTCTCAGTAAGTTAACTCTTGCAGGACTTCACCTGCAAAATTTTAAAGTAGGTTAACCAACATTAAAATTAAATATTCAAATTGATCTCAAATTTTCAGGACTTTGTGTTCCTAAGAAATGCATTCGTTCTGTGAATAATGTCTATTTTAAGCCCTAAGAAGAGGGTAAAGAAAGTAATAAATGTTCTGAAGAACTATAAAAATATATATGTAGCAGCAGGAAGATTATTGAGTATATTAGAATACTGTATGTATTTGTAGGATACACAGTTAAAGAAGGATACAAGTAAGAAATTTATAATTATTAAAATATTGAAAAATATGCTTCATGGTAAGAGGTTCAAGGATCTCCATTCCTTTAGTTTAAGAAGGTGAAGTTGGGAGGACTTGATTACATTTAGGGGAACTTGATACATGGAAGGAACCAGGATTTTATAGTAGAGATATCTGCAGGAATGCTGAAAGAAGAATAAAATGCTCAACTGGCTGGAGGCTGACATTTAGACATATTCAGACAAGAAGTGTACAGTAATTTTAATCAGTAATAATAATTAGCTGTTGAAAACAACATGTCAGAAGCTGGGAATGACTTTCCATCACTGAAATTTTGAAAAATCGGTGCGTTCTGAAAAAAGTGCTGAAGATCCAATAAAAATGAATTCAGTGTGCAGCTTTTGGTATTGTAGCAAGATACCAAATTAAACTCTGAGACCTGTTTCGGGTCTGGGGGTAAATGTTACTCTCTTTGTGCCTTCCCATTGTGCTTCGACTCCCCACACCGTCATCCTTTACTTTCATCTTACTGATGTTCTCTCCCACAACTCCTTACAGATACTGATGAGTGACTGTATGGAAATGCCAGCCAGGGTGTGGGCAGTTAGAAATAGTTTGAGCAGCCTCAGGGGGGAAAAAGCGTTAGCGTGGTGCTGAACGGAGGAAGGATGGCAGGGTGAAGGGGGGGATTCAGAGCCCCTTGCTGTTGCTGGGTTCCTTGGAACTGCTGTTCGTTGGATTTTATTTTGGTGGCCCTCAGATTATCAAAATTATTTTTTCTGTCTTGAGAAAGAAAACAAGTCCTGTATTGACAGAAACAAATGCAGTGTACATCTCAGATGTATTGAAGCAAGGGTAGTTAGCTGTTTATGTAAAAGGCCATAGGAGGGGAAAAAAACTGTGAAAAAAGTTAGCTATGTCGGAGGAGTAGCTTCTGAAACTACGTCCTCGAATTTAAGGTTGTTTTTTATTGAATAATTGTTTTGGCTTATGAATGGGGGTAGGTTTTTTGGTTTTGGAAGGGACTCTCTTACCATGCTGTGTAGTGTGAAAGGTGCGTTTGTGTGCTATGAAGTAGAGTATTTTCTTAACCATTTGGTTGTTGTTGTGTTTTGGCGAGTATTTTCCTCAAGAAAAAACAAACAAGCTTAACAGAAAACAGTTCCAGATGGGTATTTTCTTTGGTCTTGGTTCTTTTTACATTACCTAACAAATCACTGATGAAAGGAAGTCCTCTTTCCCCTTCACCTCTCCTGATCCTCACAGTGGTAATGTTCTTCTTGTTCCTCTCAAGACCATCAGTCCTAGAGCCCCACCGTATGTGGCTTCCTGCCCTCAAAATTCTCCTACCTGTCCTCTTGTTGCCTCTTTGCTCTAGTTCCCTTTCCTCCTGTATCTCCTTCCACTTCATAACCTCACGAGTTTCTTTTACCTTTCCCAGCAGCTCTTCTGCTGCTGTCTACACTACCTGTTTGTATGTTGTACCAGTAGTGACACATTAAACACCACAGCCCTGTACTGGGACAGGGAGAACGCAAGGAGGCACTTGCCGTAAAGAGGTTGAGTTTTGAGCCTGGAGACAGAAGAACTATTCTAGCTAAAGGATCTGACAGGGAATAAGTAGGACCTATGAAAGCAGTGAAGTCTCCTAATTCAGGAATAGTTCTTCAGCTGGCTCTGTACTTCTTTGTCCTTCATATCTCTCTCAGCTTTTTACTTCCATGCCAGCCACCTGTTCTTCTCAACACTTAATTGCTTGCAAGTACAGTGGGCCTGTAGGAATACATACCGGGCTTTGACTATTCTACATGACTACGTGGTGTATAATGATGTCCTGTGTGCACAGATCTGCTTTTCATTAGCAGTGATTCCATCTGAGTGAAACAGCATTGAACCATGGTTTATTCTTTTCAGGGTTTCAAACTATGACGTCTTCTGGTACACACACAACCTTTTCTTTGTCTTCTATATGCTGCTGATGCTGCATGTTTCTGGGTAAGTAAATGGAAAACACTGTCCCTTTTCCTGAAGCACAACCAGAAAGAGCAGTTCCCTTGATTGCTGCTTTTCCTGAGCTCGCTTGTGGACAGTGGGCCAACTTCTTGACAAGATGCTATCCTCTTCAGTTTTTCAACAAGTGTTTGTTTAAATAAAGTTCAGACTGCAGCTTGGAGAATTTTGTGTTACTACAGCCAGCTAGCACAAACTTCTTCACTTTCAAGTTTATTCCTTGTCCATTTTACCAGTTTCTAGTGGGAAATGAAGAAAACGTTTCTTTTCTGCCCCCTCTTACCTGGCTGCTGAGAGGAGAGTGTGAAGCAAAGTTGGTCATCCCTTTCTCTTTCCTCTCTACCTTCCATTTTGACTCCTAAGGAGAGGGAAGGAACGGTCTCTCCCTAATTATCTCTTTCTTATTGCTATGATACAAAATTTACTAGTTTTTCTTCTTGTTTTCACAAACATCAGAGCAGTGTTCATGTGCCATGAAGCTGATGGCTAGGTCTGTATCGGGCACAAACAAGCCCAGCTTTACTGCAAGGTAAAGCAGCTTCCACAAGTTACGCTGTGTGAAAATCTGGTCCACTAACGTCTCTGAAGCTTCCTTTGTGGATGTAGGTGCAGAGATTGGTATAGGGAAGGGAAGGTGTATTTGAACGAGGTTTATTTCTTCATGTCATCAAACATCTACGGAAACACAGGGTGCTGGAATGTCTGTGCGACACTGAGCACCGCTGCTTAAAGTAAACAGTGAAAGGTAATTAGGCCTAGCAAGATCACGGTAGGAATATGTTGTTGAACAAAATAAACGCAGCTTGAGATCTGGTGAATTGAAATAATGAGTTCAAAGCAATTGAAACTCCTGGACACAATTCTAGTTTTCTGTGTTTTGTTTCGTTTTGTTTTTCTGTGGCATAGCTCTTGTTCGTGGCTGGGGAAGATGGATCTAACCTGTTCTCTCCATCCTGGGGCAGGGTGAACTTTTGCTAAATTATTCTAGTTTGTCTAACTTCTTGAAAACATCTGGTGACTGAGATCCTCCAGCCTCCATAGGCACTCTGTTCCAGTGATTGCCTTTGGAGTATTTTTCATGTCTGGTTTAATTCATCTTCTTCACTGTATTATCCTTTGCCCATTGTATTCCTAAACATGTTGCCACTTCATGAAGGAAGAAGTCTAGTTGGAGAAGTTTGCAAACCAAGGCTGCAGTAATACACGAAGCATTAAACAGGCATCTTCTTGTACGCAGCCTCCTTAGTATTGAATTGGAAAGTCGTTCAGTGCAAATCTGAAAGAACTGAGTGTCAGTGAAAAGTGGGAGAAGAATGAGTCATGAAGAGTGGGAGTCAGTTCAAGTTTAAGATGCCTAAATGTAGGTCTCTACATGTTTTCTAAGTGTCTTTTTCCCATTATAGTCTAATGAGTTCTAATAAATACAGTGAGTGGAGCCTGAAGGATGCTTCAACTAACCTGCTACTACAAAGACCTACATTCAAGTGAGCTGGATTGATTCCTGGGCTCCATTCATGATATTGATTAGAAGATCTCTTCTGAGAATAAAGCTTAGACACCCATGCTTAGGTGCCCAGCTGACTCCTGCATGGCATGTCTCATTGATTTGCAGATGCATGGCCAGTTACTCTACAGAGCAAGGCATCTCCTGTGGCTGAACTGTGCAGGCAGATTGGGTGAGGATTTACCTGTCTTGGGAGTCTCTCCTTTCAAGTATTTCCATAGTATTCCTGGATTCTTGTTTTGTTTCAAACTATTATGGGTATGTTCTTATAGTATCCTCTTCTTCAGAGTAGCCAAGCACTTCTCAGCAGTGTATAAAATGATGTGATTCATCTATCATGTTATTGGTTTGTTCTTTCATCCCTACCCTAAGGGAGAGGACTATCTTTCAGGGAATTATCCTTAAAGACTTTTGTTGCTCTTGTAGTTCTTGCAATGTGACTTTCAAATATTTTGGTGGCTTAAGGCTTGGTGCATATCTACATTAATTTATCTATATTTTAAGCTGGTAATAGCAACAACAAAAAATAGTTTATGTAAAATAGAAGCTTGATGTTTCTAGTACCAATGTAAGGAGCTATAAAACATACAAAACATTTGGGCCCATATCCTCAGCTGATCCAAATTTGATATTACTGTGGAGTTGAATGGGTTATGCTGGTCCATAGGAGCTGAGAATAAGGCCTTTGTGCTGTCACTAGAGTTATTCAAGGATTTATCTTCCAAAGGGTGAAAATTCTTAAGATTCCACCCACACATTGACATTTAGCAGACCCCTCAAGCAACTCACCTTGAGCTGAGCAGCAAAAGATGGATGAGAAGATAGGAGCAGTGCAATTCCACTTAGAACCATTGACCTCTAGCTTATCACCATAAAAATCTCAAGAAATAGTGATATGTATTTTCCAGCTCTAGACAGAATTTTGGGGATGGAAAATTGGGGCAGAGGTTGATGTATGCCCATGCAAATCCTGCATGCTGTGTTGCTCAGCCTGTAGGACACTTTCACATGACTTACCCTTTTTGTCTCTCCCATTTTTGTTTGCTAAAGATGTCTGTCTTCTACCTACTGACATCCACACTGAGTCTTTCTGTATTCGGGTGTTGCACCAAATAAATATTTGGGGATATATCTTAGGCTCCTTAAGAGTTGTGCAGAACTCAACCTTTCTGGGAACTGATCTTGGGTGTGTAAGACACCTTGCCTTTCCTTGACAGCTTCAGAAATGAGAGTCATTGCAGCTGCTGTTAACAGGCAGCTTTGTCATCCCAGTTTGCCACTTACTTAGCATGTTTGTAATAGTTTAAACAAACTAGAGATCACTGGAGGGGATGCTCTTGTTTGTGGTTCAGCTATTCATGTCTCAGGGAAAACCTGGAATCCTCTTTTGGGATGCTGTTGAGAACAGGGAAGCTGTGGGAGCAGCTGTCAGGCATGCACACAAGGCTGATTGGAAAAATATTGCATGTGCTGAGACTTCTAGCTAAATCCGTGAGGCACCATAATATTTACGGAGCAGGGAACTAACGTAATGCTAGGGTATCTGTCACTTTGTAAATATGTGATGACCAACAGTGATGCCAGGTGCAAGCGATAGGCATGATCGGGCAATAAAGACAGACAGAAGCACAGGTGTAGGCGCACGGACACTTCCCAAGTGATTCTCCCAGGGTCAGACGTGGAGTTCAGAGTGAGCAGGTTTAACTTCCAAGCTGTACATTATTCACTGGACCATGTGGGAAGCTTGTTACTAGCTGTCAGGACTGCATTTCAGTAGGGAAGATTGCCAGTAGCCTGTCAAAGCCCATTTAAGTTGGGAATATTACAGATGTCCCACTTCTCTCTCTTCTTGTGAATTAAACTCTGTCACCGCTGCTGCCGTGTGTGTACGTTGGGGAGAAGAGGGGGGAGCATATGTCCTTAGGTTTGATTGTATACTTGAGATGAGCCTTCACCACATGGCCTGGCGCTCAGAGGGCACGTCTCACCAGGCATTGTGTCAGTGTGCCTTATTTCCCACCCCGCCACCATCCTATACAGCTGCCATTTAGTCGTTTGGTTTTTTAAATATTCCTCCTTGCGGCTTTACTGTCATCAAATCCAGATTTGGAGGCAAGTAGTACTTCCGAGGAATTTTATTACTAGTATTATCAGTTCTTCCCCATTTTCAATGATTCATTCATGTGTTGAGAAATCCCAGAGTGTCTCAGGTTTCCACTTCTTTCTTCATAGTTTCTAGCTGCAGCTGCAAAGTTCTCACTTCGTTTTACTATAAATTTAACTTTAGCGTAAAAAACAAGCATGGACCCCACAAAATAATTTGCAAGAAAGGTTCCTTGGCTATCATGCAGGACTTTCTTTCTTCCTTCTATCTATTTGACAAGGTGATATTTAAAGGAGCAAATTATACAGTTGTGTGCAAACCTGACGAACACCAAGTAGTGGGAACATTCCTGCAGTTTATGATTTGGCAACTTAGGCCACTTCTGCTACAGATTGCCTTAAAAAACACTGCTTGCTGACTGTAGGGAGGATGAGTGAAAACAGCCTGGGTGTGATTGAACTGGAAATGTGATTATTTAATTTTTTTTCAAGGCTCCTACAATATCTTCCCCCTTTCAAGCAGTATTAAGCTTGAGGCTGTTCAGTGGGGGAGTGCCAAGTGAGCTGGAAAAGTTAAACCTTGCCTCTAGTGACAGAGGGCTCTATTGTTGCAAAGCTTCGATCTCATTGAAAGTCCTGAAAGCAAACAGAACAAAAATTCTTACAGAAGATGAGCCTTGTGACTGCTTTCTAAAACCCTCTCCGAATCAAGATAAGTTGCTTGGTTGTAAATGTTACTTCAGTGTCTTTGGTATTTTTATTTTCCTGTAGGGGAGTGCTCAAGTACCAGACCAACTTAGAGGAACACCCTCCTGGTTGCTTTAATCCTAACAAAACACTTCGACAGAATATGACGGTGCCAAAGGCTTTTGACCAGCCGTTTCCTGACTATACTACTGAGCCTTTCCCAGAGGACTTAGCAGTACCAGAACCCTTTGTACAAAATAACTTTATGAGAATTTGTTCCGAGGAACCCAAGTTCCAGTCACACTTCCCAGAGGTCTGTATGATCCGACGTTTCAGGTATTACAAGCCATGCCAAGCCTTTCAGTCAGCCATAACCACTAATTATTGCTTTTCCAGACCAGATGTTTTAATAATGGAAAATATTATTAAAACCTTTTCAGACATTCAAAGATTTGGTAGAGAAAAACCAATCTGTATTAAACCTTGAACTGCATTACAATGTGGTGCATAGAATAGGGCGGAAAAATGTCAAGAGATTGGCTGTAATGTTCTTTTTTGTGCGACATGATAAGAGATGTATTGGTCTTGCTATAAATGTGACTTTAAATTGCAGCATAGCACTTCAGAGAAAACATTTATATAACATATTCATAAGGTCCCTTTGTAAGCATTGTGTGGCGGTAGTTAATTGAAATAATCAAACTCCATTTGTTCTCTTTTTTACCATGCGGCTGCAAGTCCTAATACTCATTTCTGGGTTGCAGTTGGTTGTGGTTTGGCTTTGTATAGCCTGTTGTTTGCAGACAGGCTTGTTTTATATGTGGCATGGGTAAATGAGTATGATGATGATGGGGATAGAAAAGCCTTTTCTTTTTCTGTTTTCCGTTTTCCTTTTGTTTCTTTATGTTTTGTGGCAGCAGCTTTTTCTTCATACAAATTTTCTCTTTTCTTTTGAGAGAAGATGAGCTGGGCTGTATTGGCAAGTAGCCTGAGGAAGTTTGAGAATACAGAGTTTACAAGTCCAAGGCCCATCATGCAAGGTGGTCCCATAACAGACCTCACAGGAGTTTGTCTTTATTATTATCATTGTTTTCTGTAGAATGCATATGTCCCTTACTAGCCACAGTGGGAACCCATTTTACCATGGAGCATGTACTCATAATAAGAAACAGTCAATTCTACACTGAAGTCATCCAACAAAGTTCTTTGGATTTGTATTTTGTTGTGGTAATACTCCTGAATTACAAGCATCAATGTATGTGTAGCTCCATATGACCCATAGGACACAAACAGTCTTATTAGGGGCTTAAGATGCCTACTGTAGAGCCATTTATGGGAAAAGAGCAGCCATGGAAAGAAATGGCCACGCAGCGTTCTCCTGGTAGCTTGTAACATTACGTAGGACTTCTTTGGATTTGGAAGCGTTTTATGCACTTAGCGATACCAAGTCTCAAAAAAAAGCCTTAGGTCTTGTGAGCTACTGAAGTTTGTCAGGCCAGAGGTGCTTGAGGAAATTAAATACTCTGCTAGTTGCAAGAGAATCTGATGTGTAGCTTCAAAAATTGGGAAGGGAAGATGGATGGCAGTCGAGGGCACTTCAGTGCCATGGCTTGAATGACTGAGCAGGTGTGGAATTAGTAGTTATCTCTGCCATAAGCTGTTAGTAATTGACTCAGGATGGGATTTAGCTGAGCAGCTGCAAATGTCTCCGTCTGAGGTAGTCACCCAGGGCTCCCTGTATAATCAGTGCAGGGAAATGGACATTTCCAGGGCATTGTTTGTCTAGCATACACATCTTCCACAGGGGCAAATGAATCGTGATTCAGAAGTGCCCATTTCTCTCCCTTGTCTATGATTTTACACTAGTTTAATATAGGCATAAATTCTATAGCACAAGAATGCTTCTTTCTTAGTTTTTTGCTTGTACCTGAGATAATTAAAAGGAGGTAATAGTCACATAATACTGCATGTCAGAGTGTTTTTCCGTGAAGGTTTTCAGTTTTATAGTACTCTGGTCTGTTAGATTTTGAAATGTACAGTGTCATTCACGGCTGAAACCAGTTGCAATCTAACTACTTAAAACCAGAGTAACATCATTGCAAATGAGGTCATTAGCATTTTGTTCCTGATGAGTTTTATGATTGAAATTGTTTGTGCTGGTGGATGATGCTGCCGGTTAGACTGATTAAGCCTCCATAACATGGTTGGATTTCTGCACGTAGAGAGATACGGAGGTTACTTGTGACCAAAACACTGTTCCACAATAGATGTGAAATGAGGTCCTGCAAGCACTCATGTAGTTTTGAAATTAGAAAACATAAAATGGAAAGTCCTTGAGGTAACATATTTTTGTTCTCCCATAGACCTGGTTTTGGATTTCTGGACCTCTGTGCTTGTACTGTGTGGAAAGGCTGTACCGCTACATCCGCAGCAATAAACCAGTCACCATAACTTCAGTGATAAGCCATCCTTCCAATGTCCTTGAAGTAAGGATGATGAAAGATGACTTCAAAGCAAGGCCTGGTCAGGTGAGTTAATGTGCCCCTAAAAAATCACAGCTGTTCATGTAGCATTGTCTGTAGGGATGACTTTCACTTTGTATATACTAACCCATCACTGAATATTTTGAACATACCTTTTCTATCATTTTATTTTCTCTGTCTTATTTTGTTTCAGTATGTTATTCTACACTGTCCAAGAGTGTCCGCACTGGAAAGCCATCCATTCACCCTTACAATGGTAAGAAATATGATATATTTCTGTACTTTCCCTTCTATTTATATTTGGTAAGCAAATGGTCTTTATTTCCTTCAAAGTGAAAATTCCCTCCAGAAAGGCTTATGTATCATTTATGAGGGTACCAATGAATATGAAATGGCATGATTATTATGTATGACAGTACTCAATGCATATTTAATTTTCTCTACTGTTGAGAAAATGATAATGGGAACTTTTTTCAAAGTCCTCCATAAGTGAAAACCAATAATAAATAAATAAAATCCATGTGATTTTGATCATTGTTTCATAAAAGGGGTTTCAGCCATTTTTGTAGACCTTAACACAGAATAAGCACAAGTTGTAATGAGTTTTCTGTCGTCTTTCCTGTTCAATGAAAAGACATTCCTTCAACTGCCTTTTCATCAAGTTTAAAAAAGAAGTTTCTGAAATAGTCTTCTTCTTTATTTTTATATTAAGAGATATATTGGTGACTTAAAAGTGATTTACCAGTGAAGTCATACAACGTTGGGATTATTACTTACTCAGCTCAATTGATCTAGAATGGGAGTTGGACCCCCGGGGAGAAAGGCTGGAATAAAGTGAAATTGTATGTAGACCTGAAGTTCTTCAGGAGTGAGCAGTTCAGAGGCCTGTGAGATGCTACCAAAAAAATCACTGTACTGCACTGGCTATGCTGTTACAAAAAGCAGAGTCTAAGGTTCAATAATAGTGGCAGCCTTTTCCTTCCAAAGGGAATAAAGGCTTTAGGATTGCCTGAAATGGATATTCTTCTTCAAGAAGACTATGGAGATAAATATTCCCACTTGATTCTTTTCTTTGGACTGATAACTCATACTTTATCCCCACTGAATTGTACCTAGCGCTATGGAACAGCTGAGATGTTTTTCTGTTACCTGAAACTCAGAGAGCACAACCAGGTCCTGTCCACTTCCAGTTCATTGGTTTTGTGGGGTGTTTTGGTTTTTTTGTTTTGTTTTTTTAATTTATTTATCTATATACTGAGCCAGGAGGCAAGTACTGTCACAGGGGAACCCACAATAAATTCCACCCAAAATAAATTTTGTGCTGTAAATCTGGGAGCGAATCTCACTTAAGGGAAGCTGCCTCAGTATAAGTTGGTGAAGCAGTATTGGCACTTGCATAGCCTGATTTTTGCCAGGTTTTCCTGGCTGTTCACTTTACCAGTAGAAAGCAGAGGCATGTGTTATTTATCTGTTGTTAACTCCAGCAGGCAATTTTTATGGCTTTCCTCTGTGTAGTGCATGAAGATAATTAGATAAGCAATGCTGAAAAATGATGTGCATTGGGTATGATGGAATGGTAGCTGTTTTTTTGTGCAGAATGATTCAGTCAGTATTTATTTATATATTTTATTCGCTTAGTGATCAGAAGATAAATTTAAAGAGCTTAGTGTAAGTCTCAGATTGCTCTTTACACTCATTTGGCCCTAGCATAGCTATATTTAATAAAGTTAGACCTGTTCTATACCAGTGGACACATCTTATTTAAACATTCATCCCAAAACATCATGTTCTTAATTTCTGACTGTCCATCTCAGTGGAAATTAAAATAATGGTGGTAATTCGATCATTAGTAGTAATTGCACAGTTTGGAAACTATGGGACTCTTAAAAAGATTTACTCTTTTTATATTAGGACACTGCTAAAACAATGGATTGTGTGATTCTAATTTCCAGAAATAATGTCATCAGAGGTTATTAGGCCTGGTTCAGTAGTCTTTTCTCTGGCAAAAATTCTTACTTGTTATGATGAGAGGTTTTATTGGAAAAGAGTCTGCTGACATGGACCTATTGGGTTAGATCATAGGATGAAGTTGAATAGGATGTTTTACTGAAGTCTGATTCTTTGCATGAGTTGAGGATTTCATCCAATATTTAAAATGGCATACTCTAATACTGCACGTTATAAAAAATTATTTTTGCATGAAAACTTCTAGATCTAGGAGCTATGGAAAACAGATCTCTTTTTGTGAGTCTGAGTTTTCTTAGTGAATATAAATAACTCATTTATATTCAGATAATGTGCAGTATATTTCCGATACGTAAGTCTAGTTGATAAATTACAGTTTGTGTAATTTTTACAGTCATGTATTAAATATGTAACATCAGAACTAGCAATTTCCACTCATGCACAATGCATTATGTTTTAAGTATGTAATACTAGACCAGGCAATTCCTGTTCATGCTCAGTGCTTTACACTTTAAAGTACAGTGATATCCTTCAGCGTAACAGCATATCCTTCAAGATCACATACATATTTTAACTATTACAAGATATGAAGTTACCACTGAGTTACTGAGCTTCATTTTTATTGCCACAAACACATTTCAGTAGAACATCAACTGTGCTGGAGAAATGCTCTTATTGGGTAAATGGCTGTTTTACAGCATAATGAGGATTTGAAATGTCTAGGTTTATGACAGTCTTTTTCCCCAGCCTAAACAGGGGACAATCACTTCCACTTGTCTTTCTAGGTCATAGAATATGCCTTGGGCTGCTGTCCTGCTTAAAAAGCTTTTTTATTGTTGTTTAATATGATGCCAGGCATGGGACTGTGCTTATAGAGTCTGTAGGCAATAGTTTAACTCGGTATTTTTTCTGCTCCCATCTGACCTACTTGTAGTTACCAAGCAAGCTGGAACACTGCTGCTGCTTCTTTTCTTGGGTGATGATAACCCCTGGGTTATTTTTCAAGGCTGGTGTAGGAGCGTGGGACTCGGAGCCACAGCAGGAGCAGCCCAAGGGGCACGTGGGGTTTCAGATACTGGAAGCGCAGTGCAGCGATGACTGCAGCAGAGCTAGGGGGAAGACTGCAGCCGTCTTCCTGGTGCTGTTGTCCTGCTTAGAATCATAGAATAGTTTGGATCAGAAGGGACCTTTGAAGGTCAGCTAGTCCAATCCCTCCTGAAATGAGCAGGGACATCTTCAACCAGATCAGGTCGCTCAGAGCCCCGTCCAACCTGACCTTGAATGTTTCCAGGGATGGGGCATCGACCACCTCTCTGGGCAACCTGTGCCAGTGTTTCACCACCTTCATTGTAAAAGATTTCTTCCTTATATCTATGCTTATATCCTTATATCTAAATCTACCCACTTTTAGTTTAAAACCACTACCCCATGTCCTATTGCAACAGGCCCTACTAAAAAGTCTGTCCCCAGGCTCTATGTGATGTCCTGTCTAAGCTGATGAAACATCTCACTGTGCCTGGAGTATGCTTAAAAGGCAAGAAGTGACCAGTTCTGGCATATCTTTTTACTCTAAGCGAGGACTAAAGTGGAAAGGAAGGGGTGAGTCAGCGTGAAGAAGTCATGCAGATATTTTAATAGTCCCTTCCCTTTTCGAGGTTGTGTAATATTTACAGTTTAGCTCAGTTTCTTACATAATGCCGGGGTGGAGGAAAACACTGGGAGGCTGTGTAAAGGGCCTGAACCCCCTCCCATTGCACTCTGGCAAAGCTCCCACATGTTTCACTTGGAGCCAGAGGGAGCGCTGAATCGTAACCAAATGAACATAAAGAGGTAGGCATTGTTCAGAAATGTGTGCAGTGGTGTTTATTTTCTTTTCCTTTTTGTCAATTGAAAGCATTATTCCCCCTGCTGATGGAAGGAATGAGGAGAATTCATTGGTGCAAAATGCACATGAGAATTTGAAGAAACAAAATCCATGTTGCTGTGAACTCAGAGCTGCCAGTTTGGCTTCTTTGCTAACCTGTGACCTGGCTCAGCCATCAAAGGTTCCATGTCACAGAATCACAGAATGGTTGAGATTGAAAGGGACCTCTGGAGATCCTCCTGTCCAACCCTCCTGCTCAAGCAGGGCCACCTTGAGGCAGTAGCCCAGGACTATATCCAGATGGCTTTTGGATATCTCCAAGGATGGAGACTCCACAACCTTCCTGGGCGACCTATTTCAGTGCTCGGTCACCCTCACAGTAAAAAAGTGTTTCCTTGTGTTCAGAGGGAACCTCCTGTGTTTCAGTTTGTGCCCATTGCCTCTTGTCTTGCCACTGGGCACTACTGAGAAGAGCCTGGCTCCATCCTCTTTGCACCCTCCCTGCAGGTATTGATAGGCATTGATAAGGTCCCCTTGAGCCTTCTCTTCTCCGGGCTGAACAGTCCCAGCTCTCTCAGCTTTTCCTCATAGGAGACATATTCCAGACCCTTCATCATCTTTGTGGCCCTTGGTTGGGGTCTCCCCAGTGTGTTCATGTCTCTCTTGTAGTGAGGAGCCCACAACTGGTCACAGTACTCTCAAGTGTGGCCTCACCAGTGCTGAGTAAAGGGGAAGGATCACCTCCTGTGACCTGCTGGCAGTGTTACTTGTACACTCTGAAATCCAGGCACTCAGAGATCTCAATTTTCTCTCATGATTGATGTGGAAGGTGACATTTTTTAACTCCATTTTTGAAGTGTCCTTCCACTGGTTTTTATCCACTAGTGACTTTGTATTCAGTACCGTGACTCCTTGACTTTGTCATACATTGGAAAGGCTGGGAGTGGTAGTGAAGGGATGGATGACCCAACGCCTGGGATTCCTGCAAGTGACCTGCTGGCCAGCTCTAGGTAATTCATAGTGGGCTACTCACTTCATATTGTCTTCATTGCTCCATTGTCTTTGATTTCACTTTAGCAAAATGCTTTCTTTTTAACATGTTTTTCTGTGCTTTTTTCACCGGTTTCTATACACAACTGTACACAACTGTTACTATGCTGTTTAAAACAGTGTGAGTAACATTTTCAGTCCTGTATGCCCTTCAGTCCTGTACGTCCAATTTACTTATTTTAGATAGGACATCATTGCATCTTACAATTGAACCTGAGCAGAATGCAGTCAGCTCCAAGATATTTTGAACTGTAGTGGGGAGAAACATTTTCTGTAAATAAATATTTTAATTGAGGGTTTGTAAAGGGACAGATGATTTTTGTGTGTTTCCACTTGATGAACTCTTCTAAAGAGATTTGTCTTTCAGACCAAGTGCACAATACAGTCTGGAGATCAGACCATCCAAAGAAATATCAGAAATCTTCTCTTTAGTGCTCTGCTTCCTGAGACTGACATTTTTTTACACTTTTGTGGATGATAGTGTGGAACTCATCTGCTGTGGAATACAGTTTAAATGTCATTGTCTATAACAATCTTTAAAGCCCTTGGAAAAGAAAACAAGTGTCAGCAATAGTACAAATTTCTGGTAGTAAGGGTGGTCCTTCATTACAGTTCATATATCCAAAACATTGCTTCTACTCTTTAGCATACAAAGCCTCACCTCTTATCAAAACTAAGAAAAAAAATTAGTTTATGGATATTCTTCCATCTTTTTTTTTTCCTTTTTGGAAAGTGTTTGTTTCCCCGACTTCGTTTTGGTTGCTCTTCGTTCTAACCTGTATGAACAAGAAGAGACTAAGGCTTGCTGTTTACGGTAGCATTGGTTTTCTTTCCATCTCCATCTTATATTTTTCACTTTGTATTGAGTTCCCTCTCTTTCCAGACAGTTAACCACACTACTGATTATTTGCAGCAGCATGAAACCATGGTACTGACCATTTATGGCTGCTCGCTTCCTTTTTTTGCTAATGAATGACTTCAGAAGTAGATTCCCATTTAGAATATATATTAGTGTCTTAGCAGAGAAAGTGACTTCTCTTCTGTGTTTTTGGAATTTCTTGCGTTGGCATGCAGTGACTGGCAGTAAGCCTCATGGAAATAGCCTTGTGTTTTGCAGATGTTAAGTGCTTCAGAAGATGTTCTGGGTTCTTTCATGTGGTCTCTGCTGAATCTACTACAGAGTCAATGCAAGCCACAAACTCTCACAAGCTGCAGTTTAGACATCTTGGCTACCAAAAAAGACTGGTGTCTACTCCCAGCACCTCATAAAGCTTGGTAACCTTGTTGTTTCAGTAGTGTTGATTTGCTTGTGGCAAAAGAAGGTAGGGAACAGTTACATCACTTCATGTGGAACTTAGAGGAGCCAAACGTAGATCCGCTGAATCGCATTATTGCATTGACTAGAGAAGGTGCTACAGTTAGTCCCTGGGAATCCCCCCTCGGATGCTGTGGGTGCTGGAGAGGAGGGAGTCCTTAGGAGTTTCTGGGAACTGAATTCTGCACTCTGTAGTTCCTGTCTAGTGATTTCAGTGACCTGAGCACAATTCCTTTCTTCACTGAAGTCACTCAGGCAAATAATCCATATTGAATTTCTCTGAGATTCAGGACATCATTTTGTTGGAAGTGGTGAAACAATAAATCTTAGCCCACTGAGCTCAGGCTCTTCAGGCAGAGAAAAAGCATTGCCTGGTTTGTATAGGTCAACCTTCCACTGACTGACTTGACATAGAAATTTCGTTCCTTTCTCCATCGTTCCTCCTGACCCAGCACCATTGGTAGGATGCCCCCTCCCATCCTGCAGTTCCCCTTTAAGTATCCAGAATCCCTTTTGGAATCAACTAAAAAGCCACCTGTTATTAAGATAAAAGGCTTAACATGAAGATGTTAATCTACATTGTTAGAAGTTGACTGTCTATGTAGAAAAAGTACCACCTATTCTGCTCCTGTGAACAATGCAACCTTAAATATTTTGGATAAATGTCCTTGTACTTATATCTATAAAGCTGTCCAGGACCTCATCTGTCATTCCAAGAGATCTATATCCTGAGCTTGATGTTGTCTTTTCAGATTAATACTGTTTTAACATTGAAGTCATCCATCGGTGACTTTTTTTTTAACACATGCATGCATCCCAAGATACTCTTGTTGATACTCAAAGATAACTTGCATAAACTCTTGTTGAGCTTTCTCTGCCTCTCTGTTTAAGACGTACACTGCATATCCACTGATTAGTAGCTTTGTGAGATAGAGTTAATAGAGGCAGATGTCATGGAAGTGGCACATATAAAGCAAAAAATAAAACCAAAACAAAGAACCCAAAGCAAAGACCCCAGCCTTCAGACTCCAGGACTTTATGAAATATCTGCTTTATATTACATGAGTGGCTGCTTCTTCAGATCCTCCAAAGAGTTTTGGCTCTTCATTCAATGTCTAGATCCTAGTTCTGGTAGTAGGTAAGCAGAGACCAACTACCTGCAATAGGTAGTTTGAAACTTTCTTTGAAACTAGAAGTTTTCTCCTGTGTTATAATGTGCTCTGACCTCCCCTACTTCAAGTACTGCATAAGAAATCTGGTTTTAAATCCCATTGAAGTATAAGCTGGAAGAGTCCGGTAATAAAAAGCTCCAAGAAGTTCTGCCCTTTTGCTGGTTCTCCATTTTTTTGCACAGATGGTTAATTTGAAGCAGATCATATCAGGAGGATTTGTGACGTCTTTCTTCCTGTCCTTCCACACAGAGTTCTGTATGACTAAGAAAAGAAAGTCTGGAGGGAGTTGAATTCTCTGCTCATATACATAGATGGTCAAATCCTTGCTACGTCATTTATGGCATGTAGCAAGTTAGGAGGCCAGTATGTGTGTGATTTTTAATAAATCAAAGCTGAGTTTTCAGGAGGGGAGAGGACAAATTTGCATATGCAAATACTCAGATCCACAGACAAAACCCAGATATATATTACTGAAGAAGAATACTTGACTGATTAGTATCCAAATTAAAATTCTGTAAAGTAATAATTGCTTAACCCCGGGCAGAGAAACACTTAAGTCCATTAATCATCTCAGAGTAGGTAGAAGAATTACCTGAAAGAGGTTTCTGGATGTACATGAGAAATTATAATACTGTACCTAAATGTCTCAGAGCTATTACTTATTCATACATTTTCTACCTTTAAGGTTTTTGTTTTGGTTTGGTTTGATTTTTTGTAGATTGAGTTTTCCTTGTTACCTCCGCACCTCTAAGTCCATTTGGTATCTGGATTTAGGCATGATGGGATTACAAGATGATGGCCCTCATCTGTATATTTACATTTTTGGGCTTGATGCCTTGTCAGAAAGCTCTCAGCAAATAATACACGAGTATAAACAATGTCACAAGTAACACATTGGTTTTGTAAGAGAAAACCAGTGTTCTGTGGAACCAAGGTTGTCTTTATCCCTGGATAATCCAGAGTTCATTTAAAGTCAATAAAAGTATTAATAGTTTGGCAGTGAAGTTTTAGCTCTAAGCTGCTTTTAAGCAAGAAATTTTGTACTGCGCAAGAAGCAAAACCAGAGATGATGGAGAAGCACATGTCCTGTACTGTAAACTTGAGAAATAAACTATCCACAACAGGAAAAGCCTAGGGGCCAAATTCTGAAATACTTCATAAAAAAAAAAAAAAAAAAAAAAAGAGAAGTTATTGGAAGTTTCCCTGAGTAAAAAGTATGTAAGGACATCAAGACCTAAGTTCATACTGACAGATAAATACAATAAAAACAAAATCTCACATGATGACATTCTAATAAGATTTGTTAAATATCTTGTGCAAATGGTTATGAAACTTGTCTTTATGAGATGATTTACAGAGCATTTAGGGAAATGCAGATATTGTGAAGTATCTTGCTGGCAAACTAAAGAAATCCCTAGAGCTTGTCTGCTTTTCATAGAAGTAGTAGAAAATCTAGCAGCTGTTTGACAAAGAATTTAAGTAAAACAAAAATAAAATAGATTAATATTTCAGATGCCTTTAGTACTTCCTTAGACTTGTTTGTTTGGTTTGGTTTTGGGCTTAATAGTTTTGGGATGTGTATAAAAACCCTAAGTAAACCTTCACTTTCATTTAAACTTATAAATCTGACTCTTTTGGGTCAAGGGAGCACAGAAATTATTACATTCAAGTTCACTAAATCCTGAGTCCTCCTTCAGCAGATACTTTAATCCAAAGGTGTCAGATCCCTCTCATAAGTAGTTTTTTTTCTGATACTATGAAAGTAAATTTACAATGCATAACAAGCATCTACTGACTTTAGCAGAGAAGTGTGTTTTCTCCCGTCAGAGGTAGTGCTTCTAGGTTACCTGCTAAGTCAGGTCAAAGAAAGGTCTAGGAAGTGCAAGAGAACGTCAAAATGAAAAAAAACCAAGCACAACTTTTAAGCATGAATACAGTTAACATGTGGACAAAGTATCAGAGGAAATGAAGTGCCCTGCCTCTTGCTGTCCTAAAATTAAGACCAGCTGACTGGCTGGGATCTGTGCTTTAGGCTGGCAAAATACTGTGTGTGCTGGTAGGGTAGTTTGGAGAGACACAGCATTCCTCAAGGTGCTGGTGATCCGACTAGAATACCTATCGGTGCTTTGATGGTTCTTTCCATGAGTGCCTCATACCACTGGGAGCCAGTTAGCGCAAGTCTGGAGGTGGCCGATGGTTTCTGCTCAGGGATGATGGAGAAGGAGCCTTTTGTGCCATCCAGTTTTCCCTGTTCGTGCATTTGTCAGCTCAGCACGGTGTTGCTTGGCAATGTATCCGCATACCCTTGGAGGACTTGGAGAGGCAGCCTTGGGCAGAAACGTTGCTCCGCTGCTTTTTACTCCTTCAGGGACAAAGGCTTGCATCCTGAGCGTCCCATAAGGAAGTGGTTTGTTTTTTCCCCTAGCTAGCAACTTGAAATGCATAAATTATATGGGCTGAATATTGCTAGGATTGAAACATTTTTACTATATTATAGGGAGTTGGACTTGATGATCCTTATGGGTTCCTTTCAACTTGTGCACTGTATGATTTGTGATCCTGTGAAATGTAATGTGTCTCCTGGGGTGAAAGGGTAGTCCGCAAGTTTTTTACCGTGATTGAACTGCAGAGGTAAAGAAATACTGACTAGTCTGTAGAAGTGTATCTTCGTAGTGCATCTGTAGCAGCAATAGAGTAGCAGTTGGGCTATTACAGACTTACTAGAAAACAAATAAAGTAATTTCATATTATTTTTTCAACAATGTATCTATTTTATGCAACTATTGGTCTATTTACAATCCTAATCTATTACAGTAAAGATCTGTGTTTTCTTGTGGTGCAAGAGTGAAATCAAGGAACAAATGCTCATAGATTGAGACCTAAAACAAAAAAAGATTGTTGAGAGTAATTTAACAACTGAGACTGCAGGGAGTGAAGTAGCAAATGCTGAACTACAGATTCACAGGAATTAGTGGGTGTGGGTTTGTGGTTTATGTTACAGAAGAAGTTAGACCCCAGATGACCAGAACAATCCTTCTTGGCACTGCAGCTGACCAGTGATGCATCTTGAGCATCCCACAGTGCTATGGTGTGTTTTTTCCACTAGCTACACTGCAGGTGTTTGGGGTGTACAACAAGGAGTATAAGGGAATGGAAAGTGAAAGGGAAAATTGTTTGGGGTATGTTTCTGCAGCTGGACTGCTTGCAAGGAGTCAGCTCTGCAATGGGAGGGCTCTGGCTGAAGCAATGAGTGTTCAAGGCATGGTGGTCTTGCCTTGATCATCCAGACACCCTTGACACTTAAATCATGCTCCGTGGTTAGGATTTCCCCACGTTCAGAGATGTTATAATGTCTGCTGATGTCTGCCAGTTAAATTAGGAGAGCTGTAAGGCCAAATCTCTAACAGGGAAAGCTCTTAGACAAAATCCGATCTATAAAGTAACACGAAACAGAAAAATAAACAGAGCCATTTTAGAGAATCTCCTAGCCTTTGAGGCAGAGAGGTATTTAGAAGAGTAACTCCTCAGATTAACTTTTTTTCCTCTGAAATTTGCTTCTTATGGGATTCATTAGTTAAAACAGGGGTAACCCGGTGTAACAGAGTTCACCTCCTATGAGTCAGACTGAAGTCTAGCTACTATTTTTTGGCTACCTTTATATAGCATGCCTGTGTTTGTCATCACTCCTCTTCATTTTCTGATGTCAGGATGAATCATTTTAGGAATGTTTATATCAGTTCTGTATGAAACCAGACAAGCTACAGCTTTCTGAGCTTCCGAGGTTCACATTTTCTTGTCAGTTGACAAAGTTGAAAACCTTTACTTTTCTTTTCTTTTTTTTTTTTCCCTCTACAGGAGGGAAAATAAGTTGGTTGTGTTTAGTTCTTTTTTTCCCCTCAATTCTGCCTCTTTCCCAAACATGCTAAGTCTTTAATGTGTTTTTCTTGATCTGTGTAAGGGTTCGTCTGAGTCCGGAGCAAGGATATGCTGATGAAACGGGGTTCACGGTGCAGCTGGTTTACCCTGGCAGGTGGGCAGAGGGATGGAAAAAGATCAGGGGCTCAGCAGTGTTTACAGTCCCTGCCAGGATATCTGCAAATCCATATTAGGATCATATCGTGGCTTTTTCCCCAAAGTGAAAGCCTTCTTTGAAGGAGTTTCCCTATGTTTAAACAAACTCCACAGTGAGATTTTTAGTTCCCCAAATCAGACAAAGATGAGGTTTCACTTTGTTCTTCCAGCTGTGGCATAGATATTCTTTGTAACTTTGGGCACTATTCAGGCCACCTGCTACAGCATCAAACACAGAAGTTGGTGTTTACTGTGGTGTATCAGTTTGAGAGCGGTGTCTCCACAGGAACTTGTAAGGAGCTTTATTTGCAGAGCTACATGGGGGTACATAACCTGGGCATCCCTTGCATCTCCTTTTTTCTGATAATAGGTGTTCTGCAGTGTTATCCTGGTGTATGCATTAGTGCTTCTGAGAGAGTGCATGTAATCGTGTTCACAATGTAAAACTGATAAATAAAATACATTTCAAGTATGTAGTAATCTAGTAGTGCATTAAACATTAGTTAATTAGATTATTAAGATTGTTAAAAATGATCATCTATATTTTATCTCAGCATAGATAAATAGTAGAGCTACAGCCACCGGTGAGTGTAATTAATTTGGTGGTTTATAAGCATAAAATTCTCCAGGGATTGTTGCAAATTCCCTATGTGATAATTTGCATTTGTATTTCAAGTTAGCTTGAAAAAAAAGGAAAAAAAATGTGGAAAGGTGTTTTTTCATCAAGATATAGAACAATCTGTATTCCATTAGTTTTAACTACATATAAAATACTATTCTCACTGCTTTGAATGTGAAAATACATACCAAAAAAAATAAAAACAGGCATTGTAAACTTGGTCACATGTGATTAACAGCTCTGAGGAAATCTACCAAGTTTCCAATGCTAAGAACATAGTTTGATTCCTCTGGGGGTGTAAATCTGCACAGCTCTGTTAAATTTAACAGAATTCCTTCAGTTTTCAATTGTTTTTGGAGGATGACAAATGCTGGCAGATATTCTGATTAGTGTAGACGTTCCTACCTGTGAAATCTTTCACTTTTTAAAGGTATAGATAGCTTGAGGTTAGAATAAGATTAATTTAGCTTCACATAATTACACTATCTATCTGCCAGTTAATTTGTGTACCATAGCATTTTAATCAAATGAGTGCGGCAAATGAGGTTCATTTAACTCTTCAAAATGCAGAAAGAGCTACTGAAAATCTTACCACTTGTGATCTTTTGTTTAACAACGTCTAATGTCCCTTCTCATTACAGACTATTCAAGTTAGTGATTTACCTGTTTGGAAAACATTGTTTATTTAAGGAAAAGAAAGTAAGAGAAAAGTATTTTTTTATTTTAAGATTGGCTAATCTTTACAATTTCCTCTTGGGCAGTGTACTGGGCAATAAGGAAAAAATAAGGGGCTGCGTGCAGCTCTTGCTACAGTACAGTTAATAGTCACTGGATTTTTTCTTAGGGCTCCCAGATTAAAAGGGTCAGGGGGAAATGCAAGTACTATTTGCCAAAACACATTTTAAAAACAATTTTAGTTCTTTTTGTTTACAGCTGCAGACAGGACATCATGCGTTGCTGAGGCCACTTTGATATGCCTTTATTTGACCAAGGCTCATATCATTATTCTCTTGATTTCCAATTCAAGAGGCTGCTTCAGCTTGTGCTTTTCTTCATGGAACATAAATAGATGTCAATTTAAATGTGTGTATGAACTGACTGTAATAAGGATCTTGAAGCAGTGTTTAGCTGTGCAGTGTTTTAAAGATGAGATATGGCAAATTAAGAGTAAAATAGGTGATCAGAGACTTAGATATGTAAAAATGGACAAGAGCATCATAATTCACAAGATTTTTGACACTTTCTCATAAAATCCTCATAGAGAAATTGATGGAGTGCAGAGTAGATGAATAGGCAGGGAGGTGGGTGGAAAACTGGCTGAACTGCTGGGCTGAAAGGATTGTGATCAGTAGCATGAAGTCCAGCTGGAGGCCAGTCAGTAGTGGTGTACCTCAGGAGTCAATATGGGTTTGCAAATGCTACAAAACTGGGAAGAGTGGTTGAAACACTAGGTGGTTGTGCTTCCATTTGAGTGACCTTGAGAGGCTGGAAAAATGGGCTGACAGTAACCTCATGAAGATCATAAAAGGGAATTGCCAAATCCTGCCGCTGGTGAGGAATAACCCCAGGTACTAGTCCATGTTGGGAACTGACTGGCTGGAAAGCAGCTCAGCAGAGAATGACCAGGGTGTCCTGGTGGACACCAAGTTGACCATGAGCCAGCAACGTGGCCTTGCAGCAAGGAAGGCCAACAGCCTCCTGGGCTGTATTAGGCAGAGCATTGCCAGCAGGTCGAGGGAGGTGTCCCTTCTCTGCTCAGCACTGGTGAGATATATGTGGAGCTATGTGTCAAGTTCTGGGATATCCAGTACAAGAGAGACATGGACATATCGGAGCACAAAGGGCCATGGAGATGGTTAAGGAACTGGAGCATCTCTCATATGAGGAGAGGCTGAGAGAGCTGGAACTGATGGAGGAGTGAAGAAAACAGAGCCAGACTCTTCCCAGTGGCACCCAGTGACAGGACAACACGAACTGAAATACAGGAGGCTCCATCTGAACATAAGAAAAAACCCCACTTTTTCTGTGAGGGTGGCACAGGTTGCCCAGAGAGGCTGTGCAGTCTCCATCCTTGGAGACATTGGAAGCGCAGCTGGACACTGTCCTGGGCCACCTGCTCTCGCATACCCTGCTTGAGCAGAAGGATTGAAGTAGCCAGTCTCCAGAGGTGCTTTCTAGTCTCAGCTATCCTATGATTCTGTGTTTTCATGGAAAAGGTTAAATATCTGAGATGATATTTTCATTGCACTTCATTACACGTGCCCAGTGGTCTGTTAATAACATTGGGAAAGTTTACCCACTTTCATGATTAAACTTCGGGAAAACTGTCTTTGAATATTTTCTTAAGCTTCTGGAATATATTCTCTAACAGTTTGGAAAAAGCCACATTTTGGAGACTTAATTGTGTTTATGGAGATGAGAGAGGTAAAATAAGCATTCCGTGCAGTGAAAACGTACTTTTTTAAAAGTTAAAATTACAGGTCCATAGGAAAGTCTTAAGTTGGAAGAGGCCTCTGGAGATCATCTGGGTCAACCTTCTGGTGCAAGGGCCGTAGATTAGGTTATCCAGGGACCTGTGAAGCTGAATTAGCAAGAGAAATTGCACCATTTCTCTGGCTACCTATTCCATGGTGAAGAATATTTTTCTTATATCCAGATGAAATTTTCCCTGAATCATCTTGTGCCCCTGGTCTCTTGTCCTGTCACCGTGCATGGTGCTGAAGAGAGCACCTTCATCTTCTCTACAGCTATTTTTTTAGGTATTGGAAGAGAGTGATCTCCCTGAGACTTCTCATCTGTGGGTTGCACACATTCGCTTTTTGACCTCTCTTTGTATGTTAGGTTCTCCAATCTTCTCATTGTCTTGGTGGCCCTTTGCTGGACCATCTACAATCTTGCTGTCTCTCGAACTGAGGGAAATTCACTCAGTGTAGCCTAGATGATGCATGTGTTTCTTCTGGTAAGATTTAGCAGTACAATAAGATTTTTCCAGAACTCTCTGAGGAACTCTTATACCCAGTTATAGGTATCAAAATAGGCTTCCTAAAGTCCAAAGAGAAATAAATCTCTTTTTTATTAGATAATTTTTCAAAGTAGTGCAGAAAGGAGTTAGTCAGAAGGGTAATGTAAAGGATAACAGGTTTGAACCTATTCTGGCTGGAGACAAGGGCTGTTCTGCCATTAACTTTAATGGAAGGAGGGAATGACAGACAATTTTATAGAAGATGTGCTGAAATGGGATGGTGCATAGTTGGGCTAAGAAAATCACTCAACCTCCTGTGAAACATAGAGAGCCCTGGGACAGCCGAGACTGAAAAATAAACTCTGCTAAATGCTCTTACAGAAGCCCCCAGGAGAACAGATCTTTTTGCTGCCAGTGTGCAACTTCCTAGCTGAGAGACTGCTTAACTACTTTTATATGGAGAATTGGTCTTGATATTTTTGTTTGCAGACATTGCAACTAGCCACAGCAAATACTGGCCTCATTGCGTAAGGTTTGTCTGCATCCCTCCCTTGATGCCATTTTTTTGAAGGCTAAGGCTTGCTGAAATAATTCTGATTAAGTTTCTGTACCAAATTTTTATAGGAAGACTTTAAAGATGGCAAGGAATTGAATATGAATCTGTCTAGTAATCGGTACTCTTAACAAGAATGCTCTTCCCCTTCAGGAAAATGGAGTGACTAGCTGGGACATTGTATTCCCTGTTCTAGGTTTGCCAAGGCGTAGAGAATACTAACCTTTTATCTGTGTCTGCTGCTAAATAAGGAACTGATAGGAACTGATCCTCAGCCCTGAGACAAGCGGTTTCCCACTGCCTAACAGATTATCTTGGGAATGCTAATGGTAATGGTCCAGAACAGAGCCAAGGAGTGTCCTCACAAGCATGATGGATGATTGAGTATTTGGTGCTTGGATTCCTTACCTGGGCCTCTTTTATTTATAATATAGATGTGTTCCTTGAATTTAAGCCCTCACCTCAGAATTCATATTTGTCTGTAGCAGTAGAAAAAAAAAAAGACAGGAGTGTCATCTGTTGGGTGTTAGATTCATGATGGAGCTTGGATCAGTCATTAACAGGTTCTAAGAAAGGCATCAAAACTCAGGAGTAATATCTTCTATCAAAAAGAAACCAATGGTGTTGGTTTATAGAAGGAAAGTGAAGAATCTTTTCTTGAAGAATGGTTACTTGTCCTGTTTATCATTTGGTGTACCTGCAAAAGCTGTCCAGACAGTGCATTTGAAGTCTCCCTGGAGCTAACAAAGAACAAAACTGAGGAGGCTCCTTAGACTTTTGACATGGCTTGACTGGAGGTTTTTAGATGCCATGGTGTGGATAAGATTGTGAATAATATCATTCCTGTGTTGATAGTCACAAGTAAGTAGCCCCGAGGTGAGGGCATAGGTGCAGAGTGAGAGAATGGTGGCTGTAAAGTGATTTTTATGATGTGCCATGCAATCTGGTCTTTTTCCTTTGCAAGCTCTAAGCTTTTATGAAATGCAGCAAAATTTCAGTTTCCATTTAGAAGAAAGTGTCAGTTGTGTGAGTGATCAACTTGAAAACATGTGCCCTGACATTCAAGAACCAGAAGTCTTTTAAATGCCTTGTTTTAGGAGTGATGGGGCAATTCCTGATTTTGAATGATAAGTGTCAATAGTAGAGGGAGTATTTCTGTGCTGTTGTATCCTCAGTTGGTATCATTGCTGAGTAAAGCTTAGTGAAGTGGCTGTTCCAACTCACCCCCCCAAGACAAGCCCATCCCAAACTCCTCTGTGACCAGAAGAAAGGGTTAAGACTGTGGGGACACTAGCCATGCTTGGCTTCCTGAACTGTACTGATGCTAGACTTGCTTTTTAAAGGGTATGGCTGCTCAGGAATGACCTATTTACATCAGGTTCTGTCTTAACAACTGTACTTTGAATGCATTTTGTTATTTTCTTGTTACTCAGAAGTGGTCCTTAATATATTTAATATTTTTAGTGCCCTACAGATACCAAAGCAACGTTTGGGGTCCACCTTAAAGTAGTAGGAGACTGGACAGGTATGTAGAAAAACAATTCCTTTTCAGAGACAAATACCTTTACTTGAACTGTTATCCCTTTCTGGCTTCAGTACAATTGTACCTTGATTGTGGTGTATTCTCACTAGAGATCGTTCACGCTTGTTTTCCCAAAGTTGTTTTTATTACATTCTTGATGCAACCCCTGCTTTATTCAGATGTATGTTTCTTCAGGTAACAAGTTTTTCCAACTACTAACAGATCTTCTGATGGCAATGTAACGATTTTCAGTGTTCCTCCGTTTCTGCCTCTTTTTCTTATTTTTCGGTAGCCTGCTACCCCTGTGCAGTGCAGTGCCTCTCTGCGTAGTAGTGCCTGCAGAAATGCTGAAATGTGCAGCTCCCAGATAAGCGGATTTTGATGCCAGCAGTTTGGATGGCAGCCAGGTTAATTAACGCCTATGGTACACTGAGATTACAGGTTGCTTTCATGTTCTTCCATGCTCTTCCATTGCTCTTTGAATGTCCTCCAGACCAGGAGTGTAAGCCAGGATTCCCTGCAGAGGAGAATGGTAATTCGCTGCTCCCTGTGGCAGTTGTATACTCAAGCGATAGTTGTCATTATTCCTTGGGGGCTGACTTTTTTCTTGCTTAGCATAGCATTTCCTTGCAAGGAAGAGAAATACGCAACACCTTCTTGTTCATTTCTTATGAAGAAATGTTTTTCATGTTAGTTTGTATCAGCTTGTGTGTTTGTGGAACTGAGTCAAATGAGTTTGTCGACCTAAAAGCGATTAGACCAATTCAGGGAGAATAAGTCCATGAATATCCGTTGAACTTGTTGGTCTGGCTGCATACCTGGCTATGGAAGTTGCTGAACCTTTAATAGGTAAAGGTTAGGAGGGCAGTGCCATATGCATGTGTGCTCCTTAATCACCCTGATGTTCAGTTCCTGCTCGAAGTATAGGGTGTTGGCCAGACAGAGGCAGATTATGGGCCTAATTAGCCTCTGGTCTGCCCCAGTATGATGGCTCTTTTGTTGTTAAGCATCATTCCTACCTGGGAGAGGACAGGAGGCTATTGGGACAAGTGGAGCGGAGAAGTGCTAAGTAGATCAGTTTTCTAAAAGAAGCGACATCTTTTAAGTTTTCTGATTGCTTCTGTGGCGTGAATTGCTCTCTATTAGCATTTAAATGTTATTCTCCCAACTCAGTGTCTATATTGTCCACTGAGAGGCAGGTCTGCCTAGGTAGGACTGTATGAGATTCAGGACACTGTCACATTACAGAGACCATTTGTTGTAGTAGTTCTGCTAAACGGGGATATCTCTCCCGGCGTCAAATGTGCTGTTGAGAAGCGGGCAGTTTACCCAACCCTTTATGCTGCATCTGCGCCATGGAGCCCTGTTCTCACTCGGTCCCTTAAGCCCTGTGACAATTAATGGTCTCTAATCCTCTGACTGTTTGAGGAAGGATTATTATATTTGCCACATTCCTTATAATCTTTCTTAAGCGTGCTCTAATGGCTGCTTCTGCAGACAGAATATTGGGCTGGAGAAGTTTTTATGCGACATACTGTCATTTGAGCTCTTCTCATGACCTATTCTCTCAGCCTTTATCCTATTTATTCAAATTCTCTTTTGTATCACATTTTCACATTCCTGACAGTTTATGCCTGACTCCAAAGAGAGTTAACAATTTATTTCAGAGAACTCAATTACAAGCCTAAATTAAAAGGATGCAAGAAGAGTGCAGATATGCTGTGAAATGCAGAGAAGAGCTGGTTAGTTTGAGACATTTCTCCTCTTGCTGGCTTCAGCTTCTGCTGCCTGTACCTGGGAGATGTGAAGGAACAATTTCCTGCCACTAGCTGTAACGACTTGAGGGGGGATACACACTGCTGGCAAACCAATTCTGCAAGTTATGTTTTGGGTCTAGTCTCTGACACTGAGTCTTATTTTTTGAGAATTTAATAGACTACCTCGTGGCCTTAGTGACTTTGTTTTGTAGGTTAGGAAAGCAACTGCATGTCAAGAGAAAAGATAAGAGGTAGTAGAACTATCATCTCCTGATGAGAAGTTGCTGTTATGGAAAGTCATTTATTGCCCATATCCCAGTGCATATAATTTTAAATATCCAATAGAAGAAGCCACAAGAAGCAGCTTCTGAAAAAGGCAGTCACTCTAGAAATAATTTTTGGCATAGGAGCAGATATTTAGTAGGTTTTCAGGCAATACTGTTATTTGCTTTTTAAAGCAATGATTTGAATAATGAAAAACATAGGACAGAAGAAGTAGGGGAGAGAGGAAGAAACCTCAGAAATGGTAGCTCTGAGACCCTTGCAAACCAAATGGTAATCCAGACCCCTAAGTGATGTATTCTTGCTCCGTTGAAATCGAATAGTACTATCTGAGCTTAGAACAGCTGAGACCTGCCCTTCTCAGAAGCAGGTTTGGATAAAGGCACAACATTCCCTCCCATTATGTAGGCAGTGGCATCCCTTAGATAAATTTCCAATACAAATCTGAGCTCTTTCATTTCTCGTCTGTGTTATGGTGGTGTTAGTAACTGTATTGTGCTTAGCTTTCATGTTTGTCACAGAAAACAGAGACACACAGGCACTGGTATTGCTGTAATGTGCCCTCAGATGCCTGTGTAGCAAATACTTTCACCTGGAATACTTCCCATGGCTCCCTTTGTAGACCTCTGACCTGTTTATGTGTCTAGTTTAGGATGAGATGAGCCAGGTTTCATTCATTGTAAAGAGAGTCTACATATATACATCCCTACCTCAGAGGTAGTTAGTTTAGTTAATTGACAGTTAGTTGTGATTTTTCCCATGTGAAAGTTCCTAACGTGGTTTTTCCATCTTTTGTCGTGTGCACTGGGTATTGTGAATAGTAGAACAGCTATTACAGACCTCCCTTAAAGAATGGTTTTGTGATAATGTAATTACTATCCCTGTGCTGACATGTGACTACGTAAGTCAGCACCTATTGTATTAACAAAACATTTTATGGCATTGTGGTGGCTCGTACTATTAATGCAGTTAGTTCATCATATTACAGAGACGAAACCTATGGCTGTAGACCACAGCTTAGTTAGCCTGTCAGGATTTCAGGACATGGTTTACTGGGCATGGTTCATGGTTGGACTTGATGATCTTGAAGGTCTTTTCCAACCTAAATGATTCTATGATTCTATGATTCTGTGACTTAGACACCCAAGTTACAATGGGTTTACAGTGACTGATCTGTGGTAATTGCAAACGTGAAGCCCTGCAGGTTGGCTTAGCCCTGTGGCTCAGAGCTAAGTCAGTGTGTCTTCCTCTGCAGCCGCCTGGCAGTTACTGCAGCTGAGCTGGTGGATGGCAACTTTAAACCCTACAGTAACATTGAAGTCCCTGCAATGGCTCGTGTACGGATCAGAGCTGTGCGATCCATGAATTAGCTAATAATCTGATCTTGTTACTAGCCTCCCCTCTAAACACCTGTTTTATTCTGCTTCTCTCCTCTGTGGTCACCTGTTTCTCCTTCAGCTTAGAAAAAATTGTTGGCTTAGTATTTACAAAAGGGTTTTTTGAAAGTATTTTTTGGTCCCACTTATTGTCTAGTTTGTCGTCAGCATTGTCATCTATCAGCCTTATGCTTCCTCTGTCCTTGCTGCTGCCTCAAGTACTACTGCTTGTTTAGTTTTAAAGCTGACATTTCATCTGGCACCTCCAGAGGGAAAAAGAGAGGCCACCGGCCATGCCTCATGTCCAACCACTTGACAGCAGTGAAAAAAAACCACGGCAGTGTATCGAGACAATGTGTCTCATTCACTAGACAAACTTCAGGGTGCGAGACAGAAAGTGATATTGATGATGCCGAAATAACAGACTTCTGAAGCCATGCAGCATGTTTTTGTGGAAAACAAATACAGAGCACTCAGAGGTGTTAAGGTGAACTGCATGCCTTACAGCAATAAAACATTGCTGTTATGTTGCAGCGTATTGCTGGTACAAATTGACGTGGGACTGTGTTTAAAACACTGCTGCTGTTCTGCTCTCTACGGTAATTTTTATCTTGTGGTGACATCATCCTGCTGTGCAGTTGCGTATGATCCTAGAGACATCTGCAAGGCCTGTCCACCATTCTGAGCAGCATGGTATTTATGGTGGGGATGCCATAAGAGCACTTTAATACCACCCACTGAATCTGAGACTTCTGTCCTGTAGGTTACTAAATGTCATGGTAACAGGAGGTGTTGACGTGTGCGGGAACTCTCCAGTTAGAACCAGAACAGACAGGTCATGGGGTACCGGTCTGCATCACTCTAGTAAACTCTAGGTCTCATCAGAAAATACATATCTTTGCTTAATTCTTATATACACAGTTGCTAGGTCATTTAGGTAGTGACTACCTTATTTTGAATCTGATGTGGTACAATGTGAATTTTTGTCAGGTAGTTAGATATATAGATACATCATATATATATGTCAGATATATTGTCATAGTCCTTTTTCTGGAAGGTCCACATTTGGAGCAGGAAGTTTCGGGGGGGGGGGGGGCAGAATATTTTTCAGTTAAAACCAACAATTTTCTGGAACATGGCAAATGTATGAAAGCATGGATCTTGTTTAACTCCCTATGGACTAAAACCTGAGACAGCTAAGAGTACACACCCCAGATTTCTTATTTTTAAACAGAGAGAAATTCTGAGGCAGTTGTTTGGGATGTTGAAGGCTGACTAAGGATTTTTTGCATGCTTACCAGACGAAAATAAACATACCTTCTGAGTGGCTCTGAAGGAAGAATGATCTAAACTTGCTGGCCTGGGAGGGTTTGTCAGATTGTTCAGGAGTATCTATGTGACCTTGTTAAGTCCTTGCAGCTCCTGGTTTAGAGAATGCCTGAAGCATCCCAAGGCTCGCTGTGCATTGCTGCGCTTAGCTGGAATTTATCAGCAAGTGTAGGAGCTAGCAAAGAAGCAATATTTTATTGTCAGTAACCCCAGGGACAGTTTTAGAGATATTGAAGTAGTGGATCATTCAGTCAGTATCTACTATATTCTTAGTAGATCTTGATTCAGACTGGACAAATGTGCGAAGCAGAAGCTGACAAGAAGGAATAATAAGACTACAGAGTCTGCCCGCAGGATGTGACGAGGTTGTCCCAGGATCGCTATAACTGCTACTGAGTTTCTTTAAAAATATCTAGTCACTGGTGATGAACAGTTGGTCAACTGTTTTATTATTACCTCAAGCTCTGTTTGATTTCGGCCTTTTTCGTTCCATAGTAACATGTATTTTGTTGTGTTTGGTTATTCCATGAGATTCCTGCCAGGGTGTAAAAGTGTTAATGTTGTGGTACTGTTGGTTGTTCCAGCAAAATCAACATGTGGTTTTGGAAGCAGAAGACAGAGATGGGATAGATGTTATTTCTCCCTGTTAGATTTTATGACTACCGATTCTTATATTGTCAGTGAATCCTACTTACACTTCTGAGGAAGATATCAGAATTGAGTGCTAAAAAGGTTTGATTGTGTTTCATTTTATATAATTTGACATAAGTAATAAAAGTAATACCGTTACATTACTGGGAGGTTAAAATGCCTTAACAATATAATTAGCTAAAGTGTGCCGTAAGGAATACTAGTTTTATTCTTCGTTGCCATTAACATTCATTAATTATTTTATTTATGACTGCAAACAAGCTCACTAAAAGGATTAAGAGAATGGAGAAAAAGGAGAGCAGATTTAGTTTACTGGGTCAATGCTGAAAGCCCCTTTCTTTTGATTAAAGAATTAAGGCTGAAGGTGAACACATCTGAATTTTTGGCTGCAGACCTGGATTGTTTTACATTACTTGAACTCCAGCTGACTTAGTACCAAAACAGTATAACTTTCGTCAACTCCAATTTGAACAGTTAATGGGTTTTACCTCTACAGGGAAAAAAGATTTTTAGGTGAGAAAGTTGCCTGGAAGGAAATTTTTCTCCTACTCTGAAGTACTTTCTTCATGCACCCTGTTATTTGTAAACTTCCACCTTTTTGCATGTCCCAGGATCTTTTTAATCATGTAATGATTATAGAAAATGGCATGGCTGAGTGATGTAAATTATTTTTGTCCTTTGATATAATATGCACAGGATGTGTGGATGTTGCTGTAGTTAAGAACTGATCCAAGAATACAAGGCTGAAGGATTCCTTGCCATGCCTCAGATGTTTTAAATACCCTTATGAGCTACAGGAATGAAACCTGTGGAGCACATTAACATGTAGCAGCTGATGGGATCTAAATGAATGTAGTGAAAAAAAGCAAAAAGCTACTCTCTACTTTGAAAATAGAGTCACAAGATAGAAAAGCTCTAGGATATGTATTTGAGTGGACTGCCAGGCGAATTTCTGGTTTTGTAATCACTGTCTATATGCTGTGTTTGCCTATTTAAGAAGGCAAAGTTGCTGTTCTGGAGTTGCCTGTGT
>JANHGO010000041.1:24959425-24978217 GCA_024606505.1 Aquila spilogaster
TTCACCATTTTTCTGTTAATCTTTGCCTAGGGAAGCAAGTCTTTGCTTAGTTTCACCATTTTTCTGTTAATCTTTGCCTAGGGAAGCAAGTCTTTGCTTAGTTTCACCATTTTTCTGTTAATCTTTGCTTCAGGATGCTTAGGGAAGTCCCATTCTTGTGGCAGTTTCTGTGCAGGGGTACACAGCTGCTTCAAGCAATGAATATACAAAGTCTGGCTGGACTTTCTGGTTCCTTTGTATGGGCACCTTTAACAAGCTCAGGTGTGTAATGGATTTTAAAGAAATGAGAGAGTTCACATCAAAATGCCAGCTCTTCATGCATGCCTGCACTTCCCTGGGGGCAATAGTGGAAACCCCTAGTTGCCACTCAAGTTTTACTGAAGAATCCCTACCAAACATCATCTTGTTTTGTTCCCAGTTCATTGAAACTTCTTCCCCAAGGACAGAAGAAAAAAGCAGAGACACTTCGACTTGAAATTATGAGTTACCAGTCTTTAACTATTGCTAGTTAAAATGTCTTGAAAGTAGATTTCAAAGGTTTCTTTTGGGGATCCTTTTCTAACAGGTTGTAAAAATGCAGTAGTTAATTAGGAAAAATATATTTCAAATTTGGAATATTAAAAAAAATAGGAAAAACTTCTGTAGGAACTGCTGATATTTATAAACTTTATGGTCAGAAGGGACAGTTGTCTTTCTGTGCTCCCAATTCCCACATGATGCTTTAGAATTTCTTAGAATAATTTCTATGCAGAAGTTAACATAAGCCAAAACCAAAACTTGGGGTTGAAATAGTCTGCAGATTTTTAAGCTTCTACCTTTGGATGTCCATGGACTCTTTCTGTGCTGTTTGTGAAAATGAAGCTCAACTTTGTGATGATGTCATAATTTAGTGGGTTTTCCTGTTTGGTTTTTTTTTCCCCTTTCCTCCTTCATTTCAGAGCAAGAACCACCACTGGATAATGTGTGTGCATTTTAGTTGTTGCCTCTTTGTGTGCAAATATGTACAGAAAATGAGCATGGCACCTTTGAACCTTTGATTTAGTTGATCTGTTGTTCTAAGTTCAAGTTTTGAAACCTTGCATTTGTCTGGCTCTTTGCTTTCTGCACCCTCTCCACTTCTAACATGCCTTTTAAATCCAGAAGCGGGCTTGGTCTCTCCTACCTGTCCGCTTATTTCTACAGGTGCCTTGTCTAAGCTTGAATCGGAAGGGAGAGGGGCCATCGCTTGCTCAGAATTTGTTCTGTGCTCAGCAGTTAACTCTATGGGAGTTAATTAAAATGCCCACAACATTGCAAATGTCATCATGATAAAATAACATGGTCAAATGACATTTTCAGCCTATTTACACAGCAAATATTGTATAGCTCCTTGTTGGCATGATATTAGTGTTGAAGTTCTGGTTAAGATATCCCATCTCCTTTATTGCATAATTTTTTCTCCTTCATTCCGTAAGTATATTTACCCCACTTTTCACCAGCTGCATGTCCTCACCCCAAACTTCAGACTTCCTTGAAACAGCAACTGACTTCCAAAATCTTTTTGTATTCCAAGATGCATTAAAATCAGTGCTGGCCTTGTTCATGTGAAGCAAATCCTACACCACAAATCTTAGCATCAACTCCCTACAGCCCCTTGCAGCCCAGCTCTGCATTCATGTGCCACACACCTTCCTGTTGCTTCATCCAGTCCTTTGACTTTCGTATGTGCATTGTTTCTCTGATGCATCGAGCAGTAGCTGGAGAATTTGGGTTTCACCCTAACAAAATATAACCAGTCTGTGATCCAAGAATTTTTGAGGGGAATCTTGCAGCCACAGCTCTTCTCTGCCCCAGTCCTCCCCTGGAGATCTGTCCCATTAAATCTTAAATATTATTAATAAAAATCTGCCACCAACCAACTATATAGTTATCAGGTGCAAAAATAGGATTCCTTTGAAAAAAACGGGTATGTGACAGCTGCAAAAGTGTTACTTCTTCCTTTAAAGAAACAAACCAAACCAAACCTCAGAACCTGCATGGGTAGCACCACATCATGACAATGGGCCAACAGCAGGTTTCCACAACTTCTCAAAATAGATATTTTGGTATCTGCTATAAGCAGAATAGAAAAGTTTAGTTGAAAATGTTTATGGCTATGCGGTTTGTACGTACTTAAATGACACACAAAACTGCATGCTAATCACAGCTCTGTGCTGGACTATGAACCTCGTAATCCCATGCCTCAGAAAAGTGGATACCCAGTGCAGAACACAGATGTGGGGGCAAGTTCCTAATGTGAATGGAGTCAGACTGCCAGTGCAATCCATTTTTTAATATAAAGGCATCTTTTTGTGAGTGTCAGTCCACTAAATTAATTTGTAATTACAACCCATTTTTTTTCTTTTATCAGGCTTTGAAATTTCAAAAGGTGGCGAGGCAGAAATGCCTTAAATACTCTATAGAGTTTAAGATGCTGCAAGGTAAATGAATTGCTAGTGCATCTGAATTTTGAGTGAAATTTGAAATGGCAGTTGCTACGTGCTGAACGTGGCTTTTCTTAATGAGGCTCAATTATCTCAGTATTAACTAAAGTGCTGTGAGGAGAAACTGTAGGAGGGAATTCATAGGCTAGAAATGACTTTCCAAAATGTGAATGGGATTGCAGCCTTGCCCGTTGCGGTACGCGGAGTAGAGTGTGCCGTGACAGCAATAAACGGCGCTTTGGTATGAAGTGCAGCAGCTGATGGGCAGGGTGCAGTGTGTATTTTGTTTCACTGACATTATAACCCACATCTCTGCAGCTCAGGCATGTTCTTGTTCTTCTTCTTCTTCTTTATTTAAAGTGCTTTTTGCTCAGAATAGGGATAAAGTGACAGAGCTTGTTTCAAAATGGATATCATGATTCTTCTTATTTATATAGTTTGTGACATTTGTAGCAGATTAGACCAAAGCACACTATAATGAAATAATATTCCATGAGAGGCCAGTTTTGTAGGGAGAGGTAATATCTTTTATTAGATCAGCTGAAACAGCCGGAAAAAACAGGTTGTCTTTCAGGCATGCAGTGCCTTCAGCAGGTTTGACAAAGAGGCAGCAAAGTGAAAGCAAAGAGCAGGGAATGAAGTAACATTCCCTGTTACTTTTTAAAGCAATTTTTTCCTTGAGAAATATGAGCCATAAAATTGCCTAGTGAATGAATAGAAGATGCCCCCCCGCCTTTTTTTAAAAAAGTTCATTTACCTTTTCCATGAGAAATAATGTTTCTTAAAAAATTCGTATGGTCAAAAATACTGTCTGAAAGCCAAAAATATCACTTGTAAATGCTCTCCCCACTGCCTCTTAGGATTTGTACGTCTCCAGCTTTCTTTATCTTCTCTTGGCTGGGTTCCCAGTTTAGGGTATATTTGCTGGAATATGCCATGGTCTCACTCCCTCCTGGAGAGAGAAGGCATTTGCATCATGGCAGATACAGTCTGGCTGGCAACTCAGTTGGGAGAAGAGATGGGCACGTGAGAAAACTCCACTGTGACTTGCATGAAGTGCTTGTACATGCCCACATGTATATAAACTTTAAGCATTTGGGTGTGGTTTTTACATTTTAATAGGTTTTTCTCTCTTAAAATCTCAATATCCTACTTAAACAACATTTTGATTGAAAATGTTTGACCATCTACAGAGAGTAAAAATTGGACAATGCTCTATGCAAAGCCTCGCTGTGTTTTTAGTAATTTGAAGGGACCCTGTTCTGTATGTAGAAGCCGATAAACAGTGGATGACTGCTTAGCTTTGTGACTTACCTGGAACCAGAAAATTTTAAATTATGCTGTAGTAAATACCATGATCATGAGTAAGAGAGAATGCTCCTCTGCTGGGGAGAGAGCCTAGAAGGTCTGTGCATCCAAACAGGTACATTTGTGGTTTTATGTGTGTTGGACAAGGGGGGACTCGCTCAGTGGAGGGTTGTTGTTACCGATGGCTGTTGACACTTTTTTCAGTGTTGAAAGGGGACTTGGGGGAGGGGAGGAGTTTCAGAGATTATTGGCTATTTTGAGTTTTGCTGAAATGGCTGCTGTGATGATTTTACTGTACTGTCGATGATAACTAGTGCGCCTACAGCCTCCGCGAAGCCTCCTTGTGTTACGTGAAATGAAAATAAATCAGTGGGCAGGTTGTGCTCTTCAGTGCGATAAGCAGTTTTAAGGACTATCTCTTCCCATAAATTTAACATATTCCCGTATTCATTACGCACACTGTAAGTGCCATTTCCTCAAGGAAAATGCCACAGACACCCCCACATATTTTCAAAGACGAAGCTGTGATGCTTTGCTGTGCTTTGCCAAGTGGCTGGTGCCAGCCTGACTGCACAGGGCTTTCCCTCAAGGATTTCACGTACACTGTGTTAGCTGAGTATCTCTTGAGCTTAGCTGTGACTGGTTTGAAAAAGGCAAAATTTATAATTAAAGGAAGACATTTTTATAATTTCTGTTATTTGATGTTCACATTTTTTAATGGGTTGAGGGGATTATGCTAATTGTGCCCCATTATTAACAAGCATGGCAAATGAAATTTTCTCAGTGCAGTTTCCAAATAAAGCATCATTTCATTAATCCAAAAATTTGTTTAGAAATAATATTTCTTTATAAGTCTCCCATACCTCTGAACACATGTACTAGCATGTGCCATTTCTGCATGAAGAAGTTTTTTTTTCATTTCTGTGCCGGTTTGTATTGCTGAATTTGTACATGGATGCATTGCTATATGCCAGGTCATGACTGGTAACTAAAAGAATAAAAGATAAATATCTAATGACAGCTTATAGTTATAAGAATTGGCAAAATCACACTTTCAGAAAAGTACATGCCAAACTGTTTCCTTGCAATGATGTGAGGAACTGTGTGATCTAAATCATGTTAAACCACTGGTTCTTTGTTCTAGAAAATAGTTATCAATGTAGTATTACATGGTAACATTTGAAGCTTTTCTTTCCTGTTCAAGGCTGGGAATACTTTTTCTGTTGACTTCAGTTGTAAAAGACTTTCTGTCATGTAAAAACATGTCTATTTAATATTTCATTGCATTCATAACATCGTGATAGTAGAAAGATGGAGACGACAATGTGGTAGAAAATCCTGCAGCATATTTTAAGGAGAGTCTACACAAGAGCTAGTACTAAGTAAGCAAATATATGTATTTTTAAGAAATTATTAATTAAGAGTAAACAAAAACTACCCAGACTAGGTTATATACAGTAGTGTATATTCAGGGAGTGGGCAGGCTTAAGTTCTCAAGAATGACTTGTCTCATTCAGATGTAAGAAGAAATAACAGAATTGCTCACAGCAGGGTGAAATGAAACCAAACTTTTGATATATTTCCTATTATACTTGTGTACATTATGTTTATCACCTACCCCGCCCAAAAAAAGAGAAAAACAATATCTAATAGCTCATTTCATTTGCTAGTCATTGAAATTATTTCCTGCTAAGGTTTTGATATTGCCTTTTGAGAGATGTTATAAGAAATGGAGCCTCAGATGTGATTAGATCTTTGGAAAAAATGTGCATTTCTTCCCAGTGGATCATCCCCAGTTGCCTAGCAAAATTTATATAGAAAATAGGATCTGGCTGAGCTCTGATCACTTTATCCTGTGTTATGCTTCAGTGCAACTAGTGCTAGGAGTGCTTCTAGAGAAGAACTTGTATGTGTTCTCTGAAAGACACAGACAGCTGAAAACACAGGAGAAATTAGTTTTATATATAAATGGAGTCCCTTTTGTTTCTTATTTGCAGTCTTGTTACTGTTATTTCTAACATTTTAGTTTAGCTAAGTGGTTGGCTGGACAGGCGTTTCCCCCGCAGGATCTCTGTCAGAGCTGTCTCTTCCAAGCACTGTCTCTTAAGTATTCAGCATATTTCAGCTTTCTGTCCGGCCCTCAGCACAGACCCTGAGAATAACTTAGCACCTTCTTCAATGTATGTATTCACACAACTTAGCTGTGAGGAAGTAAAAGTTATGCTTAATGACCTTACTAACATCAGTTAAGCCTCAGTGATTAGCAACATCATTCACACCTGCACTTGGAGGCCAGAGGGCTGGGCAATCTCACCACTGCCTTATATTACAAGGCAGGGAGTGAGTGTGCATTAACAAGGAAACTCCTGTTCTCTTTTGCAAACTCTTTTTTTTCTTTAGCATTTTCCCTTCCTCTCCCATCCCTGCCCCAGCTAAGAGAAGCCAGCATCTAACTTGCCCAGCATGTATGAAGCCTATGGCAGGGCAGTGTCTTGGCTGTGTTTATCAGCTGTGGGGACAGTTGCCTTCTAACCTGCTGTGTCCCTTTTCTCAAATAGGTGTGGTTTTGCAGTTTTATCCAAAGGTGGCAATCAACAGAAACAGCACAAAATACTGATATTAATATTTTTTCTTCCCATAAGCAGACCCGCTGATTATATCAATTAGTGAAATTTAGGATGACTTTTAAGAAAGGAGCTGACACAAAGGATTGGGACGTACTTAGCAGTGATGTGTCTATAGGGGCATCCTTTGCTAGGCCAAAATCTGCTAGTGCTTCCCTCCTGTTCCGTTGTAACAGAGGAGGAGGGCTTTGTACAAGACTGGCCTGTTGTGCGGTTTTGGTATGCAAAGCATTTTGTGCATCACCCACCTCAACAACAGTGGCCAAAGATAAAATATAATTTTATCAGCCTTACATCACCCCTTATGTTGCACAGAGAAAGGTTCATTATCTTGAATCCAAGTCTCATGACATGTAATTATTCCCTCCGAAATCTTTCGTCTTACCTACTTTTACTTGGGAGGAAGTAAAGCAGATGGAGCCGGGCTCTTCTCCGCGGTGCCCAGTGACAGAACAAGAGGCAAAGGGCATAGACTGAAACACAGGAAATTCTTTTTAAATGTCAGAAGAAACTTTTCCACTGTGAGGGTGGTCAGGCACGGAAACAGGTTGCTGAGAGAGGTTCTAGAGTCTCCCTCCTTGGAGATATTCAAAACCCAACTGAAAATGGCTGTGAGCACCCTGCTCTCGCTGACCCTGCTCAGAGCGGGGAGATTGGACCAGGCAATCTCCAGAGATCCCTTCTACCCTTAACTATTCTGTGATTCTGTGAAATTATTATACAGTAATTTATTTGCATATTTGACTTTAATAATGAAGCTGTGTCTGTATTAGTAAGAGGGTGAAGTGGTCCCATGCTTACAGTCTAACCTGAGACCAAATATGAATAGACAAGAGCCCAAGAATGAGTTCCCAGTGACTGGTGGTGGTTTTGTTTTGATACAAAATTTTAGCCTTGGATGGGATTAATTTCATTATTTTGTGACTGCCATTTAATACGTTTAATGAAAAGTTCTTGTAGCTTGTTCAAGTGCATAAAATATATTACACTTGCAAACCTATTTATAGACCTGGCTAAAAATACCAGTGCATGTGTGCATGTGGGTACATACTGATGTTTGATATATTTGGTGACAAACTAATACACATGGCTGGAGATGATGTGACCATGACAGCCCTAGAATAACACTTTGGAGTCATGATGATTTTTTCCATGAAGACATCAGCTCAGTGCTCAGCAGCAATAAAGAGAAAAATTATTAGGAGAAGAGTAGAGAATAAAGCAGAGGAGATCATTGTGCAGCTGGGTATTTCTGTGGTGCTCCCAGGACTTTAATCCTGTGTGCAGGTCTGGTCCTCATCTCTCAGACAGGATACTGGACAAGGTTTGGGAAGGAATGACAAAGATGATCAAAAGCATGGAAAGGCTTCCAAACACAGGACAACTGAGTATGCAGGGACTCTTTAGCCTGGAAAAGAGATAATTTAGGGGAATATAGCAGTGGTCTACAAAATCATGCATAACACTGGAAGAGTGAGTGGGTAGGGCCTGACTATTCACAGTTTCTGCCAGTATCAGAACTGTTGGCTATCAAATACAGTCAGTAAGACACCATTTCAGAGCAAACATAAGATGATGGATCTTCATGCAGTAGGTGAGACACACATGGAACTCCTTGTCAGAGGATGTGGGATAGATTAAGAGGTTTACATGGGGGACTGGGCAAGTACTTTAAAGAGAAATCAAGGCATTAGAGACAATAGACAAACCACCATAGGCTCAGGAGATCCGCTGAGATAGAAACAGTTGGAGGCTGGGAAGGTGACAGCAGGAGGGTCTTGCCCTGTGCTGATTCTTCCATCGGTGTCTGCATGTGAAGCAAGATATTAGGGTAGGGGGGCCCTTGGTGTGAATCTGTACAGCCTGACGAATTGTGCTTTTGCTCAGCTTTTTAGAGGCAGCTTTGTGGTGCTGGATAGTATTGCAGTAATTGCACAGCTGGATGGTAGCTCCATTTCAGTGTTAAAATCCCTTGAAGCTTTTGAAAGCTTGGGCTTTCTCTAGTTTCTGTATCGGATTACAAGTTACAAAGAGAGAACCAGTTGAATCCCCCCTTTGCATAATTTGAGTCTTTTCTTTGTGAATGTAAGGATTTTTTAGATCGTGTCACAACTTTACCTTAAAGCCAAACAGGGATATACTGATGCCTCATCATTTCTTCTGGCATGTTTTAGAAGAGGAAAGTGCACCACTAGTGAATAAAATGGTAGCTGAGCCTCCCTGCATTGGCTCGTGGGAAGTTCTAACAGCAAAGTATGGCCCTTCATGGCCAAAGGGAGATACTGTACAGCTCAGTGCTAAAAAAATCTGCATAAATAACACTCGCTTCAGAACATGTATTTATAAAGATATTTTTTAAAGTTACTGTTTTGTGTTGTTTCTAAAGCCTGTTTTACTGTTGCACTGTGTTAGTGTTGAGTTGTGGAATGCACTCTGCTGTCATGACTGAAGTAGTCTTCAAGCATAGTAAGTACCTCTGAGAAAAAAAGTTTCTTGATTAAGACATTGATTTTGAACTCCAGCAGTGTAGCTAATCTCCAGCTCTGTCAGGGAGTTGCTGTATAACCTACAGAAGAATTTCTGACTCAGTATTGAGCATCAAGGCTGCTTAACTTTGGTGTTGTGTCCACTTCTCTTCACTGGCTGGCCGGGGAACCCGAGTCTGGCAGCGTAGCTAATAGCACTCTGGGTCACTCACTGCTGTCTTGTCAAGTTAGACGTACAAAATGCAGTCTAAATATGGTCCTCAGCATCTCTCTTCCCTGTTTTGAAACTAAGCAAGTGATGCTTTTTCTTTCCCATCATTCATCTTCCAACCTTTTAAGGTTCCTTGGACAAGAACTGCCTTTTACTCTGTTTATTCATTGGCTGATATATGGGTATACACACAGAAATGATGCAGTATGTGTGATTATAGTGTAAATGAGGGAGGTCTAGACAGAAATAAATCTGTCCAAGCTAATTTTGACATAGTAGGTGGGGTATTTTAAAGGCATAGGAAAGCACCTAGAGTTCCAGCAGGGAAAGGATGTGCTGATGCCAGAATCAGGGAGGGAGAATGATTTCCAGCTGGTAAGCACATAGCTAGAGAAAAAGAAGGAGCCGACTACTTTTTAGGAAGCAAATGCAGGTTAGGAGGGAAAGCAGGGTGTACAGAGACTTTCTTCAAAGAAAGGAGGACTATTCTGCACGTCCAGAGTGACTGGAAGGTTCACTGCTGACCTGTGTAATGATTAGTTGATCTCCTTATTTTGTCCCCTCTCCTTAAATAAACTAAAATCCTGCAAAAGAAAATGTTGAACAGAAGGACGATCGCTGTTTACTCACCTAGCTTAGAAAATGAAGAGACCAGTTGCCTTTCTGTAAAAGCTTATCTATTTCCCTTAAATAAATTTAAACAGCAATTTTTTAAATAAAATTTTCAACTTTCTGGGGTTTTGCTATATTTTAATTTTTTTTTTTTTAGTATCTCTGTAAATGGTGGGTTCTAATTATTCTTTCAGATGACTGATCTGGAGGGAAGGAAATGGTAGTGAAAAAACAGGAGAATTAAACTCTGTGAGGCTTAATGGACTGAGAATCATGGAGGTTAAAGCTGGTCAAAAAGCTTGTCTCTTTGTATCCACAAAATATGTATGTTTCAGGGGAATTCCAAGGCTTATGATGTAATCATTTTGGAACCTTTACCTCATCAACATTACCTCATCATTGTTTTCTTTCCTCCTCTTTTAATCTGATGGAGAATATTTGTAGCACTGACTCTTCAAGAGAAGAGAAGTGACACTTCCTTAACTTCAGCAACTTCGGCCATTAATGAGCCACAGGTCAAACTAAAATATTGGACATTTCAGTTTTATGCCATCTTGTTGCTCATCATAGTTTTATAGCCCTTAACTGGCAAAGTCTTCTTCCTAAATGCTTTTTCTTTTTACAAGGCACTGAGGAACTACTTATGACAGCATTTCCAAATTTACAGAGCTTGAAAACAAGTCAGATTAGTGGGTCTCAAATCCTTTTAAATGCAGTTGGCAGTCTTAAGAAAGCTGACTTAATTTTTTTTTTTTTTTAAATGATTGCAAGGTGCTGAGGAGCTATTCATGACACAGAAGGTGCTCCAGACCACTCTGTATTTTGCATAAAACTAGGCAGATTTTTTTAGTTTGAAATTGCAGGGCTTGCAAGTGTCCATGTCGTGAAAGATGGAACTGAGATTTGTGTCTCAATGAATGCAGAAGTGCTACAGGTACTTACAGAAACATGACTGCAAAATAACGAAATGCATGAGAGTGTCACTATGGATAGACCTTTTGGTAGACAGCTAGCCTTCTGGACCACAATATTCTGTACTTTATAACTGATGACATTATTCTGTTCTCCTATTCTCTGGTTGCTTTTTAGTCCCATATCTGTTCATTCTTATGAACTTTGATTTTAAAAATAATCCATAAAACTGATATAAAAAAATCTTTATTCCATAAAAACCAATTACCATCAGTTTTACAGTGTTCTTAATTGAGTCGATTGCATGCAATTCAACCTGTTTTTATTAGAGGTTCAGTGTGGTCTGAAGCTGCTATTTAAAAGGTGGTTTGGATAAACAAAACAGTAATATCTCGGACTTCAGTTACATACTGCTGTGGCCTCATAGGTACAGACCCATCAAACTCTGAATGAGCAGGAATTTGATTTTTCAAGACCCTTGGAATTCAGCGGATTGACTTTGCTGTTATTTTCTGTAAAATATTTTGTAACAAGAAGGAGCAAGGAAAGAAGAGCCACAAGACCTGACTTTTAAAGTCAAACCTGACAGAACTGCAGTGTTTGACTTTTGGCATCATCTTCAAAGTGCTAAAGCAGTAAGAGCTTCAGGGATGTGACAGCTTCAGAAAACAAGGCCAGTGCTCCCTGTGTCATAGTGTCTGTCTACAGAATGTGAATAATAATAGTTTTTAGTTCACAGGGACCTTCTATACAAATTATTTTTCTTTGCTTTCAGAGCCCCAGGTATTAAAATATTATCATAAAACTTCCCTTTGTGTCTCTTTCCACCTCTCTAATAGCGTAACCTGGAAAAAAGGAAACTTGACTGTGTAAGCAGTTTGAATGGGCTTCAGACCATACGTCCATTCTTGCACACTTTTTTCTGGCATTACCATTTACTCACCATGGCGAGCAGAACCCCATTCTGCTTGAGAACAACAACGACATGCATCTAAATATTTCAAAGGGAGAATTTCCCTTGAAATGCATCCTTCTGTCCTTGTAAATTGGTAACTGGTTTGTCATTACAGGTATTACAAAGACGTTAGTGGGCGTTTATACTGTGATTCCAGCAACTGATTTGGGAATATGTTGAGCTGGGAGGGGGGAGGAGGAACAAAGGGTGGAAAAGAGGGAAGAAGAATTAGATGAGAGACAGGGAAGAGAGATGTATGTAAGAGGACAGATTAAATCTCTAAAGCTTTCAACGGCAAACTTTCTTTTCTCCTTTATAGTCTACAACCTTCCTGACTTAGGAGGACAGGGTATAAGATTGTGTTATTACATCCAGCCCTTAGTCATCACAGGTAACTGTGCTACACATTTAGCTAAACATATATGATCCCAGTGAGACTGCCTAAATTTAACTGAGGACTTCTCAGTGATCAAGGATTTGGAAGGAACTGTACGCTCAAAATGAAAGCCAGGAGGAAGTGGAGACACTCAGCGTGTTGAAAAGAGAAGTTTGAGCATAAGGTGTGACTGTGCAACCATTCTTGATGTCTGTGAGAACTTTGTCCTGTCGACAGACTTATGGGAGAATCAGTGAGATGATGTCTGCAGTGTCACACTCAGCAGAGTGACAAAACAATCAATGGCATAATTGGTCTCAGAAAAATGTAAAAAATCATTAGGAGACTAGCTAGTACAGACTTAAACTAATGCAAATTGCATGGACAGAATGAGGGACAGAGAAGATAATTGCAGATTTTCAGAAATAAGCCTTTTAAGACTTGGTTAAGCAAATGTTATTCATGTTTTGTTAACAAACCAGACCAACATGTAGACAAAAGCATCACATTTTGGGTATTAAACTGTAGGAAGTGATGGAAAAGATTCAATTTTGGGAGATGTCTCTCTAAAATGATCCAAGTAATGGTAAGATTGTCTGTGACTTGGTTTGGTTCTATTGATCAACTAGTGATTGCAAATCAAGATAGTGTAAAAATGCTCCAGTTACTAGTTTAATCAGTTCTCAAATCTTTCATTTGTTGTTGTGGCATGGATTAGAAGAAAATCTTAGGTTTTTGAAAAAAATTCCCCCCCTTGGAAGGAATCATTGTGATTTTTTTCTTGCAAATTGAAAAGCCTTCTCTTGTCAAGCGTTAGACTTCTGATACTCACTTTTGTTAAGAGTACCAAAAGTACCTGTGTTCTGTCAGTAGCTGCCAAAGCTCTCGTCACCTCTCTCATCACCTTGCTGGATAGTCCTTAGAGGCAATAATGTCATTTGCACCAGTATGACTTTTGTACTGTACACACATATGTGTAATATCAGAGTATCATAGACCTGGAGGGTGAAGCATGTACATAATGGTCCTATGGGAGAAGTTAATCCAAAAAGCTTCTGTTCAGTGTGCCATTTCTCTTAAGAGGATTTACAGGTCGTGGAGGCTACATGTGCTGGAGGAAGTTGTAGTATGTATTTGAGATGAGGTGGAACGCTACCATATAGCGTAAGTGTTGCCATGGAAAAATGAGTAAAGTCATATGGTGAAAAGAAAATCCATCTGCCTGGGAAATTTGCCATGGGGGGAGGGGGGGGAATAAAAGTTGACTTTAACGAAAACAAGATCCAGTAGGGAAGCTGTTTAGGCCAATTCAGATGCCATAACTTGGCTGCTTTCACTCCAGTACTGGCCAGCCCTGTCACATTACTATTCAAAATATTTTCAAGATCGCAGCTTGTTGAACTGAGTCCTGGAGTGCAGCCAGGTGGCCTGGATCAATGGGAAAGGGCAGCAGCACAAGAAAAAAGAGTCACGGAGTAGGGGATAGAGATGGAATATGGCTGTCTGCCTGGGTGCTGTCCATCTCGGGCAGAACAACGGAGCGGGACATATCTGCGCCCTCGCCAAGATGTGTTTTGTCTCTCCCAGAGAGTTACAGGCCCTTTGCAAGGTCTGCCAGACCAGCCTCACTCACTCACTCACATGTAATGTGGTGTTGTGCAGTACTGAACTGAAGAAGACCATGTCTCCCAATGCTTTGCATTGCTGTCGCACCTGGTTATAAGCCCTAAAAAATAAATGAATCAGACCGCCCCAAAGACAAATCCTTCATCGTGGTGACTCGCACCATGTTCTGGAGGTCAAAACCCTCAAGTCGTGGAAGGAAGTACTATCGTTTGGTGTTTGCCATTGAAAACTTCATCTCATTCCTCCACCAGGCACACACAAAGTCTGTTGTTCCTACGAAGCCTTTTTATAAAGGGTTCCTAGAAATACACTGGTAGCTTCAGTTGAATTGGGAGATTCCTGAGGTAGGGGTGGAGGTTAATGTGCTTGCTCTGAAACATAGACAATTGTATATTTTGCACCAGTGGAAGCTTCCTGAAGCATTTCAGTTCTCGTCCAGTGGCTTTTGAAGATCGTAGTGTATCATCTTTAAGGATGACAGGGCATGCCCGTGTACAGTATATTGCTATGTACCAGAGGACTGAGAAAAAAGGAAATCTCTGCATCTTCTTAAAAATTCAAGAAGAGGTCAAGAAGTAGCTGTAATGGCAGGCTTTTTGTCAAGACAATGAGCAGGCTGTTCCCTGAAGGATGCTCATTGAGTTTCACTTCCATCTTTACAGCATTGCATTTATTGTTGTTGGCCACATCCAGTCTCTGTCCTAGCTAGGTACAGGGAAAGCCAAGTTACATTTTGAAGATGTGGTAAGAATTTTGGAGGTACAAGTGGTTATTTCTTTCAAAGTTGAACCTGAAGAGGTGTAGAAGTAAAGGAATGAAGATACTAAGTATCAACCCTTGTTTCTTCACTGGCAGATCCTGGTATCTTCTCCAAGATGTTTGCAATGCGTCTTAGCCAGGTGATGAATGACTAGATCAGACCATCTGAGACAATTGACCCTTAAAACCGAGCCCTTAACAAGAGAATTTTTCTTCTGAATTTATTATGCTTTCTTCGAAGTGTTATAACTCTATGAAGTATGAGTTTGGGGTTTTTTTTCCATTTTAGAGGCTACATAGCAGAATTGTGTACAAATTAATGAAGCTTAATTATGATGACATAACAGTACATAAAGCTGAATGTTAAGAAAGCCATCATATACTAACCTGTAAGAAGTAAGAAAGCTGCTATGGTTCCTTTTTGGAGCTGGGAGATTCACATTTTTTGTCCACTGATTTTCTGTCCCTTGATTTCCTTATCTGTAAACCCGGTGTTAGAGGATATTTTGAGATACATAGGGATATAAGGGGAGGAAGGACTACCCTTATCCTCAGGTTCAGTTCCCAGAATGAAAAACTTACATGGAAGAGATAGCTAGTGTAGAGAAACGCATAGTACAGCTGTTACACACAACACAGGCTACAAACTGTGGTTTAGGAAATGAAGGGTAAAACCTGTAGCTGAAGACTTCAAGCCACAGTTTAAGGTATTGCAGGAAGAGTAGGAGATGCGAAGGTGGGAAGGACATCACCAGTGTCCTAGGTTTCTGTGCCACTGGAGGACTAGTTAGATAAAAGTTGCAGGTGATGGAAGGAAAGCAGGAAACAAAGCATGTCCCATGCCATGGAGAGCTCCGGGCTGTGCTAAGGGAATTTGACCTGGATGGAAAATTCCCTTCTATCCCTGAATTTGTGTATCCAGTGAATTTTGAGGAGGTTCCCATGTTCCAGGAGCTGAGAAATTGATACTTATAGAAGCTCCTACAGATCCCGCTTACACTTTGCATCTAACCACCTCAAGAAAAAGGCATCACACAAACCACAACCACACCTTCACGTGGTGGTTGGTGAAGCTAAGTTACAAAAACCTTACCTACTGCAGGTGATCCTATAATGCAGTTTTTTAAGTATATAGTAATAAACAAAAAGCAATCCAGTCTTCCAGCCATCCTTGAAAATACTGATGAATCAGTTACCCAAGGACTCGTACTGCAATTTGATTTAGATTAATTAATTAATCTGTGTTTGTTTAGATTACTGTGATCCTTGAGTGACTGGTGAATTCTTAGTTGCTCCTTCTTTCTGTTTAGACTAAGCTCTTCAAGGCAGGGACTGTTTATGGCTGTCTGTGTATGATACCCAGAAGACCTGTATGCAGGCCTCAGAAACTTGTAAGCACTACTAGAATTCAATATTGGATGAAAAAAATGACATTTTAAAATATTAAAAGGGTTTACAGGAAACAGCGATTTCTAGTCTTAGCAGCAGTTTTGTATGAATATATAGATAGTATTCCCTATACACTGAGCTTTGTCCTCTGGTAAATATTGCTGGAGAAGAGAGTTCACTGATATTACTGCTTGCTTACTTGTGGCCTGAACTTATAATGCAGAGTCACAGTCTGGGTTTGTTTTTTTTTCTTTTCTTCTTTTTTTCTTTGTCCTGACAGAAAGATTTCGGGATTTACTGCTTCTACATTCAAATCAAGATACAGAGATTCTTCCCATCTTTCAGCAGAGGCGCTATCCCAAGTAAGTAAGATTGTCTTCTTGGGAGAAATAAAATCTTTATCTATTTGCAGTGAGGGAGAGTGAAGCGTTTATAGCACTGTACATGCTTTTGGTGTGAAGTCCTGAGGCAGAGCTGTCAGGGAGCCACACTGACGCTGAGCTTTGCAGTCTTTCAGCGGTGCCAGGGAGAAGCAGACATGCTTTGCAAGCGTGCCCAGCTGTCAGTGGGGAGGTGGTGGTGGAGTGCAGACGTTAAGTTGCCTGGATCAGTGTTTGGTGAAGCTTTGTTTCACTTGACACTGTGTTGACATAGGCAGATGTTTTGTCAGGCTAATCCCCACTCTTCTCTTGTGGGATTCCATCATTTATGGTGACAGATTCCCTTGGATTTTAGCAGGCTCCCCTCTGGAAGCCTGCAAGCACTAGAAGACATTTTTTTTCTGCCCTTTTTAGGGATGGATGTACAAGCAAATCAAAAGAGTAGTGTTGTGCGTTTAGGAGGTCTTGCATGTATTGAGTATCCTGGATGAAACCTCTTCTCCCAAGTGACGTACCTGAACAAAACAATAAATGCTCCTTGTTATTATATTGGTTAAAAGAAACAGTCACTTTCAGCTAAGTCTTGAAAAGAGGCAGTGAAGGGGAAAAAGAATTATCCGTGGCCAGAGTGAGCCATGAAAGAAGGCTAGTGCAGGATGGACAGAGGGAGAAGAAGCAAGAAAAAATGTCTGGAGCCAATCCAGCAATGAAGATGGAAATAAGCAAAGTTATTTATTTTAATTATTGTTAGCAGGTTCCTGAAATGCACAAGACACCAGTGGAGCTAAGTGTTAAATACAGCTCCTAAAATCCGATAATACGATTTTTTTTAAGAGCAGACAACAGACAGAGGGGCTCAGTGCTGAAAACCAGTCATCTCCTCACTGTGAATACTTGAAAATAAAAGCACTCAAGGCTGAAATCCTGATTCTGAAAATGGTGAAATTTTGCATTGACTTCAAGGGAGACAGGATTTTATCCCTCTAAATTTACTGATTGCATGATCCATTGTCACTGTTCTACTGGAATACTATGGAGGTACAATATATGAAACTGTGGGAGGCACCTTATGTAGATGGACTGGTCTACTTGTTTTACTAGGACTTCCATGAATTATTACTTTTCTCCTTATCCTTTGGAGCACTGGAACAGTTACTTTTCCATGGCAGTAGAATGCTTTGCTTGGCTTAGATGTTTTCACTTATGGTACAGACACTGTCAGACTGGTCTTGAGAAACTAGTTTATTGTCCTTCCTCAAAGAACAGACTTATTTCTGTATAAATCATTCCTAAGGTGTCTGACTTCCATTTCCCTACATTCAATTTATTACTAGCATTCTTGGCAAGTACAGTCTACTAGCGATATTACACATTGTCACATTCATGGGTGAATAAGTGCCTGTTGTCTTCTGTTCAGTGGATGCTTCAGCTCTTTGAAGATCATACAACAAATAGCTGGTAGTATGGAGCTCTGTTGCTATTTGAAGTTATAGTGGCCTTGCATGACAAAATGATACATGTTTTCAGCCACATTACTTGGCAAGATTGACTGATTCATCTACTATATAAAATCAGTCAAACTTTGGCACCTGAAAGAGAAGTTTGCTTATGTTCTTAAAAGCAATAGATTTCTGTTTATAGCATCATTAATTGATGCAAATTTGCTTGCTTGTTACAGAAATGTATCATTTATTATAGTTAATTTAGAAACTGTTTGAAGAATATTGACATGTCCTAATTTCCCTAGGGGTTGTCTTTCAAGTGAAATACTTGTGTTCAGCAAGGTAGAAAACCCGTTCATCTTCATAATGTATTTTGTCTTATTCCCATGTCAGTTTTTTCTATTCCCTATGCTCATTTTCATTGAAAGGTCGGTTAACAGAAATGAAGACAATGAACAGACAGGTCTCTAAATCAGTGTCCCTTCATTGACTTTAGCTGAGCAATGGCTGGTTGTACTACATAAAACCTGAGCAGTAAGGTAATTTTAATGAGACATTGTCATGAGGCATGAGCTGGAGCTTGTAATGCTGAAGGAAATCCTAAGAATATGGAAGGTTAAAAATAGAAGAGAAATTTTATTAATGACTTTTAGCTGAATAGCTTGACTAAGCAGGGTTTAGTAGGTAGAAAGGACAAAAGTTTGCCCATGTTTAAGAGACAGACGTCCAAAGGAAGTAGACTGGATAGGAAGCTGTTCAGCATCTCTCAGGATATTCAGAGACATAGTAATAGATATTAAAAGCTAAATAAGCAAACTAGAATCCATCAATTCTTGAAAGAAATAGGAAACATGATGTTCTGGCCTGAATTATGTTCTTGCACATTTATTATATTAAGACCTGAACTCTTTCCCAGGAAACAGCAGTATCATTTTGGGTACATGTTTGTTCTCAGAGAAGATGTCTGTGCACTGAAATGGCTGGAAGAAGTTTTCTAGATTATGCATGCACATTGTTCTGGATTTGCTGGGGTAAATGTGTAAAAGAAACATGCATTGCACCCCTGGTTGATGAAGGGAGAAAGGCAGGATCTTTTTATGCCTGAGTTTATTCTGCTGGTCTTGGCTTAGCCAAGGAGCAAATACCTATTCTGGCACATGGAGGAGATTATAGAGGCGCCTGAGTTTACAAAGATCAAGGCTTGTAAAGTCACACGACACATCACCTTGACTTGGTTGACTTATCACTGT
>JANHGO010000041.1:24978317-25068928 GCA_024606505.1 Aquila spilogaster
CAGCCCGAGAGGAGCAAAGCGTCGCCGCGCTCTCACCGCAGCGACGGGGAGTTCTCGCCGCGCTCCCACTACAGTGACTCGGACGAGGCCAGCTAGGGGGCTGCGGGGCCGCGCCTCCCACCTGCCCGCCGCCGCCGGGGCCGCGTCGTTACGCCGCTGCGTATTCCCTCCTGTCACGGTTTCCTTTGCCCAGAAGCCGCCGCCGTCCCCTCCTGCCAACGCGGGGCGAGCACCGCCGCGGGACTCCCCGCCGCGTCCGCCCCGTCCCGTCCCCGCAGAACGCACCGCGGCGGCGCTCCCGGGGAGAGCGCTCCGCAGAGCACTTTATCGGCGGCGGAGACGAGGGCGCCGAGGAGGGCCCCCGGCTGCCAAGGGGAGCCCCGCGCCGCGATGGGCGCTCAGCCTGAGAAACGCGAACTCTTCGCTCGTGTCAAACTTTTACGTTCGTTTCATTTCGCTTTTGTGGTAATAGGAAACTTATTTATTACGGAGTGTTTGCTACTGTTTCTGCTTTCTGGTTGGTCGTTTTCTTTTTTTGTTGTTGTTGTTCGTTTTGTTTTGTTTTGTTTTCTAAGCGAAAAAGAAAAAAAAAAACCTTTTCTACGACGAAAATCGTTTATTTTCATTTCAGCGCAGCCAATTGCCACTGGTTTATGTATTTTTTTTCCGAGATCAAATAAAGGTGGAAAAATAAAAAGGCGAAGCGAAGCTGCGGCGCGGTCGCGTCCCCCCCTTCTTTCCCGCACGCCCCGCGCCGGGACGTGGCCCCGTCCTCGCAGCACGCGGAGCGCCATGGCCGTGTCGTGGAGGAGCTGGCTGGCCAACGAGGGGAGCAAGCACCTCTTTCTGGTAGGGCGCAGCCCCGCGTTGAGGGGCGCCGCTTCCCGCCCGCGTGTGAGGTGAACCCGGCGCCGGGTGGGCGGGCGCGGGGCGCGGCGCGTCCCGGCGCGGGCAGCGTCTGCTCTTTGTTAGCCCTTCCCGGCACAGTTTGGGGGAGAAGGGGGGTCCGCAGGTCCCGCTCCTCTTGCCTTTGTCTCCGTTTTCGTGCTTTGCGTGTGGAGCTGTTTCGTGCTTTGCCGACTCCCAGGAGCCCTCACTCAACAAAACTTTACCTTTGTGTTTCCAGTGTCAGCAAAAACCTCTCGCCTAAAGGCTATCCCTTCACATGTATTGCTGTTAAAATACTTTTACTAACTCGTTTTCCACTTAAAAGTCTTCATGAAACTGCATGCATGTGACTTATGAACGGAATGAATAGAGCAAAGTCTGCACATACAACTTCCAGTGTCTCTTTTCTTCTGGTTTTAGTTTTTCTGGCTCTCACTGAATGTGTGGTTCTTCTGGAAGACCTTCCTGCTGTACTGCCGAGGGCTGCAGTATTACTATCTGCACCAGATGTTAGGGGTGAGTCACCTGGACGCTGCATTTTGCTCTGGAGATTGGGATTGTGGGAGAAAGGAAAGGGACAGTAAGTGTTTGCAATGGCAAAAAATGCCTTCAAGCCGTGCAAAGTTGGGGAAGATCAAATAGGAGATAATTGGGAGACTGCTGGCAATTACTTAGCAATAGAAAATTGCCAGTGCTGAGAAGAAAAAGAGCCGCTCAAGTGTGCGACAGCAGTCCTTCCTTCCCCTCCATCCTGCCTACTGCAGGCTGGCTCAGAGGAACACAAACACGCTCAACAGACTGGAGCCCAATCTCTGTCTTCAAAACATTAGCCAAGCTGGTAGGCACGTGCTCTTTTTAGTCCCAGTTTGCTTCAGGATCTCTTGATGAGTTTTAGTTCTTTTCAGTCTCAGGTTGTCATGCTCACAGGTTCAGTGTCAATCATTGTAATTATGTAAATTTTGTTTTGTGTTGTGAAAACAAAGCCTCGGAGGAAGGTGACTTATCTATGGAAGATTTGACTGTTGACTGTAACATCCACCACCACCAGAAAAATGCCAGAAGTTAGGTTTTGGGAAGTGAGATAGGGATCGGTTCTGTATCCACAGTTATGCAGTCACAGTTGCTTGAAATGACTTTTATCCAAAGAGGTAGATTGGATAATAACAATTTTCTGAAAATTCTGTAGAGTTGCTCAGGATTTTAGAATCCACGTACAAGTGCATGAATAATGTGGTGCTTTTTGACACTGTGGATTTCAATGGTAAGTTGACCTGCGGCAAAAACAGAGATGATGCATGTCCTAACCTGCTGTACATCCTCTGTGTTTTATCTTTGGTAAACCCAGGTTATGTATATTTCATATGGTTGATAGCATTGCCAGAACTAGCCAGTTCCGCAGATGCTTGTGAAACTTGCTTGAAAATGAGCTGACGTGGTGATTATAGCTTGTCTGGTTTTTTTCTTCTTACTGACTCAGTTGTGCTCAAGAAACTAATCTTATGCATAGGTAGTGGAAAAACATGGGAATTTAAATACTTGCATATTTTACAATGATGGCTTTTTTTACGAGGAAAAAAAGCAGAAAACCTGTTTAATTTTACTATTATCTCTAATGACTTTGCAGCCCAGTGCATCCATTTGAAAATAGTTTTGGTTCCTGGCAGAGCGAGTGGGTTGTTTATAAAGCAAATGTTCCTGGGTCAACATGTTGGGTCAGGTTGTCAGCTGATATAAATCAGCAAAGTTCCTCTCAATTCAGAAGACTCATCTGCCTTGTGCCAGCTCATCTTCTGGCCTTTTTTTGGTTTTATTTTGCTTCAAAATAAACCAGTTAATACACTGCAATTGGACCTGTGTGTTCAATACCTATGAGATGACTCAGTTTCATTGTCTTGGTTAGGAGATGAGTACCAGGAGGCCATGTGGTAAGTTTGTCAAACACAGTGTCTTCAGCTGTGGGAATTTAGAGGCTTTTAAAAATGAAGAGGAAAGTAAAAAGCTAAGTCTGAAAGATAGTTTTGGTCAAAGCTCCAAAACTAATTTAAAAACTTGGGAAACATTAAACACTGTAAAGCATTCCCACAATTGTGTTACTTATAGTTTGTCTAAATATGACTTCTAGATGCCAAAGTTAGCTTTCTCCTCTCTCTTCTAATGTATTTGTATGTTTGTATAAATCATACAGATTGTTTTTAAAGAGTTGGAAAAAGTTGAGCCCAGCTTTAGCCTCTTTAGGAAGCAGAGTGAGGGGAACTGTACTACAGTTGCTGTGAACATCCCATGTGGATTTTTTGCTCCTCTACTTTCTGTACATCAGTTTGCACAGCCACTGGCCATCTCTTGGTCCATCTCCATAACCAGCCTCATTTCTATTCCATACGTGGGTGAGTGGCTTGCAGTGTTTCTGTCTGATGTTTCTCAGTGTTTAAAAACTCAGACGTTTGGATGAAAATTCTTCAACTAGAATTCTGCAGTTGCTGTTGTGATTTTTGTTGTTGTTGGTTGTTGTTTTTTTGTCATAACAAGGTGAACCTTTTTACAGACCGTTTCCTGAAAGTTATTTCATTTTTCCATTTGGGTAATGGTAAATAGGAATGCATTTTTCTTATTAAAAAAAACAAAGATCTCGTGTCTTGGTGAGGTCTACTCAGGAGTTTTTTTTTTCCCCTCTTGTACACCATGTTAAAGTAAAATCTTCTTGAGAGTATTCTCACTTGCACTGAAAGATTTATCACATGTAATGTTATTGTTCTCCATCCTGTTACTTGGAAAACAAGAAGTGTTGCTGTAAAAAAGGAGATAACGATATGAAATACAGTTTTAGGCTTGAATGTCCAGAATAAATTCAACTTCGCCATTTTTTTTTTTACACTATTACTTTCCCATGTAAAGAATGAGGTTATTCTTGCCTTCTCTTGTCACTGAAACGGTTCAGATTTCATCAGCCTTCAGCACAAAAGGGAAGCTCAGTTTTGTTCTGTGTTTGTATCCTCTGTGACCTTAAACAAGATGCTTAGCATGGGATTTTAAAATTATTTAGATATTAAACTCTTACTCAGGTATGTCTCTGAATCTGTCTGACGCTTCAATGTTTGCAAAAAGGCAATAAAAGCACAGTGGTGTCCTGGGAGTGCAAAGATAGGTTAGAGACAGTGATGTGGTTAGGAAGAGCACATCATTCGACACTATGAAATTTTGTGTATTAATTCACATTGCATCAGATGTTATCACTTTGCTCAGTTTGAATCTTGATGAGGGGGCCATGAACTACTGTGGAATCTCTATCCCTCAAGTTTTTCATAGGATCATTCAGGTTGGAAAAGACCTTCAAGATCATGAAATCCAAATACTGACCTGACTTACTGAGTCCAATTACTAAATCATGTCCCCTAGAGCCATGAAAACAAATTGGGCAAAACTCTGAGCAAGATTAGTCTGTGTTTCATGTTGAACTTGATTGAAGTAGGAGGTTGGAGAAGAGACTTCCCAAGGTCCGTTCCAATCTGAGTAATTTTGTGATTATATGATTCTTGCAGGATGAATTAAACCAGAATCTAGTGGATGTAAAAACCCTCCCCAGTACTTCTGCCTTGATGAACTGCCTCTTTCGAGAACTGCTTGTAGCACTGCTGATCATAATCTTGTCTGAGGAATACTTTTATGGCTGCATGTTCAGGAGTATGATACAGATAAAGAAACACAAATTTTTATAATTTAGTAAGTGCTGACTTTTGGCATTATGTAGCCTAAAGAAGAGAACGGAAAGGTACAGAAAAGGCACTGGTTACATTTAAGAGTGTAGCAAAGAGGAAAGGAATACTCTCATCTCTGTATGATAGACACTACAGGACATAGTAGATGTATGTTACAGAAAGGAGAATGCATGGATTACTTAATATGACTTCATTGTTTTCATTGTAGGAGATTTTATGTCTGCTTGGTCAGGTAAATTGCCCAGATGATTTATTTCCGTTCAGACTTCCACGTTTCTCCCCTTTCTCTAGCTGCACAGTTGTTGTTTTTTTTTTTTTCTTCAAACAAGTTTGCTTGCATCTGACCAACAAATTTAGTTGCATATTCACAGTTGGCCTTATGATAGAACTTAAATCTTGCTTTTGACAGCACTGAACAAAATACCTGTTTGTTGTTGATTGGCTTAATTGCGTGCATCCTGGAGAGGAGCTCTGCAAGGAAGGACCTGGGTATCCTGGGGGACAACAGCCTGGCCATGAGTCAACAGTGTGCTCTTTCCTGGGGGACAACAGCCTGGCCATGAGTCAACAGTGTGCTCTTGTGGCCAGGAAGGTCAGTGGAAGGGGCAATGGGTATGAACTAGAGCATAGGAAGTTCTGTACAAACATGAGAAAAATCCTTCCTGTGAGGGTGTCAGAGCACTGACACAGGCTGCCCGGGGTGGGGGGGCTGGGGGTTATGGAGCCTGACCTGCTCTAGGAAACCTGCTTTAGCAGGGCGTTGGACTTGATGTTCTCCATAGTTCCCTTTTGACCCCTGTGATCCTGTGACTTCTCCATGAACAGAAGGAGCGCTGGACTTATTTTCTCATGGCAAAGTTTTTCTTTCCCTTTTCCCTCACTAGTCCCTGTTCAAATAACTTGAATGTATCAGATGGTTGCTAATATGATAAGCTTTGGGATTTCGCAACAAGGGGAGGAAATGCGATCTCAGAAGGATCTCTTCAGGAAAGTGTTAAATCTGAGGATGTGACTGAAAGGGAAAGTGCTGCCCCACTTTTTATCTGTAGATTCACTGCTTTCATACTTTGAAACTTTCAGTTACATTTATGACACCTTTATTACTTGGAATACATTCTGGATGTTCTAGTAACTTCTATTTGTCTCATCATTTATCGTGACAATTAAGATTTTGCTAATTTTGCCAAATTGTGCTTTCATTGATGCTTGTGCTTTGGCAGTGCTATTTCCCTCGCATATGTAAGCGCTGAAGGGAATTGTTTATATTGACCCTTCATTTTCTTTAGTATTAGTGTCTTTTTGCTGTTTAGTTGTCTTATAACCAAGGTGTTTGGGGTTTGTCCTTCAGGTTATTAGGTGCAGCAAAAATGTTTACTAATAGATTTATGTTATTATGGTAACTGTGTTTGTGTATGTATATATGTGCACGTGTGTATGTAGGATTTTGTAGTGAAGGCAGTGAGTGTTAATCCACAATACCTTTTCTTGGTAGTCTCCTTAAATCTGTAAACAGATCTTTTTATGCATTTTCTTTCCTTCATTATTGTTGGTTTTTGTTGGTTTGTTTTTGTTGTTGTTTATTAAAACTTTTTTTTTTCCTTCATTCTAAATGTCTAAATGTTCCTTAAACACCTCCAGGGTTGGTGACTCCACCACCTCCCTCGGCAGCTCATTCTAGCACCTGACTGTGTGTAGATCAGTGCATGATTATGGCCAAAATATTTCTTCAGTTGAAGAGTGAAGGTTTCCTGTAGCAGACTAACAGTGGCAGGTCTTGAAATGGCTTCATTACACTCTAGAAGAATGGCTTTACAGATTGTTATTCACTGCGTTAGGGTGAGGATGAATAATTCAGCATAAAGGAAGCCTTAGTAGAAAGTGTTGGATCACATCTGTGCAACTGTGACTCAAATAGGGCAATAAGCGACTTAGTGCCTTGGCCTGGAGTTGCAGTGTGTGGTGGCTCTCCTTGAGGCTTGAGTATCCTTAATCACTTGGTTCATAACTGATGTTCTGGATTTTAGGTCATGCTGCACCTCACTCAATCAACTATTCAAGCGATTGTTGCAAATTAGTGTTCAAGTTACTGTCACTTTGTTATGTTGCTTCAGAAGGGTGAGTTGAACACTTGGATTTTGGGAGATAACCTGAAATGTTTTCCAGTCCCTGTGTGTGTCATTAATTCTCCCTGGCACAAGAAGTATTATTTCTTAAAATTGTACTTCCTGGGGTCAAGATTATAACATTAATTTATACAGATGAATGTACGATCTGAAATTTTGAGAGTGTCCTTTGTCAGGAGATTATCAGAGAAAGTGGAAGCTAATGCTGAATTCCAGATTAAGATAGTTGCTTTCTTTAGATTGCATGACTGATTTAAGCTGAGTGAGGAGTACATCTAGCACAAAGGAACTGTATATATAAAGAAAGAACATGACCTAGATATGAGAACAGAAAGGGAAAAAAAACTTTTAAGGATTGCCTGGTAGGTGCGGTTCAAGTGGCGATATTGATTCTTGGTAGTGCACAGAAGATAAACTGTACCTCATAAAAGAACTGAAAATGTTGTTACCATTGCCCACTTCTTATGTTTCTCCCTTTCTGTTATACCAGATCCAAATCTTGATTTATAAATGCAAGCAGAAGGCTGAATTTGAGTTGGCATTGAAGACTGAGCTTCTGCAAAATACTTTTTTTCATGTAAAAAACTGCAGTTGTTTGTCTTATATGTAATATGTTTGAATCACACTTGTAAAATATGTATATATTACATCATTTAATCTTAGAATAATTTTAAAGGATTGCAGTACCACAGGATGATATTTACATAATCTTGCCTTGAAACCTTCCAGCTAGCTTCAACATGTCTAGGGGTTATAATTGCTATCCTTTATAATTCAGATCTGTCCTTCATCTTAGATTATACATGCTCTGTTATCCAAAAAAAAAAAAAAGAGTATTCTATGAAGAAAAGGAAGCTGGGTCAAAGGGAGAGTCATTGTGTAGCAGTTTTTCCTGCCTAGGAAAGTATTTTTAGCTGCTCCAGTACTTATATGGGGAGGTGGTCTTCAGAACCTGTCTCTAGGACATCATGTTGCGTACGGATCTTCCCACTCAGGTTGTCCTGAATGTTAGAATCAACTGAATGTGGCTCTGGGCAGCCTGGTCCGGTGGTTGGTGACCCTGCCCATTGTAGGGGATTTGAAACTAGATGATCTTTGAGGTTCTTTTCAACCCAGGCCATTCTGTGATTCTATGATAATATCCCCAGTTGTAAGGGTCCCATGAGGATCATCAGGTCCAACTCATGGATTTGAGGAAGTTCAAAGGAGGTCCTTTAGAGAGAGAGTCAAGGGTGATGTTTTTCCCACACTATGATTTGGTTAGGATTGTTGCACGTAGATGGTGAAGGCCTGAGAATCAGAAATATCACATTTAGGTATGGAAGTGCATCTGTTATTCTGTCATTTTTCCTACAAGTGAGATAAACCAACAAATATTGTTCTTCCTGAGTTCTCTAGAATGTGTTTTGCAACCATGTATTGAATATTAGATTTTAGAGCTGTGGTTGCAGCTAATGTTCATCCCTGTTTATAGCTAACAAACTTCGGGGAATTCTGTAGTATGCAGTAAATTATTTTAGCCCTCAAATACTGAAAGATTTTCTCTCACTATGGAGAAACTCACTTTGCTACCAGCAACACTCAGAATGTCCGATGAGAGCTGACTCTGCTTCGCTGTCCTGGTTATCACGTTATGTTAGTGTACAGCAGGCAGTGATAGCTGGAGAACTGTGTTCCCTGTGTATCTCTGGAGCCTTTTTCTGCTGCTGTGTAGTAGGAAAACACTGATTTCTTTATACTTGTGTGGAGAAGAAATCTGGCCCAGTTTTTGGAATATCAGCTTTGAGTTAGTAGTGAGTCCAGTTCCCTACTATAGGTCCTGCAGGTTTCCTTTGTGAATTTGGTTAATTCTTAAGCTTTTCTGTGCCTCTTTTCCCCTCTATGAAATGAGATAACAGCGTGTGTAGTACTGAATGTACAGAAGGAGGTTGTCAGATGCTCAGATGAAGGAGGGTGTCTAGCAGAGTTTTTGGGAATGTTTTTTCTCTGTTTTTGATCCTGTAGCAATTTTATGTGCATATACATGAAGTAACACTTTTTCTTTTATCCTTAATGCGATGATAATCTTAGGAAGAAGAGAGAATTATAATTCTCTCACTTTTGAGCTAGATAGTAATGCTTTGTATTTTCTTCTAGAAGCAGTAAGTTGCCTGGGAGCAAAAAATCTTCTATTCTAGCATTGTTTCAATGCTAGAATGTTCCAATCCAGTGTTAAAACCAGGAATGCACTATGTTAATTAGTTATTATGCCACCCAGTCAATGCAAAGGAAGTCAAGAAAGAGACCACTTGAAAACCATTTGGAAAGAATTAGTTTCATGGGGATATTTTAAGCCTTTGGATATATGTTAAGGGCAAATGTAGTGCTCTTTTATTCTTCTGGGACTTGCATGAGTTGTGATTCTCAGAATTGCAACTGTATTTCTTTACCATTGTATTCAAATTGCTCATGAGCTTCTTCTGGCATATGTTGTCCAATTTTATTTCTTAAGAGTAAAACCTTAAATGAACCATTCTTAAATGAACCATTCATGAAACTATTTCAATCACACTTTCCTAGAAGTGCATTGCGTTTCTGGAAAAGTCATTTCCTGCTTTTTTCTTAACCTTTGTACGGATGCTGATAGCATTGAATTGGATTTAATGGAAGGTGATTGTTCACTAGGAATGACTCTGTGAATTAATGTTTGCTATTCGTTAAATAATGGCATAGAAAAACACAAAGCAAGATTAGTAGGGTGTTGTCTTTTGAGAGCTGTACTGTGGCGCCAAAGTTTGCATTTCTCTGGAGGGTGAGTAATGCTCCTTCTCCCTTTGCTGCTCCATCCATGGTCTGTGCACGTGCTTCTAGCTGTAGGTGCCCCCGTTCAGTGCAATTGAACATTCCCTCCCAACGCAAACGATTCTGTGCTTCTTATATGGTGCATATTGTGAGTTGTTGTCAAAAAAGACAAGTTTTATTGTACCAGTAAAATGAAAGCTTGTCTCCAGATATTTGAAGCGATAGTTATTTCTTCAGAAAGTGGATTTGAATGACAAGTAATGCAAGCCTGGTGATGCACAAGCCAGGCTAGATTCAAGAAAAAAAACCTTCACTCTTCTCAACAAACTTAGTTTAAGAAGTTCTCTGGCCACAGTTCATGCTGTAGCCTCCTTATGTTTGAGGAAGAACTGGAAGAGCTGGATCAGCGCTGTTCTCAACTCTTTCTACTCTTTTGCATCAGTGAAATTGTTTGTCATTTTCCTGATTTCTTACAATAAGTCCTTTTATTCATTTATTGGTATTTCCTGTAGAAATAACTCTACTTCAGAATATTCCAAACTAGGCTGTTCTATTAAAGTTTTGCAAATACAGTATGACTGATTTACCTGATTTATGTCTAAACTAAGGTGACATAAATTCTTGAGAAACTCATGTAGGTCATGCAATAGAAGTTATTACACTTAAGTAATGCATTTAGAAAATTGGAACAGGTTTTTTTTTGTCCTTTGGGTCTTTATTAAGAGATATAAGGAATAATTCAATTTGCTTCTGAGTTTTGCATAAACCTAGTTCTAAATAATTACTATTTCTCAAAATATGCTTATTTATTGCTGTATTTCTATAACACATCAGTAAGCTGTAATAAAACTGCATGTATGTTTTTAATGACCATGCTTTGAATGTATTACATTTTTAGCTTAGAGCGAAGGTTAATGAAAATAGAGACAGTCTTGGATAATGCAGCTGGTACCTTGTAGAGATGTTTTACTTGTTCTTGTGGCTAATGGTTTCAAGGGTACTGCTGGTTTCTCTAATAGTTTGAAAACACTTGTTGATGTTTTAAATTCGCATTAGACCATAATGTTGGCAGAAATAAAGCCAATGTGGGCAAAGATGAAGAAATACTTACTATCGTTGTACACATCATTGCTTAAATCATACTTGGAAGTGAAATTTTCAGTTGGCTGGAGTTGTGGTGGTTGTTCAGATCTACTTTAGAGGAAACAGTTACATGAGTGTTACTAATTATCAGAGCAGGCAGAAAGCTACTGTCCCTTTTTGTGTAATAACCAACCATTTATACACAAAAATGACCTTTCCAAGTATAGTGCTTTTGGTGTTTTGTGGTACGGAGGAGATTCTGCTCTGCAGTTGTGTTTATGATTGAACTGGACTTGCTGTGTTCCTGTTACTCTGTTTATTTTGTTTTACTAGATAATGCTTTATCAATTTCTATAACATGTAGATAAGTCTCTGAAAAAAGCACCTGATAACCAGTAGGAATTCTGAAATTAAAAGGCTTGTGTAATAATTCTGTAAAAATTGAAAAATACATTTCCAAGTAAATAAAACCTCTTTTTCTCTGATTTTTGTTTGATAAGAAAGATATGAATGTAGTGCAAATGTTTAATTAGATTTTTCTTCATTTATCTTTGGGACAGAAAATTTTCTTCCTGAAGTTCCATACTGGAAAAGTGATAGATCTTTAGTAACTTGTATGTTATAACATGTATATGTTAAAAACACATACCTGGGCAGCATTTTAGTTGTCGTACAGTGTTATTTCAGTTTTTTGTTAATTTCTTTAGGAATTGGAAAACTTGGATTTAGAGAACACTGTAAGAAATGTTGTTCTAGAAATCTGTTGACATTCTAAAAGCACCTCTTATAAAAGCTAGTAAATGGTAATGCAGCCTAATAGCTAGGAGAACAATGGCACGTTGCTAACTTCTTTAAAATCCATAAATGAAAAACTATAATAAGCTGAAAAAATACAGAGTTATGACACTAATGTGTGCTTTGTTCATTTATTTGACAAGTGTTTTTGTTCTAATTATGTAAGTTCCAAATATACCAGTAAAAGCATTAGTGAAATTAGATCTCATTAATTTTCTACATTCTGAGTAGTTAAGAGAACCTGGTTTCTTTGGGTCCAAATGTGGCATGGAATAGTGTGAATGGATGAGGAATTCAGTGATGATGCCCTGACAGTCCTTTAATTCAGTTTAAACCGATCTTTTAGCCCCTTTCAGAAGTCTGGTTTTAATTCAAAATTTATTTTGAGTAATTTTTTGATGCAAAGGTAGGAGCTGTTTTCCCTCAGGGACCAGGGTAGTGTGCCATGTACACAGTTGTATGTGTAAAACATTACGAAACTCCACTGTTCTGCTCAGTCAAGAGAACATAGGAGCTATTTAAGCAGAAATAGAAAGAGGACATTTAGTACTGTTTAAACTGTTAAGAGCATCTTTTCTCCCACTTATCTAACTCTTGCTGTATTTGTTCAGCTAGGATTGTGTGTTAGCAGAGCTTCAGCGTCTGTTCTCAATCTCAACTGCTGCCTGGTCCTGCTCCCAATGTGCCGCATTCTCTTGGCCTTCCTCCGGGGATCTCAGAAGGTGAGTACTGTCCTCAGAATGCAGCAAAGAAGTAAAGTGCCCTGGTTTATATTGTCTAAACATAGTAAGAAACAAATCTGTTTTTTCACTGTTTATTATACAGTATATGCCAGCATGGTGCAGTAGCACAGGCATTCAGTGTGGACCAGATTCTGAGCAACCTGACTTAGTTGTAGATGTCCCTGTTCATTGCAGGGAAGTTGGACAGGGCAATTAAAGGTCATCTAGTCCAACTCAAATGATGTTATGGTTCTGTGAAATTCAGCCTCAGTTCATGGCCTCAGTGACAGTAATGCCTTGACTGGCATTGTCTGATTTGATTGTACTTGTTGCGATACAGGTTTCTTGAAGTCTTTTTGGTAAGATGTGGGCTTGCTGCAGAACTTTGACCAGATGAGTTCTGCTCCTTTCCCAACTCTAATGTAAAAGACATCTCTGTCCCCTCTACTGCTGTAGTAGAACTGTGGCAGAGTTCAAGAGCAAAAACTCTGTATGACCTGAAATGTGCCACTGGAGATTAAAATTAACTCTAAATAAAAATACCCAAACTGTTATATTAGTTATCACAGGAGGAAAAAAACTTGTGGCAAAGCTAAGAGGGCTTCTTTTCTATGTATGTATTCAGTAATTGAGTTTGTGATTCACTGGTTACTTTGAGAGAACAATAAGAAACGATTTTGAGGAAAATGAGTGTTTTCTAGATGGTTGAAAATTGAATCCACCGGTCCTATTCATCATGTGACAGTACCTGTAAGACTGGATGCCTGTAGATGCTCACTTGAGGAATCAGTGACACCTACAGCAATTAATGCTAGAATTTATGAATTCTTTAAGGGCAGAAGAGATGTTCCTTTATATGCTCTTAACATCTTTGTGGCATCTTTGCAACTGATGCAACTGAATGTTCTTAATCAATACCTCAGAACTGTCTTATTCTCATAAACCTGTAGTTTTTAGATTAGGCGCTGTGCTTACAAGGTTATTTAACACAGTAAAAGCTAAAGTTACTGTTAAAATCCCTTCAATTGCTGTTAGTATTTTTTTTCTTTGCTTTGTTTTAGAAGAGAGATTGCTTGAATTCTTCTCTTATTAGGTTGCCAGCAGGAAGACCAGAAGGCTGATAGACAAAAGTAAAACTTTCCATGTGACATGTGGTGTTACAATATGCATCTTTTCGGGTGAGATCTTACTGTTCTGAGCAGCACCTTCTTTGGGAGCACATTGAGCAAGGCAGTATTTTGTGTTTTTTCTTGTACAATACATTTGGGGGTACTCTTGCTCTGTGCTTTCCTACCTTAAAGTGTGAATGCTTTCTCAGCTGTCTATGGGTTTTGTTTTATTTTTCCTTTAAAGGCACGAAGTTGCATTCTAGATCTAAGGCTTTCCTTAAAATTCCAGTTTTTGGAAGGAAATGAGCAGCTATATGAGATCAGGTCAAAATCTCACATTATAAGTGATCCTACATGGTGCCTCAGGAATTTGCATGAAGAGGGAAGGTGCCACAGAGTGTTCTGCAGTGGAGACCAATTCCACATTCAGTGAATGAGAAACATTCCTTGGTGGACACCTTTGAATGCTACTTCTCCGCTGAAGCATTTCAGTGCAGAAATTCTTGCTATAGTGTGGAAAAAAAAGTCTTAAAATATCTGCTAGGAATATCTAGTACCTTCTGTAGGCCCTGATGCATCCTTTGCACTTGATGGGATCATTACTTGGCATCTGAGTAGCCACTTTTGTTTTGTTCAGGGCAACAAAAACCTCATGTTGATCTCAGTTTTCCTTTGTGTTTTTTTTTTATTTGTTTTAGTCTTACATGTTGCTGCTCATCTGGTGAATGCTCTTAACTTCTCTGAGAATTACAATGAAGATTTTCTGGCAATAAATGCAGCAAACTATCGTGGTGAGGTGAGCCAACTATCCTTTCATATTCTGATTTTAAATACATAAGTTAAATATTTGATTGTATTGTGCAATCCATCCTGTGATCTATACTGCTGCTTTTTGCACTGAAGAAACTTCTATATGGATTGCTGTGGATTTTATTCTCCTCTGAACAAAGCATGTTTTAAGGATCTTGTTAAGCCAGCAGTATTCACTCTTACCTCACTAGGAGGTGGAGAATGCTGCCACCAAGACCTTTAATCTTGCTCTTCGTTCTCCTGGTTGTTTCCTATTTCTCTCTGTTTCTTGTGTGGACTTAGCTGGAACGCTTCTGCTGCTGTTTTCAGGAAGATACATTCTGCATTTCCAGTGTTGAGAATATAGTGCCAATGTATATTGGGACTATGAGAGTAGTTGAGACTTGAAACTGATTTGCACTTCTAAACTGTGATGGGAACAGTTGTATATATGCTAAGAGTGGAATTACTTGTCTGCATCAACTGGGCTGGAAGCTAATTTCTACTTAGAGAAGTGGCTTGTCTGCCTGTGATGGAGATCTTCTGAAAGCATATCAGAGCCCTAGTCCCTTCTGCATTTGGCACTGGAAATGTGCAGATTTCAGGATTAAGATCGAAGTCCAGAACTTTTTCTTCCCTGGGCTACGATCTTGTTTGTATTCATTCTAGTCTCAAGTCTTCATTGCTTTTCTACCAAATTCATTGGGAAGGATTTAGAATGATCCCATCCCAGCTGCATCCTTTCCTGGAAAAGGAGAACTTGAGTCAGCCCAGGCTCGTAAGGACCGGCAACCAAGGTCTTTTGCTCCCTGGGTGAATGACCTAATTCCTGAGCTATGCTATGGGAGGCAGACATACCAACACCAACTGTTGTGCTGAGATTCTGGATTGAACTCAAGAGTATGCATGTGCTAGGAGTGGTCTAGTAGATATAGTCTCATCAGGGAGGTTGGCAGGAGCTTGCCTTGGGGAAGAACACGCCAGGATATGGATGGCAGCCTCCGCTAAACAGACTCAGGAATTTTGCAATATGAAATGGAGATAAAACAAATTTTTAGTAACTCTAGGATGAAAGGCTCCTGGATTTTAGGTACTTTAGTAGCTCTCGAGCATTTCTGCTTGAATTCCTCTTAAATGTGTTTCATTAATTGTGGTGAGCAGTCTGAATGCTACTGGCATCTTGTGTTCGTGATTGGAAGAGTGTGCATATTTGGATGCAGATAATATCAGGAGGATGCTTAGTTTTTCCTGATTTGTATGAAAACTGCTCATCTTCCCTCACTGCCTTTTACTACAAGTTTGTTTGTTAAAAGTGTCCACAGTGAAGGCAGAAGTTTCATGAGACTTAGGAACTGGGGAGTGAGACTGTTTTCTGTGAGGATGACAAATCCCCTCGTCCTCTCCTCAGAGAACTTCTCTGCTTCCACCTTTTTTCTTGTGAAAGACACAGGAACATCTGGCCATGTATTATCACCTCCTTAGAGTTCAGTCTTGCTTCAGTGGGATCCACAGCAAATCTTTTGGTGAGGTAGTTGGCAGTAAAATGCTCTTTCATTTAACTTCTAAATCTCTCACCCTGCTGTTCCTGTTTGTTGTTCCAAAGGTATGATGTACCTGAGTAAAGTTAGGCTTTCAAGAAATAATTATCTGCAAAATTACTTGAGTTGCAGTTTTTCATAACATCATATTTTGTCTTTGCTCAGGAAATGCAAAGGTGAAAGTTTCAGTTTATATTGAATTGCAGTCAGTATAAACTGTCATCAAATCCATGTGTGTGAGCTGTATGAGCTACATATGAGCTTCTTTTTTTTCCCCACATTATTCACATGGATATAAAATTATTTATTGACTTTTTTTTTTCCCCTAATTGTTTTTAGGACCCAAGGAAACTGCTTTTTGCTACTGGTAAGTCTGTTGCAAAACCAAAAGAGAAAGTTTGTTGCTTTTCCTCATCAATCTCCAGACAAAACAATTTGATTCTGTATTTGCATGCTTTATTTGTTGTATCTCAGCTAAGCTATGTTATTTGTGTTAATATGACCTAGGTTTGCTTATCCAATAGTCAGAAGGGAGGAGTTACATAAGCCTCTGTAGTAAGATGAGCAACATCTTCAAAGCTGTTGTTGTCCAGATGAGTCAGTAGAAAATCGTTAGTTTCAAACAGAGATTCTGCATGATATTAAAACCAAATTCCTAAATGATTCAATTTCTAGAAAACAGAAACATAACAAAAAAGCAGTCGTCTTGCTTCAGCAGGCTTATTAAAAAGTTCTTTTGACTTCAGAGAAATTTAAACCTTTACCCAGCTATCAAGCTTCAGCACTTTTGAAGTGTAAGTAAATAAAGACATATTTGGGGCAGGAATTTGGAAGAGAGCAACATTTTGGTTATGGAGGGGTTAGGCACAAGTCTGAGCTGTAGTGCTTTGCAAGTGCATAAAGGTCTTTCCTGATGTTGTGTCTTCCACTCCTATTTATATCAAATGTAAAACTGCTGACTTCGTAGCATTTAAAGCAAGACCCAAAGGAATCAGTCTGAACAGCAATGAATTTGGGTTACTGAATAGGCCTGTAAATGTGTCAGTCTTGATAAGTTCACTACTTACTAGTGACTCTGGGGAAAGTGCTTTTCAAAAACCCTAAGCAAGGTTTTGATAGGTTGGGAGTGGTGGAAGTGAAAAAGTGAAATGGTAGAAGTTACGTTACTACAAATGAATTGTATATATATGTGTCAGAGGGGAGATTGATTGCAGGCTGCATATCCAACTAGATAAAGAAAAAGTGAACCGTAAAATATACTGAATTGGAAGGGAACTACTGGCTCCACATAGGACTACCTGGAAGGAGGGAGGCAGCAGAAAGAACGCACATTTTCTAATGCAACTGTTTTTAATTGTATCCTTTCCATGTAAGGATGAAATTGTGTAGTCTGTGCAAAAACTTACACTGATTATAGGCCCAGGATTTTTCCTACAGCTTGTAAAAGCAGAGGAGTGATTTGAGATGCATTAGATTTTGGTTATAAGGCTTCTCAGCTAGTAGATGATGAGTGGTTATGAAAGGATGAGATTGAAAATTGTCTCTTTATCACTAGAAAGTCTAAAATCACAATTAATTATTAAGAACAAAGTAGACTTTTTTGTTTTAAAATATAGGATGTGATCATGGGAAAAGATCCGGGACCCCATAAAATCTGGTTTTACCTTTGTACTTCCATGAAATCAGTTTGAGACACTAATATTCTGATGCTAAAAAGACATTTACATAGCATTGTGCTTAGTGATTGGCCTAGTTGACTTTGCTTAAATCTAAACATGTGGTTTTTAGAGTGACCAGGAACTATGCTTAAAAACTTCTAAGAGTTTACATTCTTCAGGAGGTGAAATTTTTTTGATGTAATGCTTCATGACTTCTAGGTTCTTAGTTCTCAATTCAGACACTTAGTTCCTTGGATAGCAATTTTGATGATAAAGTGCTCATCACCAAAGTGTAACTCTAGTTGGGATTTGTCCAATCTATCTTTAGGCAGATGATTTACTGTACTTTTTGGGTAGGATTCTACTTTAGGGTGAGATGAATCATACCTTAGAAAAACTTAGTTTTCTCCTTTGACTGAAAATGGAGCCCAGGATAGACTAGTTCTGACACTGGAGCTCATATTTGAGCAGATGAGTCCAATCCTTAATTTTTTTTTAACCTTCTTCAAATTCTGGCTGTAGATCACTCTCACAGACCTCGCTCTACAGGCAACAATTTCAAGCATATTACGGTGCCATAGAGAATAATTTCAGACTCTTTCTCATTCCAGGATGAAATGGGTTGGCAAACAATTGCAGTGACAGCTTGCATTGAAATTGATTTGCTTGAAATTTTGTCCCTGATCAGGTTTATAATTGTAATGTTCAACAGAGTTTAGAGTTTGGAATAAAAAAGAAATGCCAAAACTTGTACAGTCAGTCTTACAAGATAAGATACAGGATTAATTCTTAGTCATCTGTCTGGTAGATAAGTATACCTCTCCAAATTTCAAATTTAAATTATATAATGTTTGTTTTAGTTCCAGGTCTGACTGGAGTCATTATGGTGTTAGTGTTATTCCTGATGTGTACAGCTTCTACATATGCCATCAGGTAAGACAAAATCTGATCATTGTGCTGAAGAATACTTTTTAAGTAATCATGTTCTTATACAGATTGGAGGGAATGAAGGGCAAGTGCAATATGAGATGAGAAATATTTAAAAGAAAGTTAAAAATACCAGCTTTCTTGCCTTTTTTAAAAATTAACTTGTAAGCAAATTAGCACAGAGTTTTTAATTACAAAAATTGATTAAATTGCCTTCAGAGAAAACTTTTTTTTTTTGAGGGACACACACAGTTAAAAATGTAGACCTTCAAAAATTTGAGCAGGTCTTTTGTCCTGTTTGTATGAGGAAGCAGTGAACTAAACATATGAAATGTTCTGTCCAGTGCATAAATAAGCTTTATTGAAAAATAAAGCGATATCTTAATTATTTGCACCAATTAATTGTAAAACAATTTTTTAAAACAACCAGCCAAAGAAAAGCAAACAAAAACAGAACTGTGCTACCAAAGTACAATGTGGCTTTTCTTTTTTTGTTTTTAGAGAAAAGTTCTTCTGGGCTTCTGGTTATCAAGTATGTTCTTCTTAATGTGGATGATACTTTAAAAGCTGCAGTTCATTACTGACTCAGAATAACTGCTGGGATTCCTGGAGGTTTTGTCCTCTAGTGAGTTCACGTTCTGTACTAGCGTTATTGAATATGTGTTGTTCATCAAGCGAGCAGTACCTTGAAGGATCTAGCCCAACATAGTAGCCTTTTATAGGCATGTGTTCTGCTATTGATACAGTCTTTGGTGAATTAAGAAATTGACTGTGTTAATACATCATTTCAATTCTACAAACACTGCAGGATATTTTAATTCAGTATCTTCATTCATAGAAGATGCTCAGCTGCTGTGACCTTGATGTGTGGTTCTGAACTGTGTTGAAGTAATGTCTTCTCTCAGAAGCAGTGTTACTGGGTGCTGAATCAAGAAAGCAGTTCAGCAAATACTTGTGCATTCCTCCGAGCCGGAGGTACTTCCAGACAGAGATCATGAGGAGCTGGAGGGTACAGAAGTGCAGGATAAGACTGCTACGCGAAGTAGCAGACGTGGTTGCATGTTACATAGTCCACAGAGACTGCTCTGCTTGTGGAAAAAAAAGCCAGTTTAGGGAGGATGGAAAAATGAAACAATTACTTCTCACTGCAGCAGTAAGCCAGAACAGAGTCTTGTTTTCTCCAAGGCCATGAGAAATTAGAAAAAGGGAAACAGAGCCCCCAGCTTTTACTAATGTTTGGGAAACTTAAGGAAATGTTTGCAACTGCATACATATTCTTGGAAATAATGATTTTAAGGTTCATGCAACAAAGGTTTCCAGCTTTCCGAGTTACATCTTTGCTATTTCCTTCAATTACTATAACTGAAAATGTGTTTTTTGTGCCATCTAGCTAGCAGAATCAAAGCTCTGAGCAGATCAGCTGCATCTACTATTACTTAATCAGTAATTCTTACTTTGAGAATTTTTTTTATCCTGGCTTCTCTCTCAGGCATATGGCTCAAGCTTGTCTTTGTGGTCTGTTTTACTAAGGAAATGAGCGTCTGTGTGCATCTGTCTCTCCCTTCTCTATTTCTTTCCATGTGGTTTCTCAGGTGCCTAACAATGGCTGAACTCATGCTACAGTTTTTAGGAAAATTAATTGTAAATGTTTACTGCTTATCAGAAACTTTTTTTTATTAAAGTTGTTTAGATCATACTGTCTTGGATTTCAGCCCTAACACACTCTTGCACACTGAACTGCTATATCATGCATATCTTCCTTCATATGTTCCTTCTGAATTTTTCCCATTCTTGGTTTTCATGCCATTTTCATGTCTTTACCTGTTCAGTAAACCATATAAGTATTGAGATAATTGAATTAGCTTTTAATGGTTTAAAGGTGGAAAGTGAATGCTGTTTGAAAATTTTTTACAATGTCATACCTAGGAATTGCAGCACCGTTTTTCTGTTCAGTTGTTGTTTATTGGAAGGCATATGAAGTTGCTAGAAGTTGCAATAAATCATGTGGATAAATGTTGACATTTTAGCTAACTTTCAAATTAATGTTGCTGAAGATCATTTCCATTGAACACAATTACTAGCAATGTTGGAGACTGTATATTTAAAATGGATCAAATGACATCTCTTTTTATAGTAAAATACTTCAGTATTCAGTTTCATCTACTAAACTATTACATATCTTCCCTTTCAAAACTATGCTGTTTACTGTATCCATTTAATAGCATTGCAGTCTTACATTTGTCTTACATTTCTCAATAAGTTCCCTCTTGCAGATATTCACCTGCTACACTCTAAAAGAAAAAAAAAATAATTAAAAAAAAAACCTTAAAATTAAAGTTAAACAACTTGATCTCCAATTTCCAGGAATATGGGTTGCTAGGAAATAACATTCTTTCTTTTGATATCTATTTTAAGCTATAAGAAGAAGGTAAAGAAAATAATGTCTGAAGAACTATATGAATATGACACTGTGAAGGTTATTGAGTGTGTTAGAATACTGTGTGCATCTGTGGGGCACAGCTTAAAAAGAATACAACTAAGGAAAAACAATGATTAAAATGTACCTCACAATAGAGGACTCGAGGACCTTGATATCTTTTGTTTAAGGAGGTGAGGCTGAGAGGACTTCATTGTGTTTAAGAGAAGCTGGCACACCTGAGGAACCAGTGTTTATATCTGCAAAGAAAGCTGTGAAGAGAGTGAAATGTTCAAGTGACTGGAAGCTGATGCTTAGGCATATTCAGATCAAAGAAGTACGTTCTAATCAGTGATATTAGCTGTTGAAATCAACTTGTAGGAAGTTGTAATTGACTTTCCTTTGCTGAAATGTTGAAAACTTGGTCCATTTTGGAAAAAATAAAAAAAAAAAAAAAGTGCTCAGGATCTAATAAAAATAAGTTCAATGTGTAGCTTCTGGTGTTTTAGAAAGATGCCACATTAAGCAGGAGCCCCAAGACCTGTTTCAAGTTTAGGAGTAAGCGGGGTTATTCTTTCTGCCGTGTAATGTACTTCCACTCCACACACCATCACTCTTTATTTCTATCTTAGTGATGCTTGCTCCCTGAGCTTCTTGCAGATACTGATGAGTAACTGTGTGGAAATGCCTACCAGGCTGTGGGTAGTTACAAATAGTTTGAGCAACCTCAAGGATGGAAAGGTGTTAGTGTGATGCTGAATGTGGGAAGGATGGTGGGATGATGAAAGGTTTTCAAAAGCTTTCCGTTGTTGCTAGGTTCTTAAGAACTGCTCTTGCTTGGGTTTTTCTTCCAGGTTACGCTCAAACAGATTATCAGAATTGATTTTTTTTCTGTCTTGAGAAATGAAACAAACCCTTTATTGACAGGAAAACAATGAAGTGTACATTTAAGATGTATCAAAACAAATGTAGCTAGCTGTTTATTTAGAAGACTGTAGGAGGGGAAAACAATCTGGAAAAAGTTAGCTCTCTCTGAAGAATTGCTTCTTAAATGATATTCTCAAGAGTTCGGGTTACTTTTTATTTGTTATTTTGACTTATTTATCAGTTAGCTTTTTTTTTTTTTTGGAAGGGACTTTTCTACCATGCTGTGAATGTGATGTTTGTGTCTTATGAAGTATTTTCTTAACCATTTGGTGGGACTGTTGTTGTTTTGTTTTGTTTTGATGACTATTTTACTCAGGAGAAAGTGAACAGGCTTAACACAAAACAATTCCAGATGGACATTTTCATTGGAATCGGTTCTATTTAAATTTCCTAACAAATGACTGATGAAATCCTCTTTCCTCTTCACATGCCCTGATCTTCAGAGTGGTGATATTCTTGTTCATTCCAAGGCCATCATTCCTAGAGCCCAACCATATGCATTTCCCCTGTGTCCGAAGTTCTCCTGGCTGTCCTCTTGTTGCCTTCTTTCTGTAGTCCCCTTTTTCTGTTGCATCTCCTTTCCCTCCATACCCACAAACATTTCTTATACCTCTCCCACTAGCCTGTCTTCTGCTGTCTACTCTACCTTCTACGATGCAGTCATGGTACTTTGAACGCTGCAGTCCTGTGGCTGCAGAAGGCTGAAGAGTTGTAGCAATTTAGGACCTGTGAAAGTAGGGAAGTCTCCTAATTCAGAAATAAGTCTTCAACTACTCTGAATGTTCACTTCATTCTCCTTTGTAGCTTTTTAATTGTGTGCCAGTCACCTTTTCTTCTCAGTATTTAGCTTGTTTGCAAAGATTGTGTTTCTGTAGGAATACATAACGGGCTTTGACTGTTTTACGTGACTACATGCTGAATAATAGTATCCTATGTGCAAAGATCTGCTTTTAACTAGCAATGATTCTGTCTGAGTGAAATAGCATTGAACCATGGTTTATTCTTTTCAGGGTTTCAAACTATGACATCTTCTGGTATACCCACAACCTTTTCTTTGTCTTCTATATACTGCTGATGCTGCATGTTTCTGGGTAAGTAAATGAAAAATACTGTCCCTTTGCCTGAAGCACAGGAGCTGTTCTCTTGACTGTTGTTTTTCCTGAGATCTCTTGTATACCATAGGCCAACTTCTTGACAAGATACTGTCATTTTCAGTTCTTCAACAGGTTATTTTTTAAGTAAAGTTCAGTCTGTAACTTGGAGGATCAGCTAGCACAAATTTCTTCATTTTCAAGTTCATTTATTGCCCATTTTACCATTTTCTACAGGGAAATCAAGATAACATTGTTTCTTTCTCTGCCCTCTCACCCGGGTGCTGAGAGGCAGATAGGAAGTTGCTCACCCCTTTCTCTTTAGTCTTAACCTTCCGTTTTGACCCCTCAGGAGGGAAAAGGAATGGCTTCTCTCTTAATTATTGCTCATTGCTTTAATACAAAACTTTCTTCTTGTTTTCACAAATGTGAGATGTTGATATGTCATCAAGGTGATTCCTTTTGGTCAGGTCTGTATATGGTACAAACAAACCCAGATCTACTGCAGGGTAAAGCAGCTTTCACAAACTATGCTGTGTGGAAATGTGGTCTGTTAACATGAACAGACTTTCCTCTGTGGATATAAGTGCAGAGTTTGATATAGGGAAAGGAAGGTATATTTGAACAAGCTTAATTTCTTCATGTCATCAAATATCTTTTGAAATATGGAACATTGGAATGTCTGCAGAGCTCTGAGCACTGCTGTTTAAACAGTAGAAGGTAATTAGGCCTAGCCAGATCACAGTAGGAATATGTTGTTGAACAACATAAATGCAGCTTGAGATCTGCTGAATTGAAATAATGAGTTGAAAACATTGAAATTCATGGATATAACTCTGATTTTCTGTGGGTTTTCTGTCTTTTATTTTTCCTTTTTCTGTGGTATGACTCTTTGTCATAACTGGCAAGTATGAATCTAACCTGATACCCCCTTACTGGGGCAGGTAGAACTTCTGCTAAATTATTCCTGACAGGTGGTTGTCTAATTTCTTCTTGAAAATATCTGATGACTGAGATCTTCTTACCTCTTTAGGCAATCAGTTCCAGTGATTACCTTGTAAGTGTTTCTCATGTCCAGTTTAAATCATCTCTTTCACTGCCTTATCCTTTACCCGTTATCCTCTCGGCCATGCTGCCTCTTCATGACAGAGGGAGACTAGTTGGACAGGTCTGCAAACCAAGGCTGCAGGAGTACACCAAGCAGTGAACGTGCATTTCTTCATACAGAGCCTCTTTAATGTTGAATTGGAAAATCTTTCAGAATGCATCTGAAAGAAGTGAGTGTCAGATAAAAGTGAGAGAAAGTTGAGTCATGGAGAGTGGGAGTCAGTTCAAGTTTAAGACGCCTAAATTTAAGTCTCTACATGTTTTCTGAGTATTTACCTCTCATTGTAATCAAATGAGTTATAAGAAATACAGCCAATGGAGCCTGGAGAAAGCTTCAGCTAACCTGTTGCACAGAGATTTATATGTAAGTGATCTGGATTGATTTCTGGGCTCCATTGGTTATACTGATTAGAAGATCTATTCTGAGAATAAAGAAAACTTTGACTCCCATGCTTCGGTGCCCAACTGACTCCTGCATGGCAGGTCTAGGGGATGCATAGTCAGTTACTACTACAGTGCAAGACACTTCCTATGACTGGACTGTGTAGGCAGATTGGGTGAGGATTTACCTGTTTTGGAATCTCTTCTATGAGTATTCCCACTGTATTCTTGGATTCTTGCTTTGTTTCAAACCATTATAGGTATGTTCTTATTGTATCCAGGCACTTCTCAGCAGTATATAAAGTGATATGATTCATTTGTCATATGTTATTGGTTTGTTCTTTTATCTTTACCAAAAAGGAGCGAAGAATCTTTTGGAGGAATTATCCTTAAAGACTTTCCTTCATCTTGTATTTCTTGCAACGTGACTTTCAAATATTTTAGTGGCTGCAGCTTGCTGCATATCTACATTAATTTATCTGTATTTTAAACCTTTAATAGCGAGAACAAAAAGTATTTTATGTGAAGTGAAAGCGTGATGTTTCTGTTACCAATTCAAGGAGGTACAAAATCCATGATGCATTTTGAACCAAATACTCAGTTGATCCTAATTTGTTATTAACAGAGTTAAGTTAATAAAAACTGAGAATAAGGTCTTTGTACTGTCATTAGAATATCCAAAGGTTTATCTTTGGAAGGGTGAAAATTCTTAAGATTCCATCCAAACATTAACCTTTAGCAGAGAGAGGAGCCCTCAATCAGCTCATTTTGAGCTCAACAGCAGAAAATGGATGAGAGAGTAGGAGCAGTGTAATTACCTATAAAAACTCTCAATAATCTTCAGCATCTAGCATGTCCTGAAAGCCAGAAGTAAATGTTACCTCTGTTTTGGGGGTGGAAAATTGAGACAGAGATTGCTGTATGCCTATGTAAATAGTCTACATGCCACGTTGCTTAGCATGTCATCCACTTCCATGTAGCTCATTCTTTTGCTAAAGATGTGTATCTCCTACTTAATGATATCCATAGTGAGATTTTATGGATACAAATGTTGTACCAAATAAATATACAAGAATATATCATGTGCTCCTAAGAGTTATGCAGAACTCACCCTTTCTGGGAAATGACCTTGAGTGTGTGAGAATACTTGTATTTCCTTGGCATCTTCAGAAATGGAAGTCATTGCAGCTGCCATTAACAGGCAGCTTTGTCATCCCGGTTTACCACTCAGATAGCATGTTTGTAATAGTTCAAACAAGCTAGAGATCACTGGAGGAAGTGCTCATGTTTGCAGTTCAGCTATTTGTGTCACAGGAAAAACTTTGAATCCCCTTTTGGGATGTTCAGAGGCCAGAGAAGCTGTGCGAGCAGCTGACAGGCATACATATGAGGTTGGTTCGAAAAATATTGTACAGGCTGTGATTTCCAGCTAAATCTATCAGGCACTGTAATGTTTATGGAGCAGGGAGTTCGCATAATGCTGGGGGTCTCTGTCACTTTGCAAATATGCAATGACCAGCAAAGAAGGCAGATACGAGTGATAGGGATGATCGGGCAATAGATACAGCCTGAAGCGTGGGTGTAGACACGCAAACAATTCTCAGGTGATTCTCCTGGGGTCAGACTTGAGATTCAGAATGAGCAAGTTTAACTTCCAACCTGTACATCACTCACTGGAACATGTGGGAAGCGTGTTACCAACTGTCATGATTGCATTTCAGTAGGGAAGGTTGCTTGTAGCCTGTCAGAGGCCATTTAAGTTGGGATTGTTGCAAATGTCTCCTACTTCTTTCTGTTCCTGTGAATTAGACACTGTCACCACTGTTGCTGCTGTGTGTATATGCTGAGTGTGTGTTCTTATTGTGTACTTAAGGTAAGTCTTCTCAACATGCCCTGGCACTTAGCAGACATTGTGCCAATTTCTCATCCAGCACCATCCTATCCATCTTCTACTATCATCAAATTCAGTGGAGACAAGTAGTACTCCTGGGAAGTTTTATTACTATTATTATCAGTTCTTCCCCTCTTTCAGCGATTCATGAGTGTATGGAGATATCCTAGAGTGTCTCAGATTTTCATTTCTTTCTGTATAGTTTCTAGCTGAAGCTACAGAATTCTCACTTGATTATACTACATGTTTAATTTCAGATTGAAATAAGCATGGAGCCCAAAAAATAATTTGCAAGATAAAATAGTTCTGCATGATAGATCTAATGAACCTTTCCATTTTTTTCTTCTTACCTTCTGACAAGTTGATATTCAAAGAAGCAATACTCACAAATGATGCCTTTGTGTGTAAACTTGATACGCATCACGTAGTGGGAACATTACTGCAGTTTATATTTTGGCAACTTAAGACATTTCTGCTACAGTTTGTCTTAAAAACTGAACTTGACTGTAGAGAGAATGACTGAAAACAACCTCGATGTGAAGGAACTGGGAATGTGCTTATTTGATTTTTCTTCAAGGCTCCCATGGCATCTCTACTTTTCAAGCAGTATTAAGCTTGAGGCTGCTCAGTGTAGAAGTGCCAAGTGAGATAGAAAAGTTAATCCTTGCCTGTATTGACAGAAGGCTCTGTAGTTGAAAAGGTTCAATCACATTGAAAGTTCTGTAAGCAAGTGGTATAAGTCTCTGAATCATAAAATGGCTTTGATTGGAAGGGATCTTAAAGATCATCTGGTTCCAACTCCACTGCTTTGGCAGGGTTTCTACCCCCTATGTTAAACTGTACAGGACCCCATCCGTCCTGGCCTTGAAAGGATGTTCCCCACCCTTGTGGGTGGGGCATTCACAATTTCTGAACAACCAGTTCAGTGCCTTGCAACCCTCTTCATGAAGAATTTCTGCCTAACATCTGACCTAAATCTCCCCTCTCTCAGTTTAAAACCATCCCCCCCTTGTCCTATCTCTATCAGACCATGTAAAATGTCACTCTCCCTCCGGTTTATAAGCTCCCTTCAAGTACTGGACGGCCCCAATGAGGTCTTACCAGTTCCTTCACTTTTCCAAGCTGCACAAGCCTAGCTCCCTCAACCTTTCTTTGTAAGAGCTCTCTGGTTATCTTCATGGCCTGCTCTGGACGTGCTCCAATGGCTCCATATATTTCTTGTGTTGGAGGCCCCAGGCCTGGATGTAGTATTCCAAATGGGGCCTCATGAGGACAGAGTAGAGGAGGACAGTCCCCTTCCTCACTCTCCTGGCCACTCCTCTGTTGATGCAGACCAGAATGCTGTTGGCCTTTTGGGCTTCAAGTGACACTTCTGGATTGTGTTCAGCTTTTTGTCCACCAGGACCCTCAAGTCCTCCTCTGCAGGGCTGCTCTCAAGGAGTTCTTCCCTCATTCTATATGCACATTTGGAATTGCCTCAGCCCAAGTGTAACCCCTTGCTCTTGGCTTTGTTGAGCCTCATTTGGTTCTTGTGGGCTCACTTTTTGAGCCTATTCTGGTGCCTCTGGGTGGCCTCCCATTCTTCCTCTGTATAAAATACCCCACTCAGCTTAGTGTCATCAGCAAATGTGTTCAGGTGCACTCAGTCACACTGTGCAAGTTTTTGATGAAGATGCTGAAGAGCACCCATCCCAAGATGGACTGCTGAGGGATACCACTCGTTATCGAACTTCATAAATCTATTGGCTACAGCCATCCAACCATTTATTTATCTGCAAAATAGTCCAGTCTTCATATCTCTTCAATTTGGAGATAAGGATGTGATACAGGATCCTATCAAAGGCTTTGCGTAAGTTTAGACAGACAACATCACTTGCCCTTCCTCTTTCTAGTGATGCAATCACTCCATCATAGATGGCCACCAGACTGGTCAGGCACAATCTGACCGTGATAAAGTCATGCTGATTGTCTCAGATCGTTTGCTTGTCTTACATGTGCCTTAACATAGCTTACAGGAGGGTCTTCTCCATGATCTTTCCAGTCACAGGCACAAAGCTCACTGGTCTGTAGCTCTCCGGGTCTTACTTTCTTTCATTCTTAACAATGGGAATGATATTTCCCCTTTTCTAGTCACCAAGGTCTTCACCTGACAGCCATGACTTTTCAAATATAGAAGATGAGCCTTGTGACTGCTTTCTAAAATCCTCTCCAAATTAAGAGAAGTTGCTTGGTTTGAACTGTTACTTTAGTATCTTTGTTATTTTTCTTTTCCTGTAGGGGAGTGCTCAAGTACCAGACCAACTTAGAGGAACACCCACCTGGTTGCTTTAATCCTAACAAAACGCTCCTAGGGAATATGACAGTGCCAAAGGCTTTTGAAGAGCTGTTTCCTGACTATACTACTGAGCCTTTCCCTGAGGACTTAACATTTCCAGAACCCTTTGTACAAAGTAACTTTATGAGAATTTGTTCCAAGGAACCCAAGTTCCAGTCACACTTCCCAGAGGTCTGTATGATCCGACATTTCAGGTATTACAAGCCATGCCAAGTCTTTCAGTCAGCCATAACCACTAATTATTGCTTTACCAGACCAGATGTTTTAATAATGGAAAATATTATTAAAACCTTTTCAGGCATTCAGAGATCTGGTGGGGAAAAACAACCTGTATTAAATCTTCTATTGCATTAAAATGTGGTGCATAGAATAGGGTGGAAAAATGTCAAGAGATTGACTGTAATGATTTTTGTTGTACAACGTTCTAAGAGATGTTTTGGTCTTGCTACAAATGTGACTTTAAATTACAGCATAGTAGTCCAGAGCGAACATTTATATAACATTTGTACGACCCTTTTCTATGCATTGTGTGGCATTAATTAATTGAAATAATTGCATTCCATTTGTTCTCCTTTTTTTACCATGTGGCTGCAAGTCCTAATAGCATTTCTGGGATGCAGTTGGTTGTGGTTTGGCTTTGTGTAGTCTCTTGTTTGCAGAGAATACTACTATATGTGGAATTGGTAAATGAATATGATGATAGTGAGGATTGAAAAGCCTTTTTCCTTTTTTTCCTCTTGTTTCTTCATGCTTTGTGCAGGAGCTTTGTCTTCATTCAAATTTGCTCATTTCTTTTCAGAAAAGATGAGCAAAGCAATATGAGCAAGGGAATGCTGTATTCACAATTCTAAGGCTTACTATAACAGACCTCACAGGAGCTTCTTCTTATTTTTACTACTGTTTTCTTGTATGCTCCTTTTGCCCAGAGAGGTGGTGGATGTCCTGTCACAGGACACAACCAAAGGTCAGGCTGGACAGGCTCTGAGCACCCTGATGTAGCCGTAGAGTGCAGGGGAGTTGGACTAGATGGCCTTTAAGGGTCCCTTCCAACTCAAACCGTTCCATGATTCTTCTAGCTGCAGGGTAACCTGTTTTACCACTGAGCATGTATTCATAATAAGAAGCAGAAGCCTTCCAATAAAGACCTTTGGATTTGTATTTTGTTAGCTCTTGCTAACTCCTGAGATGGGATTTTGCTACAAACGTGTTCATCTGAGCTGGTCACCCTATGGGCACTTCCAGGAAACCATTTGTGCTATCATACACATCTTCCGCAGGGACAGTTGAACTGTGCTTTAACTGTCCATTTCTCTCACTTTTCTATACTCTTCTATAAATTCTGTAGCACAAGGATTGCTTGTTCTTTTTAACTTTCTGCCTGTGCTTGAGATGATTAAAAGAAGGTAACTGTCTCATAGTATTGCAAGTCAGACAGTATTCTTTCTTGAAAGTTAACCAGTTCTATAGTGCTCTAGTCTGTTAGATTTTGAAATGGGCTATGTGCTTTGTGATTCACTTTTGAAAACAGTTGCAATCCAACTGCATAACTCCAGAGTAACATGGCCACAAATGAGATAATAGCATTTTTTTCCAGATTAGTTTTATGATTGAAATCATTTGCGCTTGCAGATGCTGCTGCCAGTTAGTTTGACTAAGTTCCTGTGATGTGCTTGGATTTCTGTGTATGGAAAGATGTGGGGATAACTTGTGATCAAACAGTGTTCTGCAATAAATGAGAAATGAGATCCTGCAGGCATTCATGTAATTTTGAAATTAGAAAATGTAAAATGAAATGTCCTGGAATGAAATGAAATTAAATGTCCACTGTTCCTCCATAGACTTGGTTTTGGATTTCTGGACCTCTGTGCTTGTACTGTGTAGAAAGGCTGTACCGCTACATCCGCAGCAACAAACCAGTCACAATAACTTCAGTCATAAGCCATCCCTCCAATGTCCTTGAAGTAAGGATGATCAAAGATGACTTTCGAGCAAGGCCTGGTCAGGTCAGTTAATGTGCCTCTAAAGAAAGTCACTGTTGTTCATGTAGTATCTTCTATAGGTATGACTTTCGCTTTCTATGTACTAATCAATCACTGTATATTTTGGACATGTATTTTCTATCTTTTATTTTTCTCTTTTTGATTTTCAGTATGTTATTCTACACTGTCCAAGAGTGTCTGGACTGGAAAGCCATCCATTCACCCTTACAATGGTAAGAAATAAGAGCTTTTCTCTGTACTTTCCCATTTATTTGTATTTGGTAAACAACTGGTCTTTATTGCCTTCAAGGTGGATATTCCTTCAGAAGTGCTTATTTTTCATTTATGAGGATACCAATGAATATTAAATGGTATTATTATTATGTATGATAGTACTGAATACATATTTCATGTTACATATTACATATATCATCAGTTTTCCCCACTGTTGAGAAAGTGATAACGGTAACTTTTTTCAAATTCTTCCATAAGTGGAAAACAAAAATAAATAAATAGAATCCGTGTGGTTTTTGATCATTCAATTTCATAAGTGAGGTTTTAGCCATCTGTTTGTAGACCTTAATGCATAATGAACATGAAATCAAATGAGTTTTTGGTGGTTTTTTTTTGCTGTTAATCAAAATGAACAGAGAGATCCTTGCAGTTGCCTTCTCCAAAGAGAGTTAGAAAAACATTAAGGTTTGAATTGTTTTTTTTCCTAAGATAGTTTCTCTCAATGGTTTGTTCAAAATGTTTCCAAAATAGTCTTCTGCTTTATTTGACTTACTTATATATGAGTGAAGTCGTAGAACATTGGAATTATTACTCAGCTCAATTTATCTAGAATGGGATTGGGTCTGAAGGAGATTGCTTGGAATAAGATGAAATGGTACATAAATATACCCGAAGTTCTTGAGAAGTGAGCAGTGCAAAGTCCTTGGAGATGCTACAGCCAAATGGCTACACTGCACTGGCTGTGTTTTTACAAAAAGCAGAGTCTGAGTTGGAATATTAGTGGTGGACTTTCCCTTTCAGTGGCAATATACAGCTTGGTCCTGTCCATTTCCAGTTCTTGGGTTTTGTGTTTGTTTTGTTTTGAATGATCTGAATGTCAGGCAGGCAGGCTGGTACTGTCACAGATCAATCCACAGTGCTTTCCACTAAATTTTTTTTGCTGCAAATCTGGCAGTGAATCTCCTAGAGAAAGCTGCCTCTGTATAGCTTGATGAAGCAATATTGGTATTTGCAAAGCCTAACATTTGCAAAGTGCTTCTGGTTAGCTGCATTACCAGTAGAAAGCAAAGATGTGTGTTATTTATCTGTTATTGACTGCAGTAAGCAATTTTAAGGCACTCTGTAGAGCATCTAAAGATAACTAGATATGCAGTGTTGAAAAATGATGTACACTGCAGTATTAATGGAATGGTAGCTAGATTTTTGTGCAGAATTACCCAGTTTGTATTTTCTTATGATTAGTTTAGCAGTCAGAAGATAAATTCAAAGCACTCAGCATAAACTTCAGATTGCTCTTTAGACTCCTTTGACGCTAGCATAGCTATACTTATGAATAAGTTTAGTTAAGTTACACCTGTTCAATACCAGCGGACATCCCTCATTTAAATGTTAATCTCAAATATTTTGTTCTCATCTTAGTGGAATTTAAAAAAATAGTTATGGTTTGAGAATTAGTAATAGTTACACAGTTTGGAAAATACAAAGCTCTGAAAGATATAATCTCCTTACATTAGAACACTGGTTTGTGTGGTACTAGCTTATAGAAATAATGTCATCAAAGAATGTTAGACCTCATTCAGTAATCTTTCTCTGGCAAAACTTCTTACTTGTTTTTCAGGGATTTTTTCAGAAAAAAAGACTGCTGACATGGAACAGTGTGGTTAGATCATGGGTTAAATAGGGTGTTTTATTGAAGTTGGATTCGTTGCATGAGTTGAGGATTTCATCTGTTGCTTAAAGTGGCATATTATAATATTGCTCATAATTTAAAAAAATATTTTTTGAATGAAAACTTTTAAATTTAGGAACTGTGGAAAGCATATCGTTTGTTCTAAGTCTCTTATTGAATATAAATAAGTAATTTATATTCTGTTATTGTACCTTTTATTTCAGTTAACTACACAATTCTACTTGAGAAATTAGTTGGTGTAATTTTTACACTTATATTAAATGTGTAACATTTTAACTGGCAATTTCCACTCCATTTCCACAATGTATGACAAAAATACATATCTATATAATGCCAGATCTGGCAATTTCTATTCATGCTAAATGCTTTATGCTTGCAAGTACAGTGATATCCTTCAACATAACTGTTGGAAGATTGCATATGTATTTTAATTATTTTAAGATATGAAATTGTAATGTATGAAATTACTGCTAGGTTTCTGACTTTCATTTTTTTATTGCTACAAATGTATTTCAGTTGAACCTGTAGCTATGCTAGACGAAAAAATAGCTGTTTTACAGTATAATGAGGATTTTAAATGTCTGGGTTTGTGAGAATCTTCTTGCCCAGCCTAAGCAGAGGGCAGTCATTTTCATGTCTTTTTAGGTCATAGAACATGTCTTGGGCTGCAGTACTGCTTAGAAAGCATTTTTTGGTCTAATATGATTCCAGACATGGGACTGTGCTTATAGAGCGTGTACGCAGTGTCTTAACTCAGTTTGTTTTTTTTCTGCTTTCATCTGACCTACTTGTTGTTACTGAGCAAGTTGGAAAACTACTACAGCTCCTTTTTTCCAGTGACGGTAATCCCAGGATTATTACTCTTGGCTACTGCAGGGATGTATGGGGATAAGAGCCATAATGAGAGCCTTTGGGTGCTGAAGTGCAATGCAACATTGCCTGCAGCAAGTCTGAAGGAAGGCTGCAGCTTTCTCCCTGGCACCACTGTCCTGTTTAGGTGCTTAAAAGAGAAGCGAGCAATTCAGGCTTATCACTTCACTCAGCAAAGACTAAGCAGAAACAGAGAGGAAGGGGTGATTCGGCATGAAGGATTCATGCTGATGTTTTACTAGTCCCTTCCCTTTTAGCGGTTATGTAATATTTACACTTTAGCTCACTCTCTTACATAATGCCAGGGTGGAGGAAAACTCTGGGAGATTGCAAAAGGGCCTGAACCCACTCCTATTGCCTTCTTGCAGAGCTCTCACATATTTCACTTGGAGCCAGAGGGAGCTATGAATTTTAACTGGGTGAACATAAAGACATAGGCATTGTTCAGAAATTTGTGCAGTGGTGTTTGTTTTCTTTTCCTTTTTGTCAACTGAAAGCATTTCTCCTCGTGCTGATGGAAAGAATGAGCAGAAGTAATTGGTGCAAAATGCACACAAGAATTTGGAGGAGCAAAACTCATGTTGCTCTGAACTCAGAGCTGCCAGTCTGGCTTCCTTTCTACCAAGTGACTTGATTCTGCTGTCAGAGACTTCATGTGAAAGAACCATACAGTGATTGGAAGGGATCTCTGGGTCCATCTGCTCCAACCCCTGCTCCAGCAGGGACACCCAGAGCAGGGTGCCCAGGGCCATGTCCAGGTAGCTTTTGGAGATATCAAGGGTGGAGACTCCACAGCCTCTCTGGTTAACCTGTACCAATGCTCCGTCAGCTGCACAGCACAGAAGTGCTTCCTGGTGTTGAGAGGGGACCTCCTGTGTTCCAACCTGTGCCCACTACCTCTTGTCCTGGCGCTGGGCACCACCTACAAGAGCCTGGCTCCATCCAGTTTTCACCCTGTCTTCAGGTATTTATGGACATTGATGAAATCCCCCTGAGCCTGCTCTTCCCCAGGCTGAGCAGTCCCAGCTCTCTCATCCCCTCCTCGCAGGAAAGGTGCTCCAGTCCCATCATTGTTTTGGTGGTCCTTTGTTGGACTAACAGTGGTGACTGCTGAGAAATAGCATTTTGTAGCTGAAAATTTGCTCTGTCACATAGCGTTACTGTGCTCTTCGTATCTGTTGTAGTTTGCATGGAAATAAATAGGAGGCATTACTTTTGGGGCAACCTACATAAAACATGAATTTCAGGAAATTCTCCCTTTTCTTTTGAACAGGTAGTGTTCAATTTCTCTAACTTCATTATGGTTTCTCTTAAGTATAACCTGTATGAAGAAGAAGAGAACTAAGGCTTGCAATTTATTGTTGTGTTAGTATTCTTTACGCTCCCATCTTAGACCTTCCACTTTGAATTGAGATCTCTCTCTTTTCAGAAACTTAACCACACTACTGACTGTTTGCAGCGGCAAAAAAACGTGATACCAACCGTTTGTAACTGCATTCTTCCTTTTCTTTTTTGCTAGTAAGTAACTTAAGAAGTAGATTCTCATTTAGAATATGTATTAGCATCTCTAGAAAAAACGGTGACTTTCTTGTATGTTCTTGGAATTGCTTCTTGCATTGGCAGACAAGGTTGGCAGTAAGCCCCATGGAAGTAGCTTTGCCTTTTGTAGATGTTAAGTCAGAAGATGTGCTGGATACTTTCATGTGGTCTCTGCTGCAAAGTCAGTGCAAGCCACAAGCTCTTACAAGCTTCGGTTTTGACAGCTTAGCTATTGAATCTGGTGTCTACTCCCAGTGTCTCATATAGCTCAAGAACCTTGTTTTATCAGTGTTGATTTCTTGTGACAAAAGAAGGTAGAAAACAATTGCATCAGTTCAGGTAGAACTCAGATTGTGACAGACCATGAAGTAAAGGACATGACTAGGAGCTGAATTCTTTTAAATTTGGAGCTGGCTGACATCTGAGATTTGGTGAAAGCTTCTGCTCTGCAAAAAGCATCTACAAATGCAGGATCAAAGGATCTGCTATTCCAAACTGGTGACAATTTTGATAACCATAAGCTACTCTCAAAGTCCTGTTTGGTCTTGGAACTGAAAAATACATTGCGTAAAGGTGCAAGATACATTTCTGCTGTTGCAGTGTGAATTCAGAGCTCATTACAGCTGCTGGGTGAATAGCTTAAAGGTTAAAATCCTTCCTTCTGGTGCACGCAGAGAGCAGTGCAAACTGATCAAAACTGTACTTCCAGAGGATACCATGTCTAAACCAGAAGGAGGAAAGAAAACTTAGACCCAATGGTACACTGAGTAGCAAAGTGGGTCTTTAATCAAAGCGTCTTTACTGCAGCTTTCTATGGTGGCTGCTATGAAAGAAAGCCTAGTAAGTACTGACGTAAATGAGTGACACCGTTTGCAGTATCCTCTGCTGAACTACTAATGAAAAGAATTGTATTAAGTTTTGTTTTATGGCAACAACATAGATCTGCTATTTGGAATAGTTATTTATTTATTTTTTTTGGCTGAAATGTTGAGTATCAAAAGACTGTCTCTTTCATTTATGACAGTTGTTTGTGTCTTAAATGATCTTTTCAGGTGTTTTGACATTTCTCTATAATGAGATATCTGAAGTATTACTTCAGCACTCAAGAAATGAGAAGTCAGAGTATTGTTCATTGTATGTAGATACTGAGACAATACTTGCTCTAGAATGATAAAATATCCTGAGTTGGAAGGGACCACAGGCATCGCAGAGTCCAACTCTGGTCTCCACCCAATATCCAAATCCAGTGTCTGAGAGTGGTGTCCTTGAGCTCCAGGAGCTCTGGGGCCATGCCCCCTGCCCTCTGGTGCAGACCCTTTCCCTAAATCCCCAGCTGCCCCTTCCCTGATGCAGCTCCATGCTGTTCCCTCGGGCCCTGTCGCTGTCACAGAGATCAGAGTTCCCTGTGAGGAGCTGCAGCCACCACAAGGGCTCCCCTCAGCCTGCTCTGCTCTGGGCTGAGCACACCACAGACCTGAGCTTCTCCTCATACACCTTGTCCTCCAGACCCTTCCTCATCTTTGTAGCCCTCTCTTGGACACTGTAACAGTTTTATGTCCTTCTTATATTGTGGTGCCCAGAACTGCAGCCAGTGCTGGAGGTGAGGCCGCTCATTGCAGTACAGAGGGGACAGTCTCCTCCCTTCTCCTGTCGGCAGCACTGGGCCAAGTGCACCCCAGGACATGGTGGCCCTTTTGGTTCCAAGGCACAGTGTTGTCAACTTGCTATCAGCCAGAATGCCCGGATCCCTTTCCATGGGGCTGCTGTTCAGCCTTTTGTCCCCAGTCTGCATGGACATCCTGGGTTACCCCAGGGTTACCCCATCCCAGGTGCAGATTCCAGCATAAAAACCAAGTATATATTATTGAGGAAGAAAACCCAGTTTGATATGTATCCAAATTGAAATTGTGAAGTAATAAAATTAGTGAACCTTAGGCAGAGAAACTCCTAAAATCGTTAATCATCTCAGAGTATTTAGGAGAATTAGCTGAAGGAGGTGTATATGTTCAGGACGAATTACTTACTTTATCTTACTCTGCCTGCATATCTTCAAGCTATTGCTTATTTGCATGTTTTCTACCTTTTAAATTGTTGGTTTTTTTTCTCTGTAAATTGACTTCTCCTTTTTCCCTTCCAGTCTGTTTTAATCTAGATACTAAGTGGATTTAGGCGTGATGGGATTACAAAGTGATGGCTGTGATCTGTGCATTTACAGTTTGGGGCCTGATGCCTTGTCAGAGAGGTCTCAGCAAATAATACATGATCATAAACAATGATGTCACAATGAAGAACATACTTGCTATTATAAGAGAAAACTGTTTTTTTTGTAGAGCCAAATTTGTCTCCATCCCTGGATAATCCAGAGTTCAACAGTGAGGGCACTGACAGTTTATGGAGCTGATGCAGAAATACATACTCCGTAACAAAAACATAAGAGATAAACACTACTACAAGAAAAGTGTAGGGGCAAGATTCTTAAATACTGCATCAAAAAAATTGAGAATTTGTTGAAAGTCTGCCAGAATAAAAAGTATGTAAGGACATCAAGAGTTCAGTTCATACTGGCAGATAAATACAATAAAAACATTATAATGTGATGACATTCTAGTAAGCTCTGTTAAATACCTCATGCAAATGGTTATGAAACTTGGCTTTATAAGATGATTCAGAGAGCATTTAGGGAAATGCAGATATTATGAAGTATCTTGCTGGCAAACTGAAGAAATCCCTGGAGCATGTCTGCTCTTCCTAGTAGAAAGTCTAGCAGCTGTTCGACGAAGAATTTAAGTAAAACAAAAATAGAATAGTTTAATCTTTCAGATGCCTTTAGAGTACTTCCTTAGACATGTTTGTTTGGTTTGGTTTCACATTGGACTTGATAGTTTCGGGGTCTGCATAAAAACCATAAGTAAACCTGTGTTTTCATTTAAACTTACAAATCTGTTTCTTTTGGATAAAGGGTTCATAGAAGTTGTTATATTCAAGTTTGCTAAATCCTATGTTCTTCTGTAGATATTTTAAACAGAAAGTGTCACACTCAGACGTACTTTTTTCTGATATTATAAATTTACAATATGTAATAAATCTTTACTGACTTTAGCAGAGAAGAGTTTTTTCTTCCATCAGAAGCAGTGTTTCTAGGTTAGTTTACAGAAAAGCCTCAGAAATGGAGGAGAGATTGTAAGATGGAAAAACAAGGCATAACTTCTAAGCATTAGTACAATTAATACATGAAGAAAGTACTAAAGAAAACAAAGCACTTTCTCTTGCTGTCTTAAAATTAAGAGCGAGCCCACAGTAAGTGCTCAGGGAGGAAGGAGAAGAAGTCTGATGTGCCGTTCTGTTTTCTTGGCCATGCATTTGTCAATTCAAGGCAATGCTGCTTGACCATGGGTTTATATTCCCATACAGGACTCGAAGAACAATTCCGGGCTGAAATACTGTTCTGCTGCCTTTTGCTCGGTCAGGGACAAATGTTTGCAACCTGAGCATCCCATAAAGTTGTGGTTTGTTTTTCCTATTAGCTAGCAACTTGAAATGCATAATATGGGCTGAATGTTAAGAGTTGATATGTTTTGAGAAATGTAATGTATCTGCTGGGAATGAAAGGGTACTCTGTAGGTTTTTTGTCTTGGTTAAGCTATGGAGGCAAAAAAAAAAAAAAGGCTCACTAGTCTAAGTGTGACTTAGTAGTGCATCCATACTCTCAACATTTCGTGGGTGAGGCTGTTACAGACTTATTAGAAAGCGGTCTTTGCATATTAATTACTTAATATAAGCAACAGTTTCTGAAATGCATAATGAGAACTGCTAGATATTTCAAACCTCTGACAAGTCTTCTCCAGTGTCCCTGTTTGAATCTTCAGTGCCTCTTTTGACCTGTCACAGCCACAGAGGCTGAACACCTCTGAAATCTGGCATTGGCTATTCAAAAACTGGGATATTTAAAATTAACATGTGTTTTGCATTTACAATTATTGGTCCGTTTACAGTCTTAAGACATATATTACATTAAAAATCCATGGTTTTCCCTGGTGCAAGAGTGACATCAAGAAACAAATGCTCATAGGTTGAGACTTGAAAAAAGAAAAAAATATTGTTTTGAATACTGAGAGTAATTTCACAGCTGAAGACTGCAGGGGATGAAGTAGCAAATACTCAGTTGTGGACCCAGAGGATTTAGTGGGTGTGGGTTTGTGGTTTGTTGCAGACAACATTAGACCTCAGATGACCAGCATGATGCTTCTTGCTGCTGCAGCTGGCCAGTGATGCATCCCAAGCGTCCCACAGTATTTTGGTGTGTTTTTTTTCCACTAGCTAGACCACAGGTGTTTGGAGTTGGACAGCGAGGAGTGTAAGGGAATGGAAAGTGAAAGGGAAAAGTACTTGGGATATGTTTCTGCAGCTGGGCTGCTTGCAAAGAGTCAGATCCGCGATGGGAGGGCTCTGGCTGAAGCAGTGAGTATTGGAGACATGGTGGTCTTGCCTTGATCATTCAGACACCCCTGATACTTAAATTATATTCCATGGTTAGGATTTTCCCACGTTCAGAGACATGCTGTTGTCTGCCAGTAAAATTAGGATAGCTTTGTGGCTCTCTAACAGGGAAAGCTCTTAGACAAAATGTGATTTGTAAAGTAACTTTAAGCAGAAAAATAAACAGAGCCTTTTTTGAGATTTTCCTCACCTCTGAGGCAATGGTGTGTTTAAAAGACCAACCTTTTTTCTTTTGAAATTTGCTTCATATGGGATTCATTAGTTAAAAGAGGGGTAGCCCATTGTTACAGAGTTCACCTCCTATGAGTCAGACTGAAGTCTAGCTACTACTTCTTGGCTACCTTTATATAGCATGCCTGTGTTTGTCATCACTCCTCTTCATTTTGTAATGTCAGGATGAATCATTTTAGGAATGTTTATATCAGTTTTGTGTGAAACCAGACAAGATACAGCTTATGAGCTTACTGAGATTATGAACTTCATGTGTTCCTGTCAGTTGATACGGTTCGAAAACGTTTTGTTTTTTTTTCCCCAGTATGGGAGGGAAAATAGGTTGGTTGTGTGTAGCTCTTTCTGTTTTTCTTCCAGTTCTGCCTCTTTTCCAGCTATGCTGTCTTTTGTATGTTTTCCTTGATCTGTGCAAGGATTTCTCTGGAGCCTGGAGCAAGGATAGGGGGATGGAGCAGGGGTTGGCAGCACAGCTGTTTCCCACTGGCTGGCAGTCAAAGACGTGGAAGCAGACCAGGGACTTAGCAGTGTTTGCAGTCCCAGCCAGATTATCTGCAAATTCCATATTAGAATCATATAACGACTTTTTGAAAAAGTAGAAACCTCCTTTGAAGCAGTTCACCTTTATTTGAACAAATTCTGTGAACTTCTTTATAGCTCTTGAAACTGGACAAGATGAGGTTTTTCTTTGCTCTTCCAGCTGTGGCATAGATCTTAGTAACTTTGGGAATAATTCAGGCCACTTGCTACAGCACCAAGACAGAAGTTGGTGTTTGCTGTGTTGCATCAGTTTGAAAGTAGTATCTCCATCACTGCTCAGCCTGTATGTAAATGTGCAACTGTACAGGAGCTTCTAGTCTGCTTTATTCACACAGTCACTCAAGGGTAGATAACTTGGACCTCCCTTTCCTTTTCCTTTTTTCTGTTAATGGATATTCTGCAGTGTAATTCTAGTGTATCCATGACACCTTCCATGACAGCAGTGTAATAAAAAAAAAATCAGTGTCTCTTCACAATTCTTATGGATGAAGGTAGAGATGTACAAAAGAACTAGAAACCTTCAGGAGTTAAGTTTGTATTTTCTTGTTAGTTTGTTCTTGACTTAACTCTTCTCCCAACACCTCAAAGTCTAAAAGAATAATTTAAAATATTTCAGTAGTACTTAGAGTCATTGTTTTTTCATTAAGATGTGACCTGGTTGTTGTTTTGGATGTGATTATTGACTGGTAATACGTACCAGTGATATTTGGGTACTGTGAGCTGGAAACACAGAAGCTGACAAGATAGTTTTCACTTGCTATATGTTGTACTCTCATGTGCTTAGATTTTCCATTGCTCATCACTTCCAGGAGATTTTTATACCAATATAAAGTGAGTGTAAAGCATTACCACTGTGATCTCATAGTAATTAGTTTCCTCACTTTGTATTGTATAAAAGGAAGGCATAGAGGAAAGTAGAGAATTGCATTCAGTCTATAAAACTTATGAAATGTATTTCAATTATGTATTAATCTAGTACTGAGTTAAACATTAAATTATTAAGATTATTAATTAAAAATGCTTCTATATTTTATTTGAGTGTAGACATAAATATCAGAGCTATAACCAATGGTAAGTGTAATTCAGTTGCTGCTCCAGGGAGTGTTACTAATTTCCAATGTGATAACTTGTGTTTCTATTATGATTAGCATTTAACAAAAAGGAAGAAAAAATATTTAAATGTGTTTTCTGTCAAGATATAGAAAAATCTGTATTCCAGAAGATCTTTTTCTGTGCACAAAATACTATTCTCATTGCTCAGAATGTGAAAATACATACAAAAAGTACAATAAAGATATATATTATAAACTTTCCCACTTGGGATTAACAACTCTGTAAAAATCCTCCAATTTTCCCTGGTAAGAACATTGTTTTTTCCAGGAGTGTAATTATGCACAGCTCTATTGAATTTAGCAGAATTCCTTTGGTCTTCATTTTTTTGGAGGATGTCCAAACGCAAGCAGATAACCCGATTAGCATAGACATTCCTACCTGTAAAATCTTTCACTTCTTGAAGATACAGATAGCTTGGGGTTAGAATAAGATTAACATAGCTTCACCTAATTACACCTATCTGCCACAGTTAATTTGTGTACTGTGGCGTTTTAATCAAATGAGTGTATCAAATGAGGTTCATTACAGCTCTTCAAATTGAAGAAAGAACAACTGAAAAACTTGTGACATTCTGTTTAATAATGTCCAGTGTCCCTTCTTATTACAAGTTATTGATTTTCCTGTTTGGAAAACATTATTTAAGGAAAATAAATTATGAGAATGATGTGTTTTGTTTTTTAATTATTATTATGTCAGGATAGTCTAATCTTAGCAATTTCCTCTTTATCATTGTGTTGAGAAATAAGAGAAAAATAAGGGACTGAATGCAGCTCTTGCTTCAGGGCAGTTAATAGTCACTGGTTCATTTCTTGGGCCTTCTAGATTAAAAGGAGAAGGGGAAGGACGAACACAAATTGCCAAAACACATTTTAAAAGCAGTTTTACTTATTTGTTCACAGCTGCAGAAAGGACATCATACATTGCTTACGCTGCCTTGATATGCCCTCCTTTGACCAACACCCACATAATGTTTTCTTGATTTCCAATTCAGGAGGGCACTTCAACTTGTGCTTGACTTTTCCTGTACAGAACAAACAGACCTCGGTTCATATATGTGCATGAGCTGACTGTAATAAGAATCTTGAAGCAGTGTTAGCTGTGAGGTGTTTTGAAGATGAAATATTACATATTGCAAATGAAGCTGTGTCAGGGTAGGATCAGGTTGGGTTCTTGAAAAAGAAAAGGTTCTTGACCAGATGGCGGTGGGCATGAAACGGGCTGCCCAGGGAGTGGGCATGGCCCCAAGCTGCTGGAGCCCAAGGAGTGTCTGGACAGGGCTTTCAAACACAGTGTTTGGATTTTGGGTGACCATAGAGAAATCAGTGAAATATAGACTAGATGAATGGCTGTGGAGGTAAATTGAAAACAGTCTGGAAAGGATTGTGAGCAGAAGTCCAGTTGGAGGCCAGTCAGCAGTGGTCTGCCTCAGGAGTCAATACCCAACCTTGCAAAACTGGGAAGAGTGGTTAGTACACTAAAGGATTGCCTTGCCATTGGGGGGAACTTGTCAGGTTGGGAAAAAGTGCTGACAGGAACCATATGAATATCAGGAAAAAAACTGAAGTCCTCCCCTTGATGTGGATTAACCCCAGGTACCAGTACCTGACCTACTGGAAAGGAACTGAGGAGAGGAGGACCTGAGAGTCTTAGTTGACACCAGGTTAAACGTGAACCAGCAGTGTTTCCTTGCTGCTGAGAAGGTCAACAGCCTCCTGGGCTGTGTTAGACAGATAAGGGATGTTATCCTGCTCCTCTACTCAGTGCTACTGTAGCACATCTTGAGCTGCATTTCAAGTTCTGAGCTCCCCAGTACAAGAGAGACATAGACATACTGGAGCACAAACACAAAGATGCTTAAGAGGCTGGAGCATCTCTTCTGTAAGGAGAGGCTGAAAGAGGTGGGACTCTTCAGCCTGGAGAAGAGGATGCTTTGGAATCTTACCTATGGGCATAAATACCTGATAGGGGAAATTAAGATCAAAGCTGACTCTTTTCAGTTATGTATAGTGACAGGACAGTGGTCACAAACTGAAGTACTGGAGATTCCATCTGAATGTAAGAAAAAAATACTCTACTCTGAGGGAGGATGAACGCTGGCGTGGGTTGCCCAGGAAAACTGCAGTTTCCTCCTTGGAGATAAGCAGAACAAGACTGGGCATTGTTCTCACTGACTGCATAAGCAAAGGGAATATACTAAGCCAGACTTTGGAGATGCTTTCCAGTCTCAGCTATTCGAATTGTTTCTCTGATTCCATGAGGACAGTTAAATAGGTAAGAAGATATTTTTGTTGCACTTGATTACACTTGCTCAGTTGTCTGCTGATAATACATGGAAGTTAACCCACTTTTATCATTAACTTTTTAAAAATCTGTCTGAATATTTTTCTTAAGCTCATGCAGAATTTTCTCTAACAGTCTAGAAAAAGCCACAATTTGGAGAGTTGCTGTGTTTGTGGAGATGAGAGGCATAACATAAGTGTTCTTTACAATAAAAGCATAAATAAAAGTTTCCAAGTTCAAATTACGGGTTCCCAGGAAAGTCTTAAGATGTAAGGGTCCTCTGCAGATCATCTGGTCTGACATTCTGGTGCAAGGGCAGTCCTCTACAATGGAAGAAGATAAATTCTTCCATTTCTGTGAGCTACCTATCCCAGTGTTTAACTGTTCTTCCACTGAAAAATATTTTTCTTACATCCAGAATGAGTTTCTCCTGAAGCAGCTTTGTCCTGTAACTGCGTATGGTGGTAAAAAGAGCATCTTCATAATCTTTATAACTATTTTTTAGGTATTGCCAGGTAGTCATCATAAACTGACTTGAATTGGTCCTGCTGTCACCTCTCTTTTGATGCAGCCCAGGATACTGTTGCCCTTTGGGGTTGCAGGCACTCACTGCTGGCTCATGTCCAGCTTTTTGCCCACCAGGACCCACAAGTTCTTCTTAGCAGGGCTGCTCTCAGGGATTTTTTCTTCCAGTCTGTACACATTCCTGGGAATGTCTCAACCGAAGTGCCGCACCTTACTCTTGTCCTTCTTGAACCTTATATGGCTCTTGTGGACTCACTTTTCAAGCCTGTCCAGGTCTCTCTGTATTGATACCCATTCCTTCTATCAACTGCACCATTCAGTGTCATCAGCAGACTTGCTGAGGGTGCACTCAATCTCACTGTCTATGTCACTGATAAAGATATTAAAGAGCACCTGTCCAAAAACTGGTGAGGGACATCGCACATCACTGGCCTCCACCTGGACATAGAGCTCTTGACCACAACCCTCTGACTGCAACCATCCAGGTCAATCACTCTGATCACTCTGAACTTTCTTTTATTGTGGACTAAACACACATATTCTTGTTCTCCCTTTATAAGTCTGATTCTATAAACAAATCATCTTGGTTGGACCATCTGCAATTTTTCTTTCTACTGAACGTGGGGAATTTAACACCATGTTGCCTACATGACGGGTGTGTTTCTTCTGGTAAGATTTAGTAGCACAATAAGGTTTTTCTAGAACTCTCCAAGGAACTCTCCTACCTAGATATTGGTATAAAAATAGGCTTCCTAAAGGCTAAAGAGATATAAATCTCTTCTATTATTTTTCAGAGTAATGTAGAAAGGAGTTTGTCCCAAGGTTGATGTAAAGGATAATAGATTTGAACCTAGTTTGGCTAGAGTCAAGAGTTGTTCAGCCTCTGACTTTAATGGAATGAGGGAACAACAGGCAGTGTTGTAGAAGATGTGCTGAACTGGGATTTTTCGTGGTTGTACTAAGAAAATCACTCAGTCTCCTGTGAAACACGGAACTGCAGGACAGACCAGTATGAAAAAGTAACTCTGCCAAAGGCTTTTACAGAAGTCCCCAGGAAAACAAACATTTTAGTGGCTAGAATGCTTCTTTCTAGCTGAGAGGAGGTGTATCTATTTCTATGTTGAGAATTGTTCTTTATATTTTTCTGCTGGAGGACAGTGTAAATTGCCATAGCAAATACAGACCTTGTTGTATGACATTTGTCTGCAGCCTTACCTTAATACTGTATTTTTGAAGTCTGAGACTTGCCTAATTAAGTCTCTGTACTAAATGCTTGTAGGAAAACTTGGAAGTTAACAGTTAACAAATCTTGTAGTGATTAGTACTCTTAAAAAAGAATGGTCTTCCTTTTCAGGAAGATTGAATGACTGGCTGGGACTTTTTAATCTTTGCTCTAGGTTTGGCAGGGTGTAGAGAATGCTAAAATATTACCTACTTCTTTTCTGCTGTATAAGGAAGAATAGGAATGGATCCTCAAGCCCTGAGGCCAGTGATTTCCCACTGCAGATTTATCTGAGATTGATTTCATGTTGGGAATGGTTGAAAAAAGAGCCAAGAAGTGTCCTCACAAGCTTGGTGGATGACTGAGGCTTCAGTGCTTGGACTATATCCCTGAGCCTCATTTATTTGTAATACAGATACGTTCCATGAATTTCAACCTTCTCCCCAGTGTTTGTATTTGTCTGTAGCAGGAGAAAATAGAGACAGAAGTGTCATTGATTGAGTGTTGAATTCATGATGGACCTTAGATCAATTGTTAACAGATTCTAGGAAAGATGTCGAAATGCAGTAGTAGTATCTTTTATCAAAGAGAAACCAATAGTATTGGTTTATAGAAGGGAAGTGAAGAATCTTTGAGGTATAACACCTGTCCTGTTCATGTGTAAAATCATTTGGTGTCTCAACAAAAGCTGTCTAGCCACTGCATTTGAGCTATCCCTGTGGCTAACGAGGAGTGAAACTGAGAAGGCTCCTTAGACCTTTAACATGGCTTGACTGGAGGTTTCTAGATATCATAGTGTAAATAAGACTGTAAATAACAATTCCTTTGTTGTCAGAATTAAGTAGCCCTGAGGAGAGGACATAGATGCAGAGTGAGAGTGCAATGACTGCAGCATGATTTTACTGTGTGTTGCGCAATCTGGTGTTTTTCCTTTGCGAGCTCTAAGCTCTTGTGAAGGGCAGCAAAATCTCAGTTTTAATATAGAAAAAAGTATCAGTTGTGTGAGAATGATCAGCTTGAAATTATGGGCCCTGACACTGAAAAGACAGAAATCTCTAAATGGAAAGATGTTTCTTTAAATACCTTGATTTGGAGATGGTGGGGCAGTTCCTGATGTTGAATGGTAAGGCTTGGCAGTAGGGGACTTTTGTACTGCTCTATCCTTAGTTGATACCATTGCTGAGTAATTCTTAGTGAAGTTGTTGTTACAAATAGCACCTCCAGACAAACCCATCCCAAACTCTTCTGTAAACAGGTGAAAGGGTTAAAATTGAGTGGAGGAACCATACTGGTGCTAGACCTCCTTTGTAAAGAGAGTAGCTGCTGATATGGCTCCTCAGGAATGACCTATTTACAACAGATTCTGTCTTAACCACTGTATTTTGAATGCATTTTTTTACTTTCTTAGTACTTAGAATTGGTCCTTAACATATTCAATATTTTTAGTGCCCTACAGATACCAAAGCAACGTTTGGGGTCCACCTTAAAGTAGTAGGAGACTGGACAGGTATGTAGAAAAATAATTCCTTTCAGAGACCAATATCTTTACTTGAACTTTCTGGCTTCAGCACAATTTTGCCTTGATTGCAGCATACTCTCACTAGAGAACATTTATGCTTGTTTTCTCAAAGTTGTTCTTATTATATTCTTGATGCAGCCTCTGCTTTATTGAGATGTGCATTTCTTCAGATAGCATGTTTCTCCAGCTACTAACAGATGTTCTGATCACAATTTAATGATTTGCAGCCATCCTGAAGTTTCTGCCTTTTTCTTTTTTTTTTTTTTGATAGCCTGCTGCCCCTATACAATGCCTCTGTACATAGTAGAGACTGCAGAAATGCTGAAATGTGCAGCTCTCAGATAAGAGGATTTTAATGCCAGCGATTTGAATGGCTGCCAGGTTAATTAACACCCATGGAACAGTGAGATTACAGGTTGCTTTCATGTTCTTCCATGCTATTCCATTGCTCTCTGAATGTCCTCCAGACCAAAGGTGTAAACCAAGATTCCCTGCATAGGAAAATGTTAATTTCCTGCTCCCTATACAGTTGTATACTCAAGTGCTAGTTGTCATCATTGCTTGGCAGCTGACTTTCTTCTTGCTTAGCATAGCATTTCCTTGTAAGGGGGATAAATAAACAACACCATCTTGTTCGTTTCCTACAAAGAAATGTTTTCCGTGTTAATTTGTTTTGGCTCATGTTTTTGTGGAATAGAGTCAAATAAAATATACCCTAAAACAAATTAGACTGGTTCAGGGAAAGTAAGTGCATCAACGTCTGTTCACGTTGCTGGTTCAAGTGCATACTCTGCTTTGGAAGTATCTGAAAGCTTAATAGGAAAAGGTTGAGAGGGTAATGCCATTTGTACATAATGCATAATCACCTTAGTTTTCTGTTCTTTCTTAAAATGTAAGTTGTTGGCCAGACAGTGGCAGGATATGGGCCTAATTGGTCTTCATTCTGCCTCAGTATGCTGTTATTGTGCACCATTGCTACCTGGGCTGGGAGAGGGCAGTAGGCACCCCAAATGGAGTGGAGAAGTGGCATCTTTGAAGTCTCTCACTCAGTGGTGTGAATTGCTCTTTAATAGTATTTAAATGTCTTTCTTCCAGCTCAGTATGTGTATTCTCCATTATGAAGCAGGTCTGTAGGACTGTGGATACTGTCCAAAGTAGGACTCATGGCACCGTTACAATCCAGAGAGCATTTGTTGTAGAAGTTTAGCTACACAGGGATATCTCCCCCTGGGTCAAATGTGCTGTCAGAAAGCAGGCTGTTTACCATGCATCTGTACCAAGGAGCCCTCTTCTCACTTGTTCCCTTAAGCCCTCTGACAGTTAATGGTCTCTAATCATCTGTTTGAGGAGGATACTGAAGAAGTACTAAGACATTTACCACGTTCCGTATAATCTTTCTTAAGCATATTTTAATGGCTGCTCTCAGAGACAGGATATTGGGCTGGAGGAGTTCTTATGCAGCATTCTGTCATTTAAGCTCCTCACATGACCCATTCCCTCAGCCTTTATCCTATTTATTCAGATTCTCTATGTATCACATCTTCACTTTCCTGACAGTTATGCCTGATACCAAAGAGAGTTAGCAATTTATTTTAGAGATCTCAATTACAGGCTTAAATTAAAGGGATGCAAGAAAAGTGCAGATACGGTGTGAAATGCAAAGAAGAGCCAGTTCATTTGAGATGTTGCTCCCCTCACTGGGTTCAGTTTCTGCTGCCTGCACCTTGGAGACATACATAAGGAACAATTGCCTGCCATTAGCTGTAGGGGCATGAGCTGGAGATGGATGCACACTGCTGGCAAATCAATTCTGCAAGTTATGTTTCAGGTCGAGTCTCTGACACTGAGTCTCGTGTTTTGAAAATTAAATAGAATACCTTGTGGCCTTAGTGATTTTATTTTGTCAGCTGGGAAAGCAACTGTATGTCAAGAGGAAAGATAAGGGGTAATAGAATTATCAGCTACTGGTGAGATGTTGCTGTTAAATAATGCCAATTATTGTCCATATCCCAATGCATAAAACTGTAGGTATCCAATAACTTACAAGAAGTGGCTTCTGAAAAAAGCAGTCCCTTTAGAATTATTTTTTTTCACACAGGTACAAGTATATAGTGGATTTTAAGGCAGTATTTGTAATTATTTGTTTTTTAAAGCAATGATTTGAATATCACAAAATGTGGGACAGAAGTAGGGGAGAAAGGAATAAACTTCAGAAATTAAATCTCTAAGACCTTTGCAAAGCTGAGAGTAATTCGGATCTCTCAAGTGATGTATTTCTTGCTTTATTGAAATCAAATAGAGCTGTCTGAACTTCGAACGGTCGAGAACCAGCACTTCTCAGAAGCACTATGTAGGCAGCAGCATTTTTAAAATAAATTTCCATTATAAATCTGAGCTTTTTTATTTTTTGTCTGTGTTATGGTAGAATTAGTAACTGTATTGTGTTTAGCTTTCACATTCATTACAGAAAATAGAGATACACAGGCAGTAGTATTTCTGTAATGTGGTCTTAGATGCCTACATAGATTCTTTCACTTGGACTACTTCTCTTGGCTTCCTTTGTAGACTTCTGACCTATTGCTGTGTCTGTTTCAGGAGGAGACAAACCAGGCCCCAAGCACTCCTCTTACTCTTTACTGGTTTTAAAGAAAGTCAGGTTATGCATCTCTATTTTAGAGGTAGTTTAGTTAATTGGAAGTTAGTTGTGAGTTTTTCCCACATGCAGGTTCCTGACATGATTTTTCCAACTTTTGCTATGCACAGTGGATCTTGTACATAGCTCCTACAAACCCACTAAATATTGATAATGTAATTATTTCTATTTCAGATACGTGGTTACATAAGTCATAAAATCATAGAGCAGTTTGAGTTGGAAGGGATCTTTAAAGGTCATCTTGTCCAACCCTCCCTCAATGAACAGGGACATCTGCAGCTTGATCAGATGCTCAGAGCCCCATCCAGCCTGACCTTGAGTGTCTCCAGGGATGGGGCATCTACCACCTCTCTTTTCAGTCTGTTCCAGTGCCTCATTACCCTTGTCATAAAAAAAACCCTTTTTTCTTATATCCAGTGTAAATCTCCTCACTGTTAATTTGAAACCATTTCCCATTATCACTCTGCTGAAGTCTTTGCCCTTCTTTCTTACAGCCCCCGTTTAGATATTGAAAGGCTACCTTAAGGTCTCACCAGGGCCTTCTCTTCTCCAGGCTGAACAGGCTGTAGACCACAGCTCAGCCTTTCAGGATGCAGACCCTGTACTTACTGTGAGTTTCCAGTGGCTGATGTCCAGTAAAGGCAAATGTGAAGCCATGCAGCTTGGACTAGCTCTCATTCTGAGCTACACCAGCACATCTTAAGAGTGCAGCTGCTCAGCAGATAGTGCTGGTGGGTTGTGGCTTTAAACCCTGCAGGATCACTGGTGTCTTTGCAAGGGTTTCTGTGTGAATCCATAATGATATAATCTATAGATGAGCTAATCAGCTGATTTTGCTGTTAATGATCCTTCTAAACACCTACTCTGTTCTGCTTCTCTCCTGTCTCTGTGGTCACCTTTTTCTCAGTCAGCTTTGAGAAATTAGGTGCCTTAATATTTACAAAAGAATTTTTATAAGTTGTTTTTTTTCCTCACTTGATGCCTGGTTTGTCTTAGCATTGTCACCTGTCAGGGTGTGCTTCCGCTCTTCTTGCTGCTGCCTCAAGTGCCACTTGTTTAGTCTGAAAGCTGACATTTCATCTGGCACCTCTGGAGGAAAAAGGAGAGAACCCAGAGATGTGGGTTCATGCTTGATGTGTCCAGCCACTCAACAGCAGTGAAGAAAACACAGTAATGCAAGACAATGTGTCTCATTTACTGGCCAGACTTCGGGGTGCTAGACAGAAAGTGGTATTGATGATGTTGAAATAACAGACTTCTGAAGCCATACAACACATTTTTGTGGGAAACAAGCAGACAGCACTCAGAAGTGTTGAGATGAACTGCATGCTTTAAGGCATTAAAACGCTGCTGTTATGCTGCAGGCTGTTTCTGTTACAAATTAAAGTGAGATTGTGTTTAAAACACTACTGCTGTTCTGTGCTCTACGGTAATTTATATCTTGTATTGAAATCCTCCTGCCTTTCAGGTGGTTATGATCCTGGAGAATATTTGCAAAACCTGTCCACCATTCTGAGCAGCAAGTTATTTCTCATGAAAGTACCAAAACAGCACTTTAATAACAACCCATTATATCTGAGATTTCTGTCCCTTAGCTTAGTAAACATTGTGGCAGCAGGAGGTGCTGAACTAGAACAGAACAGAGGCTGCTATTTTATTATGTTGGCCCATGATGTCAGAGGTGGATGCTGGTGGTATGGCAGTAGAGTTTGACCCTTCCCACCAGTATTCCACTACGTTTTGCTGCTGTATGACAGATGGCAGCAGAGGGGCAGCCTGTCAAAATGGCATCTGACATGGATTTGTGTATGAAGCAAAGGTGTGTCATTGATTTCCTCCATGTGGAAAGAATGACACCCACTGGCATTCATTGATGCTTTCTGAGTGTTTCTGGAGACCCAGACAGTGGATGTGAGCACAGCAATGCGATGAGTGGTGCGTTTCTGCAGTGGTAATGGTGATGTGAGTAATAAATCATGCTCTGAATAGCCATGCACAGCTGTACTTCTGAATTTGTGATTATAGCTTTCTTCTTCATCTATAAATGACAATGAGTATATTGATAAATAGGGCTTTACAGCTGAGAATTTGCTCTGGGAAATAGTGCTATTGTGCTCTTTGTATCTGTTGTACTTTCCATGGAAATAAATAGGAAATGTTACGTTTGGAGAGACCTCTGTATTTTAGTGTATTGATCTGCATTACTGAGGAAAACTATGTCTCATCAGAAAATATGTATCTTACTCTGCTGGAGATGAGAATAGTCATGATCAGGAGGTCCTTGAGGTTGTGAATTTTTATCACGTATTGTCATAGTCTTTTTTATGGAAGATCCAAGTTTGGAGCAGGTAGTTTCAGGAAGAAAAGACTTTTCAGTTGAAAACAACAGAACTCTTTTTCCAGAACATGGCAAATGTCTGGAAACATGGATCTTGTTTAATCCCCTATAGACTAAAGCCTCAGACATCAAAGAGTACGCAACACAGAATTCTTATTTTTAAACAGGCATAATTTTGAAAGCAGTTGTTTGACCTATTGGAGATGGACTAAGGGTTTTTTGAATGCTCTCTAGAAGAAAATAAACATGCTTTTTAAGTAGCTCTGAAGGAGGCATGATCTAAACTTTCTGGGCAAGGGAGGATTTGTCAAATCCTTGCGGACTATCTTCATGACCCTCATAAGACCTTGAAGCTCCTAATGAAGAGAAAATCTGAAGCTCACTGCACATTGCTGCCCTTAGCTGGTATAGGAGCTAGCAAAGGAACAGTATTTTCTTTCTAGTAACACGGGGAATAGTTTGGAAGATACTGAAATAGTGGATCACTCTGTCAATATAAACCATATTCGTAGTGGATCTTGTTTCACTGGAGGAGTGTGAAGCAGAGGACGACCAGAAGGGATAATATGACTACAAAGTCTGCCAGCAGGACCTTTCTCATTCCATGATAACATGAATTTTGTTGTGTTTAGTTATTCCATGGGATTCTTGCCAGGGTGTAAAGGTGTTAATGTTGTGGTAGTCTTGTTCGTTCCAGAAAGCTGAAGGCAGAGATGGAAGAGATGTTATTTTTTTCTCTTACGTTTTATGACTGCTGATTCTTATCTTCTAAGTGAGTCCTACTTACGCTTCTAAGGAAGATTTCAGAATTGAGTGCTAAAAAGGTTTAATTGTGTTTCTTTTACATAATTTGATATTAGTAATAAAAGTAATACTGTTACATTACCAGGAGGTTAAAATACCTTAACAATATAATTAGCCAAAGTGTGCTACAAAGAATACTAGTTCTATTCTTCAGTGCTATTAACATTCATTATTCTTTTTATTTATGCATGTAAACAGCTCATTAAAGGCAGGATTAAGAGAATGGAGAAAAAGGAAGATAACAGATTCAGTTCACTGGCTGCATGCTGAAAGCCCCTTTTCCCTGAGTAAAGAATTACTGCTGAAAGAACATGTCTGAAGTTTTGACTCCAGCTCTAGATTGTTTAACACTTGAACTGCAGCAGACTGAATACCAAACCCAGTATAACTTGCATCGACTCTGATTTAAGCAATTCGTGAATTTTACCTCCACAGGGAACAAAATCAAGTTTGTTAGGACAGAAGGTTGCCTTGAAGTCTCTGAAGTCCTTTTCTTGTTATGTGTAACTCCCTGTTGGTGAGCTCCTGCTCTGGAGTTCACTAGCACGTAACAAACGATGGGAACTAAATGAATGTAGTGAAAACAGAAAAAAACAGAACACGCTCTACCCTGAAAATAGAGTTATAGGATAGGAACAGATTGTGAAAGTGCTGTAGTTAATTAGGAAAATAGTATTTCAAATTGGGAATGTTAAAAGAATAGGAGTAACTGCTGTAGGAACTGCTGATGTTTATAAACTTCCTGAGCAGAAGGGACATTTACCTGTATGCTCCCAACTCCTGCCTGATGCTTTAGAATTGAATGGATTAATTTCTATACAGAAGCTAGCAGAAGCCAGAAACAGAATTTGGGATTGAATTAATCAGCAGATTATTTGGCTTCAGCATTTAAATGTCCATGGGGTATTTCTGTGCATGAAGTTCAACTCTGTGATGGTTCCCATGATTCACTGTTTTCATAAAATCACAGAATCATAGAATGGTTTGGGTGGAAGGAACCATAAGGACCATTTAGTTCCAGCTCCCTGCTACAGGCAGGGAAACCTTGCACAAGATCAGGCTGCCCCAGTTCCCATCCGACCTGGCCTTGAAAATTTCCTGGGATGGGGCATCCCAGTTCCATGAACAGCCTGTTCCAGTGCCATTTTTGCACTGTCTCCACTTCTGTCATTCCTTTGAAATACTGAATTGGACTCACTGTTCAATAGCAGTGTCATCACTGATGTGGGCTGTGGGGATGATGTGAAGCATAGCACTCTGCTGCCATACAGATTGCTGACAGTGGTGATTGATGGGCTGTTCAGATGACTATTTATCATGCTGTCTCATATTGCTCATTAATCTTTGGTCTCTCCTACCTGTCAGCTTATTTCTGCTGATGTCTTGTCTAACAACTGGATGGGAAGAGAGGGTGTATCACATGATCCGAATTTGTTCTGTGTTTGGTACAGAACCATAGCGGTGTTTAATAAAACTCTGACAATATTGCAAAAGTTATCATGATCAAATAATACATGAGTTAAATTTTAATCTTATTTAAATACCAAATATTGTATAGCTCCTTGTAGGAATGATAGTAATGTTCAAGTTCTGCTAAGGGATCCCATATCCGTTCTACGATTCTGTGATCCTATATTGCTTTTTTTCTTTTTTCTCCTTCAGTCCGTAAGCATAGGTGCTCCGCTTTTGTCCTCACACAGAACTTCATACTGCATCAAAACAGCAACGGTCAGCTTGAAAATCTTTTCATTCCAAGTTACATTAAAATCAGTGCTGGTCCTCTTCAGAAGAGGCAAATTCTGCTTTGGTTCCCTACATTCCCTGGAAACCCAGCTTTCCATTGTCACACACATTTTCATGTTACTTCATTTGGACTTTGACTTTTGCATATGCGTTGATTATCTGCTTCATCAAGCACTAACTGAAGACTTTGAGTTTTTCTGTGACGCAATACAGCCAGTTTCTGATCCAAGAATTTTTGAGGTGTATCTTGTAACCACAGCTCTCCTCTGTCCCAGCCTTCCCCAGGAGATTTATCCCATTCAATCATAAAGGTTATAAAAGACCTGTCACCACCCAACTATATAATTATCAACTGCGGAAATAAGATTCCTGTGGATAAAAATGAGTGTGACAGCATCAGAAGTATTACTTAGCATTCTTCTTTTACCAGCCAAACCTCAGAACATGCATTGAAAGCACCATGTCATGACACCGGGCCAACAGCAGGTTTCCTTACTTGGCAGAATAGGTATATATAGGCTTCTGCAGTAAACAGAATAGAATAGTTTACTTTACCAGGGACTATGTGCATTACTATGCATTTTGTACAAGCTTAAACCACGTACTAAGCCACATGCCAAGGAGAGCTCTGTACTAGGCTATGAACTTAGTGTCCCTTTGTGTCAGGAAAGTGCAGGAGAGATGTGGGAACTCATTCCTAATGGGAATGGAGTGAAACTGCCAGTGCAATCCATTTCTTAATAAAAAGGAATCCTTTTGTGAGTGTGAGTCCGCTGAATCCATTTGTAACTAAAACATGCTTTTTATCTCTCAGGCTTTGCCATTTCAGAATAAGGCAAAGCAAAAGTACCTTAAATACTGTATAGAATGCAAGATGCTGCAAGGTAGATATTTACTGTTTCTGGTTCAGGAGTGAAACTTGAAATGACTCTTGTTACATGCTGAATGTGACATTCCTGAATGAGACAAATGGCTCAATCATCTAATTATTAACTTGTGCTTCAAGGAGAATGTGTGGGAGGGAATTCATAGGCTGGAACTCCCATAGCCAAAATGTAAATGGGATTGCAATGTTGTGGACTGGGATGTGAGAAGCAGAGTGTATCTTCTTGTTAATAAATGGTGCACTGGTGTGAAAGGCAGCAGCTAATAGGCAGGATGCAGCCTGTATTTTTTTCACTGACATTGTAACCCACATTTCTACAGCTCAGCTTTATTCTTGCTCTTGCTCTTTTTCTTTATTTAAACCACTTCGTGCTATGAATAGGAATAAAGTTATGGAGCTTGCTTAAGGAAGGATATCATGATGCTTTTTATTTATATAGTTTGTGACATTTGTACCAGATTAGCTCAAAGTACTCTGTAGTGGAATAGTATTCCATGAGATGCAAGTTTTGCAGGGAGAGGTAATATCTTTTATTAGATCAGCTGAAACAGACAGAAAAAAACTGTCAGGTTTTCAGGCATGCAGAGCCTTCAGCAGGCTTGACAAAGAGGCAGAAAAGTCAAAGCAAACAGCAGGGAATACAGTAATATTCCCTCTTATTTTTAAGGCTTTTTTTTGTTTTCTTTTCTTTTGTTTGTTTGTTTGAGAAATATGGTAAATACATAGCTGATGCCCTCCTTCATCCTGCAGTTTTTTAAAAGTTGATTTACCATTTCCATGAGAAATATTGTTTGTTTTTCCAAAAACTCAAATTGCCAAAAATGCTGTCTCAAGGCCAAATATATCACTTGTAAATGCTGTCTCCACTGCCTGTTAGGATTTGTATGTCTGCAGCTTTCCTTATCTTCACTTGGCTGAGTTCCTGACTTCACAGAGTCATAGAATTACTTGAGTTGGAAGGGACCTTTAAAGGCCGTTTAGTCCAACTCCCCTGCAACAAACAGGGATACCTACAGCTCAATCAGTGTGATGGAGAGTGTATTTGCAGTAATGTGCTGTGGTCTTTTCCTGCAGGGGAAAGCTCAGGAAGGGAGATTACAAAGGGCTCTGGGCACATTTTTCAGCTTTGAAAGGGAGATCTGAGGTAGAGGAGGAGTTCCAGTGATCTTTGGTTGGTTGAGGTTTGCTGAAATGGCTGTGACGATTCTTCTGAGCTGTTGCTGATAGTTAGCACACGTAGATCCTCTGAGAAGCCTCTTCTTGTAAGAGCAAAAGAAATAAATCAGTGGGCAATTTGTGCTCTTCGTTGCAAGAAGCAGTTTTAAATTCTATCCTTTTGCATAAATTTTACATATTCCCTTACTCACTGTGGGCGCTATAAGTGCTGTTTCCTCAAGGAAAATGCTACAGACACCCACACATGGTTTTGGAGATGAAGCTGAGATGCTTTACTGTGCTCTGCTAAGTGGCTGCTGCCAGCCTTGACAGTACAGGGCTTTCCCTCAAGGATTTCGCTTGTGCTGTGTGAGCTGAATATCCCTGCAGCTCAGTTCTAAAGGGTTTAAAAACAGAAAAATCTGTAATTAAAGGAAGAAGTTTATATAATTTCAGTTTTTTGATGTTTGCTTTTTTTTTTTTTTTTTTGGTGATGAGAGGGGATTATGCTAATTGTGCCCTGTTATTAACAAGCATGGCAAATGGAATTTTCTCTGTGCAGCTTCCAAATAAAGTAGCATTTCGTTAATCCGAAAACCAGTATAGCAGTAATTTAAAAGCCTCCCATATCTCTCAAGGCACATGTTCCACCATTTCTGCATGCAGAGGGGCTTTATTACTTCCATGCCATTCTGTATTGCAGCAGTTGTGATGGTGCATCAGGTGCATTGTCATAGTGGGTCACTAAAGGAGTCACTCAGAGACATCAAGTGAGAGTTCATTCTTGAACTCTCACTTGAACATTGTCATCAATAAGAATTGACAGTCACTTTTCCATGAAGTGATCTAAATCATGTTAAACCACTGGTTTCTTGTGCTAGAAAATGTTTATCAGTGTCATATTGGACCAACACTTCCAGGATTTTCTCTGTCACTAAAGGTTGGGAAGAATTGTTCTGTTGATACAAAATACTAAAATATTCAATAATGGACTTCTTGTCATGCAAAAACATGTCTCTTTAATATTTTATTATGTTCATAACACATGATATTTGAAAAGTGGAGACAACAAACCGCTAGAACATCCTGCAGCAAATTCAGCGAAAAGATATATATTTTAAGAACTTACTAGTTAAGTGTAAAATAAAACCAACCAGACTAGGTCATAAGTAGTAGTTTATCTTCAAGGAATGGGCTGGCTTTTAGTCAGGAATGGCCTCTCTTAATTCATATATAAGAGGAAATTACAGAATTATACACAGCAGAGTGAAATTAAACCGAACTTTTGGTACATTTCTTGATACACTGTGTGCATTAACTTTTATCACCTATCCAAAAGAAAAATAAATAACCAATATCTAATGGCCCATTTCATTTGCCAGTCATTAGAATGATTTCCTGCTAAGGTTTTGATATTGACCTTCAGGAGATGTTAGAAGAGTCAGAGCCTCAGATGTGATTAGATCTTTGGAAAAGTTGCTCATTTCTTCCCAGTGGATCATCTCCAGTTGACTAGCAAAGTTTATATAGAAAATAGGATTCAGCTGAGCTCTGATCACTTTATCCTGTGTTATGCTTCAGTGGAAGAGAAAAACTTGCGTGTGTTGTTTGAGAGAGACAGTGGGTAACACAGGAGAAATGATTTGTATATATAGTGGAGTCCCTCAGTACCCTATTTCTTTTTTAGTTTCTTGTTTGAAGCCCTGTTCTGTTACTTCCAGCATTTTGGTATAGCCAGGAGGTCAACTGGAGAGGGATTCAAGGCATTTCCACAACAAGGATGAGTATCAGTGCTGGTGTATCTCAGCACAAATCTGGATTTTACATGGATTCCATCTCGCTGGTCCTGGACACAGGCTGTGGGAACAACTTAGCACCTCTAATGCAGGTATTCACACGGCTGAGTTGTGAGGAGATGGAAGGTGGTGGCTGTGTTTTACAGATGCTTGACTGAGGTCGGGGTGGCTTAGGTCTCTAATATGCTTAATGATTTCACTGAAATGAGTGAAGCCTCAGTGATTAGCAGCATTAATCACAGTGGCATTTTGAGGGAAGAGGGTAGAGGACAAGGGTTGGGCAATCTTGGGGCTACTGCTAGTGTAAAAATACACTTTTTTCCCCCCTATTCAGACCTACTGATTGCAGCAGTAAGTGAACTTCAGTAGGATTTTTGAGAAATGAGACAGTAATGTACTTAGCAGTGATGTCTCTATAGGAGCATCCTTTGCTAGGCCAAAATCTGCTAGACCTTCCCTCCTGTCTATTCTAATGACATACTGGTGTTTTGTATAAGACTGGCCTGTGCTGTGTTTTGGGTATGCAAAGCGTTTTGTGCAGAATCACAGAATCACAGAATTATCAAGGCTGGAAAAGACCTGGAAGATCATCTGATCATTTGAGTCACTGTCCCTAGAGGCGTTCAAGAAATGTTCAGGTGTTGTACTACGGGACATGGTTTAGTGGGGATGTATGGGTGGCAGGTGGATGGTTGAACTGGATGATCTTAGAGGTCTTTTCCAGCCTTGGTGATCCTATGATTCTATGATCTTGAATCCAGGTCTCATAGTAAGCAGTTGTTCCCCGCAAAATCTTTTGTCATATCTACTTTTACCTGGGAGAGGGAGCACAGGGGAAGGAACTGGTGTCCATTAAGAGACAGTGGAAGCAAATTGAAATACAGAATTTACTAAATATAAGAAAAAAAGTTTCCAGTGTGTGAGTGCTCGAGTACAGGAAGAGGTTCTTAGAGAGGCCATGGAGTCTCTATTCCTGGAGATGCTCACATTCCAGCTGAACAGTACCATGAGCAGCCGGCTGTTAGTGACCTCACTCTGAGCAGTGGGTTGGGCTGGGCAAACTGCAGAGGTGCCCCACATCCTCAGCTACTCTGTGATTCTGCAAAGTTGTTATATGATAATATGATTGTATATTTGACAATATTTGAGTGTAATAATGAAGTGTATTAGTAAAAGGGTGAAAGTATCCTCTACTTATGATCCTAACTGAGACCAAGTATGAACAGACAAAAGCACGAGAAGTTGTCAGTGGTGGTATTTCTGTCACTGGTGGTATTTCTGTTCTGACGATTGCAAAAATTTAGCCTTGAATGAGATTAATTCAATTATTTTGTGGCTGCCAATTTAGTATGTTTACGTAAGAGTACTTGTAGCTTGTTCAAATGAATATGTTTAAAATATATTAACTTATGAACCTATTTATAGACCTGGCTAAAAATACCAGTATGTGTATGCATGTGGGTGCATGCTAGTGTTTGATCTATTTGATGATGGAAGTGATGTGACTGTGATAGCCCACAAATGACAACATAGAGTCATTACAGTTATTTCCATGAAGACGTCAACATTGTGCCCAGTAGGAGAGAATTATTAGGAGAAAAGCAGAAAATGAAGTAGAGAGAGATCACACTGCAGCTGTGTACCTCTGTGGTGCTCCCAAGCCTTGAATCTCATATGCAGGTCTGATTCTTTGTTTCAAACAGCATACATTAGAAATGGGCAAGCTTCAGGGAGGAATGGAGAAAATGTTCAAAAACATGAAAAGGCTTCTGAACAGGTGACAACTCAGTGCACAGGGGCTGTGGAAAAAGATAACCTTGGAAAATGTAACAGTGATGTGCCAATCCATGCGTAACAATGGAAGAGTGAGGGGAAAGGCTCAGACCACAGTTTCTGCCAAGTAGCAGAACTTTTGGCCATCAGATGCAGACACTACTTCAGAGCAAATACAGGATGGTGGCTCTTCATGCAGAAGGTGAGAAACGCCTTGGAATTCCTTGACAGAGGATGTGGGAGGGGTGATGAGGTTTAGGTGGACAACTGGACAAGTACTTCAAAGAGGGTCTAAGAGCTTAATAGACAAACTGTGTAAAGCTCAGCTTTTTAAAGGCATACCCTCTGGAGCTTGGCAGTGCTGTATAGTACTGCAGTAATTGTAAGTTGGAGAGTAGCTCATTTCAGTGATAAAATCCTATGTATCTTTTTAAAGGTTGGGCTTTCTCTAGTTTCTGTATCAGATTACAGATTACAAAGAGAGAATCAATTGATCCTCTCTGCCCACAAATAATTTGAGAGTCGTTTTCTTTGGTGAGTATCAGGGTATTTTACATCAAGCGTCATGACTTAAAGATAAAGAGAGGTAGAGCTGTTGCCTCACCCTGTCTTGTGGCACACTGTGAAAGAGGAAAGTGCATCACTAATGAAAAACGAGCTAGTTGAGCCTCCTTGCATTGACTCCTGGAGTTCAAACAGGAAGGTGCAGGCCTTCACAGCCAAAGGGAGCAATTGTAGAACTACAAAATTCAGTGCAAATAACGTTTCTTTCACAGCACGTATTTTAATGATATTTCAAGGTTAAAGTTACCTTCTAATATGTTCTGGAATAAACTCTACTTCCGTGAAGGAAATACTCTTCAAGCGTAGTGCATCTGAGAAAAAAAAATAAATCTCTTGATTAGGGCACTAGTTTTGAACTCTAGAGGTCTACCTAAGGATTTCTGACAGCATTGAGTTCTGAGACTGCTTAACGTGACACTTCCTTTATATCAGAAATTCTGACCGTTAGTAAGTCACAGGTCAATGTAAAATATTGGGCATTTCAGTTTTATGCCATCTTGTTACTCATCACATTTTTATAGCCCTTCACTGGCAAAGGCATCTCCCTAAATGCTTTTTCTTTTTTTCAAAGCACTGAGGAAGTACTTATGACAGTATTTCCAGATTTACAGACCTTGAGAACAAGACAGATTAGTGGGTCTCAAATCTTTTCTAACGCCGTTGGCAGTTTTAAGAAAGCTGACTTAATTATTTTTTTTTATTGTTCCGAGGCACTGAGGAGCTATCCATAACACTGAAGGTGTTCCAGGTGAATCTGCATTTTTCAAAACAGGCAGATGTTTTTAGGTAGAAATTATAGAGTTTACAGATGTCCATGTAGTGAAAGATGGAGCAGAGATTTGTGTCTCCAGTGACAGCAGAAACCCAAGGTTAATTACAGAAACATGTTTGCTAAATTTTCAAAGGTATAACTATATGAATAGACCTTTTGGTAGACAAATAGGTTTCTGGATCACAATGTTCTGTGCTTTATAACTGATAAGACTGTTCAGTTCTTCCATTCCCATTTCTTTACTGTGAGAGTGGCTAAACACTGGAATGAGCTTCCTGGAGAAGTGGCTGAAGCCCCATACCTTTCAGTTCAAGAGACATTTGGATAATACACTTCAAGTTTTGGTTAGCCTTGAAGATGTCAGGCAGTTGGACTTGATTTCTGAAGGTCCCTTCCACCAGAACTATTCTGTCTTCATTTCTTGACACCTCCATGTCCCCTATATCTCCCACCTTCATCTGTCTTGGAAGATGTTGTGATTTCTTGGTTGTTTTTGTTTTTTTTGTTTGTTTGTTTGTTTTTGTAATTTGAAAAACCTTCCCTTTTTCGAGCTTTAGGCTTCTGATATACTGTTGCAGAAGCATCAAACCTACCTATGTCTTGTCAGTAGCTGCTGAAGCTCTCATCACCTTCCTCATCACATTACTGGATTGTCCTTAAAGGCAACGATGTCATTTGTACCAGTTTGGCTTTCGCACTGTGTGCACATGTGTAATAGAGAATATCATAGACCTGAAGGGTAAATCATGTACATAATGATCCTGCAGAGAAATTAATCCTAAAGAATTCTGTTCAGTGTGCCATTTCCCTTAAGAAGATTTATAGGACGTGAAGGTTCCATGTACTGGAAGAAGTTGTAGGATGTATGTGAGATGAGGTGGAACACTACCATATAAGCATAAGCATTGCCATGAAAAAGTGGGTTAAATCATATAGCGAAAAGAAAACACATCTGCCTGGGAAATTTGCCATAGAGCAGGGAAAAAAGAGTAAGAGTTGACTTTAGCTAGAACTCAGTCCAGTAGGAGGGCTGTTTAAGCCAACTTCAGATGCTTTGGCTGCTTTCACTCCCAATACTGGCCAGCCCTGTCGCATTGCTATTTGAAATATTTTCAAGAGTGCAGCTTGTTGAATTGAGTTGTGGAATGCAGCCAGCAGGTCTAGGCCAAGGAGAAAGTGCAGCACCACAAAAAAAGGCAGAGAATAGAGGATGGAGATGGAATATGGCTCCCAACCTGGGTGCAGGCAGAATGATGGTGTGGGACACATCTGCGCCGTTGTTGAGATGAGTTTTGTCTCTCCCGAAGAGTTGTAGGCCCTTTGCAACATCTGCCAAACCAGTTTGACACGCTTAAATGTAGCGTAGTGTTGCACAATACTGAACTGAGAAAGGATGTCTCTGCCAGTGTTTTTCATTGCTTTCTCGCCTGGTTATATGTGCTAAAAACGAGTAGGTCAGGCACCAAGAAAACATCTTATTAAGCAAATCCTTCATTGTGGTGGCTTAAACTGTGCACTGGAGGTCAAAATGCTGAAGTCACAGAGGGAAGTCCTCTTGTTCAGTGTTTGCCATTGAAAACTTCCTCTCACTCCTCCACCAGGCATATACAAAGGCTGCTGTTGTTCATAGGAAGCCTGTTTATAAAGAGTTCCTAGAGTGGCACCAGTAACTTGAGTTGTGTTGGGAAACATGAAAAATACATGAGGATTCCTGAGGTGGGGGAGGAAGTTAATGCGCTCCCTCTGACACATTAACAGTTGGATATTTTGCACTAGTTAAATCTTTCATCTCTTTTCTTGCGGCGTTTGAAGATCATAGCATACCATCTGGAAGGATGACGGCATGCCTGCATGCAGCATATTGCCATGTGTCGGGGGACTGGTGATAAAAAAAAAATCTTTGCCTCTTCTTGAAAGTTCAAAAAGAGGTAAAATACGATAATGGCAAGGTTTTTGTCAAGACGGTGAGCGGGATCTTCTTTGACAAATGCCCACTGAATTTCACTTCCATCTTTACAGCATTACATTTATTGTTGTTGGCCACATCCTGTCTGTGTCCCAGGCAGGTACAGGGAAAGCTAAGAGCTACCTTTGAAGATATGGTAAGAACTTTCAAATGCTTCAAAATGGAATTTGAAGAGATGTGGAAATGAAGGTAGCAAATATTAATCCTTGTTTCTTCATGGCTGGAGTTTTCTTTGAGATGTTTGCAAAACTTCGTAGCCAGCTGATGGAAGACTAGATCGTACCATCAGAAAGGCTTGACCTTTACAACTGAGCCTTTATTAAGAGACTTTTTATTTTGAATTTACTGTGCCTTCTTCAAAGTAATATAATTTTATGTAGCATAGGTAATTTTCTTCATTTAAATGGCTACTTACCAGAATTGTATCCAAATTGATCTGATTTAGCTATGATTACATAATAGTATATAAAAATTAATGTTAAGAAAACCATCTAAACTGTAAGAAGTGGGAAATCACTCCCTTTTGGAGCTGGCAGATTCATCTTCATTGATTATCTGTCCCTTGATATCCTTATCTGTAAACCCTATTTTGGAGGATATTTTGAGATACCTAGGGATACAGAGGAAGGAAGGCCTACATTTATTTGAAAGGTCACTTCCCAGAATGAGAATTATATATGGAAAAGATGGCTAGTTCCTCTGTTTCTCTAAACATGTAGCACAGCTACTACATACAAGAGAAGCTACAAACAGTAGTGGCTCAGCAAATGATGGAGGCTTAAAACCTGTAGCTGAAGCCTTTAAGATATATAGGTATTGTGGGAAAAGCCAAGGTAGGAAGTGTATCAGCTACATCCTAAGTATCTGTGCTACTAGAGGAGTAGTTAAAAGTTGCAGAGCATGGTAAGAAGCAGAGCATGCCCATGCTGTGGAGAGCTGAGAACTCGTGCTGAGGGAGTTTGACCTGAGTGGATTTCCCTTCCTTCTATCAAGATAATTTGAGGAGGTTCCCATCTGCTAGGAACTGAGAAATTGTTACTGGTAGAGGCTTGTACAGATCTCACCTATGTTTTGCATAGAGCTACCTCTAGAACATCAAGTAAAGGCAGCTACGCAAAGCAGCTCTCCCCACACTTATTGGTCAGAAAAGCCAAGTTACAAAAAACTTAGCTAAAACTATTTACTGTGATAGAGAAAAGGATAATAGTTAGGACTACGTATATGTGTGTGTGTGTGTGTGTGTGTGAATGTATATAACATGTATATAACAAATGATGCACAAGCAATTGCTCACTGCCCCATGACCGATGCCCAGCTAGCCCTCCAAGCAGCAGAATAGAGTGAGATGAACTCCCATGCCTTTAACTGCTCCCGCATGATAGCATATGGTACGGAATATCCCCTTGGCCAGTTTAAGTCTGCTGTCCTAATTCTGTTCCCTCCCAGGTCCTTGGGCCATACTCAGTGAATGGCCTTGACTCTGTACAGCGCTGCTTAGCAGCAACTATAACCATTGAAGTATTATCAACATTGTTTTTCTCCTATAACCAAAACATAGCATCATACCAGACACTCAGAAGAAAACAATTCTGTCCCAGCTGAAACTAAGGCAATAGAAATGAACAAAAAGCAGTGCAGTCTTTCAGCCTTCCTTGGAAATATCAGTGAGTCAGTTACCCAAGGACTTATATGCTGATTTAATTTTGATGAATTAATTTACATTCATTTAGACTACTATGATCTTTGAGAGCTTGGTGAATTCTTAGTTGTTCCTCCTTTCTGTTTAGACTGATCTCTTCAGGGCAGGGACAATTTCTTGCTGTGTACAGTACCCAGAAGTCCTATATGCAGACCTCAGAAATTTCAAAGTGCTACTGGAATTCAGCATTAGATGGAAATAATAAAAAAAGAAAATTAATACCAGTAAGGGGCTTACAGGAAAGAATGATTTCTAGTCTTAGGAGTTTTGTCTGTATGAATATATAGATTTTCTTCATTACAAACTTAGCTTGGCTCTTCACCAATAATCTGTGCTGGAGAAGGGAGTTCGCTCATACTTCTGCTTGCTTACTGGTAGCCTGAACATAAAATGCAGAGTCACAGTCTGGGTTTGTTTGTTTTCTTTTTTTCTGTTCTGACAGAAAGGTTTCGGGATTTACTGCTTCTACATTCAAATCAAGATGCAGAGATTCTGCCCATCTTTCAACAGAGGCACTATCCCAAGTAAGTAACACAGTCTTCTTGTGAGAGTTATAATCCTTATCTATTTGCAGCCAAGGAGGGCAAAGCATTTATAGCACTGTGCATGCTTTTGGTGTGAAGTCCTAAGGCAGAACTGTTACAGAGCCACACTTGCACTGAGATTTTCAGTCTTTCAGCGGTGTCAGGAAGAAACAGACACGCTCTGCAAGTGTGCCCAGCTGTCAGGTGGCAGAGTGCAGACATTAAGCTGCCTGGATCAGTCTAGTGGAGCTTTGTTTCACTTGACACTGTGTGTTGACATAGGCAGATGTTTTGTCAGGCTAATCCCCACTCTTCTCTTGTGGGATTCCATCATTTGCAATGACAGATTCCCTTGGATTTTAACAGGCTCCCCTCTGGAAGACTACAAGCACTAGAAAATACTTTTTGCCTACCATTTTTAAGGGTATACATGCAGGCAAACCAAAAGAACAGTGTTGTGTATTTTTTTCATGGTGTAATCATATTGACTTAGTCTCTTCCTCTTAAATGATGTACCTGAATGAAACAATAAGCACTGCTCGCTATATTGTTTTAAAGAAACTGTGAATTTCAGTAAAGTCTTGGAAAGAGGCAGTGAGGGGGAAGGAGGAAGAAAAGATAGTCCTCCCATTAGTTATGGCCACACTGAGCCATGGAGGGAAGATAGTGTGGGATGAACAGAAAAAGGAAACAGAAACAGGAAAAGGAAAAATAAATATCTGGAGACAAGCCAGCAACAGTGATGGCAGTCAGCAAAGTTATTCATGTTAATCTGTGAAACTTTTGCATTGACTTCAAGGGTGAAAGGATTCTATCCTTGATTCTATTGTTTGCATCACCAATTGTTATTGCTTTACTGGACTATCATGGAGGTACAATATATGAAACTCTGGGAGATACCTTAAGTTGTTTGACTGCTCTGCTTGTTTCATTAGGACTTCCATGTATTATTACCTTGGTCTTTCACCGGTGGAGCACTAGAATAGTAATTTTTCCACAGTAGTAAAAAGCTTTATTCAGCTTAAATGTTTTTATCTCACAACGTGGACACTGTCAGACTGGCCTGAGAAACAAGTTTGTCCTCCTTACCTCTGTATAAATCATTCGTAAGCTGTCTGACTTTCCATTTTTACATGCAATTTATTGCTAGTATTGTTGGCAAGTGCAATGTACTAGCATTGTCAAATCTGTAGGGGAATGAGTATCTGTTCTTCTCTGCTCAGTCCATGTTACAGCTCTTTCAGGATCATACATGGAGCTATTTGAACTTACAGTAGCCTTGTATATGAAATGAAATGTTTTCAGCCACATAACTTGGGAAGAATGAGTGATTCCCATAATGCAGAAAATTAGTCAAACCTTGACACCTGATTGAAAGAATATTTCGCATATGTTGTTACAAACAACAGATTTCTGCTTTAGCATCATTAATCCTTGCATGTTTGCTTGCTTGGTTGCAGAAATTCATTGTTTATTATACTTCATTTACAAGCTAGTTGAACACTGTTTACATGTCCTAATTTCCCCGGGAGTTCCTTGACTTAACAGTGTATGTCCACAACTAGGGTGGCAACTTGAGCACCTGTTATCACTGCAGCCCATGGGCTTGGATGGAGCACTACAGCGGCACTTGCTTTTCGTATTGAGCTTGCAAAGCAGGAGTTCAGCATCATCTTATGCTTCCTTCACATGACAGTGCAACTTCATCATGGGAAAATTGCACTTATTAGGGAAGAGTTATGGGAGTATGTTCTCCCATAAACGCCTTCAGTAGAGTTTCATAATGAGACATACTGTACCACATGTAGTCATAGGTTACTGAACTAGGGGGAGAAGTCCAGTCCAGGCAAGTGTTATACATACCTCAGGTGAGCTTCAGAAGGTGTAACTGGACATTAATGGACCCCTTGTCCACCTCATCAGGAAACTACCCATCCACAGTAAGATGTTTGGTGGAGAAAATCTGTTTCTTAGCTGACATGAAGCCATTGCCCTGTCTGTGGGAATTCACATTCCAAACACTAAGAATAAACCTGCAGCTGTGGGCAGCCGGGCAGGCAGGGTCTCATAGCAGCCTCCAAATGGTACTGCCTGGGAGGAGCCTCAGCCCTCAAACCAAATTGCAGACATGCTTGCAGCTTGTTCCTTCATTCCCTCACCTCCGTGAGCCTGCAGAGGGCCCTGAGGTTGGCCACACCAACACAGTCAGGCCTATCAACAAATTGAACTTGTTGCAATGAGTCTTATCCCGACCAGTCACTTTGACAACAAGCATTAGCACTTGTAAATCTCTTAAAGGACCCTTTAAAAATATCACTCCTCAGGTATTCCAACAGGAGTTTTCTTGAAGTCGAAATCAAGCTTGTGCTTTCCTTGTTCTCCTGTTTAGCCCAGGAGTTTCATACTGTTTGTCACGTGAATTCACTCATAAAATGCAAAAACTGCTGCAGTACTGACGCAGGCTGCAGAAGGTTGGTCCTGAAGATGTTGTAATGCCCATTAATCAGGTCCAGCATGCGGCAGTGAGCTTAGTGCCAGCAGTGTGGGCCTAAGTTACTGACTGCACCATGCTGATTTCCACTGTCAGTTTGAGAGAAGATTGTATGGTGACCTTGCAGCTAGCTGATCTGTCAGAAGGGAAAAAAAAAAGAACAATACATGAAGGGTAATGTTGGAAGTGTGACAGTAAGGAGTTAACTTGGTAGGTTAGAAGGGCAAGAGTGAGGCCAACACTGCAGAAGACTCCCAATAATCTCCCAGTATTTAAAAGGAGATTATAAACAGGAGGAAATCCAACTTTTTACACATGTAGATAGTGATAGAACAGGTGGAAATGGCTTTAAACTAGAGGAGGGAGGTTTAGATTAGATGTCAGTGAAGTTTTTCACTGAGAGTGCTGTGAGGTGCTGGCACAAGCTGCCCAGAGAGCTATGGGTGCCCCATCCCTGGAGGTGCTCGAGGGCAGGTTGGATGGGGCCCTGGGCAGCCTGATGCAGTGCTTTCTGTGGCCCTTGGCAGCCCAGCCTGCAGCAGGGAGGTTAGAACTCGATGATCTTTGAGGTCCTTTCCAACCCAAGCCATTCTGTGATTCTGTGAAAACTCTGCTTGTGAGGTCAGAAGTGCTGTTGGCATTACATTGTTTTAGCAAATTTCTCTAATTTTTTCACAAAAGTGATTTGAAATTGCAGATGCTTTTTTTTTATTTTCAAGATACTACTGAAGTCCTCAGATATGTGTGTTTTTTTAGGGGAATTATTTGTTTTTTTTTCCCCTCAGAAATATTCATTCTTAACCTTCTATGGGTTTGGTGGAAAAGTGATTGGATGATTCACCATTTTAAGATTTTAAGAACAGGAGGGACTATTATGTTCCAGCTAATTTGTGTCCCTTCTTAACATGAGCAATGGAGCATTGCCCGATAATCCCTGCAGCAAGCTTCTGGTTCAACCAGATCATAAATTTAGAAAGACATCCAATCTTTAAATTGAGACATTAAAACTGGGAAAACCATAAACCTTTAGATCCACTTGCTTCAGTTGCTTCATGTATGTGTAGCATGAATTTCTTTAGCATCAGTTTCCAATCTGCCATTTTGTTGTACCATTGTCTGCTAAACAAGAAAGCTCTACAGGAAGTGACACCTCCATATGGGTGGTTAGAGGTCATTTAAAAACATAACCTTCCCTTGAACAAATTAAATAGATAAAGCATTGTCGCAGGGCAAAGTTCTCTAATAACTTACGTTCTCTTTTTAAAACTTTTGCCATACTTTTTTTCTCTCCCTTTTCTTTTAGAAATGTGGAGAGGAATTAAGTACTTTGCTTTAGTTTCTTTCATGCACATATACAGAAATAGCAGCACTTCTTTATAGTTAATTGAAAAATGACTGAAGCTGAACGTTGTATTATTATTTAACTGAAATGACGAGATGTTGAACTTTGGAGAAAAAAAATGAACTTAGAATCTAGAAGGTATAATAATATAACAGCATATTCCAAATATATTTAATTTCCATCTGTCATAAACTTATAAGCCTTTCTTTGGCGTATATTCTTCATAAATTAAGGTAGACTTGGTGTGCGTGCACCACAATACTGGTCATTTTCATGTCACAAAAAAAAGCAGAAAATCCCAAACCCTTTATATATATGTAGGCTTAAATATATATTTTTGAAGGTCATCTTTGTTAAGGTGTTGAAATTTTTAGCTCGAACAAAGCCAAATGATGTTATTCAATTCTCATCGTGGAGCAGTCTAGACAAATAGGCGTCTGAAAGTTAGTGCCCTAAACTGTTGTGCCATCTGGCTCCCAATTGCTACTCATTTTGATGATAATAGATCTGTGATGGATCCGTGCCAATTTACTACAGCTTGAGAGCGGAGCCAAGAAGCTTCTAATATTTCATAAATAATACCCCAGAAATAAATGTTTTATCTTATTTGTAACTGTCTTGAGAATGTTTTTCCTTTTAGAGAGAAAAGTAATTTGTGGCTAACCAGAAAAAGCAATGAGTCCTGGCATGTGGCTCCTGGAGGTTACAGTGCATAAGCATCACATCTGTGGAGGTTCCCCCTGCATCCCAGATTTATTACACAGGGGTAGCTAGCAGGATCGTGTCCTAGAAACCCAGTTCAATTTGCACTGGAAGCAAAGGCAACATCCTCCTTGGTGTTGAGCAAGGAGTAAAAGTATGACCTATGCTTTTGTCATTCACTCTTCATTATAAGGCAAAAAGTTTCAGAATTTTAAAAAGAGGAGTAGAATTTTAACTGTGATTTTCTAAAATTGGGTTTCTGTGAAGTGCTTTACGAATGCTATTCTCTGTTGTTACAGAAATAGATATACACCAGAAATAGAAATCAGGTCTTCTGCTGTCTTTTCAGATTTGTGCGGTTGGCTCTTTCATACAAAAGAGCATCCATCCTGTTTTGCATTGCAAAAAACATGCAGTCTGCCCATACTGTGGAAATCACAGGGGAAGATACCAAGTGAAGGAGTTTTTCAGTAGTGCCCACACAAGCACTACGATGCTTCGTGTACTGTTGTACATTAAGCATGAAAATTTCTGTTTTTGAAGTGCTCCAAGATTTGTTGCAAAATGCAGGCTGGAAGCTAACTATCTCACAGCAGCACTTAGCCCTCAGAAAGCCTGAATCTCAGGGAACTCAGAGCATTTAGAGTGTGATTATGTGATTATTAAAAGATACCTGCTGAAGGAATCAGCAGTGGGACTTAAATAAGCTCAAGATGTTTATAGAGAAGAATGTTTTGGGGTGTTTTTTAGTGGTTTGTAGGGTTTTTTTTGGCTCTAACCTTTCATCCATTTTCCTTCTTGACATTTGCCTTTCAGCAGCATCATGTTATCCTATATAGTTTGTTGTGCAGTGCCAAGTTGAGTTGCATGAACATAAAATCTCCGCTGTAAGAAAAGGATGTTTTCTCATAATTTGGGATTTTTACCAAATGGCACAAACAACAGTGACAGTAGGATAAAGGCTGGTAGCTGTTTGTAAAAACAACAGTCATGTTGTAGGAGTAATCATGCAAATATTGGCTTGGTTTTGTTGAAACCATAAGGAAAATGGAAAGAAAGAAGACTGTAATTCATTCTGTATGATCCTACAAAGAGATATGTGGACATATCCACATAATATCAAGCAAGGACAACTTGCTATCTTGCAATATTTAGAATGGTACATTAAACTCAGATATGGGTTATCCATTCCTTAAGACAGAGGCTTTATTTGTTTATAGTATCAGTACACTGCCCCAGTAACTTCTAGTGCAAAATAAAGACACTTTTGTTCTGTTTTCAAAGGCCTTGAGTTCAAGTACCAACAATGTAGAGGGAGTGAGTCCCCTTAAAGTAGAAGGGAATTTTGCTGCTGTCTTCAGAAGTGCTCAGACTTGACCTGAAATTGATGAAACTTTGAAGAAACAAGTACAAATCTTTCAGAAGTAGAGAGATGTGGGGAAGAACCTCTATCTTCTGGGAGTTGAGTGCAGCAACATACATGCAAAGTTGATGCTCTGTGTGCATGTATACTCTCTTAAAAGCACTAAGTAATCTACGCTTCAAGTTCAGCTTAGCTCTGTTTATCATAGCATAGCTGTGGCTCATTAGCAGGCATGAACTGCTTTATGCAAAACATTGCAGTGCTCCCAGTTGAGAAGGGAGAAGGGCTGACTGAAAATAAAAGATTCCTGTACCTCTCAAAATACCTAGGAGATGAAATCATTGCTTTGTTCAAAGTGAATGGTATAAGACAGAACTTTGCAGCTGGTTTTCATTTTACTTTTTGGGAGCAGTTCTTGATAAACTCTGTTGATTTAATTATATATACCTGCCCTCTTCTGAGCAGCAGTATGAGTCTATGTGGAATTAACTGCCACCAGATATCCTGAAGGAAGTTTTTTTAAGCAACTAGGACAGAAGTGATAGTAGTTTGGTGCAGAAAATATTAGTAGGGTTCTTTGATTCATTATGCAGGAGAGAGTTTCAGTGATCCCTTCTGGCCTCATATCCAGTTTTATCATAGTTTTAAATATAATGGTTTATGATAGTTGAAAAGAACTAATTTCACGATTACCGTAGTTACAGAAATCCAGTCACCAGGCTCTTCAGAGAGAAAAACAAACGCGAACGAATCGTGGTTGTTGACAATAGTGACTTCCTCCTTAAGTCCATGTACAAAAGGAAAGATTCATTCATTCACTCCTGTACACCTACCTGCACATTGGCAGTTTAATTTTTGGCCCCATGCTTTCAGCATGTGACCACTGAAGCTGGGTTTTACACAGAACACGTCAAGGAGCCAGCATCTTTTGTTGGTGTTTTGTTAGTCTTGGTGAAAAGTGGGAAGATGTGAATTCCAGTTACAACAAAGAAGAAGTGAAAAGAAGACAAAAGAAAGATGTGAATTTCAGTTATAATAGACAGTGGACAATATTATGACCCTAAAGATGTTAAAGAAATTGGAAAGGAGAAATGAGCTGCCTACTGTGTCTTCCTCTGTATTTCATATAAGATATAAATAAAAACTGTATTTCTTGGTGTCTAAGGAGGGCAGAATTGTAGTAACACTCATTGCTGTTCTGGCTCTTGCCCAAACAAGGTTTGAAAAAGCAGGAAAGCTGTGAGATCAGAATCTCAGCTGTACCATCAGTCCCTCTTCAAACCACTTAATACTGTAGAAAACAGAACACACTGTTGCTGCCCCAGAGGTAGCAGGGCAAGTACAAGTTCTGTGTAGGAGCAAAGGATAGCGTGAACATTCAAGCCAAAGGAGATAGTTAAGCTCTTCTAGGTTTTCATAAGATCAGCAGGGATGGTCTCTTCTCATTAGGACACGAGCCTAAATTTCAGTTTCATCAACCTTTTGACAGTAAGCACTGATGGAGTGATTCAGTTCTGAGTGCCAGGCTCCTTTATATGCATAAGAGATGCTACACAATTCTTTTTCATGCAGTGGTGGACTTGAAGCTCTTGGTGCTAATCAGAAACAGAGAGGCCCATGTTGATCTAACAACCATCCCATATCTCCTCTGAGAAATGGACAGGAGCTCTGGGTTGTGGTATGTCAACCAGGCCACGCTGGACTGAGCATCCTCAAGTAAACACATACATCAAGCACGCTTCATTGAGGAATGGGTCTCAGCATTGAGGCTAGAACTTTGCTCAGAAGTAGCTCTCAAGTCTTAAAAACCAGCTTTGATAGAGAATACATTTCATCCCATAGTAAGTTATCGCAGCAGTTAATTATCTTCAATCACTGGGACGGGAGTTGACTCCTGGGAGATGGTGCCTAGTAGGCCAGTCTTGCCCAAAGGAAAATTCTTCTACATCCACGTCAAGTGGTTTGTAAGAAGTACAAGTGTTTTTGAGCAGCCAGACAGCCAGCAGCTGGAAAACATTGTTAGCAGCTGCAGAGCAGCAACAGCCCGTGATATTAGCTGCCAAATCCGTTCTGAGTGTTGCCTAATCAGCTAGCTGAAGCTGCTCATGAGAAGTACAGGAGACTGAAGTAGATAAATCCTAACACAAAAGCAACTTGAATACAAGATTTGTAGAATTATTTCATGAGGGAGATAAATTGGGTGATACTCTGAGATCCTTGTGGCTGTTTATTAATGGAAAAAGCGTGTGAGTTATAGATTTGACAGAAAATTACTAGTGTAAGTATCTGCACCTGAAGTGAGGCATTGCATGTGTCGAGTGAGGTGCCTCACAGTGCTTCTCCCTTGGTATCTTAAATATAATGTCTTTTCTCCCCTCAAAGCAATGGCAGAGGCTGACTTATAGGCACCAACTGGAAAGAAGAGATACTAAAATCATTTACTTTAAAGCCTAATAGTTTTTGTGTAATACTTTATGCGTTAATTATCCATTGCTGTCATGTTATCTGTAATGTGAGATTTAAATTAAGTTTGTGCATGATGGAATTAAAACTGAACTCCACAAGGAAGTTTCCTCATTCCTCTGAGAACCTTTAGAAAGCAAAATTACAACATGCTCCAAAAAATACATGGGAATAGGGTCAGTCCTGCTGCCCCAACCCCAGTCTCCCATTTTGGAGACTGTAACCTGCCCTACAGCCTGTACAGTGTAAGTGCTCTCTGTGTCCAAGTGTGTAACTGAAGCCAAATGTCTGAGTGTTTCTCAGCACTGGGCTCTTGCTTTCATAAGGCATGGTGCCTCATGGTGCTTTGTCATGATGTAACAGCTGTGTGTTTCCCTTCACTGTTTACCGTATTTTTAAGGCATAAAATAACTTCTAAATGTACTTGACACTGGTGGAGCTGCACCTTGAGTACTGTGTTCAGTTTTGGGCCCTTAATACAGTAAAGACATTGAGGCCCAGGTGCGTTTCCAGAGAAGAGCAGCAAATCTGTGAGGGGTCTGGAGCACAAGGCTTATGGGGAGTGCCTGAGGGAACTGGGATTGTTCAGTCCGGAGAAACGGAGGCTCATGGGAGACCTTGTTGCTCTCTACGTCTCCCTGAAAGGACATTGCAGTGAGGTGGGGGTCAGCCTCTTCTCCCAGGTGAGTGATAGGGTGAGAAAAAATGTCCTCAAGTTGCACCAGAAGAGAGTCAGGTTGGATATTAGGAATATTTTTTTTTCTCAGGGAGAATGGTGAGGCATTGGCACAGGCTGCCCATGGAGGTGGTGGGGTCACCATCCCTGGAAGTGTTCAAGACATTTGGAGATGTGGCACTGAGGTACATGGGTCAGTGGGCATGATGGTATTGTGTTGATGGTTGGACTAGGTGATATTAGTGGTCTTTTCCAACCATAATGATTCTATGGTTCAGTTATGTTGTTTTCTAAGATTGGAATGTTTACAGTGTAATTATGTCCCATTTTAGGTAAAACACCATAAAAATTGAATTTCTTAATTATGCTGATACCACTTTGCTAAAGTATTTCTGAAATTCTTTAAATAGGCTGAATTGTCCTTTTTTACATGGGTAAGTGAATAGTATTTGAAATGTGATAATTTCTTTGAAGGGTCTTCTTCAAACTAAGGATACTTACAACCCCTCAAAAATCTCAAAAGACTTTGAAAGCTATTTGTCATTTATCTTTTGTGCCATATTGTGCTGTTTTAACTGGGATGAGGCAAATCATGTGCATGTAATTTCATCACGTGAAGGAGTCATAAACTTGCTATTCTGGGCATTTGGGCACTGTAAAGTTGAAACTCTGTGATCTTAAGCATATATGAAGGGTATCTCCAGCCATTGCAAAGTTTTAAAGTGAGTTTTCTGCTAATCATTTCATCAGTAAGAGTTTGAAGTGTGCTGGAGAGATCTCACTCACGTTGCTCAAATCTAGGAAATGGACACTTCATTCAAGCTGGTATATGATAAAATCTGTGAGAGCTGTGAACCAAACTCCAGCTCTCTGTAAAATTTCAGAATAAGCTGGAAGAAAGACTGCAAAGCACCCAAATCAATTAGTTAAGGGATTCAGTAGACAATTCAGTGTCTGTGCCAGCATTTCTGAGTGGGAAGCGCAGGCACTTCTGTCCTGAGGAATCATGGCTGATCTGAGGAGTGCAAAAGTCTCTGGTTACATATTCCACTTACGTTCAAGTGAAATACTGTACTGCTTTCCCTCCTGAAGGAGCAAACTTTTGGTGAAAGGCAGTCATTACATTCTTGCTTATCTATCATCCCTGCTTTGTTTCTAGGAGAGGACAGGAAATTTTGCTTCAGCTCACGTATGTCAGAATTGCTGATGAACTTAAGAAAAAGCTCTGTAGTTAGAATTTGGTGTATGAAGGGCTTGAAAGGAAGTAGAATGCTGCTGGATATTGTGTGATCTGAGTGGGAGGAGGAAGGAAGAGCAGGGAGGAAGGAGAGACAGATGCAGCTTTCTATTTTGCATGCAGTCCACACGTTACATGAAGAAAAATACCTTAATTCAAAAGAACAGGTTTACCTTATGGGATCAGCAGAGCAGAATTTAATGAGCTTGTTCAGCTTTATAAGGTTCTAATTGTAATGAGAGCCTGTAGGCACTTATGTGACAGGCAAGAGGTGCTGATATAGACAGACAACGTGAGATCCTTCTGTCTTCTGTTGGGGAGGAGGGTTTATGGAGTGTCTGGCTAATTTATTTGCTGAGCACTGTATTCCCTGGAGAAAATAGACTGAGTCTGGTGTCCCCAAGGCTTCTTTCACCCAGGAAGCCATTAAAATGCACTTGAGCGTCTCATTTCAAGCTGTAAATGCAGCAGAAGGGCTTTCCCCAGGGGCTCAGTCCCTGCTTCCCACTTTCAGAGTCAGCAGAAGCAGCACTTCTGAGCTGGGAAACTCTAACTTTCACTGCCCCATTTGCAGCAAGAATTTCCTGTTTGAATGTGTGGGTTGTTTTTTTTTTTTAACAATAAGCATTTTGTTTTCATATTATTAAATTACAGGAACTAGCTCTGTAGTAGTTAATAGTAGACTTTTCTTGGTGCAGACTTGCACTACAATTAAGGAAAGCACTTTAAGAGATGGATGTAAACAGTGGTTATCAAAATTTGGACTGACTTTCTGAAGTTTTTTGATAGCAAAATAGAACAGGTCGGCTGCAAGTAACTCTAAGAAGCATCACTGGACCTTAAGAAATCCATTTCTCTGTTCATTGCCTATGCTAGCTATACATGGCCAGGTGAACCCCCCTCACTGGATTAACTTTGTTGTTAATTATTTGGCCCTGCACTCAGATCCTGGCACTAGTGAATAACATCTGCTCAGCATGGAAATATTTTGGCAATTAAAATACAATTTAATTTGACTTGTTTCCCTCTTCCATCCATCTTACGATGTCCAAGGTGGAGACCTACGACTGAAATATTTAACATCTATTTAAAAAAAGGGTTTCATTTTGGTAAGGCGGGGGTCTGTTTTTCTCTGCACCAAAGGTGCCTTCATGGATGAAACTTCAAGGGATATTGCCCATAAAAATTGTGCTTCTAGAAGTGCTTCTAAATTATGTGTGGTTTCATTATCGTTGGGTCAGTAGTGATTAAAAAAAAGCCTGTTCAGTCAAGTGCCATCTAAGGTTAACCAAAATGATGAAACAGAATTCACGAGGATATTACAGGGCTGATGCTTTTATCTAAAGTCATTTTTATCCTTTCTTTCATGTTTGGCTTGCTAAGAGTTCTCCAGTGAGATATGAAGCTATCAGTTTAAGCCGTGTATCTGAGAGGTCTGCAGATAAAAGCCATCAGCTAGAAGAAACCACAGAACAAGGAAACTCTAGAAACAGTCCTTTGTGTATTGTTGCCCTCCCTTTCCTTTCATTTACTTATTAAATAGTGTCACCTGTATACTGATGAGGTTTATGACCGGTGTAAGAGATGTTTCTTCAGGCCTCTCAGCCTTTTAATGAAGTCATTGTTGCAGTGCTTTTGCAGTGTTTGAGTAATACACAAAATCATTTCTGTGTATAAAGTGAATACTGTTGCACAACGTCAAACTGACATGCCCAGGTTCTCCTGGGGAAGGTATGGCAGAAGGCTGGTTTTGTCTGCTGTATTTCAGTCCCAGCACAGCACCTGAGCTGCCACATTCATCCTTTCTCTTTGTGCTATTTTTGAAGTTCTTGCTAAAGGGGAAAGAGTAATTTTTAATTTGGGGCCTTTAGGCACTTCCACAACAGAGAGAACAGCAATAGCATTGGAAATATGTGGTGGTTTAACAAATGGGTGGTGAATGCAGCCATTAGGAAAAACATAAATGCAATTTCAGAATCTCAGACAGTAACAACCAGAAAGTATTCACCTGCCAGCCCAATTTTTACTTTACGGTTTGTTAAAATTACAACTGTTTAGGAAGCCCTTAAGCAGAAAGGAAGTAAATGGTACGTGAAACACCTAAAACGCTGATCTCAGCTGATAGATACAGAATGGGCTCTGCAAAAAATGATGTTAGTAGATGCACAGAACCTAGAGCATTGGAATTTCACCCATTGTGTACTTTCCATGTCGTGCGCTGTTTACTTGCAAATGTAAGTACCATGGAAGGAAAAACAGTAAAAAGTAGACTGCATGAACAGAATCTGTAGTCCATATTTGCTTGATAGTATCTCTTTCAATCCTGTGGAACAAAATCCTAGAGTTGTCAAATTCAGTAGTGTTTTTGCTACATTTTTGTCCTTGAATCAAACTATCTTTTCATTCAGAGTTTAGCAAATTATTGTCTAAATAAGAATCATAGAATCCTTTGAGTTGGAAAGGACCTTTAAAGATCATCTAGTCCAACTCTGCTGCAATGAACAGGATACCTTTAGCTAGATTAGGTGCTCAGACCCCTGTCCAGCCTGACCTTGAATGTCTCTAGGGACGTGGCATCCACTACCTCTCTGGGTAAAATACTGCAGAATGCTGCATAATATATTAAAATGAAGAGAAAAAGATAAAAAATCAGTCACTGTCTGGTAGAAACCAGTGAATAATTCTTAAGCAGACAATTTAAAATGGAGTGAGGTATCAAATATGCAGCAATTCGTCTTGGGACTTGTTGTTTTTAATGTCTTAAGTAATGAATGACAAGGGGGAAACAGTAAACACCAAGTTAATTAAATGCTCAGATGATATTGGGACAGGGAAGATAGTATGGTGCAGAGCAGATGGATTGAAGTTTCTGAGTGATCTGGCAAATTTCGGGAGATGTGTTGAAGTAAAGTAAGATGAATCAGATACCTATTAAATTAAGGTCATGGAAGTCTGAGAAAGTGTTGCTACCTTGTTACACCAAAATGAAGAGCATAGCTGAGGAATTGAATGACATTCTGGAAATGACAGTGGATCAGGAGATTTTACTAAAAGGGAGGAGTACTTCTGTTCCTCTCAGACCCATCAAAACTGGCGTTTGAGGTCACACCTGGGGCATAGTTTTGTGATCTGCATTTTACAATGACAAAGAACATGACAGGGATATGCTTAATGGGCGCAGAGCTGCAGGATGCTGATTTTATGCAAGAAGTCTCACAAATCAGATTTTCTGTGTGTCTCCAGAGTGACAGGACCAGTCACACACGCTGTGATTTCTCTGTATATTCATAAAATAACTTCACAGTGCCTGGTCAGTAGAAACTGCACTTGGACTTAGAGCAAAAGCCCCAGGGTACCTTCCTCTTAGACTCTGAATCTGTGCCAGATGTGTTCTGCAGTGATGTCTCTGCTCTTGCCATTTCATCACCGTGTCATACAGCAGTGTTTTGCACACAGCAGGTTACAACCCTCACTATATTTACAAAAAGCAAGAGTGGGACAGGCAGTGAGACAAATCTTCTATTTGAAGTGAGTTTAAACACCAGTCTCCCCACTCTTTCTCTTGCAAAGTCTCTTGCTCATCTGTCTTGCTTGGGGTCACCTTTTCTCCGTTTTTTTCATAGAATTTCATAGAAATGCTAACTACATCATGTATCTTCTTACAGTACACAGAAAGATAAGAGCGTGAAGAAATATCACATTTAAAGGGATTAAAAATTCTTCATTTTTGAATAACCCAAGAGACCAGAGGGTGGTACAGATGCATCTTTGTATGTCTAGAAAGGTAATAATGATGACAGTACCACCTATGAATAATGATGCCATTATATAGAGCCTTGGCAGGACTGAAATTGGAATACTGCAGGCAATAAGGGGCCATTCACTTTAAATGCAGAACTCAGAATAAGAAGTTGGAGCCTATTCAGAGAAAAACAAAGAAGAGGTCAAGATGTTCAGGGTTGGATTGAGCTCATCTGTGATGTAATGCAGTACACGCTCCAGTAGCTTGATAAGCTTCTGCTTCTGAGTTTCTATATAGACTCATGTATAGGCTTATACTGGCTTCAGAAATTCCTTCTGCAAACAGTGATCTCATCCTTAATCTGCTATTTTATTGCGTCTACATGTGGTTCACTCTAGCTTTCGGCAGGTGTTCCTTCTTGCCGTTTGGCTTAGCCAGTTTTCTGTACTACTTTCCAGATAAGAGGCTGCCCATCTAAGTAAATGAGCTTGTCTGACTATCACTGAACATCTGGAAGCCATTTGAGGTTGCTTTCTCATAATCTTACAGACCTCAGTTCTCAGCAGTCAGAGCAATATTTAGAAAACTTCTTTGTAGGCTGACAGAAAGCATCTCTGTTCAAGCTGATGCTTTACATACTCCCAAACCAGTAATTGTTTTCTTCATGCTTCATCCCTGATAACAGCATGGAGTCGGAACTGGATGATCTGCAAGGTCCCTTCCAACCCATTCTATGATTCTCTGCAGCTGCCCTGAAGGAGACCTATTCCTATAGGCGCTGTAACAGTCCTGTGTAGGATATGAGACTCATAGAGAGCATCTTTTCTTAAAGGAAGTGCAATTGTGAGAGACTTCCTTACAGATGGAGTTTTCCTGAGATCAGATAGGCTTGTGACTGAACTAAATTGCTTTGCTTACCCCTTGTACGCCCAAAGACAGAAAAGAGGTAGCAGCAACACATGGCAGTTTTTCTCTTGGGGGTATTGTATTTCTGCTCAATTTTACTATATACTGAGGATCCCGTTTTATTCCAGAACTGACTGCTTCATTGTGACTGCAGAATTTGTTGTGTGATGTATTCTTCTTCGTTTTGTTCTCCTTATTGCCATCACTTTTAATTCGTCATGTCTACTCAGTGCAGTCCAGAGAGCCTAAGTGGGCTGCTTTCGAATGGATTGGGATCTGCCTGACCTTGTTTTCAGATTGATCTGCTGTCAGCTCTGTCTTCTAGCACTCTGGCCAGATACTTCTTGCCTTTTGTTTCGACATCTACCTGTCTAGGACTTCAGTTTCTGCACTTGTCATCCTTGGGATTTGCCAGTTAACTTTTCTTTTCTCAGGCCTAAGGTGTATTGGAGCTTGGCTGGAAAAGACTACCAGCAGTGTGGATGTCCTCTTACATAGCTTTTTCCCCTAGTCTACTTTGGCATGAAAAATATTCTGACCTTTGATACAGTTATGTTCTTCATGTATACATCTATATGTAAGTGCAAAGTAGCTTTCATAAGAGGTTACTACATCTCTTGTACATACTGTCTAGCTGTTCTGGGTCCTAAACTCTAATGGAAATATTTGTCTAATTTCCTTTTTTTTTTTTTTTTTTAAATAACAACTTGAAAATGTCTGAACACTGGCTGAGGGAAGCATGATTTACCAAGGGAGGAAAAGGGCTTAGTGCTAACGTCATCACTCCTTGTGAGAAGGACTCATGCTCTCTGCTAGATGTCATCTCTGAAGTGGCCACCAGAGCCAACAATATAGTCAAGAAAAAACTTCCTCTAACTTACACAATAGACAAAAAGTCAAATACTGAAGTCAATTACTTCAAAACAAAAATACTTTTTACAGTGGGATGGGCAGATAACTACAATGATGGCATTGAATGAGTTGTGGAGAAACCTGGCTTACGTGTTCAGCCTTTTTGGGGTTATTGGTCTGAAGAAGCATCTTATCACTTAATGATACAACAAAGTAAATTTTCAAATGGCGAGTTAAGAATGGGTGGTGCAGCCACTACAAATACTCTTCTTTTAGTTTTACTTCATTAGCTGGAGCAGAATTGGTAGGAGACAATTTACAGAGAGGGAAGGTGCCTCACAAAAGTTATTATTAAGGAAATAAGTGGCAAATTGGATTTCTTCTTGTAATAAAATTAAATCAATTGTGATCTTTAATCAAAGGAATTCTTTTTGGAAACATTCTATAAAAATGACAGTAAGAAGGCTGCCGTGGAGGAGAATTAATGTAACATTAATTAAAAATATTGAACCAAGAATTTGGTACAGAAAGTACATGTACTTCTTTGAGAGAACAAAGTTGTTTGAATATATAATTATACTTGATTGCAATTTTCATACTGTTTTTACAAACCTTTTTAATGAGGTAAGTGAACGGTCTAAAGTGATATTTCCGTGATAGTCAGCAATGAGCAGTAAGAAATGCAGGTTATCCGTAAATACTTTGGGGCAATTTTTAGAGAGTTTTATTCAGTTTTGATGAAAAAGAACTTGGTCTGAGGAGACGCAGTATTAAAGTGCAGTTTGTCTTCAGGTTGCCGTAGAAGTCCTGAAGAAGAAAGAGCCATGCTTGCAAGGCTATCTGTCAGCAGTGTGTCTATTTTCTGTTGTCTTCAGTGGAAGTTCTGTTTCTATGCTTTTTTGAAATTTTCATTCATCGTTATCACGTTCCTTTTTCCTCCTCATCCATCCTCCTCAGCTCTTTGATAGATGTCCAGCTCCCCGTTGGTACTTGAACAACTTTCACTGCTATTTAGCTCCAGCCTGCTCCAGTGAGAGTCTCCTTGAACCTGCACTGTGTCTCAGAAAACCATTAATCTTGGTTCAAGGTTTGCAGAAGGAACCTTGTTCATTAAAATGTAGATATCTGCCTCGCTCTTCTATTTTCCTACCTTAGTCATCCTGTCTTCAACATACAATATTTTTCTATGTTGTACAAATATAAAATTCTTCTTCAATCATTCCTGGGCCTGGAGGTTATAAGCTGAACAACAGGTGATTTTGTTTTGTTTTACCCAACCAAGGAGAAATAAATAAAACTAAGAGGTTTAAAATCCAATGGCTTTACTAAAACTTGGGGAAAAAAAATTGCCATATTACTATGAGAAGAAGGTGTAATGACAGTTGATTCTGTGTGGTTTAAAGCCATATACTTTGTCAAAATTTGGTGTTGCCCCAACAGATAAAAGAAGAAATTTCTATAAAAGAGAGAAGGAAACTTCTACAAGCTCTAGTACATGCTTCAAAAAAGAATCAAAGTTAAAAAGAAAAGCAATGTATGCAATCAATCAGAAATTAACCTCAAGATGTTTAAAAAAGATGATGCCTAATGCAATCTGAATTCAAATAGTAATATGCAGTCTTGTGCAAAATAGCATATAAAGTTAATTGGACCCACTGGGTTTTAGAAGCTTGCTTGTCTAAGGGACTGCTGTTTTCTGTAATGAAAACATCATCCTTCACAGTGTCAGAAGATCACATGAGAATCTCTGATCTCACATGCCAGATGTCACATTTTCTTACCCTTAGAAGCCCTGAAAGGCATTGTAGTTTTGGATATCCATCCAAACCAAGGATAATATACTTTGTTCAGTGTTGGTTCTTCAGCTTTAAAAGGGTATTGGTACTGAAATTCTTTCCATAATCATAAGCGTACTGGAAGCGCAATGTCAGAGTGTATGCTTTATTTGTTGAAGTTTAAATAATGACATGAGGTCTCATATATTGACTTCAAAAGATGACGTATCTCTGGATTTTTGCTGCAGAAAATGGTTGAAAATCAGATAGTGTCTTTGAGAAGTAATGTGATTTGTTGTATCTAGGTTTTTACTGAAAACTGCAAATTGAACCGTTAGCTCTAAGTATGTTGAAACACTTCAGTGATCTGCTTTGCTTTCTACAAGCCTAACATATGAAAGATTTCCTCATATATAAGTTTCAGAATTGAATAATTTCCAGTGTTATTCATCTGTATTACCATGGTGCCCTGAAGAGCCATCAGGAATGCATCCAGATACACACAGCCGCACAGCAGAGGCTGCCCTCACCAAACCAATGCAAACTTGAACTGGGGACGACAGATGGATGCAACTAGACAGCAGAATTCAGGGCAGCAGCAAAACAGTACTGGGCCAGAATACCACTGAGCTGTGGCCAGCAAGCGACAGCAAGCCAGCCTCACTGCTGTAAACTTCTAGTTTATTGTTTTTTTGGGTATTAGGGAAGCAAGAAGTCTTCATAAGGAATTTGAAGGGAGATAATGAAATAGCTCTGCAGATGTTTACAGAAATTCCCTCCCAAGCATGAAGGGCAGTGTGGGAGGAACATGAAGGCACTTGTCTGAATATTTATCACATGGGGGTGGAGGATGGTGCTGTGGGTTTTCAGAGGGAGGTGATGGCATCTCTGTGGTGCATAGGAGGGGAGAGGACTTACAGTAGCAGAGCAGAAGGAGACAGATTCAGCTATCAGAGTTGATTCCTTGGACTTCTCAGTCTATCCGTCATGGCAGCAGTGAACTGAGGCTTTGACTCGGGTTAAGTTTCTGCTACCACTTTAGTTCTGCTTGGCCTTTAGCTGATGTTCTGAGCAGGACCAGCTCTAAGGTCCTGTTGAACTGAGCCAGTGCAGTCAGTGGATATGCAGCTCATCATTGTACCCTGTGTCCATTATCTTGTCTGTATCTCTTTTGACTCTTCGGATACTTTCTCAGTACATTTATGCAAAGATATCTACAGTTAGGTCATAGCAATAAACTGAATGCTGCTCCAACGATATCAAATCTCATGCTGTTCAGGGAAGTCCTTACTTTTTTGACATTAGTAACAGTTTTGCCATAAACTTAAGTCAGACGAGGACTTCACTCTCTGCGTAACGCAGTACTTAATATCCAGGAATTTTGTTCAACTTCCAAGTGCTGAGACTTTAATTAACATTTCCTACAAGTTCTTCGTTTAAGTCTTCTGTCCATCTGTTATTCCACTAATATCCTTGATAAGTCTCACATTTGCTCCCTAAGCTACAATGTAAAGTTGAGTAATGAGGTGCAGTATAGGCAATAAACTTTTCTCGGGAAATCTACACCCTGCAGGAGGGCATGGCACTGAAGTCCAGGTTCAGCAGATGTGAACAGGTGTCTCCACGCATCCCTGTGCAGTTCCTTACGGAAGAGAATAGCTTGGGTCACAAAAGCAGTACAGCTGCCTGTGTTGCCAAGACCATGTCTGTTTAGGGACAGCCACATGGTACTGCAGTTGCATTGCCCTATACTGGAAAAAAAAAAAAAAAGCTGTCTTGGTGCTTGCTGGGATATTTCTGTACTACCATACTGTAGAATATGTATGCTTTAAATAGAGAGTGTGTTCACCAGCTATCTTTTTAAAATGGTGCTCTGCTGATTTTTGTGATATATCCTGTTTTGAAGGGCTTTTTTCTCTTTTGTGAGCTGAAAAATTGTGCTGGAATAACTGAAAGCACTCTAAAGTCTGGAAATGAATGCGTGTGAAAAGAACAACTTGTTACTTGAATAAGTTTGCCCGAAGGGGAATTGCTAAACTTTTACTAAAATTCCATTCCCTTCCCTCATGTTCATTAAATTAAAGCTTAGGGGGAGACCATAATATAGTAGTGTGATATATCTGGGATACAACTGAAGAAACAAAAAGTCATCTTACCTCCCTTGGCTTGTCTGTCTTTTTATTGAACGCTTTGAGATTTCATTTGTAATAATGAACTGCTTTTATTCAGAACTTTGCATTTCTACCAAATGAAAGGAAGAGCATGTTGACAGGAAATGCAAGTTGCATAGTCTTTGCAGAAGCCCATGACTGAATCCATGCTCTGTTCTTCACTCTGCTGCTTTGTATGGCATCAGATCTTCTGTCTTGAATTCCAATCTGACCTCTGCCATCAGGCCATCAGAGCCACATTTCTTTTAGTTGTAAATTGTTCCTCTAATAAACGGGGATTAAATAGTGTGTTTATGGCATCCAGTCAACACAAACAACCAAAGAGCTCATGTTATCCTTTGAATCCTTAATCCCAGATATGAGTACAGCCTGGGAGAACTCTTTGAGAGCAGCCCTGTGAAGAAGGACATAGGGGTTCTGGTGAACAAAAAGCTGGACATGAGCCAGCAGTGCGCTCTTGCAGTCTGGAAGGTCAACAGTATCCTGGGCTGCACCAGCAGAGGGGTGGCAGCACAGAGAGGAAGGGCATTGTTTCTCTCTATTCTGCCCTCGTGAAGCCCCATCTGGAGTACTGCATCCAGGCCTGGGGCCCCCAGCATAGGAAGGATGTGGAGCTGTTGGAGCGGGTCCAGAGGAGGGCCGTGTTGATGATCGAAGGGCTGGAGCACCTCTCCTATGAAGAAAGGTTGAGGGAGTTGGGCTTGTTAATCTTGGAGAAGAGAAAGCTCCAGGGAGACCACATTGCAGTCTTCCAGTGTTTGAAGGGAGCTCACAAGCAGGATGGGGACCAACTTTTTACACCGCCTGCTAGTGACAGGGCAAGGGGGAATAGCTTTAAACTAAAAGAGGGTAAATTTAGGTGAGATGTTAGGAAGATTTTTTTTTTACGCAGAGCGTGGTGAAGTGCTGGAGCAGGTTGCCCAGAGGAGCTGTGGTTGCCCCGTCTTTGGAGGCATTCTTGGCCAGGTTGGATGGGAGCCAGGGCAGCCTGAAGTGGTGGTTGGCAATCGTGTCCACGGCAGGGGAGTTGGAACTGGATGATCTTTAAGGTCCCCTCCAACCTAAGCCATTCTATGATTCTACAAATCAGTCGTCTTAAGCAGCCTGGTTGAGTGAGTTAATGCATTTAGCAATTCTTTTTTCTGCTTTTTTGTTGATTCTCACAATTGGAAGCAGTGACTTCTGGCTCTTCTGCGCTGGGCCACATGCAGGCACAGCAGGAGGCCCTTGGCTCCTCTGACTGCATTTGCTGTCCAAACAACTCCTCACCAAAAGAACCAGTGGGCAGATAGAAATATTTTGCAGGCCAGACCTGGCTGACAGGCCACAAACTGGAGCAGTCTGATCAAAATACTTGTCTAATTTCTTGAATTTCTGGCGTGGAATAGAGCACATGCTTTTCTGCTTGATAGTGACCATATCAAGTTTTGCATGTTTCAGTTTATGCACACCTCAGTGATATTCAGTGTCACTCAGACTTTCCAGGGGTTTCTTAGTCCCATGTGAGGTTAGAAACACATACTTCAGGTAGTCCTTAAGCAAGCTTGAGTGCATTGTATGGCATTCATGCAATTTATGACCGTTGTCACATCAGTTGTGGTCATTTCTGGGAAATTGTGCTTTGTTAATTTGCTTTTACTTTGCTTGTTTTCTCCCAAAATGATGGCTTAAAGTCTGTATGTGGAAATGTAAGTTAGTGCTTTGTGTGCAAAATGCAGGAAGTTGCCCACTGGGCTGTGCTTATGCCCTTAGTACCTTTCAGGAGTGATTCTCCAAATTTCACCAGCTAGGCAGGATCTGGTTAGGTGCACATGTACAGCCATTACGCCGGGATTGGCAGTGGACTTCAGTTGCTGTACTTGGTAATTCAGTACAAAGTGTTATCTTTTTGCCCAACATAGATATCCACAATTTAGGTCCCCATTCAGACACACATCAGAGACCCATTTGTACATTTGTAGACTTCTCTCAAAGTTTTCCTGGACCAAGTTCCTGTCAGAGTATTTTCCTATTTCCCTACATTGCCCCTGCTCTTTATTTAAATAAGAGATGCCATTTTACCTCCTCAAGTCAAACAATAGTGCAATGTTGAGAAAATCTCTTAGAGAAGCTACTGCTGCACTGTCCTCCAGCAGCGGTCCCATTTCATTTGTGGAAAATAAATGATTGGTAAGTGAATGGGAAACAAAGTCTTATGTAACAGGAATCATTTCATGAGAAGACACTTAAAATTCTGTTCATATTATATGCGCACATCCAGTTAAGTTTTTCTTGGCCCTATTATGCAAATGAATTTATCTGTCCTAAATCAGGAGTTAATCTGTTTTTCTGATGTTCTCATCATGCTGGTACTAACATACCTGACATTGAAAGAGTTTTACGTTCTCCAGGATAAAATTTGTAGAACACTGTACTGACTTCAGAATATAAAGACCAAAATAAGAATAAGCATATTTAGGTTGCAGATTTATGAGTTATGGATTTCTACTAATCTGTAACTATTGCTGGCAGTTCTCATATCTACTGATACTAGGTGTTACTGGCCAACTGTCTTCTTCTCTCTCCATTTCGTATACCAGGAACTAAGGCAGAAGATTATAAGACTGAGCATAGATAGGGATCAGACCCTCTATCTCCAGATCGATCAGAAAGTAGGTACTTAGACATCTTTAGATAAGGCACTGTAGAGTAAGGAGCCTAACGAAGCATCAAGATGTCAGCAATAGCAGAGGTCTGGAAGAAATTTCCCCAAAAGGATTGTGTTGGCTGCTCAGACAAGATATTGTCTTGACTGGTAAGAGGCCAAGGATCAAACCACAAAGCTAAAAGAAAGAGAATCAGACTATATGATGTTGTTTCCAGTGCAGCACTTTCTTTGTCCTCTCATACCAGACATAAAGGGTAGAAAGGGCAGTCATAATTCAGTCATCTTCACCAGTTTAATTAAAGCAGACTTGTCTAATCATGGAAATCATGCCAAGAAATTTTACCTGACATAATTTTTTGTACCACCTGTACATTGGTTTCTCTCCACAGTCCTCATTCACACAAAGCTTTCCAGGAAAAAGCTTTTCGTATTTTGCATCCCGGGAGTAATAAAAAAATTGAAACAAACTCTTTGCAGAGTTTTAATTCCGGCCTGCTTCTTCTTCCCTCTCTCCTTTGACTTTAGCAGCTTTCTTTAAAAGTATTCTTTTGCTTTTCTTGCAGACTGTATGTGGATGGACCTTTTGGAAGTCCCTTTGAGGAATCCTTGAACTATGAGGTCAGCCTCTGCGTGGCTGGTGGTATTGGAGTTACTCCATTTGCATCAGTACTCAATGCTCTGCTGTAAGTGAGCTTAAGCTTTGTAAAGCCATTTCTTCTCCCTTACCCTTCAGTTTACCATTATAGTACATGTTAGAAGGGTTCTCAGAGTATTTCAAAACTTAACGTAGCACAAACGAATGTTTCCTTGAAGAAAGGCAGAGGATGAGGGTATCTGGGAGCATAAGTAATCTCATAGGTTATATAAACCAGAGTTTGGCAGAGTTGTGCCACTAATGCACATCAACTGAATAATAACATAGCATTTATACCCTTACACAAGATAGCCTGTGATTGATGCTTGCTATAATCACAGACCTTTCAGCTAGATTTGTTGTCCAGTATCTGCTTAGTGGAAGCTATGGACTGTGATAGAGTCTCTTTTTCAGTCAGTAGTTTGTGACTGTCTTTCAGCTGAACGTGTAGGACAACTCTCATGTTTTATTTGAACTTTGTAAGTGTGTGTCCTTAGGGTTTTAAACGAATGGACTTGACTTGAATTCAGGTAATGTTTGGATGTTTATCTGAAAATTTAAAAATTTAGGTATGCCTTTTTCTTTACTTTTTGCTTCTGTATTAAATTAAAACCTTTGGAATTTTCTTCAAACCAAACCTTTCATCTCTTGCTTCTGTGTTACAGTGGCAACACAGATCCCCCAAAATGTTACACTGCATGAAGTGGGCTTGTTTTTATGATTGTTGTTGATGGTTTTTTTTATTTCTATTTTTTGCTGGAGTGTTAGCTTAGATCTTCAGTCACTTAAGAACCCCTGTTTCACACCACAGCCAATTAAAGCAGCAATCCTTCCCTGAAGTCTTACAAGGCTGGATGGCTTTGGGAAGGTTTTACAGTACACAGCTGAAGCATTTGTTCTAAGATGGACATGCCAATGTGCAATTCTAAGTCAAAAGTGAAATTAAAACCTGCATTTAAATGCCATGCTGTTTTTCTGTCCTTGATCTGAGCTGGACCTGCCAATGCTGAGCACTTCTGAAAATTAGCAACCCCACCTGTCTCATAGTGCAGCCCTGAGAGTCCATCTGGGGCCCCTTCATTTTCTCTTCCTGTCAGCGTATTGAACATCTTCTTAAAGAGAGAAAAAATGTGAAACATGGGTACAATTTTTCTTACAGCTTACAGGCCAGAGGCGTAAGCTGCCCATTTTGCCGACCATTTTCCTTGGAATGGTTTATCCTTGACAGTGTTTAGTAAAAATGTCATAGATCATAACGATAGGACAGCAGTAGGTAATGAGATGGCTGCCTCTAGCAGTGTGTTATTAGATGCCATAAGAACTTGCACAGATGTTGTCATAGAAACTTAGCATCCAAAAACTTTAGCAATCTATGCTTTTGGTTAAAGCCATAACTAGGTGTCCGGGCAGCCCAGCCCATAACCTAACTTTGTAGCCCATCTTCCTCTTGTGCACTGTAATATTATGCAGGGGAATAATTCTGTGATTCCGGAAGAAAAACAATCTCGGCCTGCTTTCATTCTTAGTATTTAAACATAAACAACAAAACCCCGGTATCCTGGATGAGCTGCCTATTGTCTTTTCCCTGGCTGAGAAGAAGTTGGCAGGTGTGAAAATGCAAACTGCCTTAGGATGCCAGCACTACAGAGCACCGAGGCCAGTCCTGTTGTGTCAAGGACATGCAGACATGGGGGAGATCAGAACCCTGTTGTGCAGGAAAGTCATTTGTTTCCTGCTCAATTATGTTCCTGTTCTGTGAGCACAATTTAATTCCTGCCCTTCCCTGCACTTGACTCTTGAACCCTACACCCTATTTTTAAAAAATCATGGCTTTCGTTAAAGAAAGCTGGTGGCCTAGAGCAGGAGGAGCTTTAAATAATAGCTGCTATTATGGGCAGTGGTAGCATTTAGAAATGAGCGAGAAGTACTGTATACATCTGAATCTGTTTACAATGAGAGATTTCACTTTTAGTACATAATATATCCTCTTGGAGTTAGACCCAAGTGTGTTTATCTGAGGTGAGACTTTAAATGTACACTTGACTTGTTTCCTGAAATCTTGCAGTCCAGCTGCAGTATTTCATCACCAAGAGTGGTGTTCTGTTACTGAGCTATAGTAATTCCTTACAAATTCCTTACATTTTTCTCTTTTGTCCTTTTTTTTTTTCTTTTAAATGGTGAAAGGCACTTACTTTCCTCACTATTGCATGTGGTTATCTTGTTATATCTGACCAGATCTGACCCTTTGTAAGGGCTTGTCTTAGAAGAAGTCAGAAGATGGAGGAAATTCTGCTCCATAGGTCAACAGCTTACAATTGCAAAAGCTGTAGGTGGGATTTGAAATACACACTCCTCCCCAGTCTTAATGTACTTCCTTTTCTCTGTAAGGGGCGGGGGGGGGGGGGGGGGTCACATGAAGTATGAGTT
>JANHGO010000041.1:25069028-25101661 GCA_024606505.1 Aquila spilogaster
AGGCGCCTGAGTTTACAAAGATCAAGGCTTGTAAAGTCACACGACACATCACCTTGACTTGGTTGACTTATCACTGTGTGTCCACAAGAAGCGTGGCATCATGAGCACTGGTTCTCATCATGGCCTTGTGGGCTGAGATGCAGTACTGTGCCAGCACATCGGTACAGCATCCATGCAGTCAGCCTAACCTGCAGTGTGCGTCCTCTCACTTCTCTTTACAAGGTTGCAGAGCAGAATGAGCTTGGCTTTATCTTACCCTTCTCTCGCATGATAATGGAACGGTGTCTTGGAAAAATTATAGTTATTGGGGAAGGAATATGGAATTATGTTCTCCAGTAAATGCCTACAGTAGAGTTTCTTAATGAAACATATTCTTAATGAAACATACTGCACTGCACGTAGCTACAGGTTACTGAACTAGCCAGACCAGACTAACCTAGGCAAAGCTTTTTGATACCTGAAGTGTAAGTCAGAGGATGAAATGCATGGTTCAGAAATCAGATGTCTCTAGACACCCCTCATCCACCTCATCAGGAAACCCAAGCATCCACAGAGAGTAATATTTTGAGGAGAAAATCTGTCTCCTAGCTGACATGAAGCCATCGCTATGTCCGTGAGGATTTGAATTCCTGAAACTAAGAATAAACCTGCAGCTGTGGGCAGCCAAATGGGTTGGGGTGCACAGCTGCTTCCGAGCGGACCCGCCTGGGAAGAGCCTCTGCACGCGAACCAAATCACAGACATACTTGCAGCTTGTTCCTTCTCTCCCTCACTCCATGTGCTGAAGTCACCGAGGTGAGTTACACCAACATGATCAGGCCTGTCGACAAACTAAACTTCTTGCAATGAGTCTTATCAAGACTCCTTACTTTGACAAGGAGCGTCAGGGCTCCTATATCTCATGAAAAACTTTTCAGAGTTTCACTCTTAGGACATTTCTGCAGGAGCTTTCCTCACGATGGTATCAAGCTTATGCTTTCCTTAGTTGCCCGCTTCACCCATAAGGTTCTTACCTTTTTACCACATGGATTCACTCATAAAATGCAAGAACTGCTGAAGTGCTGACACAGGCTACAGAGGATTGCTCCCGAAGAAGACACCATTATGCTCATTAATTGGGCTGTAGGGTCCAGCAAGTGACAGGGTGGCTGGTGCTAGCAGTGGGGTCCTAGGTCACTCCATCCCACCGGGGACTTTTGGTCTTTTCTTGCTGACTCCACTTTGCTCCTGACCCCCTGTGCTGTGTGCACAAGGGAAGGATGTGCAATTACCTTGCGACACCAGAGAGAAGTGTCTCTCGTAGCTGGGCCTGATAATGTCAAAAGAAAAAAAACCCGAAAGAGCGGAATGATAAGGGAAGTGATAAAAGAAGTGCGAGAGTGAGAAATTAGGTTGGTGGGTGAAAAAGGCAGGAGAGAGGCTGACACTGCACGAAACAGTGCTTGAGAGGGATGCGCCAGAAATGCTACTGGCATTACAGCTTTTTAGCAAATTTGTCTGTATGCAAGTGACTTGACAGTTCAGCTGTACTTCATATTTTCAAGATACTGCTGAAATCCTCAAATACGTATGTGGGTCTTTTGGAGGGATTATTTGCTTCTTTTTTTTTCCCCTTCAGAAATATTTGCAGTCTTCATTCTTATCTTCTGTGGGTTTGGTGGAAATGTTCTTGGATGATTCACAGATTTTAAGAACAGAAGGAGCTGTTATGTTCCAGCTAATTTGAGTCCCTTCTTAACATAAGCCATAGAGCATTACCCGGTAATCCCTGCAGCAAGCTTCTGGTTCAACTGGAGCATGAATTTAGAAAGACATCCGGTCTTTAAATTGAGATGTTAAAAACTGGAAAATTCACAAGCCTTTAGATCAGCTTGTTTCAGTTGTCAATTACTTCACGTATGTAAAACATTAATTTCTTTAACTTCAGTTTCCAGTCTCTGCTATCTTACTATACCATTTTCTGCTAAACAAGAAAGTCCTGTACCATCTGAAATGACACCTCCGTACAAGAGGTTGGCGGTCATTTTAAAACTTACCCTTCTTTTGCACAAATTAAATAAATAAAACTTTCTTGCAGGATAAGGCTTACTTAAAAGGTCTCTCTCTAGTAATTTGCTTTTTCTTTTTAAAACCTTTCCAAAGTTTTCTTTTTCTTTTTTTTTTTATAAACACAGGCAGGAAATAAGAAAGTATTTTGGTAACTGTTTTCATAATGTGCACATAGAGAAATAACAGCACTTCTTTGTAGTCAAATAAGGAGACAATGTAAATTGAGCACTATCTTATTATTTAAATGGTGTGACAAAGTGTTGAACTTTGGAGAAAAAAGAAGAACTTGGAACCTAGCAGGTGTAATAGAATAACAGAGTATTCCAAGTACATTTACTTGCCATCAGTTATAAACTTACAAACCTTTCTTTGTCATATATTCTTAGTAAATTAAGGCAGGCTTCTTGTGTATGCACAAAAATACTGGTCATTTTCATGTCACAGAAAACCAGAAAATACAAGATCCTGATTTTTATATATATATGTATCTTCAAATACATATTTTTGAAGGTCATCTTTGAAAAGCTGCTGAAAGTTTCAGCTCAAACAAAGCCAAATGGTGTTATTCAATTCTTATCATGGAGTAGTCTAGACAAATAGGCTGCAGAAAGTTAGTGCCCTAAACCATTGTGCCATCTGGTTCTCAATTGCTACTCATTTTAATGATAATGGATCTGTAATGGATCCATGCCAGTTTAGTACAGCTTAAGATCCGAGCCAAGAAACAGATAATATTTCATAAATAATACCCCAGGAATAAAACTTGTATCTTATTTGTAACTGTCTTGAGAACGTTTTTCTTTTTAGAAGAAAATAATTTGTGTCTAACTAGAGCAAGTAGTGAGTTGTGGCTTCTGGAAGTGATGATGCTCAGACAGTGCATCCGCTGAGATTCCCCCTGAATCCTAGATTTAAGCACATAAAAGAGCAAGTAGCTAGCAGGATCATGGCCTAGAAACCCAATTCAGTTCGCATTAGAAACAAAGGCAACATCTTCCTTGGTGTTCAACAAGGGGAAAAATCGTGACCTATGCATTTGTCATGCAGTCTTCGTTGTAAAGGCAAAGAGATTTTTAATTTTAAAAAGGGGTGGAGAACTTTCATGGAGTGATTTTGTGTAAAAGGCTTTCTGTGAAGTGCTTTACAAAAGATGTTCTCTTGTTACAGAGGAGAAACTGAGGCATGGCACTCTGATGTGAGTTACCAGTGTCACCCAGGAACAATTCTCCTGGGGACGAGGCCAGAAATAGAAATCAGGTCTTCCACAGTCCTTTCAGTTGTGTGCAATTGGCTCTCTCATCTAAAATAACATCTATCCTGTTTTCCACTGAAAAAAACACGTGGCCTGCCCATATTGCTGAAATCAGATGGGAAAGTGCCAAGTGAAGGAGCCTTTCAGAAGTGCCCACACAAGCACTTTAAATGCTTTGTGTAGCATTGTACATTAAGCATGAAAATTACTGTTTTTGAAGCGCTCCAAGATTTATTTAAAAATGCAGGCTAGAAGCTAACTATCTCGCCAGCAGCACTGAGCCCTCAGAAAACCTGAGTCTCAGGGAATTTTGATTACTTGATAAAAAAAGAGATACCTGCTTAAGGAATTGGTAATGACATTTAAAAGAAACTCAAGCTGTTTATAGAGAAGAATGTTTATAGGTGTTTTTAGTGGTTTGGGATTTTGTCTCTTATTTTTCATTCTTTTTTCTTTTTTTTTTTTTAATGTGACTTGCGGTGATACCAGGTTATCCTGTTGAGTTTGCAGACCAGTGCAGGGTTGAGCTCCATGACAATAAGACCTCCACTATAAGTAAAGGGCATTTTCCTGTCATTTGGGATTTTTACCAAGTGGTAAGAGCAACAATGGCAATGGGGCAAAGGCAGTTAGCTATTTATAAAAAACAACAGTCATGTTACAGGAGTAATCATGTCACTAAAAATGCAAGTATTGGATCTAGATTTTGTTGAAACCATAATGAAAATGGGAAGAAAAAGGACAGTCATTCATACTGTGCACTACATGTTTGCGCTCAGATCCTACAAAGACTTATGTGGACACATCCACATAATATCAAACAAGACCAAGTCAATATCTTGAAATATTTAGGACTGCACATTAAACTCAAATGTGGGTCATAAATTCCTCAAGACAGAGACTGTATTTGTTCAGAGTATCAGTACAATGCCCCAGTAATTTCTAGTGCAAAATAAAGACACTTTTGTTCTGTTTCTAAAGACGTCAAGTTCAGATACCGTCAACACAGAGTGAATCAATCCCCTTAAAGTCAAGGGGAATTTTGCTGCTAACTGCAACAGGGCTCAGACCTGAAATCTAAGAAACTTTGAAGAAACAAGTACCAATCTTTCAGATGTAGAGAGATGTGGGGAAAAACCTGTATCCTCTGAGAGATTTGTGCAGCAACATACATGCAAAATCTAAGCTCCATGTGCATATATTTTCTAAGTACCAAGCAGTCTAGAATGCAAGTTTGACTTAGCTCTGTTTATCATAGCATAGTTGTGGCTTATTAGCAGTCATGAACTGTTTTATGCAAACTTGCAATACTCCCAGTTGAGAAGGGGAGAAAGCTGACTGAAAATAAAAGATGCCTAAACCTTTCAAAATATTTGGAAGATGACATCATTGCTTTGTTCAAAGTGAACGGTATAAGACAAAACATTACAGCTGGTTTTCATTCTGCAGTTTGGAAGCATGAGCATAGTTCTTGATAAAGCCTGTTGATGTAATTGATATATACCTGCCTACTACTGAGTAGCAGTGTGAGACTGGGGGGAATTATCTGCCACCGGATGTCTTGAAGGATGTTTTTTTAAACAGTTCAAACAGAAGTTATAGTAGTTTGATGCAGAAATTATTAGTGAAGTTCTTTGATTCATTATGCAAGAGAGAGTTACAATGATCCCTTCTGCCCTCATATCCACTTTTATCATAGTTTTAAAAATGGCTTATATTAGTTTAAAAATAGTTTCACAATTTCCATAGTTACAGAAATCCAAGCACCAGGCTCTTGAAAAAGAAAAACAAGTGCTAAAGAGTTGTGGTTGTTGACAGTAGTGACTTCATCCTTGACTCTCTGGGTAAAAGGGAACAGCATCATTCATTCACTCCTATACGCCTACCTGCACATTAGCAATTTAATTTTTGTCCCCATGCTTTCAGTGAGGGACCCTGGAGGCTGTTTTCTTTCATAGAACCTGTTAAAGGGGGCAGCATCTTTTGTTGGTGTTTTATTAGTAAGTGTTAGTGAAGAAGGGAGAAAAGAAAGTTTACAGCTACAATAAATGGGAAAATGGACAATATTATGCCCCTAAACACATGAAAGAAACTGTGAGGGAAAAAGGAGTTGCCTACCATGTCATCCTTTGTATTTCATGTAAGACATAAGCAAAAACTGTATTTACTGGTCTCTAAGGAGGGCAGAAATTTAGCAGCACTCATTGCTGTTCTGGCCCTTCCCCAAACAGGGTTTGAAGAAGCAGGTAAACTGTTAGATAAGTGTCTCAGCTGTACCACAAGTCCCTCTTCATGCTGCTTAATGCCACAGAAAACAGCATACACTGCTGCTGCCCCTGGGGTAGCAGAGCAAGTGTATGCTCTGTGTAAAAGCAGAGGGGAGCACGAACAATCAAGCCAAAGGAGACAGTTATGATGGTCTAGTTTTGCATAAAATGGGCAAGGATGGCTTTTTCTCATCAGGACATGAGCCTAGATTTCAGTTTTAGCAACATTTTGGTGAGTGGCACTGGTGGAGCGGTTCAATTCTGAATGCCAGGCTCTTCCGTGTACGTGAGGGAGACACTTCACATTTCTTTTTCATGCAACAATTTGGGCTTTAAGCTCTGGGTGCTTAAAGGGGCAGCAGAGGCCCAAGTTGATCTAACAGCCATCCCCTGTCTCTTCGGAGAAATGGATGGGAGATCTGGGCTGTGGGATGCCAACTGGACCACCCTGAGCTGAGCGCCCCCAAGGAAACACATACGCCAACCCCATTTCATGAAGGAAGATGTCTCGGCATCTATGCTAGAGCTTAGCTCAGAAGCAACTATCAAGTCTTAAAAACTGGCAGTGGTAGAAAATCCATCTCATCCTATAGTATGTTGTTCCAGATGTTAATTATCCTCAATCATGGGGACAGGAGTTGGATGCTGGGAGATTGTGCCCAGTAGGGCAAGCCTAGCCCCAAGGAAAGTTCTTCTACAACCACGTCAAGTGGTTTGTAAGAATCACAAGTGCTTTTGAACGGCCAGACAGCTAGCAGCTGGAAAACATTGTTAGCAGCTGCAGAACAGCGACGGCCCATGATACTAGCTGCCAAATCCTTTCTGAGTGTTGCCTAATCAGCTAGCTGAGGCTGTTCATGAGCAGAATTGGAGAGTAAAGTAGATAAGTCCTAACACAAAAGCTGTTTGAATAGAAGATATGTACTGAGTTGTTGGATGGTGAAGATAAATTGGGTGATATTCAGAGTTCCTGGTTGTTGTTTTTTAATACAAGATTTTTGTGAGTCACAGATTTGACAGAAAATTGCCAGTCTAAGCATCTGCACCTAAAGTGAGGCATTAGATGTGTCGAGTGAGGTGACAAGCAATGCTTTTCTTTGGTGTCATGAATGTAGTGACATTTTTTCTCCCCCCAAAGCAATGAGAGAAGCTGTGTTATATGCACTGACCAGAAAGAAAAGATACAAAAATCAATTGCTTTAGAGCCTAATAGCTTTCATGTAACACTTTGCTTTATGACTTAATTATCCATTGCTGTCAAGGTATCTTTGTAATACGAGGTTGAAATTAAGTTTGTGCATGGCTGAAACTCATTTAGAACCAAACTCTGCAAGGAACTTCCCTCGGTCCTCTGGGAGCTTGTAAGGCAAAATTGCTGCATAGTCCAAAAAAACACATGGGAGCAGGGTCAGTCCTCCTATGTCAAATCCACTTGACCAGTATGGAAACAGTAACCTATACTACAACCTCCAGAGTTGTCGGTGTAAGTGTTCTCTGCATCCTCTCTGGTTTCAAAAAGTACTCAAAAGTGTCTAACAAAAGCCAAATGCCTGAGCACTTCTGAGGACTGGGGTCTTGCTTTCCTCTGCATGGTGCATCATGATGTTACCTAAGGATGTTACAGCTTTGTATTTCCCTTCACTGTATACCATGTCTTTAAGGCTTAAGATAGTTCTTTAGATACATTACTGTTGGTGATTTCTAATATTGCAATGGTTAAGGTACAATTACTTCCTCTTTTAGGCAAATCACCATAAAAGATTGAATTTCTTTATTATATTGATTTCCCTTTGCTAAACCAATTCTGAAGGTCTTAAAATAGATTAAATTGTCCTTTTTTGCATGGATAGCTGAAGCTTCCTAAACAGTATTTGAAATGCGGGCATTTATTTCCAGTGTTTTCTCCAAAATAAAGGTATTTGCATCCCCTCTCAAAAGACTTTGAAAGCTATTTGTAGTTTATTTTTTGTGCCATACTCTTTACGTTGTTAGGGAAAATAGAGCAATGGAAGTGGTTGGTGACAATTTCTCCATCACATGGGACTGTTATTACCAGAGCAAGGCAAAATAAATGGTGGCATAACTGTCCCATACATTTCCTTGTGCTTCATCCACAGATGTATTTTCAGTTTGTATGAGGCAAATCATGTAGATGTAATGTTATCCTGTGAAGGAGTCATAAACCTGATGTTCTGGGCATTTGGGCACTGTGAAGATGAAACTCTGTGATCTTAATAACATACCTAGAGTATCTCCTGTCACTGCAGTTTTCAATGGAAGCAATTCTAGGATTTCAGCTAATTGCTCCATCAGTAAGAGTTTGAAGTGTTTTGGAGAGATCCCACTCACTTTGCTCAAATCTAGGAACCTGGCACTTCATTTAAGCTGGTATAAGATGAAATCTGGCAGAGTTGTGAACCGAGCTCATGCTTTCCCTTATTTTTTAGTATGAGCTGCAAGAAAGACTAGAAAGTACCAAAATCCATTAGTTAGGGTGATATAGTAGGCAATTCACGGGCTGTGCCAGTGTGTCTGAGTGGGAAGGGCAGGGGCTGCTGTCCTGAAGGATCACCGCTGATCTGAAGAGTGTAAAAGTCACTGGTTACGTATTTCAGTTATGTCCAAGTGAAATGCTATGCTGCTTGCCATCAAGAAAGAACAAACTTTCTGTGAAGGACAATCATTACATGCAAGCCTCTTTGTTGACCCCGTTTTGTTTCAAGGAGACAACATGAAATTTTGCTTCAGCTCACATATGTCAAGCTTGCTAGAGAACTGAAGAAAAATTAAAAACTCTTAAGATAAGTCTGGTTTCTGAATAGCTTGGAAGGGAGCGGAGATGCCGAATATTGTGTGGTCTGAGCAGGAGGATGGAGGGAGGGAGGGAAGGAGAGCAGGAAGGAAGAAAAGACAGATGTAGCTTTCTGTTTTGTGCACAGTCCACACATTACATGCAGAAGGATACCTTAATTCAAAAGAACAGGTTTGCCTTATGGGATCAGCAGAGCAAAATATAATGAGCTTGTTCAGCTGCATAGGGCTCTGATTGTAATGAGAGCCTCTGGGCACTGCTCTTCTGTGACAGGCAAGCAGTGCTGGTGGTATTGATGGACAACTCGAGCTCCTTCTGTCTTGCGTTGGGGAGGAGGGTTTAAGGAATGTCTTGCTAATTTATTTGCGGATTGCTGTGTCCCCAGGAGAAAACAGGCTGCGAGTTCGGCGTCTCCAAGGCTTCTTTCACCCGTGGTGCCATTAGTACGCACTTGAGCATCTAATTCCAAGCTCTAAGAGCAGCAGAAGGGCTGTCCCCTGGGGCTCAGCCCCTGCTTCCCTCTTTCAGATTCAGCACAAGCAGCGCTTCTGAGATGGGGAACTTTTCTAGCTTTCGCTGCCCCATCTGCAGCAGCGCTTTGCTGTCTGAATGCATTTTTGTGTGTGTGTCTATATGCATTTTGCCTTCACGTTATTAGGTCGCAATAACTAGCTGTGTAGTTGTTGATGGTTAACTTTTCTTTTTCTTGGTGCAGATTTGCACTACAGTTAAGGAATCCACTTTAAGGGATTGGTGCAAACAGCAGTTATTGAAATTTGAGCTGGTTCTCTCAAGCCATTTGATAGCAAAATAGAGCAGGTTGGCTGCAAGCAACTCTAAAGCATCACTGGAGCTTAAGAAATTCATTTATCTCTGCATTGGCTATGCCAGCTATATGTGGTGAGATGAACCCCCCTCATTGAATTAACTTTGTTGTTGTTAGTTATTTGGCCCTGCGCTCAGATTCTAGCACCAGTGAATAGCATCTGCACTGTGTGGAAATGTTTTGGCAATTAAGAGCCAATTAAATTTGGCTCGTTCCCCTGTTCCATCCTTCTTATGATGTCCAAGGAGAAGACTCATGACTGAAATATTTAGCAGCTATTAAAAAACAAAAAGGGTGTCTTGATTTTGCTGAGTCTGGGGTCTGTTTTTCTCTGCCCTGAAGGTCCCTTGGAGGATGAAAGTTCAAGGGACATTGCACCATAAAACTTGTTCACAGAGAAAAAATATATCAGAATTGCTTCTAAATCATGTATGGTTTTATTATCATTGGGTCACGGGTGGTAAAAAAACCCCTGTGCACTCAAGTATGTGAACACTGTCATGTAAGGTTAACCAAACTGATGAAATAGAATTAACAAGGAAATAACAGGGCTGGTGCCTGTGTCCACAGTCATTTTTACCCTTTCTTTCACTAGTTTGTCTTGGCAAGACTTCTCCAATGAGATATGAAGCTATTGCTTACCCTTTTTTAAACTGTGCATCAGTCAGGTCTGCAGATAAAAGCCATCAGTTGGACAGATGGAAATGGTAAAACAATGAATCTCTAGAAACACTCCTTTGTCTAATGTTGTCCTTCCTTTCCTTTTATTTGCTCATTAAGGACTGTGATCCATATATTGGTGGGGTTTATGACCGCCGTTATAGATATTTCTATGGGCCTCACAAACTTTTAATGAAGTATTTGCTGAAATGCTCTTCTCTGTTTGAGAAATATAACTATTCCTGTCTAACAGGTAGATGCTGTCACACGATGCTAAACCGACTTGCCCAAGTTCTCCTGAGGAGGGTATGGCACAGAGTGGGTTGGATCCAGCACAGCACCCAAGCTGCTGCATTCATTCTTCCTCTTTATAAAGTTCCTACCCCAAGGGGGAAGGTACCTTTTGATTGGGGACCTTTGGGCACTTCCACAATAGATGTAGCAGTAGTAACATTAGAAACATGCGGTGGTGGTTTAGCAAATGGTTGATGAATGCGACCGTTAGGAAAAACATAAATGCAGTTTTCAGAATATCAGAAAGGAACAACCAGAAAGTATTCACCTGTCAGTCCAATTTTTACTTTACAATTTGTTTGAATTACAATTGTTAAGGGAACCCTTAACAGAAAGAAAGTAAATGGTATGTGGAACACCTAAACCGCTGACCACAGCTCAGGGATACAGAGTGACCTCTTCAAAAAATGAGGTTTGGTAGATACACAGAACCTAGAGCACTGAGATTTCATCCATTGTGTACTGCCCATGTCCTGGTGTATTTACTTGCAAATCTAGGTACAACAGCAGGATAAGTAGTAAAAAGTAGACTTGGTATATATATCCACTTGTATAGTGGATATCTGCTTGATAATATACCTTTCAGTCCTGCAGAACTAAATCCTCATATCATGGAATTCAGTGGCATCTATGCCATTTGTTTCGTCCTGGAAGCAGTTTGCTTTTTTTCCTATAGACAGTTTAGCAGAGTATTGTCTAAATAAGAATACAGCACAGTGTATTAAAAAGAAAAAAAGAAAAAGTCAGTGCTGACAGGTGGCAAGCAACAAATAGTTCTTAAGCAGACAGTTTTAAAAGGGGTGAGGTATCAAATATGCAGCAATTCATCTTGGGACTTGTTCTTTTCAATATATCAAATAATGAATGACAAGGAGGGAGATGTAAACACCAAGTTAATTAAATCCTCGGATGATATTGGACTAGGGAGGATAGTGTATTTCAGAGCAGATGGATTGAAATTTCTCAATGATCTGGCAAATTTCAGGAGGTGGGTGGAAGAAGAGGAAGGTGATTTGGAATAGGCAGAAATATCAGACAGTTCACCGAGAAGGAAATTGTCATCATCGAGGAAGAAACAGTGACATGGGGTGGGGGAAATGTTAGGATCATACTTAGCACTTTATAACAGCCTTTTGTCTGCATGTATCAGAGTATTAAACCTATTAAATTAAGTGTTCCTGATCTTGTGGAGGGGAGGTCTGAGAAAGTGTTGCTACCTGGTTTCACCAAAAGGGAGAGCATAGCTGAGGAAGTAAATGACATTCTGGAAATGACAGTGGATCAGCATGAGGGAGATGGGATTAAAAGGCCGGACTTCTCTTCCTCTCTGACTGATCAAAACTGGCATTTGAGGTCAGACCTGAGGCACAGGCCTGTGATCTGCATTTCACAATGACAGTGAACATGACGGGGATCAGCCTGACCAGTGTGGAGCTGCACGACACTGATTTTATTAAGAAGTGTCACGAGTCAAGATGTGCTGTGTCTCTCTAGAATGACAAGACCAGTCACACACGGTGGGGTTTCTCTGTATGTACATGGAACACCTTCAGGGGGCCTGGTCAATAGGAACTGGTATTGGACTACAGGAGAAGCTCCTTCGGCTTAGACCCTGACTCTGTGCCAGATATATTCTGCTGTGATGTCCGGCCTCTGTTCTCTTCAGTGCCTTATAGTCACCTTGCCCTACAGCAGTGTTTCACGCCCAGTGGGTTGTAACCCTCGGGATATTCATGAAAATTAGGGGTGGGAAGGGTTGTGTGAGGAATGATGTATTTGAAGTACTTACTTAAACACTAGTCCCCTCTCTCTCTGTCTCTCACCAGGTCACTTGCTCATCTGTCTTGTTCAGGGTCACCTGTTCTCTCTTAGATTCTTAAAACTCATAGAAACACTAAAAACTCTTTTTGTTATCATGGATACTCTTACAGCACGTAGAAAGGTAGGAGCTTGAAGGAATTTAAAAATTCAAGGGATGAAAAATTCTTTATTTTGAATAACACAAGAGGCCAGAGGGCTGTACAAAGGCATCTTTGTATGTCTAGAAAGGTAGTAATGATGACAGCACCACCTATGAATTATTATGCCATTATATACAGCCTTGGCAGGACTGAAATTTGAACACTGCAGACAATAATGGGCCTTTCACTCTAAAAACCAGAACTTGGAATAAGAAGTTGGAGCATTTTCAGAGAAAAACAATGAAGAGGTCAAGATAGTCAGGGCTGCATTGAGCTCACCTATGATGTAATGCAGTATATTCTCTGGTAGCTTGATAAGCTTCTGCCCGTGGATATATACGCAGACTCTTCTATAGGCTAGTGTTGACTTCAGAAATTACTTCTCCAAGTTGGGTGATCTCATCCTTAATCTGCCATTTTACTGCAACTGCGTATGGTGCACTCTAGTGTTCAGCAGGTATTCTTTCTTTCCATTTTGGCCTTGCCATTTTTCCGTATCCCTTTCCGGATAAGAGACTGTCTGCCTAAGGAAATGAGCTTGTCTGACCATCACTGGTCATCTGGAAGCCATCTGAAGCTGCCTTATCATTCATTATCTTGCAGACCTCACTCCTCAACTGTCAGAGCAGTATGTAGAGAATTTCTTTCTGGGCTTCCTGGCAGCTAAGTTCAAGCAAAGGTATTTTACAGACCCCCAAACCAGTAATTACTTGCTTCATGAAGCTGACCTGAAGGAAACCTACTCCTGTAGGCACATTCACTAGTGTGTATAGGATGTGAGGTTCATGGAGAGCATCTTTCCTTAAAGGAACTGTAGCTGTGAGAGACATTTCCTTACAAAGAGAGTTCTCCAGAGAAGAGATGGGCTTGTGACTGGACTAAGTCACTTTGCTTACCCAGGGTACACCCTAAGACAGAAAAGAGTCAGCAGTGAGACATGGCAAATTTTTCTTGGGGGTTTATTACATTTTAGGTAACGTATTTGTGCTTAGGTTTGAGGATCCCATTTTACTGCAGGATTAACTACTTCATTCCAACTGCAGAATTTGTTGAGATTTGTCCTTCTTTGTTCTTTCTTCTTACTCTCTTCATTTTGAATTCTTCATCTGTACTTAATCTAGTCCAAGGAGCCTGAGTGGGCTGCCTTTGGAGGGGATCGTGGTTTGCCTGGCCTTGTCTTCAGATTGATCTGCTACCAACTATATCTTCCAGCACTCTAGTCAGCTGCTTCTTTCTTCCCCTTTTGTTTCTGCAGATACCTAGCTAGGATTTTAATTTCTGCACTTGTCATCCTTGGGATTTGTCAGCTGGTGCCAACTTTTCTTTCCCCAGCCCTAAGGTGTATTGGAGCTTGACCGGGAAAACCTACCGGCAGTGTGGATGTCTAGTTAGAGTGGTGGTCTTTTTCCCCCAGCCTACTCTATTAAAAAAAGTATTTTGACCTTTGGTATAATACACCCCCTGAGTATATTTGTAAGTGCAAAGCAGCTGCCAGGGCTGGGGGACTACTACATCTCATATATGTACTAGCTGTCAGGCTTTCCTGAGTCCTAAGTAGTAGTCCCATGTAGACTTTTTACTTAACTTGAAAATACCCAAACCCTGGCTGAGGTAACTGCGTTAGACCTCTGGTGCTGGTTAATATGTAATAATTAGAGGTGGGGAAAACTTGAATTGGCATCTGAAATCTGCAATCCAGTTGCATCAGTATGCTTCAGTTGCTTCAGGTATCCCATAATACCCTGAGATACTGGTGCTGCAGGTATTTCCACTGACGTGGGGAGATGGGATATCCTGTCTTGGTGAGTATATTTTATCAGGTGAAGAAGAGGGCTCAGTGCTAATATCAGTTTGTGTGAAGGACCCATGCCAACTGCTAGATGGCAACTCTTAGATGACCACCAAAGGGAACAGTACAGGCAAGAAAGAGCTTCGTGCAAATATTTAAAGAGACCAAAGCTCAAATATGGAAGTGGGTTGCTCTAAAGCAGAAATACTGTTTGCAGTGAAATGGGCAGATAACTACTGTGCCAGTGAATGTGCTGTGGAGAAACATGGCCAACACGTTCAACCTAATTGTAGTTGCTGGTCTGCAGTGTCTTATCACTTAATGATGTAACAAACTAAATTTTCAAAAGACGAGTTACAGTAGGTGGTGCATTCACTACAAATACTCTTCTTTTTATTTTACTTTATTAGCTGGGGCAAAATTGGTAGGAGACAAGTTTACAGAAAGTCAAGGCACTTCACAAAATAGATACTGTAATTGGTAAGGAAATAAGTGGAAAATTGGTTTTCTTGTTACAATAAAATTAAATCATGTGAGATCTTTAATCAAAGGAATACATTTTGGAAACATTTTATAAAAATGACAGTAAAAAGGCTGCCATGGAGAAGAATTAATACAATGTTGATTAAGAATATTGACCCAAGAATTTTGTATAGAAAATACGTGTGCTTTCAGAGAGCAAAGTTGTCTGAATACATAATTATACTTGATTGTAGTTCTCATAGTGGTTTTACAGACCTTTTTAATGAAGTAAGTGAGTGGTTTAAACTGTTGCTTCTCTCCTGTGATAGTCAGCAATGAGTAATAAGAAATACGGGTTCTCCATAAATACTTTGGGCAATATGTAAACACTTCAATTCTGAGGAAAATTTACTTGGTCTGAGAGATTGCCTTCAGATTGCTCTAGGAGTCCTGAACAAGAAAGAGCCATGCTTACAAGGGTGTCTGTCATTTGTGCGAGTCTACTTTCTGTTGCCTTCAGTGGAAGTGCGATCTCCACGCTTGTTTTTTAAACTTTCAGTTATAGTTATGAGGTTCTTCTCTCCTCCTCTACCATCCTCCTCACTCCTCTTACAAGTCCAGCTCCCCCATAGGTAGTTGTACAACTTTTGCTGCTGTAGTGTTCCAGTCTACTCCAGTGGGATCTTCTCCTTGTACCGGCACTGTGTCTCAGAAAACCATGGATCTCAGTTCAGGGTTTACAGAAGGAGCCTTATCCATGAAAATGCAGGAGCCTGCTCTGCTTTTGCACTTTCTTGCCCTTGTCATCATGCCTTCAACATATTTTCTCTTGCTAAGGATGTTGTACAAATGGAAATTCTTCTTCAGTCATCTCTGGGCCCTTGAGAGTATAGTAAGTGGAAGAACAGGTGATTTCATTTTGTTTTGCCCAACCAGGGAGAAATAAATGGAACTAAGATGTGCTAAAACCAATGGCTTTTGCAGAATTTTAAAAATAATAATAATTTGGCATGTTGCTATGAGTAGAAAATCTGATGCTAATTGATTCTATAGGGTTTTGAGCCATCTATGTTGTTATAATTGGATGTTTCATTAACAGATAAAGGAAGCAACTTTTGTAGAAGAGAGAAGGAAACTTCTACAAACTCTAATGTATATTGTAAGAGTATGTTTGAAGTTGAAAGGGAAAAATGTGAATAATCAATCAGAGATTAAATTCAAACTGTTAAAAAAAGGAGAGGATGCCTAATGAAATCTGAATTAGAATCATAACACTTTGCAATCTTGCGCAAAATAGTATATAAAGTTAATTGGACCCACTGGGTTTTGCGAGCTTACTTGTCTAAGGGACTGCCGTTTGCTTTAATGAAAACATCATCCTTCACAATGTCAGGAGAACACATGGGAATCTCTGATCTCACATGCCAGATGTCACATTTTGTTACACTTTTAAACCTTGAAAGCCTTTGTAGTTTCGGAAATCCATACAAACCAAGGATGATATGCTTTGCTCAGTGGTGGTTCTTCGTCTGTAAAAGACTGTTGATACTGAAATGCTGTCAATAATCACAAGCCCTCTGGAAAAATAGTGTCAGAGTGTACACTTACTAATTGAGGTTTAAATAATGACATAAAGTGTCATATGTTGACTTCAAAAGATGTAGTAGCTGTCCTGATTTTTGGTACAGAAAATACTTGAAAATCTTCGGTAGTAGTAAGTACAGCTCCTTTGAAAAATAAAATCATGTAATTCGTTGTAGCTAGGTTTTTACTGAAAACTGTGAATTGAGCCTTGGACTCCAAAGTGGTCCAGAACACTTCTGTAGCCAGTTTTGCTTTCTGCAAGCCTACCATATGAAAGATTGCCTCTGATATAAGTTTCAGAATTGGATGGTTTCCAGTAATTCTTTGCTTATCTGTACTATCCTAGTGCCCTGAGGAAACAGTTGTGCATCAGGAAGCCATCCTGATACACACAGTCACACAGCAGAGAGACTGTCCTGACCAAACCAAATCAAACTAGAAGAACAGGAGACAACAGATGGATACAATCAGACAGCAAAATTCAGGGAAACAGTGAGACGGTACTGGGCCAGAATATGACTGAGCTACAGCAAGCACATCAGCAGCCTAACTACTGTCAACTTCTGGTTTATTGGTTTTTTAGATATTAGAGGAAAGAGGAGTCTTAAGAAAGAATTTGAAGGGAAAATAATGAAATAGCTGTGCAGATGTTAACAGACATTTCCTCCCAGGCATGAAGGGCGGTGTGGGAGGAACATGAAGGCACTTGTTTGAATATTTATCACGTGGGGGTGGAGGCTGGTGTTGTGGGCTATCAGAGGGAGGTGATGGCATCTCTCTGGTGCATAAGAATTACAGCAGCAGAAGAGCGTAAGGAAACTGTTTCAGCCATCAGACAGTCAGTTCCTTGGAGTTCTCAGGCTGTATCTATCATGGCAGTACTGAGCTGTGGTGTTGGTAGGACAAGTTAAGAACGAGCGTGGGAGGAGGGTTGTTTAGTCGATTTTACTGTGATTTTGGAGAACTTTATCCAAAACCTATTGAAGTCAATGACATGGGCTTTGAATAGGGGGAATCAGGGGAGGGATTCAGCTCCAGCTGAAGACATCTAAATGTAGGTGTCTGTGTGTGAGCTAGGTATCAAAGCTCCAGTTATCTCAGTAGATATCTAGGTCTGGATTCAGGTCCCTCAGGTTAGGTGCCTAGTGCCACTTCAGTTCTGCTTGGCCTCCAGCTGCCCTTCCAGAGGGACACTGATCTCTAAGGTCCTATTGAATTGAGTCAGCACAGTCAGTAGACAGAGAGAGCATTTCATCACATCCCGAATCTCTCTCTAGGCTCCATTAGCTATATTGGCTGCATCTCTTTTGACTGCATCGGAGACTTAGTATGCTCACACAAAGATACCTACACCTAGGTCTTTGTAACAGACTGAATACTGCTCCAAGGTTATAAAATCTCATACTGCTGGGTGAAATCCTTACTCTGTTGACATTGGTAAGAGTTTTGCCACAAACTTCAGTCAGACTAGGACTTCTGTGCTCTATGCAGTACTTTGTATCCAAGCATTTTATTCAGCTTGCAAATGCTGATACATCTTTAATTAAAATTTCCTGCAAGCTCTTGAATTAACTCCCCTATCCATCTGTTATTCCACTAATTTCCCAGATAATGTCTCACAGTGGCTCCCAAAGAGCCTGGAAAAAAATGTAGTATCAGCATTTACAGTTGGGTAGTGAAGTACAATATAAGCATTAAACTTTTCTAACGGCATCTACACCCCGAAGTAAAGCATGACACTGAGGTCCAAGTCCGACAGAATTGTGAGCAGGTGTCTCCACACATCACTATGCAGTTCCTTATGGAAGATAATAACTTGGGTCTTAAGAGCGGTACAGCGCGCTGTGTCCCTGAGACAGTGTCCCTTGGTTCAGGGACAGCCCCACGTTGGTGCAGTTGCATTGCCCAGTGCTGGAACAAGCTGTCTCGGTGCTTGCTGGGATATTTCTGTACCACTGTACTGTAGAATGTAAATGCGCTTTAAATAGAAAATATGTTCACCAGCTATCCGTAAGATGCTTTTTAATAATGTGCTGTGCTATTTTTTGTGATATATTCTGTTTTGAGGAGCTTTTTTCCTGTTTGTGAGCTAAGAAATTGTGCCAGAGTAACTGAGAGCACTCCTAAGACTAGAAATGAATACAAGTGAAGAGAACAACTCGTTATTGGAATAAGTTTGCCTGAAGGGGGAATTTCTAAATTTTTAGTAAGATTCCATTCCCTTCCTTCATGTTAATTAAATTAAAGCTGGGGGTATAGGAGAGCATAGCGTGGTAGTGTGATATATCTGGGGCACAACTCAAGAAACAAAAAGTCATCTTACCCCCCTTGGCTTGTCTGTCTCTTTATTGAATGCTGTGATATTTCATTTGCAATAATGAACTGCTTTTATGCAAAACTTCTCAGTACCACCAAATGAAAGGAGGAACATGTTGACAGGAAGTGAAAGTTGCATAATCTCTGCAAGAGTCCATGACTGAATTGCTGCTCTGTTCATCGCTGCGCTGTTTGATATGGCATCAGGAGGTTTCTTTCTTCCACTGACTTGAACAAAAGATCAATTCCTCAATGACCACTTCCATCAAGGCATCAGAGCCACATTTTTTTTTAGTTATAAATTATCCCCATAGTAAAATGGGATTAAATAATGTGTGTTTATGACATCCAGCAAAATCTTCCAGGGAGATCATGTTATCTTTGGAATCAGTCTTTTCAGGCAGTCTTGTGGAGTGGGTTAACGCAGTAGCAGTATTTCTCCAGCTTTTTCCCCATTTCTCTTTCTCACACTTGGAAGCGGTGACTTCTGGCTGTTCTGTGCTGGACCACATGCAGGCACAGCAGGAGACTCTTGGCTTCTCTGACTCCATTTGCTGTCCAAACAACTGCTCTTCACTCCCTCAGAGGAAGACACAGTGGGCAGATAGAAATATTTTGCAGGCCAGATGGGGCTAATGGGCCACAAACTGGAGCAATCTGACCAAAATACATATTTAATTGAAGGTTGTTTCTTGAATTTCTGGCACGGAATTATGCACCATGCTTGACTGGTTTGCAGTGAACAGATCTAGTTTTGCATGTTTCAACTCCTGATCATGTCAGTGGTATTCAGTGGCACTCAGACTTCACAGGAATTGCTTCATCCCTTCTGAGATCAGACATACATATATACTTCAGATAGTCCTCAAATCGGCTTAAGTGCAGTTCTGCCAAGAGGCACCCCTGCAGTATATGACTATTGTCACATCCACTGTGGTAATTTCTGGAAAAATCTCCTTTGCCAGTTTGCTTTTGTTTTGCTTGCTTGTGCTTTCCCCCCAGAATGTTGGCTTTAAGTCTGTATATCCAAATGAAAGTTAGTGCTGCTTGTGCAAAATGCAAGGAATTTCCCTCAGGCCTGTGCTTACGCCCTTCATACCTTTAGGAGCAATTCTCCAGATTTCACCAGCTAGGCAGGATCTGATTAGGGTAACATATGTATAAGAGGTATGCCAGGAATGACAGTGGACTTCAGTTGCTGGTCTTCGTTAGCCAGTATTTTTTTTTTTTTCTTTTTGCCCCACACTGATATCCTGAAATTAGATCTCTGTTGAGATACACATCTGAGACCCATAACATTTGTGGACTTCTTTCAAAATGTTCCCTGGACCAGATTCATTTCAGAGTAATGACCTGCTTCTCTACATTTCCCCTGTTGCTTATTTAAATAAGAGATGCTCCTTTACCTCCTCAGCCAATGTTTAGAAGATCTTTTAAAGCAGCTGCTGCTGCACTCTGCACCAGCAGTGGTATAATTTCACTAGTGGAAAATAAACCCTTGTTAAGCAAATGGGGTATAAATTGTTATGTAACAGGAGACATTTAATGAGAAGATACTTAAAGTTCTGGTTATATTGTATGCACATGTCCAGTTAAGTTTTTCTTGGCCCCGTTGTACAAAAGAATTTATCTGTCCGAAGTAAGGAGTAAAGTTGTTTTTCTAGTATTCTCATCGTGCTGGAACTAACATACCTGACATTGAAAAGCTTTGAGATTCTCCAAGAGAACATTTGTAGAATACTGTAGTGACTTCAGAATATAAAGACAGAAATAAGAATAAGCATATTTAGGTTGCCGATTGCTTAGTTATGAATATCAGTGATGAAACATCTACTGCCAGCACTTCCAATGCCTGCTGATGATGGCTGTGGCTGGCCCAGTGTTTTCTCCCTTTCTCTCCAGGTAAGACACCAAGAGCCAAGAAGGGAGTTTATAAGACAGGGCATAGTAAGGATCAGCCTGTTTGCCTCCAGATCCATCAGAAAGTAGGTACTTATCTGTGTTTAAATAAGACACTGTAGAAGAATGAGCCTAACATATGAGGCATCAAGATGTCAGCAATAGTAGAGGTCTGGAAGAAATTTCCTAGAAAGGACCATATTGGCCAAAGACACCAAGACAAGACGTTGTCCTGACTGGTAAGATGCCAAGGGTCAGACCACAAAACTAAAAGAAATGAGATCAGACTGAGATCTTAAGTTATGGCTAAGATCCAGCCCTCAAAAGGAAAGAATCAGATGAGGATTGGAAGACTTTGTGTGGGAAAAGAGACATCTCCTCTGCCTTTAATTCTCTGGCTGATGTTATAAAGGAGAAGCTTATGCCCTTTCATTAGATGTAGAGTATGTGTAGTTAGTTGCATAACAGTACCAGAATGTGCATGTACAAAACTAATATAGGTTGGAGCTTTGTTGTGGACTCAGGCCAAAGGTTGATCTCAGCCTAGCTGTGAGCACATACCTGGTCACTGAGCTGCTGAACGTAGTGCTGGTCCCACCACGCTTTGCTGTATTCACCGGTCACCTAACGTGGTGATCCAGTGAGCCACTCATACACAGAATGGACCTTGACTAAATGTACTGTTCAAGTTCTCTTTGTAATAGTTTCTAAAGGTGAATCTGTTACTGAAGTAAGATATGCAGTTGTTATTCCATAGGAAGAATAGGGGGTACGTAAATCTTATTGGAGATCTTACAGCCCATAAATTTTGAGCTATCTATGGATGACCTTGGTCACACTTTCAGCAGTGTAGGAAAGATTTGGAGGTCAAACTTTTGAAGATGCCTAAAAGCCCATTCTTAAATTATAGTCAACTGGCTTTCTAGCAGTATCTGAAATACTCAAAATGGGTTGGAAATGGGACTTAGTCTCCTAAACAATCTTTCAAAATCGGTGGACAAAACTAGTACAATAATTAGAGGCATGAGTCAAAGGGGTACAACTCAGGGATTTTTCTCCCTCTTCAAATACCTGTATGATTGGGAGAGATCACATTCTTAAGGGTCTGGACATGAAGTGAAGGAGTAGACAGACGTTAATTTGTTCCGTTTGCACATTGCAGGATGGATATGTGTCACCTCATTTATTCTGTGGAGGCCCTTGAAAAACATTATGAGGAACCAGGAACAATAGATTTTTTTAACCCTTTGTCCATCTTAGCTGTTTCTGATGTTCAAGAGATGAAACTCCTAGGCAAGGCTAGCCAAACTCTTTTTCTTCCTGTGTGTGACCAACCAAGTAGTTATTGTTTCCAGTGCAGCACTTTATTTACCCTCTAATAACAGACACAAAGGGCAGTCATAATTTAGTCACCTCCACTTATTGGATTAAAAAAGAGCTTGTCTAATCATGGAATGTGCCAAGAGATTTTATAGAACAGTTTTTCATACCACCTGTACATTGGTTTCTCTCCACATAAAGCTTTCCAGGAGAAAGATTTTCACATTCTGCATCCTAAGACTAATAAAAACTTGGAACAAATTCTTTGTAGGGTTTTAATTCCAGCTCACTTTCCTTTTCCTCTCTCTGATTTTAGCAGCTTTCTCTAAAAGTGTTCTTTTTGCTTTTCCTGCAGACTGTATGTGGATGGACCTTTTGGAAGTCCCTTTGAGGAATCCCTGAACTATGAGGTCAGCATCTGTGTGGCTGGAGGTATTGGAGTTACACCATTTGCATCAGTACTCAACACACTGCTGTAAGTGAGCTTAAGCCTTTTAAAGCCATTTCCCCCCAATTTACCATAGTAGTGCATGTCAGAAAGACTTTCAGAGTATTTAAAAACTTCCGTTAGCATGACATAAGTGAATGATTCCTTGGAGAGAGGTAGAGGACTGGGATGTCCCCTAAAGAGCATAAATCCTCTCATACAGGCTTTTTAACCCAAGGAGTTGTGGCAGAGTTGTGCCAGTAATGCACCTGAACTGGGATGGTGTCACTAGCCGTTATATCCTGCCACCAGCCTAACCTGGGATTAATGTAGTCACAGCTCTTCAGCTAGACTTGTTCCCCTAGTCCCAGTTTAGAAGAGGCTATGGGCTGTGATAGTGAGTTTTTGAGAGTCAGGAAGTTGTGACAGTCTTTCTGCTGGAAATGCAGGGACGGGTCTCCTGGTCTGTTTGGCTTCTGTAAATGTGTAAGCTTAAGGTTTTAAAGGAAAGGGATCAACTTGGATTCAGGTAGCATTCGGATGTTTAACTCCATTTGAGAAGTTTAAGTTTTAGGTATTTTCTTTGTTGTTGTTGTTGTTTCTCTCTTTTTTTTTCTTTTTTTTTCTTTTTTTTTTTAATTTGAAGCCTTTGATATTCTACTCAGACCAAACCTTTCACCTCTTGTTTCTCTGTCACATTGGCAACATGGTTCCCACTAAATCTTACAGTCTGTGAAATAGGCTTGCTTTTATGATTGCTATTGATTTTTTAATTTTTTTTTTTTTTTTTGCTAGAGTATTGGCTAAGAGCTCCAGTCACAGGTTAAGCACCCCTGTTTCATAGGCACTGTATAAACAGCCAACAAAACCAGCAAACCTTCCGTGAAGTGTTGAAAGGCTAAGCTGGCTTTGGGAGGGTTTTACATTGCACAACTGAAGCATTTGTTCTAAGATGAACATGCCAATGGCCAGCTCTAACTCCAAAGTGAAGTTAAAGCCTGGAATTTAGATGCTGTGCAAGTTCTTCTATCCTTGGTCTGGGCTGGACCTGACAGTGCTGAGCGTTTCTGAAAATTATCAGCCCCATCTCATAGTGCTTCAGCCCTCAAAGACCATCTTGGGCTCCCTCATTTTCTTTTCCGAAGCATGTATTGATCATTCTCTCAAAAAGAGGGTACATTTTTGCTGAAAGCTGGGGGCCCAGGTGGGTAAGATGACCATTTTCCTTGTGATGGATTATGCTTGACAGTGCTTAGCAAAAATGTCACAGATCATCATGATGGGCTGGCGGCAGGTAATGAGATATTTGCCTCTGCCAGTCTGTTATCAGAGGCTGCAGGAACTTGTACAGACATTACCATACCTTTGTAGCCAATCTTTCCCTTGTGCGCCGTACAATATACAGGGGAATCATTCTGTGATTCTGGGAAAAAGCAACAGTCTTAGCATACTTCCCTTCTCGGTATTTAAACATCAGCAAAGCACTAGTTTAGTGGATGATCTGCCTGTTGTCTTTGCCCTGCCGTAGAAGCAGAAATTGGCAGGTGTGAACATGCAAACTGCCTTACGATGCCGGCGCTGCAGAGCAGCGGGACCAGTCCTGTTGTGTCAAGGACATGCTGGTCTGGGGGAGATCAGAAGTAGTCATTTATTTCCTGCTCATTTGTGTTCCTGTTGTATGTACACAATTTAATTCCTGCTGCTGCCCGTCCCTCCACTTAACTGTTGAACGCTATGCCCTATTTTTAAGAAAATAAAACTTACATTAAGGAAAGCTAGTGGCTTTCATGCAGAAGGGTCTGTAAATAATGGCTGTTATTACTGGCGGTGGTAACATAGAAACACACAAGAAGTGCTATATACATGTGGATTTGGTTGTAATGGGGGATTGCACCTTTGTTGCATAATATATCCTGCTGGAGGTAGACCCAAGCATGTGTGTCTGAGGTGCTATTTTAAATCTACGCTCGACTTGTTTCGTGAAGTCTTGCAGTCCAGCCTCTTTGTCCAGCTGCAGTGTTTCATCACTGAGAGTGGCAGTTTGTTACTGAACTACAGCATTTCAATACAAAATGCCTTGCATTTTTCTCTTCTTTTATCCTTTTTTATGGTGAAAGGCACTTATTTTCCTTGCTACTGCTCATAGTTATCTTGTCACATCTGACCAGATTGTGACCCTTCCTAAGGGCTTGTCTTAGTATAGGCAGTCAGAAAAAGATGGAGGAAATCCTGCTCTGCACGTCAACAGTTTACAAATAAAAAGCTGAAATCAGGACTTGAAAGACATTATACTCCCCAGTCTTAAAGCACTTTTTTTCTCTCTCTGGGGAGTTTACACGAAAGGTGAGTTCTCAGCCTTTATATGCTGCTGAGAATGTCACCACCCTTGTTCCTCAGGCTTACAGTGGAGGTTAGGGGTATGGGCAGGTAGGACAGTGGTTGGAGCCATCACTTACGTAGATCTATTAATACTGTACCCTTGCTGGATATGCTGGCAACACCAGAGGTTGAAATAATGCGCGATGGGTATGGTGAGATGTATCATGAAACTTTTCAACTGGGGTTGGCTGCTGGGACTAGCGTTTGAAGTTGACAGACTACGGCCTTCTCTGAAAATTATTTTAGGAGGAAAAGGAGGAAACATTTTAGTGATCAAAACAACAGAAAACAGCGTTGGCCAACTAAGAAACTTCCTGGATATTTGTGCTTTATTTGAACTCATTAATCATCAGGATTTTTTTCACTTCTATTTTCTTTCTCCTTTCATCCCAATCCTTCCTTTTTGCTATATTTGTTTTATTTGAATTAGAAATCTGACACGAGAGGCCTGTTTTTCTAAATGCAATGGCAGAATCTGCCCATGACTGCACTTTACCCACCAGCGTTTTCTGAGGACTGTAATATATCACACAGTTCCCTAACACAATGGAGCTCTGATTTGATTTGGTCTTTGTGATTTCGCTACAGTATTAATTATAATCAACCAGAGCCTTTCACATATAAAGGCAGAATTAAGTCCTGACATTATTGCATTTGTCAATATTTTCCTCTTACGGGTCGCTTCATAAACCTAATAAAGAATTGACATAATGCGCTTGAACTTAGAATGTCTGCTTTGCTTTGAAATAAAAGTTTGATGATGATGCATGAATCCATATTTGCTGCCCAAATCATCTGTATAGCTGACAACTTCCTAATGCAGAAACAGTATCTGTGAAGGGTATTAGCTCTGTGGTAGAGATTTAATATTCTCAGGATCATCTTAATAGGCTGCATTGGTCATTTCAGTGTCTGATGTATCATAGGATGCAGAACAACTTAGCAGCTAGCTTCTAATGGAAATTCATGTTTTCGCTAATGAATATAAAGCATCTTAATTAAAGTTTCCTTTTTAAATGATAATTTTTAATTAACCAAACATTTTATTTTCAAGTGACGGCTGGAAATGCTACAAGCTCAGAAGACTCTACTTCATTTGGGTGTGCAGGGACATTGAATCTTTCCGCTGGTTTGCAGATCTGCTCTGTATGTTGCATAACAAGGTAATGGGTATGGCTTGGAGGGATACTGACACCTTAACGAATGCAAAGTATGTCCACACCACACAACTGGCATGCTGTAGAGAAAGGCAGCCTTGCTCAAAACAAGCAAGCTCCAGCAGTACTTCTGCTTTGGCTACGTGACCCAAACTCCATTTATTCTTGGAGCTGCACAAAACAGTTTGAGTGCCTGTCAGCAGTATTTCATTGCACAGTGTTGCCATGTACCAGTAATCTGGACACTTATCTGTGAAATTTATGAGATGGAAGAAGAACATGCAGGCTGGGGAGTCTGAGCGGCCTTTAGCCATTTGGCTAGTCACAGATCAAGAAGGGAGGGGGGTTTACAATTTCAGGTGGATTTTAAGAGCAGCGTAGCTTCCTAAAATAATATTTTGTACACAGCATGATGTGCAACAGTCTGAAGTTCACAAAGGGGTGCTATGCAAGCATATCTTCCTCGTTAAAAAGCTTACTTCACTGATGCTGAAACCCATGTCCCTCAGCATAGTAGGCACAAGTGACTTTACACTTACACTAAGAGAAGGGATATTATTTCACTAGTTGTTTTTATCATCCTCCCAGCTTTGGCAGGAGAATCGACCAGACTATATAAATATCCAGCTGTACCTCAGTCAAACAGATGGAATACAGGTATGTGGCTAAATGCTGTTTGTAAACCGAACTAGACCTTGGGGTAGTAGACAATGCAAACTGTCAGTCAAAGGCAAAAGGGAATTACTGCAGATGGTAAAAACAGGAAATGAGGCCATAAACTCAAGTGACTGATTCATTACTAGGTCAAGAGAGCAAGTCCATCCCCACAGCATTAAGAGAATCTAGTCGAGTAGCCTTAACTTGATCAGAAGTGGGCAGAAATCCATATCTTCCTTTTCTAGGAAAGAGGTCCTTCCAGGCCAGGCCACAGACCAGACAGTTGGCCGTGTTTGATGGGAAATCTGCATCATTTCTGGGCTAAGAATCAAAACAGAATAGTTCTAGGAGCTTCCAAGCTCAAATCTTCTTTTCAAATAAATATTTTGAGAGAAACTAGTGTTTTTTAAAAGCTTTGGATTTCTTTGCCTCAAATACAGACAAAAGTTACAAATTTCTTGATGTATGAGACTGGAAATTATACTGAACTGTTGATTGTCATGTATTACCAACCCCAAAGCTGGGCTAATTCCCCAACTCTTGGCATCTCCCGTAGCAATTTACGCTTACGATCTTCATTTCACATTATTTAGCACATGAGCCCAGGCCTGATTCTTTACCCTGCTGCATCTGGAAGCCTTCCATTGACTGCAGCAGGCCCAGAACCAAGCCTAACAATTACTACAGAACATGAAATGCAGTGAGAAACCATGCCCAAAGGATTTTGATCTGCCTGGTATCAGGTGGAGACAGCATAACATTCACAGCTCCGGTAGGAACACTATCCAATAGTCTCAATGATGTGATAGCTACAGTAGTTACGAACAGTGCTCCACAAATTTAATGTCTGGATGACATATGTTGATTGAAATGGGGTGCTTGAAAACACCTAATTGATGAACCTGGTATGTAATTGTTAGGTTAAAATTAAAACCCAAAGCAAGACTGCGTTGCAATGACACAGCAAGACTGTAATAATAGACAATTCAAAGCAAGTTTTCTAATATTGTGTATCAAGCAGCTACACAACTTAAGCAGAATTTATTTAAGAAGTCAACTTTAAGTCTTTCTTTAAAGTCACTTTTCTTTTGTGGCTATTGAACAAAACTGGCATGAACCATAATACTGCTCGTGATTTCTCAAGGGGGAGTTAAACTCAACTCTCTGTTGCCATACAGTTTCTGTGTTCACTGATGTTAGTCCAAAGTGCTGACTGCTACCAAAATTAGGGCAGTTTCGCTTCATGCTCCCTTTGCTCAGAAGTAGCATGCCTGCGTGACAACAGGGAGCCAAGCCCATCCTTCAGCAAATGCCTCCTGAATATAAAGGGCCAACGGAGGATGAGTTAGCCTGGACTCTGTGCTTGCAATTGGTATGAGCAATGTTTCAGGTTGTTCAGCAGTGGAGTGAATATGGGAGCCTGGAGAAGATGTAACTTCTCTCTGCCTTTCTGTCGCATTCGGACAGGAAACCAAGGAAGGGTAATGCCCTGCAGTGGAAGGGCATTTGACCTTATCAAAATGCTGGTGAGTTAGCATTGCTGGAACGGGTCAGGTTCCATCCAGGGAGCGGTTTTGGCTGCTTTCTGCCATTACGGCAGCTCAAAACAGCTGGCAAACTACACTCGGGGAGAAATGTAAGATATCCCTTGTTACTTTTTCAGACGTAGTCATCTTAATACTTACTTGTACAAAGTTAAAAAAAAGACTTCAGACAGAAATACGATTTTTGCATCAGCAGTGTTTCTTCCAGCTTAGCATTAAAAGCCAATGAGGGAATGAGTAATAGGAGCGTGGTTATTGTTTTATGGCTTAAATAAATTGGTTTAAAAGTAATGGGGAGATTAATGAGAGCTGCATGAGGAACAATGTATAACGAACACCAAGGAGAGCCATTGAAGCGGCAGTGAGCAGAGGTATTGGTGCATGAAATGGCTGCAGTTTTAATCACAACTGTCTGATACTTGTGCTCAGGTTTTACACCTCAGCGATACGGTAAGTCAGCCAGTGTCAGAAATGGGAGCCCTGGGTGATATGAGGCAATTTGCAAATCAGGCAGAATGGAATTTTTTGTTTCTTGCAGAAAATAATTGGTGAAAAATATCAAGCCTTAAACTCAAGGCTTTTGCTTGGACGACCTCGGTGGAAACTCCTTTTAGATGAAATTGCAAAGTGTAACAGACGGTAAGTACCAGTCCACTTGAAGGATGCCACAGTTTGAAGGGTGGGGATATTATCTGTTTCTAGCTATGTTTGTATGAAAATACTTTTGGGTTTTATCTTAGAGTGTAATGTTTAAGCTACTGATGTTGAAATTAGCTAATATTTTGCTGTGAGAGATAGCCTGTACAAACTGAAACATTATTTTTTTTTTACACTCAGAACAGTTCATCTTTTCATGCAGCTAGGATGTTCAGTGGCCCAGAAAATAAAAGTAATAGATTTCCATCTCACTGCACAGAGATTGCATATGTTTTTGTCCATGGCAATATCTTGCTTGCGACGTATGCTGGTTTTATATATAAAGTTGCATTTTTAAATTATTGTTGACTTCTATAATTTTTGTGATTTATAGTGCTTGTTTACAAACAAAACGCACAAGGAAGAATGTGACTGTCCTGTATTGTTTTTATTCAGAGGATATTGTCTTTGGAGATTCCTGGCACTTTCTTATTCTTTGTTAAGACCTGGCAATGCCTTTTTACTGTGCTAGGCAAACATATTGTGGTCTGAAACAAGACAGTTGTAAACCAGAGAAGACATGCAACTGAGACTATGGAACGTCTTTATCCAGATCCAGCTTTGTTGCTTGAGTATTTTACCCGCCACTGGCAGTTTTCTGCCTCAAAAGCTGATCTGGTAGAAGGGTTTGTGTGAATCTTCCCTAATTCACTTCTGGCAAAGTCAGTGGGGTGGGCGCAAACCACCCTCAGTAGCTGTTGATAGTAATCTGGGTGCACCAGGTTGAGAGGTGCTCTCATGGTCACCCGCAGAACTTTCCCTCAAGAACTTTTTGTCCTCTGTTGCACTTGCCAAGTGAATATCTGCCCATGGCTTAGTGATGCTTCTCTTCTGAGCCTGGATATGACTAGGAGACACTGAGCCCAGGCTCTTGAGAAATACCGAGTGCCAGTTTGTATCACTGTTGGCAGTGTAAGCTGCTGACAACATGTACCTTGGATTCAGTCCTGGAGGATGTTGTGGACAGGGTCCCTTGCCAGGACGCCCCAAAGGCTGCTACAGAGGGACATCCCTAGTAGGATTCTCACATTGTGGAAATGAGTATCACTTAGAGAAGGGGTTTTTAGTAAAGAACCATGGGAAAGAAAGGGAAATAGAGACGTCAGAGAAGCAAGTTGACTCTCTGGCTCAGAGTCTTCTGCATAGGGGACTGTTGACCTTTTATGCTCCATTCTAATGTCTTTTTTGTTTTAACTGTGTGAATGCAGTTTTAAAATACGAAATTGGTGAGGTTTCTGCCACTTTCTTGCGAGGCTGTAAGTGCACATAATATAGATGAAGCTATTAGTAGTAGTCATCCTTGCTTGTTCTGTGCTTTCCATTGCATTACTCCTAATTAGACTTCAAGTACCATTTCCTCTGCATTTTCACATCAGGTCTGTAAATTGTGCCACCATTTCCAAGCAAGGTGTCTTTTAATACCTAAAATAATGTTCTGACTCTTTTGATTATCCTGCAGCTTGCTAAGATGTAGGCTCCCTCACCCTTTGTCACCCCTTTATCAGGGTTTATAGATACAGGTCTGTATCTATAGGCGTAGTTACATGTAACATGATAGACAGTAGTGCAACCTGTAACTCAGCTATCCCACAGAAACTTACCTGTTGTAGGTAAATATTCTCCCTATTTACCTGGATGAGATGGGAACTTTAGTATTTCTCTATAGTCCAATTTCCTGGTCTCCTACTCACTTTATTTCAGTTCTTATTTCTCTGTAACTTTCCACCTAAATGACCCTGCTGCAATACAGAGGCCAAAAAAACAACCACCCCCAAAAAACCCAAAACAGGGCGACCAAGTTGTTCCCAACATCTGGGACCAGTGTTCAGGCTTTCACATGTATTTGCAGTCATCCCCTTGGGCTTGTTCATGGGCAGCCAAGATATTTTCCACTTTTTATCTTGTGATTTTAGTAAAAGCCCTGCATAAATAAACACACAGCTGGCCAACCTCTCATCGGTTTAGCCATCTGATTGGTTTGTGGTTTGTGAATTGTTGCTGTTGTTGCTGTTTGGGTCCCAAATAAGCAAAGTGCATTTGTAATTGTCTGAGCTTTGCCAGACCTTCAGAGTGTGACATGGGACAACCCAGCATCAGGTTCCCGATTCTTGCTTCTGGACTAAGAGGAGCAGACGCGTGCCATCTACTGTTGATATTTTATATGACAGCCGCAGTCCCAGCGGTGGGCGTTGGGACAGTTTATATAATAAATTACTGGTCTTGTTTTTCGTGCTCTCTTTTTGGGGATGGAGCAGCAGCCTTGTTCCTGTTCAGTGGTGTCCTGGATGAAAAGCTTACACCATGCCTCGGCTGCCCCACTTTCTCCATTTTGCTTAGGTCAAATGGACATGTGCTTTTTTCCAGATGGAGACTGACCTAGAAAAAGACATGAATATCTGTAGGAGAGAAGGGCGTGGAGCACCATGATATATTTCTTAGGCACTGTAAAGGACAAGCCTCTATCTAGGAATGAATGTTGGATTTAAAACCGGAACATTTCAAGTCCTGACTGTCCTCTCTAGGTAGCAAAGTATTTCACCTCTCCCTCACCTCCTGCTGTCCATAAAATGGATGTAAGAATACGTGCTGACCTACTCATCCCATAGCAACACCGAGGAGTTATTTGCTTAGTGCTCCGAATGAGTAAAATCCTATACTAATGTTTATAATCATTACAAAGAATGGCCTAGAACGTATTTTCCCTAATTGTAAACATGTTAATGGTATTTATAAAGATTTTCAGCCATAGCACTACCTAGCTGCCTGTTTTCATCTGAGCGACAAAGTGAGCAATTGACCCGGACAAGTGATAGACAATTAAAGCCCAGCAGCTCGGGGTAGTAGTGTGCTGCTCCGGGTAGGAGCTGCTTCCAGCCGCCTGCCCGCTGGTGTCACAGCAGCGGGGCAGGAGCCAGCGCGGCGGGGACGAGGGCGTCTGCGAGCAGGGACGTGGGCGGCGGAGGTGAGGGAGGGCGTGGGACGTGAACTGCGGGAGGTGAGCGGTACGTGGAGGGATGTCCGGAACAGATGCGGATGGTGGGTATCCCGGGAAGGGAGTTTGAGAGCCTCTGGCTCACCGCAGTGGCTCAGCTGGGTTTTGGGAGACTTTTTTAGCCACAGGTCTGTTGTGTGACCTTAGGCAAATCATTTAACCTTTCTGTGATTCTGTTTACTAGCCAAAAAGTCTGTATGCCTCGGAAGGGTATTGCTGAGATGGGAATACATTAGCAGTATGTGCTGCTTAGACATGTCTGTGCTTTGGGGGCTATGTATACGTAATAAAAGGGAGAGAGACAGGTGAACTCTTCGGGTTTTGTTTATCAGTTGTCTGTACTAACTAGGCTAATGAAAAAAATCCCAACATTAATTCTCTCACTTAAATACACAGTAAAAGACAGATTCTTGCTGGCAGCTTATGCACCCTTTTTCTCCACCGTGCACAGATTAGAGAGTGTTTGGAGTCTGCAGGTGCTGAGGAATCTTATTTGAGAGCAACGAGCAATAGCGCTCTCATTAGTTCTTCAAATCCAGCCACCAACACAACACCCCTTACCATTAAAAGGAGTACTGCCAGGATAGGAAAGTTTAATAGATATACATAAGGGTGAGAGAAGTACGAGTTATGAATATTTGCCATGGATTGTTATGAGAGATGATGTAGTTGAAGGCAATTAAAGTCAGCATTGTAAGGTGCCCGCACAAGAACACCATTGCAGTTACCTGCATAACTCTGTGATGCTTTTTAATGTTTGAGTCCTCAGTTGTACCACGCCAGTGTTGCTGTGCGCTGATACAGCGTGGACTGCCGTGCTATTCAAGCTGCTGCCTAACATCAGGCACATACACTTGACAGTGTGCATCAAAGATTTCTTCTTATATGTATTAGTTCCCTTCTCTCACCAAACACATACACAGGCAGCTTTAAACTGTGCTTTTGATTATCCTGCATGTGCCAGAATTTTTTATATTACATAGTTACTGGATAAAATACTGAAACAGTCCTGGAGGCAGGGACCAGAACTCTTGGTGAGTGCTGTAGACCACAATAGTTAAAGCCATGTTCCCTCTTGCGTGCTCTCTCTCCATCTCAGTAAATCTTTAAGATCTTTCTCTGTAGTGGCACAATTTCAGCAGGAAGGTGAAGAATTTTTTTTTTTTTTCATGATATAGAAGAGGCAGCACCACATCCTCTTTCCCTTCTCCTTCATTTCCCTTCTCCTCATCTTTCAAAAAAAGGGAGATGATGAATATCATGACTGGCTCAGTCCCGCTGTTGTGGATG
>JANHGO010000041.1:25101761-25137243 GCA_024606505.1 Aquila spilogaster
AAGCCAGCAAAGAGTTCCATTTATGTTTGCCAAAGATTTTATTTGAGTTAAAGATACTGAGTACATCATCAAAGCCTTGCTTCTCACGCTTATACTGTAAGTGAAAGGCATGAAGAGGCAGGACAGTAGCTGGATCTATCATTTATGTGTATCTGTTAGTACAGTACCCTGGCTGAGTATTTGAGTGACCTTAATAATATGATGGGTTGTGTTATGAAACCTTTTTACTGAGGTTGGCTCCTGGAACTGGTATTTGAAGTCACCAGTCTATGATCTTCTCTGTCTGAAAATCTGTGTGGAGGAGGTGGAAACAAACTGTTCACTGGCCATTTCAGTGATCAGAACAACAGCAAACAGCATTGGCTGACTAAGAAAAGATTTCCTAGATACTTTTGTTTGGTTTAAACTCATTAATCATCAGGATTATTTTCATTTCTATTTTCTATTCCAGCTTATTCCAGTACTTCCTTTGTGCTGTAGTTGTGTTTTGTTTGCCTTAGAAATCTGACATAATATTCATGTTTTTCTAAACAAAATGTCAGAATCTGTCCATGACTACACTTTATCACCAGCGTTTTTGGAGGACTGTGGCATATCTCACAGCTGCCTACCACAGTGGAGCTCTAATTTGAATTAGTCTTTGTAATTCTGCTGCAGTATTAATTATAATCAACCACAGCCTTTCACATACAGTGGCAGAATTTAGTCCTCACATTATTGCATTTGTCAATATTTTTCTCTTAGGGGTCACTTTATAAACCTGATAAACAACTGACATAATACACTTGAACTTAGAATGTCTGCTTTGCTTCGAAATAATAATCTGATGATGATGATGCATGAATCCATATTTGCAGCCCAAGTTGTCTGTATACTTGTCAACTTTCCAATGCAGGAACACAGTCTGTGAGGCGTGTTGGTTATGTGCTTGAGATTTATTATTCTTAGGATCATCCAGATAGACTGTGCTGATCATTTCAGTGTTTGATGTATCATAAAATGAAGAACAGCTTTGCAGTTGGCTTCTAATGGAAATTCCTGTTTCCACAAATGAATATAAAGCATCTTAGTTAACATTCCCTTTTTGAGTGATAGTTTTTAATTCCCCAAACATTTCATTTTCAAGTGATGGCTGGAAATGCTACAAACTGAGAAGACTCTACTTCATATGGGTATGCAGGGACGTCGAATCTTTCCGCTGGTTTGCAGATTTGCTCTGTATGTTGCATAACAAGGTAAGAGGTGTTGCTTGGAAGGATACTGATAATGTAATAAATGCAAGGTGTGTTCACTCTTCAGCTGGCATGTTATAGAGAAAACAATCGAAATCCAGCTTTGCCTGTGCTACCTGTCCCACACTCCATTGTGCTTGAAGCTACACAAAACAGTTTGAGTATATCTCACTGGTATTTCATTGCACAGTATTGCTGGAAAACTATCTGTGAAATTTATGAGATGGAGGAGGAGCATGCCAGGTTGGGGAGTCTGAGTGGCTTTTGCCTTTTGGTTTGTGCACAGATTGAGAAGGGAGGGGGTTTTGCAATTTCAAGTGGATTTTAAAATCATTGTAGCTTTCTAAAATAATTTGTTGACAGCCTGGTGGGCAACGTTCTGGACTGCACAAAGAGGTGCTATGCAATCACATCTTCATTAAAAAGCTTACTTCACTGATGCTGAAATTTGAGTCTATCAAGATAGTAGTCACAAGTTACTTTATACTTGCATCAAAAGAAAGGATATTATTTCACTAGCTGTTTTTATCATCCTCCCAGCTCTGGCAAGAGAATCGACCAGACTATATAAACATCCAGCTGTACCTCAGTCAAACAGATGGAATACAGGTATGTGGCTAAAAACTGTTTGTAAACCAAACTAGACCTTGGGGTAGCAGACAATGAAAACTGTCAGTCATATGCAAAAGAGAGTTACTGCAGATGGCCAAAACAGGAAATGAGGCGATAAACTCTAGTGATTGATTCATTAGTGGGGCAGGAGAGCAAGTTCCTCCACACCACATGAAGAGAATTTAGTCTGGTAGTCTTAACTTGATTATATGTGGGCAGAAGTCCATATCTTCCTTTTCTAGGAAAGAGGTCCTTCCAGTCCAGGCCACAGACCAGACAGTTGGCAGGTTTGATGGGAAATCTGCATCATTGCTGGGCTAAGAATCAAAGCAGGATAGTTGTAGGAGCTTGGAAGCTCAAATCTTCTTTTAAACTAAATATTTTGAGAGAAGCTAGCTACTTTTAAAAACTTCTGATTGTTTTTGCCTGAGATATAAAAGTAACAAATTCTTGGATGTATGAGACTGAGAATGAGAAATTATACTGAACTGTCAATTGTCATACTATCAGCCACAATACTACGCTCATTCCTCAGCTCCTGTAATCTCCCATAGCTTTTTATACTCGTGATCTTCATTTTATATTATTTAGCACATAATCCTGAGCTTGATTTTTTACTGTACTGCTTCTGAAAGCTTCACCATTCACGTCCATAGGCCCAGGAGTGAGCCTGACAGTTACCACAAAACATGAAATGCAGTAAGAAACCATGCACAAAGAATTTTGATCTACCTGGTATGAGGTAGAGGCAGCATGATATTCACAGCTTCAGCAGGGACACTTTCCAGTAGTTTGGATAAAGTGATAGCTGCAGCAGTTATGAACAGTGCTCCACAGATTTAATGCCTGGATGATGTATGTCGTCTTGAATGGAGTGCTTGAAAATAACCTAATTGTGAACTTAGTATGCAATTAGGTTAAAATTAAAACTTGAAGCAGGATTGCATGGCAAAGACACAGCAAGATTGTAATAACAGACAATTCAAAGTAAGTTTTCTGATACTGTGTTTGAAGCAGATTCTGAATTTATTATTTAAGTCAACTTTGTTTTAAGCCCTTCTTTAAAGTCACTTTTCTTTTGTGGCTTTTGAACAAAGCTGGCATGAACTGTAATGCTGCTCATGATTTCTCAAGGGGGTGTTAAACTCAACTCTCCGTTGTCTTACAGCTTATGTGTTCACTGATGTCTGTCCAAGTACTGACTGCTACCAAAATCAGGGCAGTTTTGTTTCATGCTCCTTTTGCTCAGGGGTAGAATGGCAGTGTGACAACAGGGAGTCAATTCTGTATCCTTCAGCAAGTGCCTCTTGAATATAAAAGGCCGTTGGAGGATGAGTTGGCCAAGGCTGCGTTTGCATTGGTGTGAGCTATGTTTCAGATCATTCAGCAGTGGAGGGAATATGGGAGCCCAGAGAAAATATAATTCCCCTCTGCATTCCTATTGTAGTAGGTCACAAAACCAAGGAAAGGTAATGCCCTGCAATGGAAGGGCATTTGACCTTGTAGAAGTGCTGGTGAGCTAGCGCTGCTGGAATGGGTTGGGTTCCATCTGGGGACTAATTTTGGCTGTTTTCTACTGTTGAAGCAGCACAAAGCAGCTGGCAAACTACTCTCAGGGAGAAATGTAAGATTTCCCTTGCTATTTTTTCAGGCCTGGTCTTCTTAATAGTTATTTGTACAAAGTAAAAAAAATACTCCGGACAGGAATATGATTTTTGCATCAGCAGTTTTTCTTCCAGTTAGCATTAAAGGCCAATAAGGGAATGAATAATAGGAGCATGGTTATTGTTTTATGGCTCAAATAAATTGGTTTAAAAATAATGATCAGATTAATTAGCAGCTGCATGAGGAACAATGTATAGCAAACACCAAGGAGACCCATTGAAAAGATAGTGAGCAGAGGTATTGATGCATGAAATAGCTCCGGTTTTAATCACAACTGTCTGATACTCGTGTTCAGGTTTTACACCTCATCGAAATCGTAAGTTGGGCTATGTCAGAAATGGGAGCCCTGGGTCATATGAGGCAATCTGCAAATCAGACAGTATGGAATTTTTCTTTTCTTGCAGAAAATAATTGGTGAAAAATATCAAGCCCTAAACTCAAGGCTTTTGGTTGGACGACCCCGGTGGAAACTCCTTTTTGATGAAATAGCAAAGTATAACAGGCGGTGAGTACCAGTCTTCTTGAAGGATGCCACAGTCTGAAGGATGGAGATATTAGGTCTTTGCAGCTATGTTTGTGTGAAAATGTTTTTTGAGTTTTATCTTGGAGTGTGATGTTCAAGGTACTAATGTTGAAATTAGCTAGTATTTTGCTGTGAGAGATAGCCTGCATGAACTGAAACGTGGATCACAGCGATCCCAAGTACAAATACAGTCTGGGCAGAAGTTGTATTGAAAGCAACCCTGAGGAGGATGACTTGTGGGTGCTGATGGATGAGAAGCTCAAGCTAACATGGCACTGTGCACTTGCAGCCTAGAAGGCCAACTGTAAGTAAGGGCTGCAGTAAAAGTAATGTGGCCAGCAGTTCAGGTAGGTGATTGTTCCCCTCTGCTCTTTCCTCTTGAGACCCCACCTGCAGTAGTGCATCCAGGACAGTACAAGAAGGGTGTGGAGCTGTTGGAGCAAGTCGAGAGGAGGGCCATGAAGAAGCTCAGAGGGCTGGAGCACCTCTCCTATGAAGACATAGGAGAGAGCTGGGCTTATTCAACCTGGAGAAAACTCCGGGAAGACCTCAGTGTTGCCTTCCAGTACCTAAAAGAGCCTATGGAAAAGCTGGGGAGGGACTTTTTGTCAGGGACAGGTGAAAGGAAAAGAGGTAACATCCAGGAAGTGTAGATATAAGGAAGAAATTCTTCACTGTAAGGGTGTAGTGAGGTACTGGAATAGGTTGCCCAGATAAGCTGTGAATACTCCATTCCCAGAGGTGTTGGAGGCCAATTCGGATGGGGCTGTGGGCGACTTGATTTATTAGGACATATCCCTGCACATGGAAGGCAGTTGTAACTGGATGATCTTTTAAAGTCCCTTCCAACCCAAACTTTTCTATGAATTTGTGTTTTTTTAAAAACTCAAAATAATCTCATGCAGGTAGGGTGTTCAGTGGCCCAAAAAAATAGTACTGATAGATTTCCATCTCACTGAACAGAGATTGTGTGTTTTTTATCCACTGCAATATCTTGCTTGCAACATAGGCTGTTTTTACTATATTTTTTGTGATTTATAGGACTGGATTACAAAAAAATAAATTGCACAAGGAAGAATCTGACTATCCTGTATTGTTTTTATTCAGAGGATATGTTGTCTTTGGGGATTTCTGGCACTTTTTTTATTCTTTGTCAAGACCTGGCAATGCCTTTTTACTGTTCTAGGCAAACATAGTACAGTCTAAGACAAGACAATTGTAAACCAGAGAAGATCTGCATTTAGACCATGGAATATATTTTCCAGATATAGCTTTATTGATTAAGTTGCATCCTACTGACAGTTTTTCCCCTCAAAAGCTGGTTTGGAAGAAAAGATTGTATGAGTTTTCCCTATTCCAATTCTTTCAAAGTCAGTAGGGTAGGAGCAGTCTACCTGCATTAGCTGTCAAAGAAAATCCGGGTGCACCAGAGAGAGAGGTACTCTCCCAATCTCATTACTCACGGCAAAAAGATATTGTCTTCTGTTTCACTTCTGACCTGTTGCCCATAGCTTATTGATTCTTCTGGAGCTGAATATGAGTAGGGAATATTGAACCCTGTATATTCAGTAATATTAAGCACCTGTATGTTACACTGTTGACAGTGAATAAGGTGCTGCTGATACATATCTTGGATTCACGTCCTAGAGGAAGGATATTGTAGAAAGGGTCCCTTGCCCAGGATGCCTCAAAGACTGCTGCAGAGCAGGCGAATACCACTTCATCAGGGTTTTGTAGTAAAGAGCCATGGGAAAGAAAGTTAAATAGAGAGGGCAGAAAAGCAAATTGGTTTTGTCTCAGGCTCCTGCGTAGAAGACTGTTACCCTTTTCTGGTACATTCTAATATCTTTTCTGTTTAACGGTGCAAACCCGGTTTTATAAAATGAAAATGGAAATGGTGATGCTTCTGCCACTTCCTTGCAAGACTGCAATTGCACATAATATGGATGAAGCTATTAGTGGCAGTCCTACTTGCTTTTTCTTCTGTGCTTTCTATTGCATTATACCTAATTAGACCTTCAAGTGCCATTTCCTCTGCATTTTCATGTCAGGTCTTTGAATTCTGCCACCATTTCCAAGCAAGATGTCTTTCATCACCTAAATAATGTTCTGCCTTTTTTGATCATCCTGCAGCTGCTTAAGATGTAGGCTTTCTCACCATCTGTCATCCCTTTACCACAGTTTATAGATACGGTAGTTCTCTATAGATGTAGTTACCTGTATGCTGATACACGATATCTAGATGATAGATAGTATGACCTGTAACTCAGTATCCCACAGATATTCAGATACTATAGATGAATATTCTCTCTATTCCTCTGAATAAGACAGGGTCTTCCATTTTTCTCTGTAGTCTAAGTCTTCCAATTTCCTAGTCTCCTACTAACTTTATTTCAGTTCCTGTTACTCCACCTAAACAACCCTGCTGCAGTATGGATACAAAAAAAACAAAAAAGATAAGCAACAAACTTTTTTCCGGTATCTGGTGCCAGTGTTCAGATGTTCACATGTATTTGCAATCATCCCCTTGGGCTTGTTTATGGGCAGCCAAGAAGGCAAGATATTTTCCATTTTTTATCTTGTGATTTTAGTAAAAGCTGTGCATAAATAAACACACAGCTGGCAAACCTCTCATCAGTTTAACCATCTGATTGGTTTGTGGTTTGTGGATTGTTGCTGTTGTTGCTGTTTGAGTCCCAAACAGTCAAAGTGCATTTGTAAGTGTGAGCTTTGCCAGAGCTTCAGAGCATGACATTGGTCAACCCAGCATCGGGTTCCTAGCTCTTTCCTCTGAAGTAAGCAGAGCAGACGCATGCCATCTACTGTTGATATTTTGTATGACATCTGCAGTCCCAAAGATGCACATTGAGACTTTATGTGATAAATTAATGATCTTCTTGCTCTTTGTTTTAGGATAGAGCAGCACTTGTTTCTGGTCAGCTGTGTCCTGAGTGCAAAACTTACACCATGCCATTGCTGCTGTGCTTTCTTAGTTTTGCTTAGTTCAAGTAGAATTTTTGAGATGAAGTCTGACCTAGAAAAAAAACATGAGTATCTGTAAGAGAGGAAGGCATGGAGCACCACAATACATTTCCCATGCACTGTAAAGAAGATACCCCTCTGTAAGAGTGAATGTGGGATTTAAAACTGGAATATTTCAAGTCTGAGTCTGTCCTTTCTTAAGCAGCAAAGTGTTTCAGTTTTCCCTGCAAGCAGGGAAGTGGTGGGCATAAGTAGGGCAGAATGTAGGGGTGAATTGTAGGAGGTAAGTGGTACATGGAGTAATGCCCAGAATAGCAGTCAAGGGGGGGCATCCCTGGGAATCCCTCAGGACGTGGGGCAAAGGAGTTAGTGTTTCTGGAGACCTTGTGAGTCAGCCACAGATCTCTTGAGTTACCTTGGACAAATCACTTTACCTTTCTCTGATTCTGTTTACCCTCCAGAAATTCTGTTTACTTTGGAAGGAAGTTGCTGGGATGGGGGTACGTTAGCAGAATGTGCTGCTTAGACATTTCTACACTGCTTAGACATGTCTGTGCTTAGGAGGTATATGTGTGAAATGAAAGGGAGAGCGGCAGATGAATTCTGGGTTTTATTCCGCAGTTGTCTATACTAATTAGACTAATGAAAACAATAATATTCATTCAGTTAAATGCACAGTAGGAAACAGATTCTTCCTGGCAGCTTGCACACCCTTTTTTCCTCTGCGCACAGAACAGAGGATGTTCAGATTCTGCTAGTGCTGAGGAATTTTGTTTGAGAACAACAGGCAGTAGCATTCTCATTATTTCTGCAAATCCAGCCACCAGCACAACATCCTTTGACATTAGAAGAAGTGCTGCCAAGAGAGAAGAATTTAGTAGATATACATAGGAATGAGAAAAAAAAAAGAGTTATGAATTTTTGCCATGGCTTGCTACGAGAGCATTGTAAGGTGCCTGCACAATGACACAGTTGCTGTTACTCTGTAACTTTGTGATGCTTTTTGATCTCTGAGTCCTCAGATGTACTATGCCAGTGTTTGCATTCAGTTATACAACATGGACTGCTGTGCTTTATGGGCTGCTGCTTAACGTTGAGCGCATACACTTGGCAGTATGCATCCAAGATTTCTTTTTCTATATATTAATTTTCTTCTCTCACCAAATACGTACGCAGGCAGCATTAAACTGTGCACTTGAGTATCCTTGTGTGCTAAGATACTTTATATTAGTCACTGGACAAAATACTAAAGTAGTCCTGCAGGCAAGGAGCAGAATTCAAGTCTCCAGCCTCCTGGTGAATGCTGTAAATCTTAATAGTTAGAGCCATATTCCCTTCAGTGTTCTCTCTCCATCCCAGTAAATCTTAAAAAATTTTCTCTGCAGTGCCACAATTTCAGCAGAAAGATGAAGACTTTTTTTTAGTAGTACAGAAGAGACAGCACTACGTCATCTTTTTCTGCTCCATCCTTGCTCTTTTCTTCGTCTTTAAAAACAGGAGGTGATGTATATCACGAGTGGCTTGGTCCTGCTGTTGTATACATGCCCTGTTCTATTGCCTTGAGCTCTTAAATGCTGTGTGACCATGAGTCTGACTTCAAGTCTGTGTTTAAGGAGACCAGAGAGCAAAGCGGTGGTGTCAGTGGAGTGGTGTGTAAAAGTCGGGTTAAGTAATGGACCTGACCTGATAGCTACAGATGATGAGCAAGGGTCTTATTCTTTGTCTGGCTTTTCACAAGGCTTTCCAACACAACTGATGGAGGAAGGTCTGCATGGTAATGTGAAATGAATGCAGTAAAGTTATCCTGCTGCTGCCAGAAATAATCATGGGTTAGTAGTGCACTGCTTTCATTAGTGTAACAAATCATCACTAGTGACTAGATCCCCTGCCAGTGTAAATCACAAGTTACACTAAAGAAGTCATTCCAGTGAGACACATTAACCAAAAAAGTGATTAACTGTGGAAAAAATGAGAGTGGGATGGAGTAGTTTTTTTGTTGCTTGGTATCTTGAGGCTGAGATGAGGTACTTTTTTGCAAGAGTTGTCGTTGTCAAAATATGTAACAGGGTTTGATGTGAGGATAGTGGCTTCTTTAATATGAGTTTCGTGACCTTGTGAGCTGTTCTCACCCTGAAATCTATGCATAGCAGGCATTTGTATAAGTCTCAGTGAGACTTAGAATCCAATTCTGTCAGTTGTTAGAAGTTACTGTTTATTGGCAAAGTTGTAACTTTTTTCTTTTTTTTAACAGGAAGACCATTGGAGTTTTCTGTTGTGGACCAAGCAACATGTCTAAGATACTTCATAAACTGAGCAACAGCAGCAACCCTTATGGGACAAGGTTTGAGTATAATAAAGAATCCTTCAGCTGAAAGTCTGTTGGACTTGCAAGAATCTCTAGAAGATAAAAGTGCAATTTTTTGTTTGTACAACTTTAAAGTTCAACTGTGGTTTAAACAGAAATGTACCAAAGAGTAGCACAGTTATTTTTTTTTTTATTTATGATTATTTAAGACTCTGGAAAATGATGGATATGGCAGTATACCAACAAATATTAAGTGCTTATACTCAAAGCCAAATGCGCTCACACAGTGTTTGTGGCATCAGTGGTTCTTTAGAGTTGTTTCTGTTAATTAAAAAGTACTATTGCTGGGGAGAAATGCAGTTGCTTTAAAAGCCAATGGAAGAACAATCTGTGGAATGTTCTTCCACTTCAGTCCTCTGAAGTTGGATCAGTAAACAAAACCCCAGGTTAATCCAAATGACAAATCATAGGGCATTTCAAAGAACTATTGCTTTTGTTGGTATACAGACCTTGTGACTTCGGAGTAAAGGCACTCCATATTAAAGGTTTTTTGCATTATAGAACTGGGATTCTGTATTTCAAACATACTCTGTAATGGGTGTCAGTATTCCCACTTTGAGTAGAAGAGAGGATGGAATTTAGGGGAAGGATGTACGTCAACCTAAGGAAGAGTGTGCACAACAGTCTAGCACCTTTGGGCAGACTCAGCCATGATGTATATCACAGCCTTTTGGCAAGGAAGCAGCTGTAGCTGGAAAACTCGGTATCTTGCATCAATTCAGCATTCAGTGAATTTGCAAAATAAGTGTGATTTATGCAGCCAGAAAGATGGAGCAACAAAAGCGATTAGCAGGAGGAGACAGGATATGATGTTTTATTATACCACAGGCTCGGCGTGGAAGTTGCACTCAGTTTGCACTCACATGCCCTGAATGTCAAATACTTACAGCATTCAGATGTTCTTCGTGATTAATTTACAATGCAGCAGGCTGAAATCCAATTTTAGGAATTGCAGAGTGTCTTTGGTTGACTGCGGTCCTTTGAGTACCTTTGCTTGAGTCATGCTTGTTGTTCAGTACCACTGAACTCTTGTTTGTTCAGTCCCATTGGTGTCCCTGAAAGCAGGATCGGGCCAGATCTGCAGCAGTATAAGAGTAAAGCTTTCGTTACTGTGGCTCTTTGCATCTTGTACGCAGATAGAAACTTTGCCGGATCTGCAGTGTGTTTTCAGTATGTTCCAAAAGAAGGGTCTGAAACATCCAAATTTAAGCTCTCCTTCCCTTCTCATTACCACAGCTGTTTTCCTGACTTCTCATAGTTGCCGTGAGGTTGAAACGGGCACTTTAAAATGTTTTGATTCAGAGTAGCAACGTTTTACTTACTCAGTTCAGTAGCCAAACCAATTTCCTCTTATTTTCTCTTGATCTTCTTTCTCTTATTTTGCCGAGAGAGGGACATTTAAGCTGGAGTCAGACACGTGGTTGGCATAAATAGGCCTCATTCTAGCGCATCTTAAAACAGCAGCATTCCTTTACACTTGATGAAAACCTGGCCCTTCACCTTCAGCAGCAGCTTGGGAGCAAAGCCTATAGTGTCTTCAGCATTTGCAGGTGCATCTCTCATACCACGGTTCACCTGTATTTAGCACAGTGTATTTGATTCAGCATAGAGCTTTCCAATGCATGCATTTTTCATTTTAGTAAAAACAACTTAGTAATTTCTCACAGCACAGGCTCTGTACAGGAGCCTGCAAGTATTGGTATCAGCAGTCAGAGGCAAGGTTTTCTCTAGTAGGTGGTGTTTTGGCATGTTGTATGTGTAACTAGTGAACGTGAGTTCAGTCTTTGCCATCTCAGTTTCTGCTCAGGAGTTGCTCTAAATGGTGCAGCTGGATGCAGTGCAGCAGCATAGCCCCACGGGGATGTTTCTTACTGCCTGGACTTTGCACTGAAGTTCTTGCCTCTGGCTCTGCCCAAATTGAAATTCAGGAGGGAAGTGAAGAGCCAGAGATGGACTAATTTCTACTGATGAGAATTCTCAAAGTAGCCTAGAGAAGAGAGAACCAAAAATTGAAATGTGAGATGGAAGCCTACATTGCAGATAGTGATGTTAATTTTTTTAAAGTCTAAATCATTATTTTCCCATTGGATCTCCTTCATCTTGTCCCTATAAACTTGAGGTATGCAGAAAAGTATCAGTTCTTCTTTAATTATTAATATTTTTTCTAATACTGCATGGATTTCATAATAAACACAACACTGATGGCAAAATGCATAATCAGGTATTGCCTGTACTGCGGGCTTTTTTGTTTGTTTGTTGTTAGCTTAAAGCATGACTGAAATCGTGACTGTGATTGAAATCATGACTGCATCTGTTAACCACAACCACATGGTGATCATTTTTCTCTTGTTTTAGTATCTAGCATCTAATGATTTTTAAATATGGTTTAATCACAGCAATGTTCTTTGTGGTTTCACATCTCCTCTGATAGCTGTTGGTTCCGTTACTGCATAACGAGCAGGTAGTTTTGTAGCTAGCTCTGTGCTAAAACAGATTATACTTTCTGGCTCAGCTCTTACATAGGTAGTGCTTTATAATTAATAATAGCACTGTGCTCTTGCGCTGAATTCTAGCAGGAGCTGACACTGTGTGGAGGAATGTTATCCCCTGTTGGTACATTAGCGGTGTTGTCAGAGCAAGAAGCAGGCAAAGCCACTGTCCTGTGCCAAGCTCAGCTGACCCCAGCTGGCAGGCTGGGGACTGTCTACCTGTCTGGAGAGCTGTGAGGCATAATTAATGTTTTGGGATCACTTCAGTGCACCTGCAGTTAGCAGGTCTCTGTAGTCGCTATTGAGCTGTATTTGTGTTCTGTTTTTTTGTAATTTCTTTCATTTGACTGAGCCTTTCTGTTGCTCACATGGGTGTTGCTAGACTGGATGAGTGTGGATTTGGTGGAAAGTTGAAGTTTCAGTTGCTTTTCTTTCTTTTCTTTCCACTGTGCTTTCTAGAGGAGCAGAAAGTTTAAGGGTGAATGACTGTGACTTGCCTCCAGGAGTGGCAAATGTTATTTTTAAAGGCAGTTGGGCTGCATTCTCCTTGCTGCTTTGTAGAGTTTCACTTTAGCTTGCAAAACCAAGCTGAGCTTGCTTTTAAACTACATACTGTTTTTATCTGTACACCAAACGTACATGAAAATATGACTCTGTGCCAGGCAAGTAAATGAAAGCTGGCAGCACTTAATTCCACATTTACTTATCAACCGGATTTATGCAATTGAATGTCTCTTTATGCATTACATTGAGTCCTGGGAGTGAGTCTGCCATAAGTTTCCTGCTGACAGAGGAAGGATCCCGCCATATATTGTGCCACTTCGTACACACTCATCCCAAAACTACAGACCCTCCGTGGGATCTTTGTTTTTTATTCATCATAAATGTTTTGGGACTTTTATTTAAAACAGGAGGGTTTTCATGCCGTGATCGAAGCCAAACCCTTTCTCTGCAAGGAGAGTCCAACCCTCTCACACAGCAGTGTGAGAACGGGGGCCTCGCACAGCTGGATTCACCAGATTTCCCCAAGCAATCCTGTTTCCACAGCACTGAGATCGCTTGTTTGAGTAAGTGCTCACTGCCGTAGTGAAGGGCTGCAGAGATGAGCCTTGGGAAGGCCTGATTGGAAGTAGCCTGCACCTCCAAAGCCTTCAGGCCACTCTGTTCCTCTGGAATGGTTATTCCAACTCTGTGTTTGGAGTCACTTTGCCTTGCATCCCTATTTCTGCTTACAGTACTCAGTGTATGCAATTTCTTCCTGGACGTTTTATCTGCTCTTCTAGGAGACAGGATTAAAAGGAGTATGAGAGACCCCTGCACACATCCTTGAACCTGGGTTGAGGAGAGGAGACCGGGATGTACCACAACCCCCTTGCTGCTGACTGCACTGCTTAGGGCACTGCTAGAAATGTTAAGCCAAATCTGCTTTCCAACAGAATGCTAATTGTTTTGCCACACCAAGCTAGAGAACAGTTGCTGTGGAAAGAAAAAGGATAAATTCTCTCTGAAAACTCCTGCCCACATAAGCCCAATGTGAAGACATATGTGGAAACACTATGCACATTCAGCTTCCAGCAGCACTGGGGGCACACACTGCATCCCTACCATGGGCTCACTGCCTTAACACTCAACTCCCATCATTATTCTTGGTTGCAGGTCTGCACCTATCTTGTTATTGTAGAATCATAGAATCGTAAACTCAGTGGAGTTGGAAAAATCCTATAAGATCATCTAGCCCAACTATCCACCTACCATTAATATTGCCCTCTAAACCATGTCTGTAAGTGCCACATCTGCACATTTCTTGAGCACCTCCAGGGACAGTGACTCCACCACTTCCCTGGGCATTTTGTTCTAGTGCCCACCCACTCTTTTGGAGAGGTTGCTTTTCCTAATACCCAACATGAACCACCCCTGATGCAGCTTGAGGCCATTCATCTTGCAGCGAGAGAAGTACTACGTATGCTTGCATGCACACAGAGAGTCTGATATAAATGCAGAGCAACTCATGAGCATTCTCTGCAGCCAGGTGCAGAGCTATTCTTTTGCTTGGAATGCCTCTAGCACAGAGGTGAGGAAGCAATTTGGAGCTGACTGAGAAAGGGCAGATGATATGAGAGGTAGACTGGCCTCTTGGGGAGCAGTAATTGAGCTGTAAAAGCCTAACAAATTGGAGAAGCAGCCTAAGAGAAAAGCCTCTGCTCAACACTACACACCAGGTTGTAGTTTCAAACTACAAGACATTGCTTACAGAAGCCAGCAGGAGGCTAACTAGTCATTGCCAGTAGGAGTCTGAGCCCCTTAAGTCAGAGCAAAGTTATTAAAATGCAGTGTTTACTTGTTTAAAAAATAAAAGGGCTTCTAGGGAGATTAATTTTCACTTCAGTCTGGCAATCATTTCATAAACATGCCAGTGTGATTTAAGGCAAGCTGGATCTGTTCTTCTCTGGATTATGCATCTGATTTGTCTGCAAATTTCCCACCCCTCACAAATAAAAGCAGTTTTATTGTTTTAACAAAGAGGATTTATCAGCAAAGTTTAATCAAAATGCCACTGGCGCCTGTGCTGAACTGAGCTTTTCTGTAATGAACGTACATTTATCAGGGATATATAGAAAACAGCTGAGGACCCAACTCTGAATGGTGATTTGGAGTTTGAGTCATTTCTGCTGTTGGTGTATTTCATTAAGACCACTGTGATAATGCACTGGTGAAACACGTGGAGCTGAAATGGGACTTTTCATTCCCATAAAGAGCTTGTTCCCGTACTGTTCTAAGCACAGTAAATTCCAGAAAGTCTGAAATTTCCTTTATAGAAACCCCGTGTCCTCTGCTAGACTAGCACATGCAATGAATGCACAAGATTTTGAGCAACAAAAGCTTCTTCAAGAGCTGTATGAGTATTGGTAAAGATTTAGCATTCTGCTAATGGCATCACACTTGTTGTAGGAGGTATGGGATATGTTTTCATCCTATAGAATGCTGTGCACTATCTCTGAGGTTATGAATAGCTCTAAACTTGTAGTGAATGCTCAAAGTTTGCAGCGTCTGACGCATTATATTGTCTGAAAGGATCATATCATAGGGACATGGTTTAGTGGGCGTGGTGATGATGGGCTGATGGTTGGGCTAGATGATCTTAGAGATCTTTTCCACCTTAACAACACTATGATTGTATTTGTGTGCTGTAATAACAGCTAAGGATCTGCCCCGTTATTTGGGGGATTCAAGGAGAAAGCTGGAGAAAGCAACCCATCCCAATTGCAGATTGCCTCTTAACAGAGTCCTTGGATTTCAGGGGGTGTCAGACCTTGTGAAAAATGCTATTCGGTATTTTAAGTGCCTCTTGCTGGCAAAAGTCTGGCTGTCCCACAGCTCCAAATCTGCACCTTCTTCCTAACGATCTGCACTGTTACACCAGGAGGGGGTATCCATGAATAGCTCCTGAAGCTGTCAGCTGAGGAGCAAACCAAGGAGGGCAGGGGAGGATGATGAATTCCAGCACGTGAACAGTTTGAAATATTTAAAACCTGGAAACAAAGGGGAAGATGGGAGACATTCTCCCTGTCTCTTCAGTTTCAGCAATCAAAAGCAAGCCTTGTTGCCTGGATGTAGATGCTAATTCTCTCTGGGGTTTGAGAACTGATGTATACAGAGATGGCCTTTCAATGCACGACTCAAAGTTAATGCACAGAAGAAAACTAGTATATTTTAGTAAAACACCTTGGAAATAAGTAATTTACTTCAAATAAATTCACCTTTGATTCTTTCTAGTTAACTTGCTTCAAAAAATATCTACTTCTGTTTTGCAGCTTTGGGTTTTTGAATGGCTTTACCTCTTTTTCACCAGAATCGTGGAGTATATAGTTCTCCATGCTAGCTGTAAGTAGCTTTGACAGTTCAATAAATACATTCCGTGTTCTTTGCTGCTGACCCTAGGTAAGGACAGCCTTGAGGATGTGAAGCAGTGTTCCATAAATGTGTAGAGTACATAGCAACACTGAGAAGAGAGATGCTGCTGCATTGCTTTTGGTGCACTAGGCATACATTAAAATTCTGTCATTGCAAGGTCGCATTGCTCGTCTTGTACTCTGCAACCCTGGGGAAGAATGGAAGGTGGGGGAGGAAGAGCAAAAACTTCCTCCTTGTGATATAGCTGAGAATATATTCATCAGCAGCATTTCTTTCTATTTCAAAAGAGCCATTTCTTTTTTAGGGATAGTGGATTCTTTCTTGGTGCTGAGTAGTGATGTTTGCATGTTAGTGGTAACATGTTGCTTCTGAACTGAATAAATAACACCTCTGGGTTATTTCTTCTCCCTTAAATTATCTAAGAGAAATACCAAATACCAGTGAGCATATGGAGTGGACTGTGTCCTGAGCTGCTCCCAGTGCAGCCTGGTTAGCAGTGCTGCACAGAAGCTTTGCAAGCTGATGGGAAGAGGTGAGGTTTAGCCAAAGAGGAAAGAACTCTTTAAAGGAGAAGCACAACAGTAATATATGATCTGAAGCCAGAAGCAGGCCATGTCACAGCACTGGCCATTGCTTCTGAATGGTGCTGAGTCAGAAGCCTACCTTAAAAGTACACTTGGTATCAAGGAAAGTTGAGAGCTCTCAAACTGAGTCTACAGTGTGAGATGAGAGCAAGTTTAAATGCAGCTGGGTGAGCTACCTGTCTGAAGTTTCCATTTTGGGGCTTGGACCTGTCCTGTCTGAGAGCTTCTTGTATAGGTGATGAGCTGGTCTGACTCCTCAGTGTGGACTCAGTTGTACCCTCTAACTGAGGGTATGTACGTCCCCTTTGTATTTCTATAGCTTTGTAAAAGCAAGTTGCTCAGTGACTGAAAGTAGGGTATCTTACTGTAGGGTTAGTTGTTTGAAATCCTGTTCTTTCCTGTTAAGCACAATGGCCTGACCAGGTGAGGATGATGATGACTGCCAATTTCCATTGGTAAATGAATGTGTCCTGCCCGTATTCGCACTTGTGTTCACAGAGGAAAAAAAGGGAGAATTCTGCAGAGAATATCTTAGTTCTGTGTTCTTCCTTTATTGTGTCAGAACAACATAATTAGCTGATGGAAGAGAAATTATTAAAATGGGGAGATTCATCCATGATATTATTCTTTTTGATTCCTTAAATGCTTGTAACTAGTCACACTACTTTTTGAGAGAAACTTAATGGACGTAATGCCCTCAAGCAGAGTTAAAAAACGTGACTGAGATGCAGTGTGGCAAAGTGTTTCCTCCTGACTGTGAAATATCATTGTCTATTGGAGCTGGAGGCATCTGTGCTTTCATTAATCTCAGTGTATTCCATGGAAACCTAGTGGGAGCTAAGCTTTCAGCTACCCCTTTTCCTTCCTGTGTCCCTCCAGTCTTCATCTGGGTTTGATGCTCTGACCTCTGGATTACTGGAAACAGCCTAGTCTGTATGTCACTGAATCACAGAATCACAGAATGGTTTGGGTTGGAAGGGGCATTTAAAGATCATCTAGTGTCCTTTCCTGCTGTCACTCCCCTCCCACAACAGCATGTTTGTGTCAAGAGGCTCCCTCTGCTTCCCTTCACTCAGGAAAATGATACTACGGAAAATGCAGAGTTTTATTCATAGCCACAGCCTAGTCTCCAGCCTTTATAATGCTCCTAACATACCTGATCTAGTGAGGGTCATCTAGTCACCTTAAATAGCTTTAGTTAAGTGATGGGATGCAGGATCCCAGCACTGGAGACACTTTTTTAGAATGGGAGGATAGGCAGTGCCACGATGATGGGTAAATGGGAAAAACGCACAATAGTAAAGATTATATTATCTTCTGGATGAGAAATGGGAACCTATTTTGTGGAATACAGACTCTGACCATCACTGAAATTAAGTCGTGTTTCTACTTTCACATGTAGACATTGCAAGACAGAGGTCAGTGATGGAAGAGTTTGCTTCTTTCAATTACATTCTCTATTTCCATACAACTCCTAGTTTATTAGTGGCATATAAATTCCTCCTTTCACTGATTAAATATTTCCTCACCTGATTTCTTTGCTTCAGGGAGCTCGAGAGCTCACTGTTCATAAAGGGAAAGAGCTGTCTGTTAAGCAGACAGCTCCCAACACATATGTTCTGCTCTGCATCTTTGAGAACGAGGCACTGATACTTCTGCAACTGCAGAAGGGCAGTATTATTGAGATTCAGAGGCAGCCAAGAGCCTCTTCCAGGATTTTGATGTTGATGAAGCTCTGGGTTAATTAATTAGCTTTTTTTCTGAAACAAGAAGCTGTAGCCCATCTGTGCCAGGCTGTGAAACCCTTAATCCTACTCAGCTTTTCTTTCCCTGTGTTCCTTTCAGTCATCTGCAAGATCAAATTTGATGAAGCGCATTTGGGTGCTTCCTGATCTGTGAAAATTTAGGGAAAAAGTCCTAACTGTGACATTTCCCTCAAACGGAGAACCAAAGAGATATAGTTTGGGCCGGCTGTATTTATTTCATAATGTTCAAGTGCTTTTGTCTGTTGTTTTTTTTCTTTTTTTTCTGGTTCTATTTTTATATTATTTATATAAATACATTGTAATTTCAGAACAACAACAACAAATGGACAAAAATATCTTCCATGTATTTACTTAGAAAATGTCATAATGTCCCAAACATATCTGTTTATTTAAAAAAATCCTTCAGAGTTGCTTTGAAGGGGAGAAACTTCTGGAAGCCAACACTCTTCATATTCCGCTGCAACAAGCTATTATTTTCTAAAGGTAAAGCATTCTTTTGTTGATTCTTTGTCTTCCCAGTCATTTTTCATTAGTGAAAAAATCAAACCAAGCAATGCGACCACAGTCTGAGCATAGATAAGCAAGCAAATGGTTTCCTTTTAAAACAAAGCACTTGGAGGAGTTTGTCTGTCTGAGCCATCAAGAAGATGTCTGTGGCACATCTAGACTTGGGTGCTCGAGCCCAGATGTGAGCAGGCTGCCAAGGGCTTGCTGGTGTACTGAGGGCAGGGAACACATTGGGCATTTAGTCTTCAGCCACAGGTTCGATTATCTCGTAATGGTGTATGAGGCAATGAGGGTATAGAGTAGGAATGGAGGAAGACCATTTTTTTTAATAGAGTAGGAGGAAGGAAGACTATTTTTATCTCATTTTGGATAGCTGTTTGGGACTTATAAGCTGTTTGAGTTACACAGCTGGTTAGCATCCAAGAATTTGGCTGCATTGATAGGAGCATGGGTGTCCTATGGAGGCCTTTGTCTGTGGTCCCAATTGATCAAAATCCGTTCTCAGGAAACACGATGGACTCTAAATGGAAGTGCTGCCATTACTAAATTTTGGAAAACACAATAAATATGTTCAGCTTTCCAGTTCTCCCTTAGGACCTAAACCTTGGAAGTAGTTATTTCCAGTTAGCGTGTATGATGTGACAGAAAATGGGAATGCCTCATCTTTTCTGTAGATGCAGATCTTGACTGTTTCACCACTGACCTCTTTCTTTCCTTGTTCTTCTGCAGCCTTCCAAGTCCCAAAAGAAAGAGGCCCGAAAATCCATATCCTGAATTTCCAATTCTGCAGTAACATAATTTTCCTAGTTGACTGAAATAAAAAAAATATTTAAAAAGAAGGCAGCTTTTACTTTTATCTGTGTACAGGTTACATGGTAACTGTTTTGGAAAGTACTAGCGTAAGTGTCCACGCTTTTGTGTACTCTGTGTTCTTTTCAGAGATGCCTGTTTACGTTAATGCAAGTTCAATCTGTTCTTATGCTTTTATAGATCAGGATGTGGTATGATTCTTTGAAGAGAAATGATTGCTTAGTTTCCAAGTGGAACAGAAACCAAAATTCGGTCCTGAACTTTCATTTTTTCATTTTTCCCCCCAGGCTTGACTTCAAGAACAAGAGCAGTACTCAGTAGGTTCCTGTCATACTCTTGTCATATGAAATAGCCCTTTTGTAGCTTTACTATGCTGACTCCCAGCCTGACACAGAAACTGTGTTTCACTGGCTAGATTTAAATAGGTCACTACTGTAAGTGCATGCCAGTAGAACTTCAAAGAGTAAGCAATAAGCTTTTGGACTCTGCTTGTTTCCATCAAATGAAGCAAAGCTTTTATCAGTTAGATATATAACAAGGCTGAGCTAGAAGATTGATCATAAAAAGTCTTGTTTTTTCTTTCTTTTCTCCTAAGTTGCATGCAGAATTTTTTTCCCATAGTGTCACTTTCTTAGGTACACAGTGTTGTGAGGCTATGTGCAAGCTATTGGCTAAAGAAGGGATCAGATAGAGAGAATTCCTGGGCACTATTCCCTGTTCTGAGCGAGTTTCCTTATGAACTCCACTTCGGATTTTCAGTAATGTGAGGAATCCAAGGTCACTGAGGTTTTGATGCCCAACTGCATTAAGCTTGTTTCTAAAATCCCATGTTTGTTTGTTTGTTTGCCATGATCATAATTGATGAAAAGTTTTGTGAATTTGCCTGGCATCACGACCTGTTGTTATACCAAGTGCTCATGAATCCCTGAAGTTACTGTTTCCAAATGTGTTTAGCTTCATTGCAAGATCCTGGTTGCATTAAGGAAAAGATACTTAATTTCCAAAAAAAATAGACTGAATTAGCCATTTTGTATTAATGGTAATCTTGGTAAGTAAATTATTTGGCTACTGAGTTCTTTTGCTGTTCAGATGTTATTGTTGCATTCTGTTATACTGGCAGGACACCCTGACTTGAGTTTCATGTCTTGTATTGTATCTGTCAAAGCACCATCCATTTATTCATCATGTAATTATAGCACTGTACTCTCAAGGTATTTGATTTACAGGAAACTTCATGACTTTGGAATAAACAAGCATTCCAAGACCGAGCAAAACATGATTGAGTCGCTGTTTGTGATTTGGTTCTAACTAATGACATACTGCTTTAATCATGGAAGCATTGTGTGTGTGCATATATGCGTATGTATTACTGCTGACGGGGGAGGCTGGAATTTCACTACTTAAAAAGAGGCTCTTAACACGACTTGAAATGCCCTTAATCCGCTGAAACATGCATACAGAGTTGGCAGGAGATCTGTTGGAATGGCAGCAGGAAGCCAGAAGTACCAAAATAGTGCTGGACATCCTTCTTTAGCCATCCAAAGTAATTTTGTGCACATTTTAGGCACATACTTCATATGCCTTCTCTTGGAATTTCTGCTAAATTCTTTTTTGAAATGAAGGACAGTGCCACATACATTGTTGTTGTATCTTTGACTGTAAGACCATCTCAGAAACAAAATGAATTTATTTCATTCCCGTACACTGTCACCTCAGTACTGGGATTTAGCAGAGCACCAGTCCCCTGCATTCTGCACCATGTCTTTGCCATTTAGAGCACAGTGGAAACAGAAAACAGCGACTGTCCAGCCCTAACACGCTGAATTCAATGATGAACAAAGTTCCCTCCCATTCCAGAAGTATACAGAAATCCTTCCCACTTAGGATGAGCATTTGAGATCCTGACCGAGTGAAATATCATCTGGACAATTTCTTTAGTTTGCTCAGACTAGCAAGGTGCTTTATTTTAAAGTATTCAAAGTGTTTCATTTGAAGTACCTGCTCAGACAACATTGCTTTTGATAGAATTTAATGGAGAGCTGATATTTTATTGTGATCTTCAAGATATTTTTATAGCAAATCTGAAAGTAAGCTGTTTCAAAACTCGTACTCCAATTCCCAGTAATGTTAGAGGTCTTGCTGGTGCACTGATAACCAAGACACCCACTTGATTTATCTGCAGAGTGTTGAATGCCCTAGTAACCGTCCACCTAATCATTTCTGCACTGGCATAGTTAAAATTTTTTTCATGAAAATTCAATGTGAAATATGAACTGTTTTGGTGAACAAAAATGCAAGTGTGCGTACTTCTCTGAGATTTCAGAACGGCTGTCAAAAGCTCTGGTCCATTGTTTGTTTTTGAGAAGTAAGGGCTCACAATTAAACCGCATATATCGATCTAAAGGTTGTATTTGTCACGTTCTCTTTTCAAAGTGGTGTTGATACAAAGCTGGCAAAAGGTACCACCCCTCCAAAATGAGAAGATTAACTGCAGCAAAATGAAAATACCCTGTAAATTCTTTCTCATTTGTTTTTATTTGTTATGATATAAATGTGTGAGGAGGTTAACATTGCCGGAGAAGTAGTTCTTGAGCTGTGGAAATGGATAAGGTGTTTATTAATACTTAACATGAGGTCAGTGGAATACTGGATAGAATTACTGTAGAAAATACTGATACTTTCAATTATGGTGTTTTTCATTTAGAAGAATATCTGTCCCCACTCACCTTCCCCTGGTCAAGTAATGAGGTTTGACAAAATGTGTTTTGGCTCATAAGCTTTGTGTTTATATGTGATATTTGGAGATTTTTTATGGGAAACGATACATTTCACAAATGCATTTGATCAAGAGAAAAGTCCCTTTGTTTGTGCAAGGGTAGGGGAGAGGAATCACTAAAAGTGTTTTATTATGACAAAACCTAGCTACAACATGCTGAAGCAAGACAGGGAACTCTCCTTGTACTGGACAGCAAGGTGGTACTGCAGACTTCTGCTGTTTTTCTAGCAGAAGAGAAAAATTGGGTTTCTTCTCTCCACTTCAGCTCTGTACAGGTATCAATGATCATGATAAATTCTCAATATCACGGTGAGCAGAAGGGTGGGCAGTGACTGCCCTTACTAACAGCTGAGCCTTTCTGAGAGAAAAACAGAAGCAAAGGGCTGAGAGCAGCTGTCTGCCCAGCACAGGCACCAGACTCTCATGAATTTCAATTACTTGATGTACAAAGTCTCCTGAAGTAAATGAACACCTTTCTTGTGTGACCGCTAGGGAGATACGAAAGCCTTTGAAGACCTCCAGGGAGTCTGGTTCACCTGACATGGATTTTTGCGTTTCAGCATACAAAATCTTTAGGTGCGAACTGGCTCCTGCATCCTAAAAAGTCTCAGCCAGAGAGTCAGCTGAAAAAGGAGTGTGTGTTACAAAACTGAGAGCATCCAGGGAGCATATGCAAGTGGTCCCTTACCCATTCCTTATCTGAATTCTGTGGTAAAAGGGATCGGTACCCCATCACTGGCCCCACCAGTCCCCTAAAAACTGAGAACATCCATGCAGTCCCTGCATGGATTAGAGCCCTGTTTGCTGCAGAGAACATGTTGCTTAACCTTACACGTGCTCCATACGGCATTACATCCACTTGGATGTTGCAGGAGGGCTATGGAGCGGCACATCAGAATAATTTATAATCAGTGCCACTTGGATTGTTTCTTGAAAACCCATCATCTTTTATGTATGTGAGATGACAACATAATCTGCACTTTTCATCCATTTCCTCTTTTCAACTCCTCCCAAATTTAATTCTCTTAAAGTAATGGCTCCATGATTTGTCATCATACTCTTTATGATGTCTTGTTTAGCGTGTGCATAAACATTAGTCTGAGCTTAATGACTGCACTTTCTGATCTGAAATTGTGCATTGTCGACTGATGACTGGTGGTCTGAATAGCCACCAGCTTGTCCTGTCTCTCTCCCCAGAACACATTCTTAAGTTAAGAGAGAGCAGAATGGAAGACAGAAATGTCTCACTTTCATTTAGACGCCAAAATGAGAGTTGTCAAGAGTCTGAATTTCCCTGAACATTAATGGCACTTTGAAAGACAGCCCTCTGGGTTAAATAATTAGGACTACAGACTAGAATTAAAAGACTACAAAGAATTTTTTTTAAGTCTGTGATGGTGTAAAAGAGGATGTGGAGCCCAGATTTTTCGTTTTTGTATCATCTTCTGTGGTCACTGTGGCTTTAATTAACAAGATCAAAGTGAAAACAAGGTGCTGCTGTTCTGACTTGGCAAATCATAGATTCAGTTTCTCTTGAAACAGATGTCTTCACAGCATCCGTATGAAAGGGCTACAGGAAAAAGAGTTCTTAAAATGCTTGTCTACACACAAATACAGGTGCATGCACACACACGTACAACTTTCACTACTGCAGTGAGAATACATTTATATAGCACCTCTCTGTCCCCATGAACATCTGTATTTTGCTATCAGCTAATGGCTGTAGCTTTATCACATTGAGATGTGTGTTATGCTTCAGTAACAACATTTTTTTTCCCTTAGTACACCAATAAATTTTTTTGTACACAGATACTGTCATAATCTCAGTTGTTTGATATTTTTTCCAGCTGTGTAACTGTACATATATTTCATTCTGTACAGTCAGATCATCTGACAATGAAATCAGTCCACAGTAAATTTAACAGAGCACCGTTAATGGACTGGTATTTACCACCCTGCCAATCTTCCTGTAAATTTATGAGAAGACAGTCCAGACCTTCAGGTCCTTATTAGCGTCTCTTCCTGACACATTCAGCTCTCTGACTAAATAGCCTGCACATTTTTGCAGTGTTCTTGTCTTTGCCTGCTAAGAGTATAAGCTTTTAGCATGTTTTCCAGAAATACATTTTCTGTGTTGGGAGGTAAGGCCTTCATTTGTAATGGCTTGCAGAGGAGAATGAAGGTGAGTGATATCCCTAACGTTGTAAAAACAAGCTTACCAGCATCAGTTGCTGGTGAAGAAAAACTGAATCTGATTGCAAGGAGGGTTGTATTGCTATGCAAGGGAGGGAAAACCTGGTGCATGGCTTTGCCCTGAGTGAAGAGGCTCTGCAGACTTTCCTTTATTCATATTTATGACACTATTGTCAGGAATGCTTACATTTTCCAAGAAGCAGTTCAATCCAGAAACGTTTTAACATTGTGATGATTGCAGGAAAATCTGTGAAAATGTGTCCACAATGTATAATCTGCCTGAAAATACCTTACTTGTTTATTGTTATCTGAGCATGGTTCTTTTACTTGAAAACAATGCGAAAAATCAGGGAGGTGTTTTCATGCATCCAAATTCCATTAAAATCCATATGTCACACTCAGGCAGCAGTGGTTAGGTATCAGCCCTGCGGGCTGACTTGCACTGCTATCATCATACCAGTCCCAGAAATGCAGGACAATCTACTACTGAGCCCTTACCGATGAATGCATCGGTACAGTGGGGTGAGAGAATAGGGAAGGCCATGTAAGGCTGAACCAAGGTGCACAAAAGGTCATGGCACAAAATGCACCGTTAAGGTCTATAGTTAATATTTATTGCCGAGATGTTCTTGTTCCAAAGAGGATTTTCTCAGCGTGCAAGGAAAGAGTTAGTCTCCTTTTACTTACCCTAATCTGGCAAGGCCCAGAACTTCTTAGCCCTGTGTGAATTCTGCATTCCTGATGCCGTCAAAAGAAGGAAGTGACAGGCTGACTTACAAGGACCTGCCTGCGTATAAAATGAGCTATCAGAAGGCCTAATAGCTGTGAGATGGACATGTGGAACTGAGTTGGCTTTCTGTAGTTATAATAGCAACTTCATTTCTCATTCAGAGCTTATTACAAAATTACAGGAAAATGCCATTTTCTAATGACGGGGTCTCATTTTCTGCCTATTTTCAGCTCACCGTGGAGAGTTATTCAGAGTGACTTGCATCCCTACACACTTTTGTGTACACAGATGGTGAATTACAGATTTAATTCAATGGAGTGGACAGGTGCTAAAAATACAAATTTGGGGAAAATGTGGAAGGGAGAACAGAAAGAAAAAGATGGGCAGCTGCTTGCTGTCCTGCCTTGATAAAATGCAGCTCTAACAGTTGAGGAGAAGGAGATGAGGACAAAAAGTGAGACTTCACGTAGGTAACAGTCTCTTACAAAGGTGAGAGACGTACAATGCTGAGCACACTGTAATGAAGCTGCCAGACAGGTATCCTACAGAACATTTTCTGCATGACAGCCATGCAGTGTATTTGGTTCATTGTGAGAAGCAGGATGGGGCTGATAGGTCCCCAGATGGTGAAGCTGGTGGGATCCACATGTGATGAGTACTTTTGGACAAGCCTAACTTGAGTGCTGCAAGAGGTCAGAGAAACATGTGGTCTCATGGACTATGTATACAGGGTCTAGATTTTATATAGGTGTGAAGCACTATAATGCCCCAGTTTTGGCATTGATCCTGTCCAAATGGACTCCCTGGCCTGAGTGAGCTGTTGTGCTGATGGGGAATTTCTCCCCTCAGAAGGAGGGACACACTGTGGCCAGCGGAAAAGATAAGGCAGGATTGTGTTTAAGCTCTGCCCACTCTAATTCAGTGCGATAAACATCATGCACAGCCTCATGGCATTATATTATTCCCACTGAAAAAAAAAACAAAGCAGAAGCTCCAACCTCCATTTCAGTGAAGCGTCTGCGAAGAGGAGAGATCCTTCAGTAAGTACCGAAGTATGACTGAAAGGTAAGCACAAGCCTGAACATAGCCCTAGAAAGATGTACCATTCATTGCCTTTGCAGCCTCTCCCTCCTCCTCAAGCCGTGTAAAATTTCAGTGTCTAGTTGAAGCTAAGGTCCCCCAGAAAGTCCATGGGAAGGATTAGGCACATCTGCAAAACAGTTTATCCTTTTTTGCCCCCCAAAAAGTTGCTCTTCAGTGGTGCAGTGAATATCTCACTGTGGTGTTTTTTCTACTGTGGAAGAACCTGAATAACTTGCTCAGAGAAGAGGAACAGTTGATTTTTCGTGTGGTCAGAGCAGAGTTTACAGAGAGCGTTGACTCCAGTTATTGTGAAGCCCGTGGTCTAAATGTCAACCCCGCAAAGATGGAAAGAATTTTGTCCTAGTTACTTAGATTAACATACACTGTACCACTCATTACTTGCCCCAGAACATGCTGACTGCTGAAACTGGGCTAGCATGTTCCTTCTCAAAGCAGACACGGTCTCCAGGTCATACAGAGATTTAGTGGTCTCCAGATGTGGTCTCCAGGTCATACAGAGATTGGGAATTAATGGGGGGAAATGCTGGAGGGTATGGCTTCAAGTACGAAAAGGATACAAATTCCCTTTCATCACTTAGATTCACTGTGAGGTTGAGATGATGAAATTTCTGGGGGAAGAAAAGAAGCTGTCAGATCCTCCAGTGAAGGAAGAGGAAAGGAAAAGGCTCGCCTGGGAATTGGTAGAAGTTCTGAAAAAAAACGAGCGGCGTATAAGAGAGACCTTTACTTGTAGGTCACAAGGTTTGATCACAGAGTATGAATTATGAATTCAGTGCTTTTGGCAAGAAGAGGTGATCAAGAGTTGGCAAAAAAAAAAAGAGTAGATGAACCAAAGCTTTACTTTCATCCTCCCACACATGAGGAGATGCTGTGGCTAAGAGTGAGAGACCCAAGAAACACTGGTGAAGATCTTCTGTGGGAAAGACAGGAACTAGATGAGAAGTGACTCGTTGGCTGTGACCTTTGCAAGGGGATAACGTCTGGTAGAAATGACCTTAACAGATGTTAAGGTGAGATACTGGCATCTGAGATTTAATATGACCATAGAATATTGCATGGAATATGGAGATAAACTTGCTTAATACAGTTAGGACTTTTCTATAACAACTTTCCAAACAAAAGCAACCCTTTACTGACACAAATATTGTGTAGAAGGACGTTGTTTTCAACTCCCAATGAACCACCATGACATTCACTTGCAGCGGTCTTTCAGACGGTCTCAGCCTTCAGACTGTCTCAGAGCTGGACATTTGGGATTTTCATGGCACGTAACCCAGACACAGTCCTTCAGGAGAGGGGAACCCAGGACTTCACCAGCTCCAGAATTGCTGCAGGTGACGCCTCTCCACTTGTGAAGGCCGTGGGATTTCCACTCCGCTTCTGTAAATTCCAAAAGTCTGTAGATCTCAACTCCACTGTGGCTTCCACTATTTGCACATTCCCAGCTCTCCAGTTGCCCACTACAGCTGAGTGGGAGCTGTGATTCCTAGGCCACAGTGCTGCTTAGAGTTCTGTGAGCAGTTAGCTATAGCATAAGAAAGCACTTTTTAATTCCACCCTTCCTTGCTCCTTAAGTTTTTCCTTACAACGACATTTTGTAACTCTTCTTGTATTCGTTCAGAAGTATTTTTCAGAATAAAAAAGCCATAATCTTTGTATTTTAGCCAAACTGTGGTTATTGAACGTACCAAGCAAGGTTTTGAGGGGAATCACTGAGCACCAAAGGGTGTTTTGTTGTGTTTTTTTGTTGTTGTTTTTTTAATTTTTTGCATTTTAGTTAGTTGAAATACTCCATAGAACTTAAACAAGTAGTTACTGCTTGTAGAATTTGTGGGGAGTCCTCAAATAGACCGCATAAAGATCTTTGTGCCTATCTGACTTTGAGGCCAATCGATATTCATGAAGTTGGAAGTTAAATGTGGGTGTTTTCTTCTGCTGACTGTATTTCTTTCTACCAGGAGAGTATTCAGGGTCATATAAAATATAAACTGAATGACTGAACTGACCATTTGAAATATTATCGTACTATAATTCCTTTCCCCCTCCCTGTGCTTCAGTGCCAAGAAGCTTTTAAGATCCTGTGCAGTCTGTTTATTTTTAATACTAAGATGCTGAAAGAGCATTCATCTACTAGCATCTCAGCTCACTACTGGCATCTCAGCTCACTACTAGCATCTCAGCTCACTACTGGCATCTCAGCTCATTAGTCAGAAGCCATCAGAAAATAGGCAGCTCTTTTGGATCTGACACCCAGATCTTTCATGCCGGAGAACACCTTCATTCAGCAGAAGGCCTGTGCTTTGCTGAGGGCAGTTTCTGTCAATGTGCTCCTCTTTCGGGGCAGTAGAGCAGCTTCAGTGGGCACAGATCAGTCACTTAGTTAGCTCTTGAGGATGGGATGTGTTTGGATTTGAGGATGTCACCAGTGACCTTTCCTTCTTTCCTCAATGGGATTCTCAACTTCCACTTGTTAGCATTCAGTCATGGATATCTGGGAGATTACACATGCTGCATGCTACTTGAAAGCAAGACTGCCACAGCAGGAGGAGAATATTAACACTTTGATGTGAGGAAATGCTGAAGCACATCCCCCATACAAATGTCTGTCCAGATATTCTGCTGTTTACTGTATGGAAGATAGGTGTCTCGTGGATGACAGGAGACTGGAGACACTGCATTGACAGCCTTGGCCTGAGCCAGGACCAAGGTTCCTGCAGCCAACTGTGAAGTTGCTGACATGAGGACAAGGAGACAGTACAGCACCATGCATCACAGACAGCTGGAAACTCCCCACAGCCGTGGTCAAAGGAAGCTCTACGCCACCACCAAATACAATTTGCTGATTCATAAACGTATTGGCTGGTTCTCCTGCTTCATGTTGTCTTCATTGAGGGGCCTTTCCTATGGACCTGACTCCCTTACTGGTCTGTATAAATAAATACAAGTATGGATGTTTGTAAACTCATTCTTATTTGTTTGCGTGTGCAGAGTTCTCTCTATATTGTGGTGGGGGAGGGCAAGACGAGGTGATGAGGGGCTGTGATGTGACCACAGCGCTGGGCAGGAAGCTCTGCCCACACAGTCAGAAGGCTTTCCTTGTCAGCCGTTTCCTCATGGGCCTGAGGTGTTTGGTTCATCCATCCCACTGCATTTAGCCAAATGTGAAGAGTTACAGCCCTTCCTGCTCAGGCACTTGTGGGATGGGCCTTCCATCGGCTCCTGGCACCGCCCTGTTGATGCAGTGGCCATGTCACAGCAGGCAGAATTTCAGCATTGTCTCGGGGCATTTGTGACATAGCCGGCCCAGCAGGTTATAAATAGGGCTGCGCTGCTCAGCCAGCTCAGACTGGAGGAGAGCAGGAAGGCGAGCAGAGGCTGAGGTGAGAGGGCAGGAGAGAGGGCACAGAATGAAGGGCTGGGCCCTGGGCAGGGAGACAGGGGTGGCAGTGATGCATCAGATTGTGTGTTCTCCTCCTTTGTCTTTGAGGGCCTGAGGCCCAGAGGAGAACACGACCGGACCACGGAACCCTCCTGTCCTCGGCTGCTCAGCTGGAGAGATGTTCCACCTTCTGCAAGGACATCAACACAAAGATACGTAATCAAAATAGCACCACTTTGGCTGTACTTTTGGGCATCAGCTGCTGGCAACTGCCTCGGTGATGCTGTGGCTGTGTCACAGCAGGCAGAACGTTGGCAGTTTTCTTGGTGACGTGGGTGGCATGGGGAGAATATAAGAAGAGCTGCATCCCTCTGACAGCCCAGGCCAGAGGAGAGCAGGATAGCGAGCAGAGGAAGAGGTCATAAGGCAGGACAGAGGGCACGGAAGGGAAGGGCTGGGCCCTGGGCAGGGAGCCAGGGGTGGCTGTGATGGAACAGACTGTGTGTCCTCCTCCTTTGTTGTTGAGGGTCAGAGGCCCAGAGAACAGGACCAGACCATGGAACCCTCTTGTCCTTGGCTGCTCAGCTGGAGAGATGTTCCACCTTCTCCAAGGACATCGACACAAAGATATGTAATCAAAATAACACGTTTGACATATTTTTTGGGCATCAGCTGCTGGCAACTGCCTTGGTGATACTGTGGCCATGTCACAGCAGGCAGAACATTGGCGGTTCCCTTGGCAACATGGGTGCCATGGGGAGATCATAAGAAAAGCTGCACCCCTCTGCCAGCCCAGGCCAGAGGACAGCAGGAGGATGATGAAATGCTGTGATGAGAAGGCAGGAAGAAATGAAGGGCTGGGCCCTGGGCAGGGAGGCAGGGGTGGTTGTGATGCAACAGGTTGTGCACTCTCTTCCTTTGTCTTTGAGGGCCACAAGCCCAGGGGAGAACACGACCAAACCATGGAACCCTCCTGTCCTCAGCCACTCAGCCAGAGAGATGTTCCAGCTTCTACATGGACACTGATATAAAGCTAAGTAATCAAAATAGCAGCAGTGTCCATGTTACAGTGGGCAGCCAGCTGGTGGTAGCCCATGTCACAGTTGGGTCAGTGACATGGGCCAGCCCAAAACAAGTGTCGCCTGGTTGCCAGGAGGCACCGAATTGATAGGCTTGGGCTGAGGTGAGGGTTGCCCATGGTAATGGAGGGTTGCTGTTCCTTATCTTGGTTTCAGATTTTCTGAAAGCCGCAGGCCCCTACCACCCACGCCCTCCTCAGCCACTCTGCCAGAGGTTTCTGCAGCTGTCTCTAAAGGCACGGACCTAAGGACAAGGAAACACAGCCCCAGACTGTACCTCACCATGGCCTCACAGACAGCTGGAAACTCCCCACAGCTCTGGACAGAGGAAGATCTACACCACCTGCTCTCTCACAATAAAGTCTTCTGACTCATAAATGCATTTGCTGGTTCTGCTTTGTATTGTCTCTGAGAAAACTTATGGGCCTTTCCTTATTGTCCTGATTTCCTTAGTGATCTGTATAAATAAAATGTTTACTCTGAGAAGCTGTTCCCTGCAGCCCATGGGCACCACAGGTCCCCACATGCAGACATGGAGGAGCCCACGGCGCAGCAGTGGATGAGGGATGCAGGAGGCACAACCCATGGGTACCCCCGCAGGAACAGCCCCGGTCTGGAGCTGCAGCCCATGGAGAAGAGCCCACGGTGGGGCAGGAGGGCTGGGGGAGCTGTCCCCCGTGGGGCTGTGCTGGAGCAGTGCCTGAAAGGTGGGCTGTGTCGAAGCAGTGATTGGAGAGCTGCAGCCTGTGGGAAGCCCACACGGATCAGCTGTGGTAGGACGGCATCCCGTGGGAATCAGAACATGGCTAGCTACCAGTGCTAACACACAGATCACTGTGTGACCTACTTTTTGCTTGAGAAGATCTCTGGAACTAAAGTCAATCGGAGTCACCATCTCTGAAAACTAATATTTCTTTTGGTTTAAAGCTTGTCATGTAATTACATACCTTGTTTCTTCATGTGTGTATTATCTGTATGAAATTTGTGTCTGTTGGGCAATCACAAGTCAGCCATAACCTGAGCATCCCTAAGTCAAACTGAAGAGAGGTGTACACAGTGAAACTGAGTTTCATCTCTGAAAAAAAACCCCTGCACCGCAGACAAATGGAAAATGATTTAGCAGAAGAGTAACTGGAATGTTTGAGACAAGTGAGAAGTGGTTCCTTAGAGCCCACTTGCTGCTGTTAATGGCATTCCATCACGGACAAACAGGGCATTACTGGAGCTGGAGGGAAAATGTTTATATCCTGAAAGAAAAATGTGTCCATGGGTCATTCACTCTGCTCACGGACAGCACATTTCTCTCACTAAACCAAAGGGCTCTGAACAGCAGGGTGAATGTAGCACTGATCTTGCAATTGAGTGCCTGTCGCTAAATCCATGCACCTACGTGTGCCCTGTGAATTTCATCACATGGATTGGGCGGTGGGATTGGAGCCTATGGGTATAACACAGCAAAAAAGGTCAGCGAATTATACATTTGAGTAAGCAACACACAAGGCAATCAGATTCACAGAAGCGTTGTTTAATCAAGCATTGGAAATGCACGCTGTTCCTTGGGTGGCGTGGTAACAAGTTGAATCTGAGAGATTTTGGAGGACTGGGGCTGATGAGGTACTATAGTACTGGATGTTACAGGAGGCACAAGGAGTGGGACAGCCCAGCCTGCTCACGCAGCACAGCTCAACGAGGTGGTCGTAAACATAAACACTGCATGCTTGACTAGCACCTTAGAAACATCATTGAGATACCGGAGGTCTTTAGAAATGGGATTGATAAGATACGTTGTTGTAATCTTCACTTTCTGTGAGTAAGGGTTGTATTTCTGGAGAAGTTCCTGCTCTTTTCTTCCTGCAGGCCACGATGAGCCCGGAGAGCACAGCAGTAACTATGCCTCCGATCACAGCTGCGCCAACCAGCCAGGGCCAGATCTGACGGGCTTGCTCGAGGTAGGGGATTAAAAAGTCCTGGAAAGAACCGAGTGCTAGAAAGGAGAAAAACAGAGGTCAGTTTATACAGATTGTGTAACTGATAATACTGGAAGGCTCACAGAGAGAAATGGTTATTAAATTGAAGCAAATTGTCCGAAGGTTACGAATAATTCTAAGCAAAATCCTTCAATCCTTAACGTTTCCCCATTTTTTGCATTGAAATTGACAGGAATTGAGTTTACTATTTCCAGTGCTATTTATGGTTTTGTGAAAGCTGTAAGAATAGAAACCAAGAATGATCATAGAATCATTGAATCATTTGAGTTGGAAGATCCTCTTTAAGGCCATCAAGTCCAACGCCCCTGCAATGAACAGGGACACGTACAGCTCCATCAGGTGCTCAGAGCCCAGTCCAGCCTGACCTTGAGTGTCTCCAGGGACAGGGCATCCACCACCTCTCTGTGCAACCCGTGCCAGTGCCTCACCACCCTTACTGCAAAGAACTATTCTCTTATATCCAGTTTAAATCTCTCTTCTTTTAGTTGGAAACTGTTTCCCCTCATCCTATCACAACAGACCCTGCTAAAGAGTCTGTCAAGTCTTGTACAGCTCGGGCAAAGGTCCTGCTAGCTCAGCATCCTGGTGGCAATAATAACTGAGGCTGAGTACAAGGAAGAGTTTAAGAACAGGTTAAGCCTATCACAATCCTTTCACAAAGTGATACTCAGCCTCCAACACCTGTGGTACACCCCCCAGACATTATACATATTTTTCTGTCCAGAAAAGTAATCTCATGTATGTTCTTGGTGCTTTTGAGCACATGCTGTTAAGTAATTGTGCTCTGAAAATATATACTATACTCAGCTTTTGATGTCTCAATCACTTTCTTAGATATATTTCAATTGAGGCTGAGTTTAGGCAGAACATAGTTGGTCTGTCCTTTCAGCTCAGCTTCACTTTGGGGAACACTTCTGGTGTTTCTTCTCAAGTCCTTTGAATCCCACTTTGTATTCTGAGATTGGATTTGTAAGAGTATGCACGTTCAGACTTCTGACCCCGTTAGACATAGAAATGCAATATAACACAAAGAATTTCTTTTTTAAAAAGAGGTTCTTGATGTTTCAGAATGAACTCCACAAACCTCTGTGGATGAGGTACAGTTTCTGTTTAATCCTCCATTTCTGATCTGTCAAACAAGGAAGGACAGTGCCATTCACGGAATCCTCCATATTGTGAATACAAATTAATGTTTTCTGCGGAACACAGCTGCTATGGTGACTGGCACCAAGTTGTTAAAGGACACGATTTCAAGATAGCACTTTAAGAGCGTGCAATAAATCATACATTAGGCTACATAGTGCTTTAACTGAGAAACAGGCAACCAAAAGCAAAAAGGCTTGGGCACCTGTATTTTAGTGAATTTGAGGTAGATTGTGAGTGAGGTGGGGAAGAGTAGGGAGGGAGTACTGTATAATGCATACATATTGGGCTGGAGGGTGAGTTTTCACTTTAAAGACACGACTTCAATTCTGATAGTTCCCAACTTTGTGTGCTTTACTCCATAATCCCAGTGCTTTTAAACACAACACTTTTATGTTCATATTGCAAGCAAGACCAAATTAGAAATAATTTGGCTGTTCAGACTGGAGGATGCATATCATAGAAGAAGCTTGATACATAACAGACATGGTTTTTGTGGTAAGGAAAAGGGGAAGTATCACAAAATTCCCCACCTTGCTGTAATTATCTGTGATATAGATTTCTATGTGACTTCCTAAATTTGCACGATTACTTGGGAACCTAAGCTACTTTCTCTCTGGTAAAACACAGCATGACTTTGAGATGAAGAGATGTCACTTTTCACAGCAGGAGAAATTAATATATTTTCTTAAATGCCAGTAGTCAGTTAAACATGCCTTTCTCCTGCATTCAGCCTCAGTCTGTAAAGTTTCTGAAACTAGCTCAAAGCCAGCAGCCACCTCCTGACATCCACTGCCTCTTTCCTACTACTTTTGCTGCACAGAAGATGCTTGAGTTCTCTATCATAAAGTTGTCATGTTAACCCTTGAGTGTCAGAGGGTGGAGCACCCCAAGGCACTCTGTAATTTGTAACCTGTGAATGTGACACAACCATAAAAGTGGGACTGGCCTGGCTGCCCAGCAGAAATCCTGCAAAGTGGCATTTCAGGGAGTCCATTACCATAGTGCTTTAATCTCTCTAACCGTGAAAGACCCCGAAGTGCAGCAACTGTATTTGCTGATAACTACCTCGTAAAAGTGTCCAGGGAGTGGAGGGGGGACAAAAGCAGTGAGAGATAATAGCCAATGCCAGCTCCATTCCTTTTGTGTTGCTGTTTGGAGTTAAAGGATGATCATCCCTGGAAGGTGCTGTGAGCATCATTTAAAGCTACTCTTTAGGTTCATGACAAAGCCAGAGGATAGAAGGTTGTGCTGATGCTTGATACCTAGACTTCCATTAATGACTAATAGCAGCAACATCTCTTCAGTTTGCTATTTCTGATAGGAAAATAGCTGTATTTAACCTCAGCTACAGTGTTAGCATTCCACTCTTGATGTTCTCTTTCTTCTCAAAGAGAGTATTAGCTTGAGGTAACAACAACGAAGCATTTGGTACTATTAATATATCAGAACATACTTTTTCCTTTTTTTTTTTCTTTTTTTCTTTTTTCTTTTTTCTCTTTTTCCTCTTTTTCCTCTTTTTCCTTTTTCCTCTTTTTTTTCTTTTTTTCTTTTTTCTTTTTTCTTTTTTCTTCCTTCCTTCCTTCCTTCCTTCCTTCCTTCCTTCCTTCCTTCCTTCCTTCCTTCCTTCCTTCCTTCCTTCC
>JANHGO010000041.1:25137343-25172244 GCA_024606505.1 Aquila spilogaster
TCCACGGGGGAGCAGATCTCCACCTGCAGCCCGGGGAGGACCCCACGCTGGAGCAGGGGGATGCCCGAAGGAGGCTGGGACCCTGTGGATAGAGGAGCCCATGCTGGTGCAGGTTTGCCAGCAGGACTTGTGACCTAGTGGGGGATCCACACTGGAGCAGTCTGTGAAGAACTGCAGCCTGTGGGAAGGACTCACGTTGGAGAAGTTCGTGAAGGACTGTCTCCTGTGGAAGGGCCCCCACGCTGGAGCAGGGGAAGAGAATGAGGAGGAAGGAGCAGCAGAAACAGCATGTGATGAACCGACCACAACCCCCATTCCACCTCCCCCTGGGCTGCCTGGGGGGAAGAGGTAGAGAAATTGGAGTGAAGAAGTGAGCCTTGGGGAGAAGGTGTTTTAAGATTTGTTTTTATTTCTCATTATGCTACTGTGACTTTTGATTGGCAATAAATAAAATTAATTTCCCCAGGTCAAGTCTCTTTTGCCTGTAACAGTAATTGCTGAGTGATCTCCTTGTCCTTATCTCAACTCATGAGCCTTCCATAATATTGTCTCTCCCCTGTCCAGCTGAGAAGGGGAGTGATAGAGCAGCTTGGTGGGCACCCAGCAGGCAGCCAAGGTCAACCCACCACACCTTGTTTTGATATGTATGGGTTACCTGTATGGAATATATGCATACTGAACAACCAAAAGTCAACCATAATATGAGCAATCATTAAGTCAAACAGAACAGAGGTGGACACAGTAAGACTAGGTTTCATCTCCTAAAAACTTCTCAGCTCCGCAGATGAATGCAAAATGGTGTAGAAGACAACTATCTGGAGCATTTGAGACAAGTGAGAAGTGGCTTCTGAGAGGCTGCTTTCTGCTGCTCATGGCATTCGATCAAGGACAAACAGGACGTTACGGGAGCTTGAGCAAAAACATTTCTATCCTAGAAGAAAAATGTGCCTATGGATCATTCACTCTACTCAGAGACACCACATTTTTTGCTCACTAAACTAAAGGGCTCTTTCTGCTCTCCCATTCAAAACCAGTGAATGTAGCACCAATGGTGCAGTCAGGCAGCTCTCCCTAAATCCATGCACCAAGCACACGGATTGGACTGTGAGATCGGAGACTGCAGTTGTAAAAGAGCAAATAAAAGAGCAGAGAATTATACATTAAAGCCACCAACACGTGAGCCGGTCTGGTTTCATAGGAGCATTATTTAATCAAGCATAGAAATACATGATGTTCTTTGGGTGGTGTGTTAACTTACGTTGGATCTCGGAGATTTTTGTAGGAGTGGATCTGGTAAGATACTGCCACACTGGAGGTTACAAGAGGCATGAGGAGCAAGACTGTCCAGCCTTCTTATGCAACACACCTCATCAAGGTATTTGTAAACATGAATCAAACACTGCATGCTTGATTAGCACCTTAGTAACATCACTGAGTTACTGGAGGCCTCTAGAAATTGGACTGATAACACATATTGTTGTAATCTTCACTTTCTGTGAGCAAGGGTTGTATCTCTGAAGCAGTTCCTCTTCTTTTCTTCCAGCAGGCCAGAATGAGCCCTGTGAGCACAGCAGTAACTATGCCTCCAATCACAGCTGCTCCAACCAACCAAGCCCAGATCTGACGGGCTTGCTCAAGGTAGGGTATTAAAAACTCCTGGAAAGAATCAAGTGCTGGGAAAAAAAAAACCAACAGAAAAAAAAAGGTCCTTTTACATGATGCATTGTACTGTCAGTTTATAGAGGTTGTATAATGGATAATACAGGAAGGCTGACTGAAAAAAGAAACTACATTGGTAGAAATTTGTCTGAAGGTCACAAATAGTTTTAAACAAATCTCTTCAGTCCTTATAGTCTGTTTGTCAATCTTCATATTAAAGGCAGAAACAGTGCTCTTTATGGTTTTGGCAAAACTGTAAGACTATAACTAAGAAGTCCAATACAGTATGGCCAAAGGTCCTGCTAGCTCAGCATCCTGTTGGCAACAATAACCAAAGCCGAGCACTAGGAAGAGTTTAAGAACAGGTCAAGCCTATTATGATCTTTTCACAAAATACTTACCCAACCTCCAATAATTTGCAGCTCAGGGATTTCCTGATCCAGATGTGGTGTCATTGTATATAATAGTTATTGGAGCATTATTTTTTTTCCTTCCATCAGCTTTTCTAGCTGCTCTTAGAACTTCTATCTCAACTTCTTGCAGCAAGGAGATCCTTGCCTTAACTACATGTTGGGTGAAAAAAAAAAAAAATTCCTTTCACTAATTTTGAACCTGCCACCTGCTCATTTCATTTGGTAGCTCTTGTGTGGAGAGAGGCAGTAGACTATTCTCTGGTCACTCACAAGAAATCCTTAAAGAAAGAAATGGAGCCCTCTTTGGTGAATCCAGGACAGCATCTCACTGGTTGTGGTATGAGTGTGTGTGTCTGCGTCTCTGTTTTTCTCACTGTGGCTTAATGAGGTATGAAAACGCTGCCGTACAGGGCTTTCACTTCATGATAAAGGTTGGAAAGTGACCTCTTTCCCAATGCACCCAACAACCTGTTATCTTAAATTTGAGAAATGGGAATACCTGTCCCTTTGGGCCAAGGAGGATTTGGAATCCACATCCCCCAATTACTAACCATAATTACTAGCTATTAGGGGGAAAAAAGCACCTCTCTGGGCAACTTCTCTGGGACCCCCTATGGTGGTTTGTTTTTCAATAGTGTTCATTCATCTGGACTGATTTAGATGTACTCAACCATATTTAGTGTGCTATACCGCCACAAAGGCTATAATTGTCTTCCTGCCATCCTGCATTTTCCCTAGTGCCTAGAAAAGTAATCCCATATATCTTCTTGGATCATGGTGCTTCTGAGCATATTCTGTTATGTGCACCATGCTCTGAAAAGATGCTTTTGGTTTGCAGCACCTTTAAGGTTAAGCTGTCCTTAGAACTTGATGTCTGAATCACTTTCTGAGATGTAATTCCAGTTTAGGCTGAATATAGTTTGTTTCTCCCTATAACTGAGCTTCACTTCGGTTGCTATTTCTCTGGTCCTTGTTTTCCAGTGAATCCAACTTTGTATTCTGAGATCATATTTGCAAGAGTCTGCATGTTCAGCCTTCTGCTTCTGACCTCATTAAACATATAAATGCTATATAACACTAAGAATTACAAAGAAATTAGATTCTTGATGTTTCAGAGTGAACTCCACAAACCTCTGAGTATTAGGCACATTATCTTTTTAATCCTTCATTTCTCATTTGTCAAATGAGGACAGTACCATTCACTGAATCTTTTGTATTGTGAATGTAAATTAATGTTTCTGCAGGACTCAGCTGCTATAGCGATCAGCACCAAAGAAAAGTGTTAGAGGAAACATCTTCAGGATAGCATTTTAAAAGTGTGCAATAAATCATACATTAGGCTACACACTGCTTAACTGAGAAAATGAAAATCAAAAGTAAAAAGAACTGGATATCTTGTTCTTAATGAATGCTGTCTATGCTGTGTAGTGAATGAGGTGGGGGTCTGGGGATAAAAGTAGTGTGCAATTAAAGATAATGCATACATGTAGACGTGGGGGGTGAACTATGGCTATATAGACAACTCCAGTGCTGGCATTTCTTAACTTTGTGTGCTTGACTTTGTAACTTCAATGCTTTTTAATTCAACTCTTTTATGTTTATATTGCAAACCTCTAAATTAGAAACAAACTGGCTATTTAAACTGGATTATGCGTATGAGAAAAGAAGATTGATACATAACAGGAACTCTATACTGTTTTAATGTTATGGAAAAAGTGAAATATCATATAGTTGTCTTCCTTGCAGAATTTATCTGGGATATGAGGGTCTTCTAAGTGATGTCTTAAATTTGTACTTTGTCCTTGAACCATCTTTCTCTCCATCAATATTCGTTGGAGGTCTGAGCTATCTTCTTCCCAGTAAAACATAACATGACTTTGAGATGATGAGATGTCACATTTCACGGCAGGCCCTTTCAGAAGGGATTAAGCTATTTTATTATGTCCTGATAATCAGTCAAACATGCTCTTCTCTTGCTTTAAGCCTCAGTTGTACAGCTTCTGTAATTAGCTCAAAGCCAAAAGCCACCTCCTGGTATCTACTGCCTGTTTCTTTTTGCTACACAAAAGGTGTTTGGCATCACTGTCATGAAGTTTCCATGGCAACTCTTGGGTGTCAGAGGCTGGAGCACCCCAGGACAACCTATAATCTGTTAATCTGTGACTCTAACACAACAGTAAACCTATGACTGCACTGGCTGCCCAGCCAAAATCATGCAAACTCGCATTTCAAGTATCTCTTACCATAATTCTTTAATCTCTAACTGTGCAAGGCCCGGGAGTGCAGCAACTGTGTTTGCTGATGACTACCTGGGAAAAATGTCGACGGAGTGGTGGTGGGGACGACGACATATAGCTGCCTTATGGGAGACATTAACCAATGCCAATTCCGTTACTTCTTTATCAGTGTTTAGAGTCAAATGATAATCCTTCCTGGAAGCTGCCATGAACATCGATTAAAACTGCCCTTTCAATCAATAGGTTCATGACAAAGCAAGAGGAAGCGAGGTTGGGCTGGTGCTTGATATCTACCCTCCTATTAGTGACTAATACCAACAATATCTCCTCATCTTGCTCTTTCTGATAGGAAAATAGCAGTGATTAACCTCAGCCATGGTCTTAGCATTCAACTCTTGATATAGTCTTTCTTCTCAAAGAAAGTGTTAGATCTACGTAACAGCAACAAATCATTTCTTACTGTTCATACATCAGATCATTCTTTTTTAATGTAATTTAAAAATACCAGGCAGTCCATTTTGTGTGGGTTGCTGAATGTCATTGAGAGGGTAGGAAACCACAACAGTGTAATTTTAAGGTGAAACAATGTGTGTTTCCTATATTTAGGGTAATAATGTGGACTTTCCGTGATGACTGATGAATAAACATGCTATGGCCAATCTGTTATTGGGCATCCTGAGATTTTCCTTTTGTGATAATGTCAAACTACATTATTGATATAATGGATTCCAAGGATGAAAAAAAAAACCCTTAATATTTAAATTTTTTTGGAAAGAATATTTATATATTTTAGATATTCCTTCTATGTAAACTACAGGATGGCAAAGTCTTTCCAGTGTTAATTCCACAAATTAAAAATAAAAACTCTGGCTAGCCAAGAAATAAACAAAACAAAATTTTCTATTATTTATCTATTGCCATATGCCCCACTGATATGTTTGCAATCTTGCTATTCCATTTGACATGCTTCTCTATTCATAACACAGAGAGTTAATGGGCATCAGGTTTTAAAGCAAACCTTGATGCAGCACAAACATATCTTTTTAGATCAAGCTTGCAATTTTTTTCTTATCCTGGTGAGCAAGTTCTTTCTATTTACTTTCTGCCATTTCTTATTTGTGCATGTTTCACTGATTGTGTCCCTCTGGATGGTCAAAGGAAACACCAGTGAGACTTCTACAATCAGAACTAGGAAGATGAGCTGGGAGGGATTCCAGTTATGGAGTCCCTCCGTCTGTCTTAAGACAGGATCACTTGTCTTTGCAGTGATGGAAAGGTCACAGCTCCCACAAACTTCATCAGAGTCTCCTCATTATAACAGCTTGCAAAGTCTTTTGTAATGTTGTCTTCTGACAACAATGAGAGAAAGTCTGGAGAAGACTGTCAGCCATAGTCCACTAGCTTTGGACTGCAAAAGATGCTGCGCAATGGGTGGTAGTGGGTTGTTTATGGTAGAGCTACAATATCTATTGGTGTAAATTCAAGCTGCTCCCTTTCAGTTCTGCCTTCAGCCCAAAGTGGGTAAATCAGGAAACTATGATTCACCCTTCATCATGTGGCTGTCTCTAGAAACAGTGAGAATCAGACCATTTCTGCACAGCTGACAACAGCTTTATAATTCGTTTTTCAGCGCTGAAGTTGGTTAGAGTTTTCTCTGCCTGTTACTTCTGTGTAGTAACATTGCTACGGAGTCCTGCCCACTCGCTGGCAATGATGGCACATCGGCAGAGTGGATTACTGGCAAAAATCAATTACTCTGGAGTATTGAGAGGAGATAAATCAAATATTCTTGGGTGTATTTATACAGCAATACTGTTTGCTTTTTTTTGACAACCTCAGTTAACACTTGCACTTCATAACTGCTCTTTCATAGTTTGCTTATATAAATTTTTCAAAAAAGAGGTGAAATTTGGCTACAGGATACCTGATATCACCACACTATATGTAACTAGGGTGTTAATAACTCACCAAAAGGTAACTTCCTACCCAGAATGGCTTCCAGGAAAAAGAAAAAAAAACCTAACCCAGTATTTAAAATCCATATTTCTGTTCCTGCATTAAGCATCATTATATAACCGGCAAAATATCTGCTCATACTCTTCTTCCTGAGCAATATATTTTTGCATCCTGTTTTCTTTGGTTGTGTTCTTGTGTTTTAATTAACCTTAATCTACACCTCCTTATCTCTGCCTGAAGAAAATCCAGGGACCAAAATGCTCTCTTCTCATCTTTTATTTAATTCATAAATGTAAACCACTTTCCAAGGTAGCATTTCTCAAGTATTGTCACCTTTAATTGCTTTCTATTTTCCCAGCATCCACATTTTATTGTGTGTGTCACTATTTTATCGTGGGCTCTTACATACATAACATCGCCCTTTCACATTATGGCCAACAGTGTGTGCTCCTGAGTTGGGAGACTCAGCAGACTACCTCCATGGTGGTACCGTTTTTGCCAGCTGCCACATTTTCTACTCGCCTGATGTGATTTTGCAATCAAATTGCTGAAGAGCCAGAAATAGAAGTGAGCTGCAGTCAGACTCTGGATCTGAGCTCTCCTCCTGCAACACATCCATGAGCAACCTGGCCTTCTACGTTGTAATCACAACGCTCTTATCCCTTGCTTTGCCCTCAGTGTCAAAGATCCTTAGTTAAGGTGTCCAAAAATTGCAACTGATGGTTAGATTCCTGGGTTTATAATTGGGTAGCTGCATGCTTTTCCAAAAAAAATGAGAATCACCTGGCTACGCATGTAGTGGTCATCAGATTGTTCCCACTGAGAGAGGGAGATTTTCTGGGGAAAAGTCAAGGCTGTGTCTACGGATTTATCTGTTCCTATTTCTGGAAGGAAAAAAATAAATAGAAAAGACTTAGCCCAGGCCCTGAAACGTAAGTGCTTGGAATAGCTCTTGCCATAGAAAATTGTTTTGACAGCTATTGCTAGGTGGTGCCGTTAGTCTTCCAAATCTTTTTTATTGATGCTAACAAATGTTCGTTTCCAGTAAGCCGCGTGGGTTGTGGTAGTTTTACAGTTCACGGTTCTCATGTCAAGGCAAGCTGGGTGTCTGCTCCGGTTTTTGCTCAGATCAGCTCCCTGGTAACTAGACTCTGACATGTGTCTTTGATTCCTGAGGGATGGATTTCCAGGCACACTATTTGTGACCACTTCTGCTTCAGGGCTGTTGTACGTATAAAAGTAAATGAAGCTGCAATTAAAATAACCACACAAACCACTGATTTGCTTTTCAGTGGAAAGCAGAGCTCCAGGTATCAGCTTTTCCTCCAGGGAACAGCAACAATATAATTTAGCATTAATGCCATTTTGTCATTGGATTCTTTCCAAGTTTTATTTCTTGTAACGAGCCTTATCATGCTCTGCGTAGTCTTGCTTCATCTCTACCAAGTCGCTGGTGCTGTAACTCAGAACTGCTGCCCTTGATGCTTTCCTCCAGCTGCTTTCTTTAAAAGCACACAAGACGTGGCTTGTGTGCTCATCCCTCACTCTGTCCCGTCCTCTTCCTCTGCCTTTCCTCTTCCTCCTCGTTTGGAAGATCTGCAGAAATGCTGCCTCTTCTCGACCACCCAGATCTTGACTACTATGACTGTTTTTCTTCCTTTGTAACTTTTTCGTATTTGTCTAATAACTCCTGGCTGCCAGTCACAGATTTTTTTTCTTCTCCCTCGAGTACCCAGGAGCATTCAGGGTGGGTCGGCAGGCTTTCCTGCTTCAGCTCCTCTACTAAGAAGTTCCTGTTCACTCCTACTTTCCTCTGAACAGGAATCCAGCATTCCTATCTGGAGAAAAGTCTGGGTTTAAACATTAGAGTACTAAGAAAAGTCTGTATCTGCATTTTGAGATTCCAGCCCTTTTCTGTTTGTAACAAGTTCTTCCCTTTGGATAAGAAGTAGCTTAAGCTCTCTTCTTCTCAGTGAGATTAACAAGGGGCTGAGCGACATTTGAGGATTATCTGGGCTTTCTAAACAAGGTTGAATTTCACTCTTTGTGTTGATCTTTCAAAATAATTAAGGAACTACTTTCCTTACCTCTCTGTTAAGAACATGGGCAGAATTTAATAAGAATTTCAATTTCTGAGGACCATGTGCTTCCTTCGGAAAAGGGAAGAGACCAGGAGGCAACAGAAGTGAATTGTTAATGGTAAATAGTTTATGATTTGCTTCCTTTTGCAGTACCAATTCAGGACTTGGTATGTCTGAAAGTCATGGTATTTGGCAGTTTTTTAAGTGATACAATTCTAGGAATAATGTGGTTTTAGGAAACTAGTGGCTTTAATTAAAAAGATGTATAAATATTTCGGGTCTTGATCAGGAAGTAAACTATGGCAACATGAATAAAAAGGCAAAAAAATGCTAGTCATAAGACCAAAATAATAATTTTGAGATTATATTTGAAGCATTTCTTAGATTATTTTCTGTCTGAATATTTGGGGTTGACCAAATTTTTTATGGCATGTTAGGAGAAATATTGACTTCTGTCTCCGGGATATACTAAACCAGCCTGAACAATTATACAGGAGGCTTGCAGATTCCTTTCATTACATGTAAAGTAATCAAAAATGCATTTTCTGGGTGACTGTGAATCAAGCTAGATTTTACTTCAGAAATGAATGAACAAGCTAAATGCATGATTGGACAGTTTCTCAAGTATGCAGAAACCGTACACCCCCATTAGTAAGCAAACTCTGTCAGAAAAGCAGGGATGCCCTGGGAACTGATATTGTTTTGATAAAGACAAAAAGCAAGCTATGAGAATGCTAGCATCGCTAAATGTCCCTGGTGCTTTTGCTATGTAGTTGTTAGACTTTTAGCTCTTAATTGCCTTTTAACTGAATAGCTGTGTTCACAGAAAGTTTTCTGCCTCAAACAAGAAACGCAAACATGCCCAGTAACCTACCGGTTCAGTGGCCAATACTTTGCAAGGATAACTGCATCCCACATCCCAGGTAGCTTTTGGCAGTGGTGAACATAAGAGATGTGTCTGATCATTCCAATGGCCCACTTTTGTAAAGGATTGGGCCAAAACATCTGAGCAATCCTCAGTTCCAGGCAACGTTATTTTTTTAACAGAATTTCACCCTTCACTTAGACAATAAGGAAACCTGTACTACTCAAGCAAAACTATGAGGTCCACTACATTAAGCACAAGACCTGACCTACCTGAGGTTCCCCAGCAGCTACAGCCTCAAGAGCCTTTGTCCTCCCTGTGCCTGAGGATGGCCGGGGTACCCAAGTCAAAACTACCTCTGAACAGCAATGCAAGTCAAAACCATCACTAAACAGGGCAAAATTCATTTGATTAAGTGAAAGGAGCATTATGAGTGATTCAGTTGCATTCTGTATGAATAACCATAGGGGAAGCACAAAGTCAATGGAATACTGTTTTAAGTGCTGCACAGACCTTGTGTTGGCCTTTGGTACCAAGGTGAATTTTACTGTGGATATCTAAGAGATCAGATTACATTTGTAAACCAGAAAGAGATTTTTATCTGCCCTCCTTTAAACCATGACCAGAAATCAGAAAATTCCACTGGTTCCCATTTGTGTTGCACTGTAACAGCCAAGCTGGGCAAACAGCAGACTCAAAATCCAGCACTTTTTCTCCCCAGTTCTGTCATGAGCTGACCATTTGGGTCATATTCTGCTCTTAATAGGCTAGGATAGATAGCATTGATGTCAGTGACTGATTTTTGATTGGAACTTTTCTTATGGTGTCATGTTAACTCTACACAAACCAGAAATGTGAAAACAAGCAGGTACAATTTCGGACTACATTCAGGGAGAAATCTAGAATAGAAGGATTTTTTACTATCTTCTCATTTTACAGACACATTCCAGGTTATAGGAAACAAATTTGACATTTACCCAAAATAGTAACATTACCTGGTTCTTGCAGATACTCATAGTCATATCCCAGCTCTCTTGAGGGTTTAAAAAATTCTCCATTTCTGTAGAGGGGGATAAAGGGGACCATGTAATTTTCTCGATTGTGCCCAATGGGTGCGTTGGCTGCTGGGTAAACTTCTAGCATGGGCCTGTGTCTTCTTAACCATTGCTCAAAAATGCTGTAGAAGGAAAAGGATGCCAATTAATGGTGGAGATTGGCAGACATTTTCTTCTTGAAGATTAAAAAAAAGTGTTGATGCTTTTTTTTGTGAACCCTGGGGACAGAGTGGCATGCAATGACATGTGTTCATGTGCGTGTAATGCTTTCCAAATCATTTGGGGTTAGCGACTTCAGTACTGAGTTCCTATGCAAGCCTACAAAAAGCAAAAGCCTGCAGCACTGCAGAGAGGCTGAATATGCTTTGAAATTCCATAAATGCAATTCACTGTCTAGCTGTGACCTGGCTGCAGTTTCTGCTCACTAATTCACATGGTTGTGAAGGATAGAGAGAAAAGGATTAAAGACCTCAGTCCCTCCTCCTCACCCTCAGAAATATTTATGGCTGGTTTTGAATGGTCTTGTTGCTAGCTGCTCAGTCCTATTCCCCTTCCTCTTTTTTCTCTCCACTGTTACAAACAGTTTTCACACCTGCATTAAAGTATGGTTACACCATGGTTGGTTTGACATCACCAAGGGTGTGGCAATATCTGAGGAAGAAGTGATAAGCTGTATGAGTCCAAAAACTCGATAAAGCAGGTCAGCTGTCAGGAAAGAGTCTTCCTCCAGCCACAGCTTCTTCACTGACCTTGGTGTCTGCATAGTTGTTCTACATATTCTCACTTGTCTCTCTCAGCTGCTGTTGTGCAGATTTTTTTTTTTTTTTCCCCCTTCTTAACCCTATTCTCCCAGAGGCACTACCACCGTCGCTGATGGGCTCGGCCTTGGCCAGCGGCGGGTCCGTCTTGGAGCCGGCTGGCATTGGCTCTGTCGGACATGGGGGAAGCTTCCAGCAGCTTCTCACGGAAGCCACCCCTGCAGCTCCCTCGCTACCAAAACTTTACCACATAAACCCAATACAAGCTGTTACCCACACCTCTGACCTCAGCTGCTCCTTTTCCTTTTTCTCTGCCAAAATTTCTCCCATTAGCTGTCTGTCAGTGTAGGGCTATATGTCTGTTCTTTAACTTGGAGGCAGAAAGCTTAAAGGCTGCAGTATGGGAAGAGTTTGTATTGATATTTTCAAGTCAACTGCAGGATGTGTTTGGAAAGCAAAATTAACAACCCTCCAAAACATTCTCAGTTCTCCTCCCTTTGTGTCTAGGCTTTGTCTGCTCAACTCTTCATTTTGTTTCAATCCTCAGATCCTTTCCCTGATCCCCTGCTGTTTACACGGTGACCTTGGTTTGTCAGCAGACACCTAGATGTGCCAGGTTGGAATAGAGGAGGTGGGAAGATGCTGCAAGGGGAGCAGGTGCAAGTATCTTATACATGAAGAAAGAGGACCCCATGCTCTATCAGAAGGTATTGGTAGGAGGAGATTATCAGCATCAAGCTCAGGGATTCATCACTGAATTCATTTATGAGTTACGAGGGATGGAAATGCTCTAGAGAGACCTGTAGATTGTACTTTAATTGAGATCTTGGCTCAACAGTTGCGGCTTCTTGACACTGGCTCCTGGCCGGAGGACGCACACTTTCCCCCCCCTCTTGTAATTAATAACCAGCTGTTCAGGGGCTCAAGTAATCTCAGAAACACAGACCCTAAATGCAAGTACTCGGCAGTATCAGAATCTCTGCAGAGCATCCAGGAATTCTGTCGGTAGAATTTTACCTCCTGTCTTTGGGCAGAAATGTTGAGAAACACTCTGCTTACCCCACCAAATGAAAGCCCTCTCACACTCATTGAAACAGAAGTTGGGCCAAAGCCTTGGTTCTTTTTTTAGGATCAAAAGATTTAATAGATGAAAACATCACTATGTTCATACACCTTGTCAACCCTTAACAATGCAGGTATTAATCTTGATTAAAATCTTCATTTGTGGCTCTCGTCTTCAGTTAATTTCATCAGCCCTGTCTAGAAAAACTCTTGTCAGAATAATAATGTTCAGCTGAAGCTTTCAGATGGATAAATTTAAACAATGGTATCAAGGTTTCAGCTGCAGTTATCACAAGAAAGTTTGAACAGAAACTCTGTAATCAGATTACATCTTTGGAGAACAGCATAGAGAAATTCAGTAATCATTAAAAAAGACAAACAATATAAAGGAAACCAGGGCATTAGTTTAGCTTGGGGGGTGTGTTGGACTCCAATCCTTTGCCTGCCTGGCTTTTACTCCTGTCTTGGGCAAGGCACCCTGACTATCAGTGCCTTGTTTTCCTGGCAGTTGTGGATGGGAGCTGAGACAGTCCTTCTCTGCAGCACAGGGCTGTTAGAGGTAGAGAGATACTTTGGTTATGGGGACATGGTAATATTTTAAGAAGAAGGCAGAGATAGCACTTGGATGAGGTTTTCAAAGTCTGGTGATGATCCATACCCTAACTTTTGAATGCTCAGTCTGAGGTATATCTTGGGGTCTGATTTTTAGAAAACGCTGAGCAGCCACATTCTGAAAATCTGAAGGGCTGATGAGCACACAGTTCAGAGCTGGAAGTCATCATTCGCCTGAAATAGCTTCATATGACATGCCCTGAAATGCAGCATCCTCTCTGGATGACTTAAATGTTGCAGTTTCATAAGCAGTTTCAAGAAGAATCCTTAGGCCAGTAATCTTTCAAACAGAATGCAAATGCAAAGCATTTCCATGGAAATGAACATATGTACTTTTGGATTCGTTCATTTGCAATGAGGTTCCCACATTAGATATCAAGCTTTTCTTAGCAGTAGCAGGAGCATTGAATTGTCCGCCCTTGCAGCTGATCTTTCGATTTAGACGCAATCATATGCCTCTAATTACTGATATGATGAGTTGTGCTGATGCACAAGATATGTTGCACAGTTCATTGAGTTGTTTATGAACATGTTACGTTCTCTTCTTTAGCCAGCATAAAATCGTATAATCTTTACCAAAATCTGTTTCATCTAACATATCTGTATGCCACTGTAGAAATGTCAGAAACAGCCGTTAGGGTTTTAAGAGTCACACTTTCCATTACTGCCTTTAGAATAGCTGGCCCTGTGCATTTATCTTGGCTTTTTTGGGGGGCACTTTGGAAGATTAGGATCATATTCTGCTTGCTAGTAAAGCAATTGGGTGAAGTTGCATTTATTCTTTCCACTTAAAGGCTTGTTCCCAGCTTGTTCAGTAAAATGGGCTCACAATACTCATTTTTCCTTGGCAAGATAATGCACGATGCTCTGTATTTTCATGAAGATCTTCATGTTTTTCTTCTTTTGCCTGAGAAAACTGACAGATCTAATATGTCGGTAGTATTTTTTACATTCTCATCTGTTTGTATTTCTCCTTTTAAAAGGGAGGCACTGCCATTTCCCTGCCTTGCTTATATTTTGTAAGCAAAGTTATGAAAGAAGGAACATTTCCTTTGCCTTTCAAGAGAGGTTTCCCAGCTGAGTGGAAAAAGAAACCTCCCAGTTGCATCCAGTTGGGGAGAAAATCGATGGAGAGGGTATGACTTAAGCTGTACCTCTGCTGTGAAGTACAAATAGCTCTTGTTGGGCACCGTAAGCCATTTTGTATCAGAGAGTTACACTTTATGACTCCCCAGCTGAGGCTGTTAACTCCCTTCATACATTGTTAAGGAAAACTGAAATCCTGAAGTAGCCTGTGGCTTTTGCTATCAGCCAGGCAGTGACATTGGCACAGTCCTTCTATCCTTGGGGACTTGTCTTAACTGAAAAGACTTGGGCCAAAAAAATCCTGTATCTGGAGAAAATAACCACACTGTCTTTTGTTTCAGAGTACTGGGACCACTGAATTACACATTGTAGGATAGTTTTTTCCTCAGATAAGGTGCTTTCTCAATCTCTGGCTACATTTAAGGCAGGTAGCATCAAATGTGCTCTCCTTCATGCAGTGCTATCCTTTCCTGTAGGCAAAGAGATCACATCTGAACAGCTATGATGGATCATCTGACAATTCTTTCATGTGCCTTGGTCTACAGAAATGGTTGCTTTATCCGATAACGGGCATGTGGTTTCCGTGACAGAGAGAAATCAGTACTTCCATCATCAGATGTTGATCCACTTACTGTAGAGAGAAGTTTTTCTTTTCTTCGCTTAAAAGCAGCCATGATGTAAGTTATTTCCTTTTAGCACCTTGAAAATATATACTTGTTTTCTATGCTTTGCTCAGTAGCTGCAAACTGGGAAGAGCTTAGGGCTGCAGAATTAAAGCTACATGCAGAAAGAAAAAATGCTGATGCAATTAGCTGGTCCCTTCACGGAGTGACAAAATTCCTGGTAGAAAAGCCAGTTCGCAGCAGCAGACTTGAACTCCCTAGAATTGTTGGTTATCTTGGTAAACCACTGCTATTATGTTCTCCTCATATGAACCTCTGCGTCCTCCCCTGGTCCTGAGAGCCTAACAAAGCAGGACTATGAATTAAATGATATCTGAAGGGCTATTTTATTCCACTTTTCCTCCCTTTCTTGACATAAAAAGACTAAAGGTAACAAAAAGACAGCTAAAGAATCAGAACAGGGCTCTGTGATAGCCAATCTCCATATTTCTTCTGTGCAAAAAAAGTACCGGGCAGAAGTTTAGTGAGAGAGAAATCTGTCTGACTCCTACAGCAGTCTGGTTGGTTACTTTCTTCCTCAGCACGTAGACAAAGAGGGCAAGCAGATAATTATTTATTTGTATAGGTAGGAGTGATATTTTTCAGACACGGAGACTTTTTTAGCATTGCAATCCCAGCTAGACTGGCGTCATCTGGGAGATGTTGGCAGTGCTGAAGAGAGCAGATGGGATGTGAGCGTAGTGGGGAAGACAAGGCAGGATAAAGGAAAGAAGAGAAGAGCTAATAAAAAGTCATTTGGAATTTTATTCAGGAAATGGAAATGGGGGGAACCCAAACTGGGATCTAGCAGGAATAAACCATAAATCCTCTAGGGTGACAACTCTTACCTAGAAGGGTCATGGGTAAGCAGAACTTAAGAAGTAGAAATTTAAAATATGGAAATGAACTAACTGAAATGGAGATCAGTCTCCTGATAACCCTAATGCCCTTTGTATTTCTTCAGTGGCAAGCAAAAGTGACTTGGAAGAGTCACTTATTTATTTAAAGGCCTTGGACACATTAAAAAATAATTCTATCTAGATTAGAGCAAAGACAGTTTCTGTCTGGAAGGCATCTCCCTTCACTTGAAGAAATCAAAGTGCCCAAATTGCACGTCCCAAATAAGAGGCTAAGGAACCAGAAGGTATAGGAGATTAATCTGAATTTTGAAAAATGCCCTGTCTCACATTTAGCATTCAAAGAGGCTCAGTCTCTCTATATTGCACTTCCAAAGCAGTAATTATTTTGTAGTGAGTGTATTATTAAAGTAAATATCGAAGGTTTTAGAATTCCTAGATTATGATGATGAACAGTCTATACAAAGATTATTTTTGTGGTAAGAAACAGTATTGTAGAATGGGTTGAATTTAGACAAATGTAGGCTAAAATAAGGCTCAGTGTTTGTATTTAAACATTGGAAAAACAGATCTAGGGATATGATAAATTCACTATCACATAAACTCTCTGGTTCAGTCAGAAGCCACATGCTTGATGCAGAAATAGCTAAGGGAGGTTATCTTGTCAGAAGGATTCCCCAAAAGTCATAAAGGCAAAGAATGTTCTTCCTGCATATTAGAGAGATTTTAGAAAGTGTTAGAGGGCCCATTTTACTTTAGAGAAAATAGACACAGAGTAAAAATGACTTGCCTCAGTTCACACTAGATATGCTGCAGTGGAGTGGAACCCCAAATCTGGGGCCACTTTGTGCCTACCAGACTATGATACCTCTTGGAATCAGGTTATACCATTGCAAAGCACGGAGTCTCAATTTTATTTAAATTTTTTGCTATATATCTGTATACAGATCTCTCTAACTGTTAATGAGTTTAATACTTGTGTGTACCAGCACTGATAGGTCTAAAGAGCTGGTATGTGGTAAAAAGTCATAAAGACTCCCACCTGGTATGTTGATGCTTTGGTAGTTTAAATTTTCATTCAAGGGAAATACACTTTGTTTTCGCAAAGACTTTTAGTGTGGTAAGGTGCTTTTACAGAGAAAATTAAAGCCATCTGTAAAAGACATGGATATATCACTTCCATTTAATTGCATATAAATAGACCTGAATATTTTCCTTGTTCTGCTCCATACATACCAGATTATACAAAGTGAAATGAAATGAGCCTTAGTGGAAAATTAATTTGAAAAAAAAAATCTTGGTTTAAAGAGGGGGGGAAAAATAAGATTGATTTGAGGATGATTAAAAAAAGGCCACCAATATATATTTCTGAATTCATATTATTCTATGAATAATATATGCAATGGGATTATAGTTAATGAAAGGATGAGTCAAGAAATAAATGGGTTTATGTTGCCAGTGGGAAATACCAAGCAGAGTATAAAAGCACTGCTGTATATAGGCTGGATAACTTCATACTGTTCCAGATAGTGTTCTAATCTAAGTGAAAAAAGATGCTGCTTACAGGAAAGAAATTGTAAAACCTAGAAAAAGTAGAGTAAAACAATGAAAGTAGGCATTTTCTTTGTCATTTTGAAAAGCATCTCTCCTAAGAGCTGTTTCCCAACAGTGTGCCTCCACAGTCGTGATCAGAGCTGCACTTGACCAATTGCAGTGTAGGAGGAGAAACTAGACCTTAAATGTCTGTTATTAAAGATTTACTTGTATTGAACTACCGCAGAGACACTGACACGTAGTGTAAACCCAACTGGCCCTTCAGGAAGATTTTCTAGGAGAAGTTTAATCGGGTGTGTTTTACCTTGCAATTAAGGACAGCTGGAGAGAGGGGGAAGAAGAGGGTTCGGTACCTCTATACGAATTCCTCTGCCATGCAACCGGGGACATGTGTGACGCTGCAGGCGTCCCAAGCGGGAGGACTACAGTCCCCTTATGGAGAAGGCTCATGGTCACTCTAGGTCGGTACCACGACAGAGGACACAGTCCTGCTTTCCTCCCCTCTCCTACCTTCTTGTCCTCACTTTCCTTGTAAGCATTTGCACAGCCATGCCATAACCAGGATTAAGGAACTGATTTGGTTTAAAACCAAACATCTCATTTTTTTTTTTTTATTTGTTCCGGGATAGCTGACGTGAGGTAGAGTCACAGACCTGATTTGTCATGCTTTGGCGTGATGGCCAGTGTCAGCACAAGGGAGGAACACAGGTGAGCACCTCCGGGCAGCACTTAATTGGTGAGCAGGACTGTTTCTTCTTCTTCACCCATGTGCCATGTTAAGCTGACTTAAAGCAACAGTGAAACTGTGCCATTTGTTTCTCAGTAGCCTGATAAATCCGTGCCTCAGCTAAGCCTGCACACAGACAGCACTAAGGGTTCAGCTGCTAGATGGCAACTTTGTAAGCCACTAATAACTTTATTGCATTCAAATCTGAAGCCATGTCACTAGTTGTGCCAGATTTGACAGAGACTTTCATTCCTCATCTACAGTTGTGAGACTGAGCCTAGATCAGGCTGACTATGGCAGAAGGAAGGCAGAACATCATTGCTTAGAGCTCATTTGTACAATTTATTTCAGTATCATGAGATCTGACATTCTGTAGAAGAAATCTGGCAAGCAACATGTATTTGCATTTGGAAAGAAAGGGAAAAGGAAACAAATTGAGGAAAGCTGAAATGCCAGTCCAAGGACTGTGATTACACAGTAGTCATCACTTTAAAAGTTGGCACTAGTCAGCTGGTATTACAAAGTCACCTCAGGTAATTCCCATCCCAAGCGTTTGGGAGAAACATCAGTGCTTCAGTCCTGGAAGAGCTGCTGATGCTGAGGTTGTAAAGTCAAGGCACTGTACTGTTTGCCAATGTATGCGGTTATATTGCAGTGTCCTTTTTTTTCTTTTTGTTTTAAGTTGGCTAAAGACACTACAGGGACTCTAAGGCAGGTTGTAAACAAATTACACTGGTCATAATGCAAGTGTCTAAAAATTAAGATGCTGCCCTCAGTTATTGTGAGCAACCCATCCAAGGCCTCTGAGGCTATGTCTCCCCCGCTGTTGAATCACTGCTGAGGACTGCCCTGGGTTACAGAGCTCGCTCTGTGTCTAGTCCCAGCTGCTGGGGAACATCCAGGCTTACACCATCAGTTCCAAGCTGCAGCATGCGGCAAGCATCCTTGGGCACACCACCTCCTCCACAAACCCGTGCAGTACCCCTGTCAAGTTACTTCTGTGCCACTCCTTGGACCAGCTACCGGAGAGACCTCTTCGTGCATGTGGGTGTCTGCCTGTGGGTGAGGCAGCTGGGAGATCAGGGGATCCAGGAGCAGTTAATGGGTAGACTGGGGGAATCCAGACTGTGTGTGCATATATCTATCTATATATGTATGTATATTTTCCTGTAACAGGCTTTCATCCTGGTCAGCCAAAGAGGGCAAGAGGATGAAGTTATTGGTGCTGCTGGAATTTGTGTGAGTGCTGTATTTCTTGAGTTGATCTGTGTAGCTGGTCAAGCACATATGCATATATATATATATTTATATAGCTATTGTGTGTATGTGTGCCTATTGGGAATACATGCTCTGCCTCACTACTGGTTGGACCCAAGAACATGGAGCTGTGGTAGCCATACGACCTTTGGGCTTCTATATTTGTCAACCGCTAACACTTTAAACACAGACTTGCACAAAACAGACAAAAAAGGATATTTTAGCCCAGTGGAGATCTTCCCTCATATAACGTGCTTCTGATTTTTTTCTTGGAGCATATATTCCCCTGTAGATTGATTGTATGTCTCTGAAATATGAATATTCACGTTCAGGAAAGGTCTGGCTTACTTTATTGTTTCCCTTTACTCCACTTTCTGAACCAAAAGGTTGTTCGTTTTTGTGGACCACAGTGGAATAGACCACCTGCAACACTGAGGGGCAATGAGCAGATGACCTGAAGCCCCTTACTTATCCGGCCAGATTGGTATTGGCTGCAGGCTGCTGCCTAAAGGACCATTCTCTGGATGAAGCATAATAACGTGCATCGTACTGACACCGTCCCACCCATTACAAAGTACCACCGGAGCTGGGGAGCCATGTGGCGCCTGAGGATCTTGGCACTGCTCTGCTTCACCATCCCACTACAAGCATCTGCACTTCCTTCCACCTCCTTTGTTCTCATTTGTGGCACTGCACAAATGCTTCAAGGTTACTACAGCTGCTGGGGTTATGAGATATTTTTAATATTCCCTCTACCAATGTGATTTAGTGCAGTTTTTCCCCTTATCTTTAAAATGCCCTCCACACCTCTGTAGGATTAAGGGAAGGGAATGGTCTTCAGCCTTTCCAGCTGAAACCGTTCCTCTTTATGTCAAGCAATTTGAGTATCCGTAGCCATTTGGAAAAGGACGCAGTTGGATCTCTCACTGCTGCTTAGCATGCTCATCTGAGTGCAGAGGGCTACACAGCTTCCAGTCATTGCTCCAATAATCATGTAGTGCTCCAAGTTTTTCTCTTCTAGAATAAAAAAGGCAGCAGCCTCTCAAGCCTCTATTGTGAGAAAAAGCTGCTCAGGCACCCAAGTCCTGCAGAGGATTCAAATAAAATGATCCTGAGCAGAGATCGCTGCTGGTGGTGTAGGACCAAATGCCGCTCCTCTCTCAGAGGGAGCGCCTGAATTCCTGTTCCCCATTTGCTGTGCCGATTTCCTTGAGTCACATTGTGAAATGCCTAACTCTTCCCAGGAAACCCATATAGCTACTTGGGGCTTCAAAACCATTGCATACAAGTCTGGGGCATGGCTCCTGTACCACAAAACCTAACATGCTGGGCAACCCTGTAACCCACTTTCCCAGTCACAGAAATATTCTTGTTTTCTGCCTTCTCAGAAAATTGGGTAGGATGAACCAACAAGTGCTGAGCCCAGCTTACGTTTGATAGATTGCTGATGGATTACAACATAAAGAGCTTTATTCCTACTGGAGAAGGAGATAATGGATAAGCTGAGCATGAGACATTGCTCACGGCACTAAAGGCAGGAGCTGAGTGTTGGAAATAATGTAGGAATCTGTGCAGAGGAACGTCAGTATTCTCTAGTGTAGTACTGGGTAGTACCTCATCGTTACACAGTTATTGACAAAGCAAGCTAACACTGGCAGAAACCTATTCTGCACCTCTGCTGGAAAGAAATGATGAGTTTAGGTGTGGCTTAGCTGGGCTGAGATTCGGTCAGACATCTCATCTAAACTCTGTCACTTAAGAAAAGCCTCTGTTTTACACCAATGAAAGTTGGCAATGACTCTTCCTACATGCAGGAGAGAAATTCTTGTTCCTTAAAATAGCTGTCATCGTGTGTGTTGTTTCACCTCTTGTTGTCAAACCAGGGCAATGTTTGGCTAGAAATACTTGTTTCTAATTCAGATTTATGTCTCCAATGCTGTCCAACACTGCAAAAGCCAAGATAGAGATGAGACATGTTGGTATGTCCTGTGTGCTTCATAAATAAGGAAATACAAATGCAACCGTGTATTGCATGGAAAAAAAAGTTAACATTTGCTGGAGTGTATATCCTGTGTTAACTGTCTTAGGTTCATCTTTGCCATGGTTTGCAGCTAACAGAAAACCTTGACTTGTAGTAAGAGATAGTACAAATGCCAGCTGCTCCAAAGTTTAATAACTAGTTTCCCCTGAAGAGAAAGATAGCAAGCAGATTAAAATGGACTGCTATGGAGGTAGCTGGACTGACTCTGTGTAACCCACTCCTGTGCTCTGTAATTCAATTCTTTTGAGACTGAGAGATTGTCATTATTGAGGTTCACAAGGGCATGTAATATATAAATCACATCTACCGTAGCAAAGTGATAATTTCTTTTGATGAATAGAAGGTAGCTACACGTGGGTGAGAAAAGTACCATGTTTTCCTGTGATTTTTTTACAATTTGAACAATTACATCAGCTATTATTGCAGAAGTGCTGCAGGAAGGAAATTCAACACTATGCTAGCTGTCTGCATCAGACCTTGTCTTGATCATTGTGTCACAGAGAGAGATTTCTCCTCCTTCAGCATCAGGAGAATAGGTGAAAACTAACCATGTGGCTCTTGCCAAGTTTCAGGACAAAGTAACCTTTCCTTTTAAAAAACACTAATTGCTTGCATAATATGTAGTGTACAAAGTGATCCATTCTGTAACTGCGTTGGCTGAACTAAAATCTTGCAGTAAGAGTGATAGGAAACATGCACTTTAAATTGGACTGTTTGAACTGAACCTCCTATATTATTGATTTTTAAGAGCAGAATGGGTCATTACAAACATCTAGCCTGAATAATGACATGGCAGGTGAGACTGCCAACTGCTATATTTCACATATAATCCAGAAGATGTCTGTTTAACCTTTCTCTTGCTGTTCCCCTAAAGCAAGGTGGATCAGCAGCATGATAGGTTTTAAGTATACTTAATCGATAAAAAGAACATTTATCTCCAGAGCCTGTTCCTTGTCCTTATTTCTGTCTGTCTCTGATGCTGTATGGTCTATCTGTGGATTGCCAGAGGACTTATTGAAGAGTGTGGGTTACTTTAGACGCAGATGCAACCTCAAGTGTACTGTATAGACTCAGCTCTTGTCTGTCCAATGGGTAAAGCAGGGAGGTCTCCTGGAGGAGGGTTGCTCTAAACCTATATTCCTTCACTTTTGCTTCTGGCCACCACCCTAACCATGGTACAGGTTAGATGGACCTGTGGTGTGACCCTCCAAGGCTGTTCTTGCATCCCTTTGGGTGCTTTGCAATTGCAGTAGCAGGAACTGCCAAGGCTTACTGAAATACATGTTAGAGTCCATCTCCAGTATCTTGGTGTACGATTTTGCCTTTCAGCCCCAGACACAGGGATATCGAAGGAAAGATACTGGGGAGCTGTGTTTCTCAGCAACACCCCAACCTTCCCACTTACACTCTGTTTTCCATAGATATATTTATGTGGTATTTTGCAGTAGATGTGAACTCACTCTACCCACATACTGAGCCCACTTTGAGTGAGTCAGCTCCATCAAACAAGCTGAGTAGCTCTGGTTAACACGCTACTAAGCCTGAGAGGTTAAGAGGGGAAGGTTAGCAGCTCCAGTTCAGTGCCAGACAAGGACCTGTGATAACAGAGGGAGTGTGTGTCCTCCTGCATGTTTGTAGACATCCTCAAGGGGAAACAAAGTTAAGACAAATCCTTCCCTGCTTTCATTTCTAAAAATTTCTATGCTCGAGTTTCCCACCCCTTCAGTACTGATTTGCTCTGTATCTCGTACTTGTTGTAGGAGTTTTTGTGTGCCAATAAAGCTGGCGACCAAAGTCGTTCCTGGCTCACCCTCATATGAAAAGCTCTGCTGGAGGGCAGTTTCCTTCCTCTGATGTCCCTCCTGGTAAAACAAAGCTGGTTTCTGTGACACGGTGACATCCAGCACAGCAGCTGCTGGTAACGAGGTGATTTTGTTAAGGATCAGAGAGGGATGAGAGCTGGGCTACCTTGCTGCCATGTCGCAGAGCCTGCTGGTGGGACGTAGCTGTGCATGCTGATCAGGACTCTCTTCCCAGTAGGAGCCACCTAATATACACGAGGCAGGTAGAAGAGGCAACTGCCAGCCAGGATGCATTGAAAAAATGTAATTAATTGCCCCAAGGGCTTTGGAGGTGGGGAGATAACTTTCCCAGGCTCAGTCTTATTACACACACAAGTAATGGGTCATACACCTTGAGCGTTACATGTGTTCTGGGTGTTTGTATTAGAGTAATTTCTGAACTTGAGTTTAGACAAGCCCTCTGTGCTAGGTATTGTGCAGAGATAAAAAGAAGCATTTTGAGTGGACTTATCCAATCAAAAAAGATAAAAAGGTGCCTCAGCAGAGATGTTTGCATCTGAACCGGTCGCTAGTCAGTAACTCTTTGACTGTAGTCTTGCTGACTATAAGTGGGGCTCAAAAGGAGATGTCTGCATCGTAGCTCAAGAAGAATACAGCTTAGCCAAGGCTGATGGTGTGTTTCCTTAGTGGGAGAAACCAGCAGCTCCACCAGCTGTGGCTCGGATGCAGGCCTCCATGTTAATGAATAGTTACAGTGTGAGCAGGTCTTCAGCTCCAGTGCTGATGCCCTCACTCACCCAGGTGCCAGGGGACAAGGGAGCTCTCTGGGACAGGAGGGCCAAGGTCAGCTCCTACACAGTGCTCCTCACTGCTCATAGCCCTACAGATCAAATGGTTTATGGGGGCTTCTTTGGATATTGTGCTACCACTCCACAATGACCACATTTAAGTGCTTCTCCAGCTGTCCTTGGCTTCCTGCTGCTTTCCCTGTCTGCTTCTGAGGTGTTTTTTTTTTTCCCCTCTTTATCCTTCTTGCATGCATTCAGCATGTGCATACAGTCCCACTGAAACCATACAGCCCCCACCGATACCCTTCCACCACTCCCATCTCTGCCACACCATGAACATGGTTCTTTTTTTGTGCAGTAGCACTTTATAATCCAGCTGTTTAATTCCAAAAGGCAACCTAAAGTTTATGGACATGTATTCTGAGTAAGAAATAACTGTAGCACCCACCAGCTTCTACAAGATTTCACTCAACTGCCAGATATCAAAAGATATATTAGCAAAATGCAAAAGCTTTTAGGAGGTAAAGTAGTATTTGGGAGAATTAGAGGCTACCCACCATCATCTCAGCTCTGTTCTGGAAATGGTGCAAAACAGCCCCAGGTCAGGAGCAAATCCCAGGGGCTTCACTCATAAAAGCGGTACTTGCTTACCCCTGGGCATAGCAGTAGCTCAGTGATGTTCATGGTTTCACTGAGTGGAAGGACTTTATCCGTGTTTCACCTTCATGCCAGGGACAATTACGGAGATGACTTCACGTCATTCGCTGCCTTTATACAGGCAATGGAAGGATGCAGTGCTGGGCACAGGCTGTAAGATCCTGAGCTGACATGATGCAGAAGCACTGTGAGTTTACTGTTACTGTGGGAGGAGGTATATTGCTAATGGCAGCCTCTTGACCTGCCTTAGTCGTAACAGATTTCATGTGGCTCCAAGCCATAGTTCATTCAGCTCCAGAAAAATACAACTTTTAGGCTGTGTCATCATTTTTTGCAAACACACCTCAGAAAGCAATAAAAGTCTTGCTGTGCCCATATCAAGGAAGAAAATTAATCATACCTTTAGTGTTTATGCAGTAATTTCTCCATTTTACACCGCTTTATTATTAGATGATGTATCATTTTATTACAATATCCATCTCAGCTGTGCTTAAGTCACTTGTTTTGGTGTCTCTAAGTTTCCATATACCAAATGAGGAAAATAATTCCTTGGCCTCATGCTTTGTCTGTGTTGTCTCCCACTGGAGAGAGTTCAGGGTAAGGAATGACTCTTATTTCATGTATTAAACAAGTCTGGAAACCCAGTGTTGCCTTACAAGAATTTCTAATGGTTCTTTTTGAGTGCTTTCACTCCAAATGTTCCAAATTCTTGAAGCAAATAGTTTTTAACTGCTAAAAAAAATTCTTGTTTCCTGTCAACATTTCAAAACAAGAGAACAACTGGGTTTTTCTCATGCCATTTTTTGGTTTAAAAAAACTGAGATGACATTTAAGAGAAAATGAAAATGTTCTGTTTCAAAAACAGAGTAAAAATAAGAAGCTTTTATTTTGACATCTCCTGGGAGTGAAAATCAAATTTCCTCTTGCTAAAGTATTTTCCAATAAAATCACTTCTGACATAATGCTAACTTTTGTTCTATGGAGTGGAAGAAGGGACTGGCTTGTGGATGAATATATTGAGTCCACAGGGACTGAAAGTGTCCATAAAGTTGGCTTAGGGAATAGGGCATTGCTGGCATGCAAATCAGGATGTGTAGATTTGGGGTTCTAATACATTTTTTAACAGATTGCTCCATACATGCTTTTCAGTTTAACCCTTTACTGATAAGCAATGTGATAAGGAACATTTTATTGTTAGATCCTCAGATAAGCCAGTCTGGCATTTCCTAAAGCTCCCAGCTCCAGCCTGCCACTGAAGCAGAAGGGGTTATTTTAGCATCCTGCAGAGGAGTTTATGGCAGCTGATGTTGCTGAACAGCACAGAGACATTTGCCTTGATTAGGCAGAATTTGTGGCATTTTCATTGGGCTCTGAAGCTGATGCGTAGGAGAGTTTCTTCTGCACCCGCTTGGAAGTGTGCATGTATGTAAGTGGCTGTAAATGAGAGTGTCTCCATTCCCTATGTGACCTTATGCTTGACTTGGATTACTTTTAGCAGAGCGCATGTACACACGCAAATACACACACGCACACCCCAGCCCTGAAGGTTTTGTCTCTTTGATGCAAAAAATTTAGTCCCGTGTGATAGCAAGCAAAAGAGTAACTGAAGCAATAAGATCAGCATAGGGACGTCCAGCTGTCTCTTGTCATTGCCATTTCATATCACTGCAAATGAAGCGATTGGTATCTGCTGTTGCTCACATTGCTTTGATACCTGAGAGCCATAGTCAGAGGCTAAGAATACGCCTGGCGCTGCACAGATCAGTGCAATTAGACAGTCCCTTGATGACAGAGCTTATAATATACACATAGGACAAGGGACAACAGATAGCTACAAACAGATGGGAGGAGGACTAGGGAACCATGCAGTGGGACTGCAACGGTCCACCCACTAAGTGAAGGATACAGCTTACTAGCGTCTGAGCTTTTCTGCAGGTGTCACGTCGAGCGGAAGAACAGCGACTGAATCTGTGGATGTGAGGGTGAACAATGCCCAGCCAGGAGGAGTATGAAGAGACTTGTCTGAATGCCAAACAGATGTACGATAGAGACTGATATAATGAACTTATTGGAGCGGTGAGTGAGTTCCTTAACAATGAACGAGGAATGATTTGGGGATGGGCAGTGAAGAGCCTTGAAAATAGAGACCAGCAGTTCATCTGATGTGACAGAGAGCAAAGAAATGTTAGAAGGGTATGAACAGAGAGGAACACCTGGGCAGAGCATTGGGTTAATGCAATGATGATTGCAGCGGTATTCTGAGCTGTGTGGTTACTCATGAAAGCTGGAGAAAAAAGGTCCTGTAGTGATGGCATCACTAGAACTGACAATCTGGGAATATCTGTACAATAGTCTAACAAGACTGGACTTTAGAGACGCAAGAGACTGAAATCCTACACCCTATTGTGTGTTTCTAGAAAATCAGTTCTAATTTGCTTGTTCTGAAATCAGGGCCTTTGAAAGTCATCCATATTGTAATAAACCCCGTCCATTACTTCAGAACTTAGAAATGATATGAGAACTGGAGCCCTATTGCATTAGCTGCTGTACAGGTATAAAGTAGTATGGAGATCTTTAATAGCAACTTATTTTCCCCATTGCTATTTAGTTTTTCTTGCAGTTTTCAAGGGGAATTGCTGGGGTGGGATGTGGAAGTCAAGGAGAAGAAAGGTACGGAACAAATGAGAAGAAAGATGGAGGAAACATTTAAAGGACAGAAGTGCAAGGAGAACAGATGAAGATACTATGTGGCTATAGGGGTGGAGGGACTGAAAGAGTCAGCAGAGAGGAAAGAGTTCCTTTTCAGAGCACAGAAAACACCCTAGTGAGTTCAAGTGGGACTGTGGGCCCTTGCTTTCACTGCTTGTGCAGCTGCTCCTTCCAGCTTGAGTGGGTTGACTCCTCCCTTGTTATTCCCTTGTGCTGACTGTAGAGCATATCTGAATAGCAAAGAGATTTGCAATTAAGAGAAATGCTTCAGAGAGCTAAAAAAGCTCTCATTTTTGCTGAATATATATTTTGTTGCATCTTTTTTCTTTTTTTTAAAGCCATTCAATTAACAATTAATAATTTTCAGGGTGGTCACCTGCTTTTACCAAGCACTGGAGTTTGATCCCTAGGTCTTCTAGCTAGCAAATAAGAAGGCAAGGAGCCTGATTTATCATTGCTAAGAGAGCTGTTGCCTGGGTACTTTCATACTTCTGCACTGCTGAGAGGGAATGACCTAAAAAAAAAGTGAAGCGTTTGTAAGCAAACACTTTACTTTTCACCTGAGAGATCTCAACTACACCTCTGCTCCATCCGTCCTTCCCTCATTTTGTGCATCAGGCCTGGGTAGGAAAGGCTGGGGGGTAGCAGATGGGAGGCTGACTGTTGCTCAGTTTGGAAAGCAGCTCCTAACATTTGGCTCACACCTGTCAGCAGACTCCGTATACACTTGTTTATCCTCCTCTGTACCATATGTTTCTATGTAAAATCAGTTCCAATGATCTATTGCCTTACTTCTATCACTCCTATTATGGTCGTAACTGAGCATTTCACAGTCGTTAATGCATTTACCCTGACAGGGTCCCTGTTGCGTAGGCATCTAATATCACCCACTTTACAGATGGGTTAGCTGAAGCTCAGATCAACAGCTCCTCAAAAGTCTTGTTGAAATCAATGGGAAGGAGACACATCTCCAGGAGATGGGAGTTTGGGAGAGCAAACTACACGCTCAGTTTCACTCAAGGAATTTGCAGTGGAGTGAGGAATTCCTCTTCTGGGTCCTACATGGATGCTCAAAGTGCTGGACCATTCTTGATTTCTTGACACAGAGCTGTTCCCTGCTTTTGCAAGACGCAGCGGACCCGTGGTTGCTGGTGTCCAGTCTTTTTACATGCCTTGCCAGTAAACCCCCATCTCACAACTCTCCATGTTCTCACCAAGGCCTGGAAGAGATGCTGTCCTCGGCAGGAGATTTAGTTAAAAAGTTAGTTAAAAGCCCGTTGGCCCAATGTAGTGCCAGCAATCAGCTTAAAAGTGTTCTGCCCAAATGAGAAAAGTTAATATGGAGGAAAAAAAAAAATGCCTCTGCTGCTGTGGAGACTGCTTCTTCTGTTTCCTCTATTCTTTTTATTCTTGCTTGCCTCTCAGAAAAGAACTTCTTTGCAACCCTTTAGATTTAAAGTCTATGTAGGAGAGGGTTTTTTAAAATGTACTGTACGTACCTATCAGTCACCTACTTATTAATTATAACTAAAAGCATGATTAATCTGTCATGGATAAGGCTGCTAAGTAACCCTAATCATGCTAATGCATTTCTGTCACTTATACAAAAGGCAGCATTATTATCAGTTTTTACATCCGTGTATACTAAAGCCCATATACACAGCAGCTGCAGAGCACTGGTAACCTTCTTTCTGCCACAGATGGGATGAGGTTGCATCATGGATATCTGTATTGCTCCCACAGTGCCTGTGCAGTGATTTATTTCCTCAACACTAGTAGGATTTAGTGATGTTACCTTTTGCAAATAACTTCACATTCTAGAACGGATAACAACTACAGTTATGAAAAGTATTCCCGGGGGTTCATAATGACTATGACTGAAATTCCTCTGTGGGAGGGGTCAGCATGAAGACCAAGGTGCTACTTAAGCCCTGCAATGAGTGGGAGCTGAGATGCGTAGGTCTTATACAAGTGTGAATGTCTAAGGAAGACAATTCTTTTGATACTGCGAAGCATAATGCTTTCTCTTTTGTGTTCCTTTTCTCTGAATATTCAACTGATCCATTTTTTAATAGCCTAGATGTTAGAAAGTTTATTTCCAGGTGCCAAACTCAAAATTTGTAACCACACCCGAAATCCTTGTGCATCCATCCTGTCAAGAAGTCAATGGGCGGATATGCTAAATCACAGCTAAGCTACACTGTTTCACTTTTAAAATGTTCTGAAGAAAAGCTTTTCACAGAAAGGAGTTTCAAAACTGACACCTCCAGAAGGCTAATTATACCCTACAGTATTAGGAGCAGAAGACAGGTGGGTCACCCTTTGAAGGATCCATTCCACTGATGCGTGGGTGACCTGCTTAGACTTGATGCCCTATTTCTGGACAGGTGAACTATGAAGAATACAATCATTAGGCTCGTTAATTATATAAATTGAGGAGAAAAAGCCTGACTTCAAATTTGTCTTTTTACACCTAGCTTTCGGGTAGCTTTTTAGTTAAATAAGATGAAGTTTTATGTAAGAGTTTTGGTGTGAACTGCCTGAAACTAAAGAACTTCACTGCAAGATGACGTCTGCAAGATGTAATCTGCATCCCTCCTGTGCTGCTTGCCTCAGTGACCCAAATAAAGAAACCATTTTGGTTTTCATCTGAATAAGTGCCTTGCTGCATGCAGGCAGGGTCTCAGTCAGTAGGTTTCTGAGCATACAAATTTATGAAAGAGTCCCAGAAGTTTGTATAGGGTAATAGTTTTTTTGTTCTAAGCATTGCAGTAGCCAAGTCACAGTCAGTGCATGGTGGGAAAGTAGAGGAAGATTGGTAAGAAAATATAAACTGCTCCAGAACGAGTGTTTGTGTGGCTTTTACAGTCCTTTGCTTAGCTAACTTCCTTTTTTATTGCTCTTTAGTCATCACAGTTTGGTGTAATGCCGTCCACAGTAAATTGTTTGTAGCCATTCACATGTATTATAGTGACAAAGAAATTTTTAAAGTCACCATTAAATCTTGGAATGCTGTCCTTAACGTAGCAATTTCACTCTTTTCTTGCAAAACTGTGCTCCCCTACCCTTTCTTATTAATAAACATGATATCCTTCTGTTTGTTTTCCTTTCATTCTGCACAGCTGTACTTTTCTCTTTCATCAAGAGACAGTCACAATTTTGTTTGTCACACTGAAATACAGATTTTTTCTTCTTTATTTATGAATAGCATGCTCGGATTTTCCTTATGGAATAGAAATTAAAACAGCACTGACATTTAGAATGTAAAGGAATTGTTCGAACTGATTATAGTCATGTTAAAATGAGTCACGCACTTTTGGTCCAAACTTCCTGACATACACATCTATATATATTAATCATTGTGACATCATTGAAGAACTATTTTTACCTTGGTAATAAAAGCTTAATGCATTTGTCAACTTGTCAAATTATATTTAATCCAGTGAACATACAGACAGGTTAGGAAATACATTTGCTCTCAAATAATAGCAGACCTCAATTCTACATGTCTGAAAATGCTGTGCATGTAAAGGCATGTAAAATATTTGCAGTTTTGAAATATAAGTGAAAAGCACACTGTAAAAACACAAAATGAATGAGCTTTACTAAGAAGAATTAAACTCACCTGTCAACAAATGCATGGTGTAGTACAAAGATAGGATCATTTGCAGAGCCTTGTACTTGGGACATGGAGCCATTCATGTAGATGTGAAGTGCATTATGCAAACCGCTTTGAGATATGTTTGATATTGCAGTCCGTGGATCAGCAAAGCCTGTATATTCAAGAGGAAATCATATGCTGATATGACAATGCGTATAATGCTTTTTGCAGTAAGACTCAAGATCAAAGTACCTACTTTCACTTCATTTACAGTCAGCTTTTTAGACAACAGCTTAGGAAAACACGTAAAGGAGTGCTAATATATTTCAAAGGCATAGCAAAGATGAAATTAGAATAAGCTAAATTAAAACTCCTGCCATGTAGCTAATGCAGCATGTCAGCAAATGTACTGCTTAATTGCTTTATATTTTTAAATTTCTTTGTCCATTTTGTCTGGCTGTTAAAAGGCAATGTAATCCCTGCAGACATTTATGTGTGTAGTTTATTCATGTTGAGAAAATGTATTCACTTTATTTTCATTTTGATCTCTATACTTATAGGTTCCTAAGATAAAAGGGGCTATTCTATCTTATCATATACTCAGTCATTTAATATTGTTTGTCTCTATAGAACACTTTTTGTTCTTTTCTTGATAGGAGCCAACACAATACAAGATATAATCCTTACAAAAGGATTTGGTAAATAATCAGTAATCTTCCACAGTCAGACTTGTAGAATGGAAGTCTGTGGATTGCTGTTATCTTGGAGGGCACTTAGAATATGGGCTTTGAGAAGAGGTCACAGACCAACCCCTAGATAGCAAATACTAGAAGATGAGTCTCTCCATGAGTGTTTATCTTGGTAGCCTGTCCATACCTCATCTCTGATGTTGGTAGCCCTTCTCAGCATCCTGACAGCCAAGCTTCCTCCCTACTTGTAAGGACTCCTAATAAAAGTCAACCATCTGATCCTTCTCTGGGATTTTCCAGGAGAATAAAAGCAGAAACATATGTTGTCCTCCCAGTCTATTTCTTAACCTGATGCTAGTTCTACTATTTAACCCACACTACAAAACCCTCTGTCTTGTTTTCACATTTTCTGTAAGCTGTAGGATGAGGAAGCATAGTGGAGACATATTAAAACATCTTTACAATTTAATAATCAGATAAAAAGGGCTGTGAACAATATGCTTGTTGTGCTGATCCTCAGTGTTTTCCCAATATTGGTGCAGTTTATCAGGTCTGCAAGGTAAGGAAAAGAAAGATCATAGCTCTTCTCTTTGGGAAATGCCTCATGCACTGTGAACACTTGCTTTACTTACTTATTTGGACCAAGAACTAGCATTTGAATGAGGGTCAGCAATATACTTTTGAAGTGAATCTCCCAACAGTCCTGTTTCATGCTGTGACTCACATCACAGAGCAATGTCTGACTTTGCAATCTGGATTCCTTTTGGAGGAAACCTAAAATGTGCCAACGATCAGTGGGTGTTTAGTTCATAGGACTGAACTAGAGCTAGTGTGAAAGGACCCCTTCCCTGTCAAAACCCTCATGTATAACATGGAAGTCGGGTCCTCAGTACCAACTGTTTTGCTCTTTGGATTTGTTCCTCTTTGAGCCACACAAAGTATTAATTAAGATGTCGCTAGAGATGCCTTATGGGTAGAGTCATACTCTGTGAACTTGGAAACCTGAGTTTTAGACACCACTGGGACTCTCATCTTCTGTATCAAATGATTGCATCGCTTTGTCACTCTAAATTCCCTCATCGGGCTTTGCCTTGTCTGTTAACCTCTTCAAACAAGGGAAAAGCATTTGGCACAAAACCACTGATAATTATAATAAAGATCAAATCATAGCTGTGACACCTAGGAACCAATATACCATAATAACCATCCATCTTTCTGATTGTAATAGTATGACAAAGATTTTGAGAAATTCAAGGGAAGTCAGAGTAGAAAACACAATCAGTACAGTTGGAGGAGGTAAAGCTGGCTTATGATGAAAATTGTAAGACTTCAGGCTGGAGTGAGTCTGGATTTAGGAGACAAAGAGGAACATGTTAACACCTACAGATAACAGCAGGTTTTGAATAAATTAGATGTGGACTGGGATTATTGAAGACACTGCATGGTGACATAAACAGAAGTGGGCAGAAGTTCTCAAAGGGAAAATCTTGCCCACAGAAATTTGTCTGATGGTGAATGCTGTTTCACTTAGCTGTCAATCAGGGAAACAGCAGACTAAAATATCACCTATGAAGAATGATGTACATTGACAGTCTGGCCAGAACTCACAGGAACCGATGGCAAGAATTTTGGCCTTTGCTGATGGCCACAGTGTGTGATCCTTGGGATCAGTTGATGTAGCAATACTAGGAAATTTCTGTGAATATTAACTGAAAATGATCTATATGTATATCATTCTGAAGCAACTCTTCCACTTATATTCAGCTGCTTTATAAGTATGTTTAAGGGGAAGATAAACTTTATGCAGAGTCTACGTAGAAGCCTAGATGTTTTATATCACACTTGGGATACTTCTTAAAATTTCTTAATACATTGCAAACTCTTGATCTAGTAATTCATAAAAAAATATACAGAATACACATTTTGGCTCTGGACAGCTTTTCATGGAACATCTGCACATGAGCCATTTATCTTAATAATCAAAAGCTTTGTAACTGGGACAGCTTTAGCAACCCCACCCCCCAGCTCCCAGTTAACTGGGGTGCATTCAGTCAGTGTCAAAGGTGACATCATGTTTAACCATGTGCATGAGAAGTTCTAATATCTGATTTCTTGTTATGAAAACTCCATATAGATTGTAAAGTTAGCAGGAATAAAACCACAATGTGGTGTCACTTAATTTTATTAACCTGGGTCTTACTCTTGTCTCTCAGACTTTTTAATAGGCGTCAGTACAATCAGCTATTCGGGATGACATACTGTGAAATGGGGTAGAGACAATTAAAAAAAGAATATGTGAAAACATGAGAATTTTTTCAGAGTGCGGAAAACTTTGCTGGCTGCAGTAAAATCACCTGTACAGCAAATGTGAGGCTACAGATCTACAAGCGCAGTGAGCTGAGATAAGAGCTCCCTGCCTCTAGATAGGGCAAGTCCACTTCCTCCACCTGCCCTGCCCCACGCTGTGCCTTGCTCTCCCATGAGTTAACTGCACCTCGTCACTCCTTCTGTCAACTGATTTAACTCACTAGTCTGGCAGTAAACTACCCTGGAGTGTGGGCTGTAGGGTTTTTTCCAGGCTACTGAGATACAGTATCTCATGTAAGGGTATGATGAGAACCAGTGTTGGTACCGAAAAAGGAAGGAGAGCAACTGGCTGTTGGATGGAGAAGATTGCATAGGGAAGCAGGACTGCCGCCGATGGCAGCGAACTGTTAAATCATCTGGCCAGTACAGGAAGCTGTGGCATTCAGACATCCTTTCAAACCCTCATTTAATTCTGGTGCATTAGAAACAGCCATTAGGGCATACATCACCGAAGTGAATGGAAGTTCTACCAGTGATTTCAATAAGAGAAAAATCACATTTTTAAAAGATCATAAACATGATTCTGCTGCTGCTCATAGCACTGTAAAACAGTAACAGTGATGCAGTGGATTTGAAGTAGCTTCACTGGAGCCAGGCCAAATTAAATAAGATGGGGATTTAGCCCAGAGTTTATTATAGGAGGAGCTAATGATGCCACTCAAAACTAAGGCTGCCTGACAGTTTTTAGGATGATATATAGGTGGTTGTCACTGAACATGCAGTTGGGTCAGGTGTGTCTTTTAATAGAGTATTTAATTATATTAACTGTGGGTTTTACAATCTAACAACAGAGACCACAGAAGTCCATGTACAATCAGTCAAGTGCAAAGCTTTATATATTGAAAGCAGGTAGTGTTTTCCTCGGTTGCTCATTTGCCACTGACTGAAGTAAGTACGCTTAGCAGGGGGTACGCAGGACTCGGAGGGCATTAGCAGCGTTCAGTGCTACAGGAGTGGAGGAACCATTCCAACAGTCCTATCTCCTCGATTATCTTAATGGACTGCTCAACATCTGTGGCATCCCTAACAACACTGAGCTATTCATAACAGTTTTACAGATGTTTTTTTAACTGCAAAACTGTTTTTCTTACTAAATAAATTTTAGTTTTGTATGACTTTATAGGCCAGTGGTTAGGAGAGCTGGGACTTTAAAGGTCAAATTCTGCTTTGTATGTTGCATGTTGAGGGGATCAAGTGCACCCTTAGGGGATCAAGTTCACCCTCAGTAATTTTGCAGATGACACCAAGCTGGGTGGGAGTGTTGGAGGGCAGGAAGGCTCTACAGAGGGATGTGGACAGGCTGGATCGATGGGCTGAGGGCAATTGTGTGAGGTTCAACAAGGCTCAGTGCCGGGTCCTGCACTTGGGTCACAACAACCCCATGCAGCGCTACAGGCTTGGGGAAG
>JANHGO010000041.1:25172344-25240372 GCA_024606505.1 Aquila spilogaster
TCACCTTTCAGGTATTTGAAGAGAGCAATAAGGTCTCCCCTCAGTCTCCTCTTCCCCAGACTAAACAGCCCCAGCTCCTTCAGTCACTCCTCACAGGACATGCTCTCCAAGCCCTTCACAAGCCTTGTTGCCCTTCTTTGCACCTGCTCCAGCACCTCGATGTCCTTTCTGTACTGAGATGCCCAAAACTGAACACAGTACTCAAGGTGGGGCCTCACCTCGAGTGAAATTTCTATTTATTTCAGGTTAGTTGAGGTGAGACAAAATCCTGCACATGATTCCTTATACTTTTACTTGATGGTCAGTACAACAGAGGAACAGAGGTGGGCACCTCCAGTAGCATTAAGAGGTTAGCTATGGTGGTTATATACCAGTTATGCTGATTTAAAGCAACTGTGGAGCTGTGCCCTTTGTTCTTCATCAGCCTGATACATCCATGCACCTCTGCTAAGCATGCACACAAGCAATAATAACAGTTTAGCTGTTACATAGCAACTTTGCAAGCCGCTAATAACTTCATCACATTCAAATGTGTACCCATGTCACTGGTTGCACCACACAGAATCTTTCATTTCTGATTTATGTTTGCAAGACTGAGACAAGGTCAGGCTGACTACAATAGAAGGAAGGCAGAATGTTGTTACTTAGAGCTCGTCTATACAGTTCATTTCACTATCATGAGATCTGACATTCTGTAAAAGAAATCTGGCAAGCAACATATATTTGCATTTGGAAAGAAAGGGAAAAGGAAACAAATTGAGGGAAGCTGAAATGCCAGTACAGGGACTGTGATTACACAGTAGTCATCACTTTAAAAGTTGGCGCTATCCACCTGATAATACAAAGTCACTTCAGGTAATTCCCATCCCAAGCATTCAGGAGAAACATTTGTACTCTGGTTCTGGAAGAGCTGCTAATGCAGAGGTTGTAAAGCCAAAGCACTGTCCTCTTTGCCAATGTATGCAGTTATATTGCAGTGTCATTTTTTTCTTTTTCTTTTAAGTTGGCTAAAGACACTGCAGGGACTCTCAGTCTGGTTGTAAACAAGTTGAACCTGTCATAATGCAAGTGTCTGATTAAAAATTAACTTGCTGCCCTCAGTTATTTCAAGAAACCCAGCCAGTGCCTCCAAGCTGTGACTTCTTGTACTGAACCAGTGCTGAGGACTGCCCTGGGTTCAGTGCTTGCCCTTGTGATACCACTGTCAAGTTACCTCTAGATCAGTTTCCAGACTAGCTAGTAGAGAGAACCATGTATGCATATATGTGTTTTTTGGGGAGTATTAAAAAGAGCAGGGCCAGCAGGTTGAGGGAAATGATCCTCCCCCACTACTCTGCCCTGGTGAGTTCACGTGTAGACTATAGTGTCCAGTTCTGGGCTCTCCAGTTCAAAAAAGACTGGGATCTCCTAGAAGGAGTCCAGAGGAGGGCCACAAAGATGACAAAAGGCCTGGAGCATCTCCTGTATGAGGAAAGGCTGAGTAACATGGGTCTGTTCAGTCTGGGGAAGAGAAGAACCGGAGAAAGATTGGGTATCTGAGGCCAGTAACTAGGGGATCCAGTATGTGTGTATATATAGCCATATTTTTCATTAATAGGCTTTCATCCTGATTGTTCAGAGAGAATAAGAGGATGAAGTTGTTCATACTGTTTGTATTTGTGAATGCTGTATTTTCTGCATTGATGTGTCTGGTCACACATATATGCATATGTATGTATACATATATGTCTATGTACTGTGTGTATATGAGACTATCAGGAATATATATTCAGTCTCAATACAGTTTGGACCAGAGGACATGGAGCTGTGGTAGTCTTAACACTACTGGGCTACCAGATTTGACAGCCTCTCATTTTAAACACAGAACTTACAAAAAATAAAAGAAAGAATGTGTTAGCCCAATGGAGCTGTTCCTTCATGCAAAGCTGTGCTTCTGAATTTTATCTTGAAACACATATTCTCATTTAGATCAATCATATGCCTCTGAAATATGAATATTCATTTTCAGTGAAGGTCTGTCCTGTTTTGGGTTTCCATCTATTCCACCTTCTGACCAAAAGAGCTTTTTAGTTCTTGTGGACCGCAGTGGACCAGGCCACCTGCACCACCGAGTAGCAATGTGCCGGTGACACAAAGACCCCTACTTATCCAGCTAAAGTGCAGGCTGCCTCCCCAAGGACTGTTCTCTGGCTGAGCCAAGGCAGTGTGCACCAGGCTGACACCTTCCCACTTGTTACGAAGCACTACCAGGGCTGGGGGAGCTGTGTGGTGCCTGAGGATCTTGGCACAGCTCTGCTTCACCATCCCACTACAAGAATCTCTACTTGCTTCCACTTTCTTTGCTCTCACTTATGGCACTGTACAAATTGGGTACTTGGAGAGTGTCAGATTGAGGAAACAAGAGAGAAAGAGGCAGTAAAGGTATAATAAAGGTATAAACACGATCATCCCCATCTGCAAGACAATCAACACCACTTTCTTTACCCATGTCCCACTTTATGAAAAAAATTCAAGGTTGTTGCATTGCTGGGCATTTATGATATTTTAATATTCCATCTATTAACGTGATTTAAAGCAGCTTTCCCCTTATCTTTATAATGCCCTCAACACCTCTATGGGATTAGGGGAACACAAAGGATCTGGCTTTCCAGTCAAAACTGCTCCTCTTTAATGTCAAACAACCTAAGCATCTGTAGCCATTTGGAGAATACAGGGATCTCTCACTTGGGTGCACAGGGTTGCACAGCTTCCAGTCCTTGCTCCATTAATTAGGCGGTGCTCCAAGTGTTTCTCTTCTAGAACAAGAATGCAGAAGCTTCTCCAAAGTTTATCACAAGAAAAAGCTGCTCAGGGACCTGAGTCCAAAAGAGGATTGAGACAAAGCAGTCCTGAACAGAGCTGGCTGCTGGCAGTGTAGGAGTAAGTGCTGCTCCTCTCTAAGAGGAGAGCTACTTGAGGCTTCAACTCCATTGCATTTAAGCCTTGAAGCACGGCTCTTAAACAACAAAGCCTAACCTGTTAGCAACCCATTTTGCCACTCAGTGAATCTCACTGAATGATTCTTGTTTTCTCTCTTTGTAGAAAATGCTGTAGGCTGAACCAACAACTGCTGAGCCCAGTTTATGTTTGGTGGGTTGCTGATGGATTACAACATAAAGAGCTTTATTCCTACTGGAGAATGAGATAATGGATAAGCTTAGCATGACACATTGCTTATGACACTAAAAGCAGGAGCTGAGTGTTGGGATTTGTATAGGAATCTGTGCAGAGGAACGTGAATACAGATATTGTCTAGTGTAGGACTTGGTAGTGCCTCATTGTAACTTGATTATCAATAGAGCAAACCAACTCCTACAGAAACTTGTTCTGCTGGAAAAAATAGTGAGTTTAGGTGGGACATAGGTAGGCTCAGATTTGGTCACAAAAGTGATTTCAACTCTTACCACTATGTCAAGCCAGTCTCTTTATAACAGTGAAAGTCAGCAATGCCTCTACCTAGTTGCAGAACAGAAACTCTTGTTCCTTAAAAATAGTGGTGTTCTTTCACCCCTTGCTGTTAAACCATGGTAATTTTTGGCTAAAAGTAATGTATTTCTCATTCACATTTGGGTCTCCAATGTTGCTCAGCACTGTTAAAAACAAGAGATATATGAGAGATGATGGCATGTCCCTTGCCCATTGTACTCAGCACTGATGAGGCTGCACCTCGAGTACTGATTTCAGCTTTGAGCCCCTCACTACAAGGAAGAAATCGAGGCCCCAGAGCATGTCCAGAGAAGGGCAACAGAGCTGTGAGGGGTCTGGAGCACAGGTCTTACGAGGAGCAGCTGAAGGAACTGGGATTATTCAGTGTGGAGAAGAGGAGGCTCAGGGGAGACCATATCACTCTGTACAACTAGCTGAAGGGAAGTTGTAGCGAGGTGGGGATCGGCCTCTTCTCCCATGTGACTAGTGAAAGGATGAGAGGGAATGGCCTCAAGTTGTGCCAGGGGAGATTCAAGTTGGATATTACGAAAAAAATATTCTACAAAAGAGTGGTTGTGCACTGGAATGGGCTGCCCAGGGAGGTGGTGGAGTCACTGACCCTGAAGATGTTCAAGAAACATTTAGATGTTGTACTAAGGGACATGGTTCAGAGGCAAATATTGGTCGTAGGTGGACAATTGGACTGGATGATCTTGGAGGTCTTTTCCAACCTCAGTGGTTCCATGAAAAAAAGGGAAATAGAAATGCAATCGTGTGTTGTATGGGGGAAAAAAAAAGATAATATTTTCTCAAATATGTTTCCTGCCCTATCTTTCTTAGGTTCATCATTGCTGCTGTTTGCAGCAAACAGAAAAACGTCACTTGAAGTAAAAGATAGTACAAATGCCAGCTGCTCTAAAGTTTAATAACTAGTTTCCCCTGAAGAGAAAGATAACAAGCAGATTAAAATGGACTGCTGTGGCAGTGGCTGGACTGACTGTAACCCACTCCTGTGCTCTGTAATTCATTTCTTTTGAGTTTGAGAGATTGTCATTATTGAGGTTCACAAGGGCATGTAATATATAAATCACATCTACAGCAGCAAAGTGATAATTTCTTTTGATGAATAGAAGGTAGCTACACGTGGGTGAGAAAAGTACCATGTTATCCTGTGATTCTTTACAATTTGAACAATTATGGCTGCTGTTATTGCCAAAGTGCTGCAGGAAGGAAATTCAATGCTATGTTAGCTGTCTGCATCACAGTTTGTCTTGATTACTGTGTCACAGAGAGAGCTTTTTCCTCCCCTTGTGTTACAAGAATAGGTGAAGATGAAGACCAACTGGTGGTTCTTGCCAAGTTTCAAGGCATAGTAATCTTTACTTTTAAAAACCACTGATAGCTTGCATAATATGTAGTGTATAAAAGTGATCAATTCTATAACTGCATTGGCTGAACAGAAATCTTGCAGTAAAAATGATATGAAACACGCATTTTAAATTGAACTACTTCAACTGAACCTCCTAGATTACTGATTTTTAAAAGCAGAATGGGTCACATCCAACCTGAATCATGACTCAGCAAATGAGATTGCCAACTACTGTTTTCCACATACAATCCAGAAGGTGCCTGCTTTATCTTCCATTCACTGTTCCCCAAAGCAAGGTAGATCAGCAGCACGATAGATTTTATATACATTTAATCAATACCAAGAGCATTTATCTACAGAGCCTGTTCCTTGTTCCTATCTTCCCCTGCCTCTAATTCTATCTGGTCTACTCATGGATTTCTAGAGGACTTAAGAATGTCACCTGGAACTCCAAGCAGCAATCTTAAGTGTATTAAATAGACTCAATGCTTGTCTGTCCAATGAGAAGAGCAGATTAGACGTGGTGTGACCCCCCAGGGCTATTCCTGGGTCCCTTTGGGAGTTTTGCATTTGAGTAACAGGAACTGCACAATTTCCTTACCAAACCAATGACAGAGTACATGTTCAGTATCTTGATGTATGGTTTGCCTTTCAGCCCAGACACAAGGATATCAAAGGAGAGATACTGGGGATCAGTGTTTCTCAGCAACACCCCAACCTTCCCACTTACACTCTGTTTTCCGTGGATATATTTATGTGGTATTTTGCAGTAGATGTGAACTCACTCTACCCACATACTGAGCCCACATTGAGTGAGTCAGCTCCATCAAACAAGCCAAGTAGCTCTAGTTAACGCAGTACTAAGCCTTGGAGTTTAGAGGGGAGGTTTAATAGCTCCAGTGCAATGCCAGCTCAGGGCAGCTACATGGCTTGTGGCAACAGAGGGACCATGTCTACTGCAGATTTGCAGATGTCCCCAAGGGGAAGAAGAATTAAGACAACTCCTTCCCTGCTGTCATTTCTAAAATATTTGCCTGAGTGTCCCACCCTCTCAGTACTGATCAGCTCTGTATCTCATCCCTGCCATGGGAGTCTGTGTGTGCCAATAAAAGGAGGGACCAAAGTCACCGAGTCATAGAAACACTGAGATCGGAAAAGACCTCTAAGAACATCTATTCCCACCACTGAAAAAGTGTAGAAAGGTTAATGGGCAGCACTTTTCTTCCTCTGATCCCTCACCTGGTTAAACTCAGATGTTTGCTGTGAAGTGGTGGCTTCCAGCACCGAAGGTGCTGGCAAAGAAGGGATTTCATTACCCATCTAAGTGCATTCTGATGAGTGCTCCACACAGGTATGAGAGGTCTGATAGGCAGCTACCACCCAAGGTGTATCACAGAAACGCACTTAATTCCCCTGAGAACTTTGAAGGTTGAGACAACTTTGTCACCCCCTTCTTTCCCCATCTTGCACACATTCAGCTCACTCATATGCTGCCACTGACACCACGCATCCCCAAGCTGCTGGAGTTCAAGATGCTTCTGGACAATGCTCTCAGACATAGGGTTTGAATTTTAGGTAGTCCTGTGTGGAGCCAGGAGTTGGACTCAGTGATCCCTGGGGATCCCTTCCAACTCAGGATATTCTATGATTCTATGATTCTTATCCCTGAGAGTAACAATAGCCCAGTGATGCTTGTGCTTTCCCTGAATGGAAGGACTTTACCACCTTCATGTCAGGGACAATTACATTGAAGACTTCACCTCATCCACTGCCCTTACAGAGACACTTCAGAGGATAAGTGCTGGGCACACATGGGAAGACCCTGTGCTGACACGATGTAGAAGGACTTTGGGAGGAGGTGTATTGCCAATGGCAGCTTCTTGACCTTCCTTTGTCTAATAGTTGTCACACAGCTCTATGCCATAGTCCATTCAGTTCCAGAAAAATGCAACTTTTACCCTATGCCATCTTTATTTTTGTAAACATACCTTAGAAAGCAATGAGTTTTGCTGTACTGATATCAAAAGAGAAAATTAATCATACATTTCACATTTATGCAGTGACTTCTCCATTTTTACACTGCTTTATTATCAGCTGACATATCATTTTACTGCACTTTCCATCTCAGCTCTGCTTAAGTCCCTTATCTCAGTGTCTCTGAGTTTCCAGATACCAAATAGGGATTCTGCTTCCTCGGCTTCATGCTTTGCTCACGTTGTCTCCCACTGGAGACACCCCACAGAATCACAGAATCACAGAATTGTAGGGGTTAGAAGGGACCTCTAGAGATCATCAAGTCCAACTCAACTTCGGGATGAGGAATGACTCTTATCTCATGTGTTATGTCTGGAAATGTAGTTTTGCCTTACAGGAATTTCTAACGATTCTTTTTGAACGATTTCACTCAGAATGCTCCAAACTCTCAAAGCAAATAGTTCTTAAGAGCTAAAAAATTCTTGTTTCCTGTCAATGTATCAAAACAAGAGAAGAACTCGGGTTTTCTCATTCTATTTTGTTTTGTTTCGTTTTGTTTTGTTTCCAAAACCTGAGGTGATATTTAAGAGAAAATGAAAATGTTGTTTCTAAAACAGAGTTAAAATGAGAGGCTTTGATTCTGACGTATCCTGGGAGTGAAAAGCAAATTTCCTCTTGTTAAAATATTTTCCAACAAAATCACTTCTGACATAATGTTAACATTCTGGGGGGAATTAAGGTGGAAAGAACTGATGTGAAGGTGAGTATATTGAGTCCAAAGGGACTAAAAGTGTCTGCAATGGGATATTGCAGGCATGCAGTTCATGATGTGTAGATTTTGGTTACTAATATACTTCTGAACAGATTGCTTCAGACGTACTTGTCAATTTATCACTTCACTGATAATCAATGTGATAAGGAACATTTTGTTGTTAGATCCTGACATAAGCTGGAGTCTGGCATTTCCTAATGCTCCCAGCTCTCCATCCTGCAGAGGAGTCTGTGGCAGCTGATGTTGCTGAACAGCATGGGGACACTTGCCTTAGACAGGTAGAATTAGTGGCATTTTCACAGAGTGCTGGAACTGATGTGTGGCAGTTATTCCTGCTTGGAAGCATGCATGTATATACATAAGTGGCTAGAAAAAGTGTCTCCATTTCCTGCGTGACCTTATACTTGACTTGGATTGCTTTTGGCAGAGTGCACCTGTTCACAGATACCCAAACAAAGAGCTGAAAGTTTTGTGTCTTTGAATGCAAATATTTTGCCCTGTGAGGTAGCAAGCAATAGTCACTACTGAACCAACAAGATCGACGCAGAGAGGCCCAGCTGTCTCTTGTCATTGCCATCTCCCAGAATTGTAAATGAAGCAATTGCTCACATTGCTTATATACCTGAGAAGCATAGTCAGAGGCTAAGAATATGCCAGGCACAGCACAGACTGCATCAATTAGACAGTCCCTTAATGACATAGCTTATAATTTACACATGGGACAAGGGACGACAGATGGATGCAGACAGATGCGAAAAGAACTAAGCAGCTATGCAATGGTGTCACAATGGTTCACCAGTGAAATGGTGAAGGTTTCAGCTTACTAATGTCTTAGCTTTTCTGCCATTGTCATAGTGAAGGGAAGAGCAGTGACTGAAGATGTTGGATGCATAGGGTGAACAATTCCCAATGAGAAGGAGACTAAACTTTAGAGAAACAGGAGACTGAAAGTCTATACCATACTGCGAGTCTCTAGAAAATCAGTTCTAAATTGCTCATGCTATAATCAGCACCTTTGAAAGCGATGAACCTTGACCAGTATTACAGAACTTAGAAATGAGATGAGAAGTGGGGCCCTACTGCTTTAACAGCTGTACTTGTATAAAGCAGCATGGAGATCTCCAGTTGCAACTTATTTTTCGCCTTGATATTTAGGGTTTCTTTGCTCTTTGCAAGGGGTATTACTGGGGTAGGTTATGGAATTCAAGGACAGGATAATTATGAAAGTACAGAAATGAATACAGAAATGAGAAGAAACCAAAAACATACAAAGGACAGTGGTACAGGGAGAACAGATGAAGATACTGTGGGGTTGTAGGGATGGAGGGGCTGAAAGAGTCATCACAGAGGAAAGAATGCCTTTTCAGAGCACAGAAAACACCCTTGTGAGCTCAAGTGTGACTGCGGGCCCTCGCTTTCACTGACTGTGCAGCTGCTCCTTGCAGCTTGAGTGGGCTGACTCCTCCCTTGTTATTCCCTTATGCTGACTGTAGAGCATATCTGAATGGCAAAGAGATTTGCAATTAGGAGAAATGCTTCACACAGCTAAAAAAACCTCACTTTTTTGCTGAATAAATAGTTTATTTGATTCTTTTTCTCCTTTTTCTTTTCTTGTTCTTTCTTCTTTTTTCTATTTTTCTTTCTTTCTTCCTTTCTTTCTTTTTGAACTGATTCAACTAACAATTAATAATTAATAATTTTTACTAAACCTTGGAGTTTGATCCCTCAGTCTCTTAGCTAGCAAATAAGAAGGCAAAGGATCCTGATTTATCATTACTAAGGAAGCTGTTGTCTGAGTACATTCATACTTCTGCATTGCTGAAAGAGAATGACATAAAAAAAAGGAGGATTTGTAAGCCAACATTTTGCTTTCCACCTGATAAAGGTGCTTTCCACACCTCTGCTCCCTCCATCCTTCCCTCCTTTTGGGCACCAGGCCTGGGTGTGAAGGGCTGAGGGTAGCGTATGGGAACTGACTGTTGCTCAGTTTGGAAAGCAGCTCCTGACATTTGGCTCACACCTGTCAGCAGACTCCATATACACTTGTTTATCCTCCTCTGTACCATATGTTTCCATGGAAAAGCAGTCCCAATGATCTATTGCCTTACTTTTATCACTCCTATTATGGTCATAACTGAGCATTTCACAGTCTTTAATGCATTTACCCTGACAGCATCCCTGTTGCGTAGGCATTTAGTATCACCCACTTTACAGATGGGTTAGCTGAAGCTCAGATCAACAGCTCCTCAAAAGTCTTTGGGCACCTTTTGTTGAAATCAATGGGAAGGAAACACATCTCCAGGGGATGTGAGCTTGGGAAAGCAAACTACATGCTCAGTTTCACTCAAGCAACTTGTAGTGGCATGAGGAATCCCTCTTCTGGGTCATAAACAGATGCTCAAAACTCTGGGCCATTGTGGTTTTTTTTTTGACAGAGTTGTTCTGCAAGATCCAGCAGAGCTGCGGTTGCTGTCTGCAGTCTTTCTTCACCCTTTGCCAGTAACGTCCTGTCTCACAACCCTCCACGCCTTCAGCAAGTTCTGGAGAGGATATTGTCCTCTGCAGGTTTAGTGAAAATGTTAGATAGTTAAAAGAGTACTTCTGCTCCTGTATGCTATTTCTCCCATTTCCTTTATGCATTGTATTATTCTCTGCCTCTCAAAACTTCTTTGCAAACCTTCATAATCAATGTCTATGTAGGAGAAGAACAGAATTCTTTTAAATGTACTGTACGTACCTATCAGTCACCTACTTATTAATTATAACTAAAAGCATGATTAATCTGTCATGGATAAGGCTGCTAAGTAACCCTAATCATGCTAATTCATTTCTGTCACTTATACAAAGGCAGCATTATCATCAGTTTTCATATCCATGTGTACTGAAACCCATATACACAGCAGCTGCAGAGCAGCGGTAGCGTTCTTTCTGCCACAGATAGGATGAGGTTGCATCACAGATTTCTGCATAGCCCCCACAGTGCCTGTGCAGTGATTTATTTCCTTGGCACCAGTAGGATTTAATGATGTTATCTTTTGCAAATAATTTTGCCTTCTAAAATGGATAACAATTGCAGTTATGAAAAGTATTTCCAGGGGCTTATAATGACTATAACTGAAGTTCCTCTGCAGGAGGGGTCAGCATGAAGACCAAGGTGCTACTTAAGCTCTGCACTGTGTGGGAGCTAAGAGATGTGTAGGTCTTATACAAGTATGAACGTCTAAGGAAAACAATGCCTTTTGATATTGCAAAAGCATAATGTGTTCCCTTCTGTGTTCCCTTTCTCTGAATGTTCAACTGAGCCATTTTTAAAAGCCTAGACACTGGAAAGTTAATTTCCAGGTGCCAAACTTGAAACTTCTAACCGCACCTGAAACCCTTGTGCATCCACCCTGTCAAGCAGGAGTGAAGAATGAAGAACACAGCCATTGGGCTCATTAATTATATAACCTGAGGAAAAAAAAACAACTTAGACTTTATCTTCCATATGTACACCTTTTTGTTCAAATATGATAAAGTTTTATGCCTTCGAAACCTGAATAAAGAAAACATTTTGGTTTTCGGTTGAATACGTGCCTAGCATCGCATAGGCAGGGGCTCGATCAGTAGAGTTCTGAGCACACATGTTTATGAAAGACTCACAAAAGTTTGTCCTGAGGCATTGTTCTTCTGTTCTAAGTATTGCCATGGCCAAGTCCTGGTCAGTGCATGTGAGGAAAGTAAATGAAGGTTGGAAAGACAGTGCAAGTAACACACAACCTTATAATGTAGCTAGCTGACAGAGTGATTTAGTAAATGCAGGACGAGTCAAAAAGGAAGGGTTGGAACAAGCCATTCTTCCACACATGAGAGTCTTATCCTGGGAGAATGGCTTCAAATTTTGAAGAAAAGGAGTGCTGCTAGTTAAAAAATGAAATAAATTGAGCTACTTCTCTAGGGCTAGATTTTGGACCACTGTCAATCTGACTTCCTTTTGTTTGCTGCAGTTGAATTACGTCTTTTAAATGAGGGTTTCACTGCTGCCCTCATATGGGCAGATGGACAGATGTACAGCATAAAGGGGTCTGAAGAGAATGTTCTTGTTTTATTACTGCTGCTTGAAATTATCTGGGCAGCCACCTGACTTAGAAGATTCTTTTCACATATATATATATATGTATATTTTTGTATGAATTTTGCAGTTTATATTCCTTTTTTATTGCTCTTTAGTTTTCACAGTTTTGTGTAATACAGCACACAGTAAATTGTAGCCATTCACAAACTTTGTCGTAACATATAGAAATTTTTAAGGTCACCATTAAATCTTGGAATGTCCTCCTCACCATAGCAATTTCAATCTCGTCTTGCAGAACTGTGCTCCCCTACCCTCTCTTATTAATATACATGACATCTTTCTGTTTGCTTCCCTCTCCATTTGCACAGCTGTAGCCTTTCAGCAAGAGACAGTCACAGTTTGGTTTGTCACACTGAAACACCAATTTTTTATTCTTTATGGCTGGCACACTTGGATTTTCCTCATGGAATAGAAATTAAAAGTGCACTGACATTTAGAATATTAAGGAACTACTCCAACTGATTATAGTCTTGTTAAAATGAGTCATGCGCTTTCAGTCCAAACTTCTTGACATACACATCCATATGTATCAAGTACTATGACATCATTGAAGGACTATTTTTACCTTGGTAATAAAAGCTGATTACATTTGTCAGCTTTTCAAATGATACTTAATCCAGTGAATGTAAAGACTGGTGAGGAAAGACACTCGCTCTCAAATAATAACTAAGACCACTTTTACATGTCTGAAAATGCTGTGCATGTAAAATATTTGCAGTTTTGAAGCATAGGTGAAAACCACCCTGCAGGAACACAAAATAAATTAGGGTCACCAAGAAGAATTAAACTCACCTGTCAACAAATGCATGGTGTAGGATGAAGATAGGATCATTTGCAGAGCCTTGCACTTGGGACATGGAGCCGTTCATGTAGATGTGAAGCGCATTATGCAAACCACTTTGAGATATGTTTGATATTGCAGTGTGTGGATCAGCAAAGCCTGTATATTCCAGAGAAAAGCATATGCTGATATGACAATGCATAGAATTCTTTCACCAGTAACACTGAAGATCAAAGTACCTAATTTCAACTCATTTACTTTCAGCTTTTTAGACAAGAGCTTCAGAAAACATGTAAAGGAGTATTAATAAATTTCAAAGGCATAGCAAAGATGAAATTAGAATAAGCTAAATTAAAACTCCTGCCATGTAGCTAATGCAGCATGTCAGCAAATGTACTGCTTAATTGCTTTATATTTTAAAATTTCTACATCCATTGCGTGACTGTAAAAAGGAAACCTAATTCCTGCAGATGTTTATGCATGTACGTTTATTCACATTGAATGTACTCATATATTTTTTTCATTTTTATCTCTATCCTTATACATTTCTAAGGTACAACAGGCTAGTGTATCTCATCATATCTGCAATCATTTATTATCACTTATCTCTATAGAACTCATTCTTACATTGACAGGAGACAACACAATATAAGCTATTATCTTTACAAAAGGGGTTTGTAAATAATAAAATACTAACGTGTGTGTATTTGGTAAATAATCAGTTGATGATCTTTCACCTTCCCGCTTGCAGCATGAAAGTCTGTGGACTGCTGATATTTTGGATCTTTCTTAGAATACAGCCTTTACAAGTAGGTCACACAGAGCAACCCCTGAATTTCTATCCTGGTATAGTAGCCTACCCACATATCAGCTTTGATGTTGGTGACCTTTCTTAGCATCATAACAGCCAAGCCTCCTCCCTAATTGTAAGGACTCAAAATAAAAGCCAACTAAACCATGTGGAACTTTTCTGGGTTTCTCCAAGAAAAGAAAGGTGGAAATATACTTATTTCTTAACCTGATGCTAGTCCTACTATTTAACTAACTAACACATCTTTCTGCCATCTCTGATTTGGTTCCCGAAGGTGTCTTACTATCATGAATTCTGTATGCTGTAGGGATAATGTAGGGATATAAAAACATCTTTAAAAATCAATGATCTTTGAACAGTATGCTTATTGTGCTCCTTCTCTGTGTTTTCCCAATATCGTTGCAGTTTATTAAAGGAGGGAAAAAGAGATCTCTCCGGGAAATGGCTCACACACTATGATCACTTGCTTTATTTACTTATCTGGACCAAGAACTAGCATTTGAAAGAGGAGCAGCAGTATTCTTTTGGAGTGATTCTCCCAGCAGTCCTTCTGCTTCCTGTAACGACTCACATCACAGGGCAATTTCTGCCTTAATATGCTAGATTCCGCTTGGAGGAAATATAACATCAGTGGATGTTCAGTTAAGAGAACTGAACTAGAACTAGTTTTAAATAATCCCTTCTTCATCAAACCCTCATGTATAACATGGAAGTCAGATACTCAGTATCAACTGTTTTGCGCTTTGGGTTTGCTGCTCTTGATTCACATGAAGTATTAATTGACACATGGCCAGAGATGTTTTATTAGTAGAACAACATCGTCAATTTGGAAACCTGACTTTTAGACATCACTGAGAATGATCTGCTGGGTGGGCTATTTTCAACTCTGAGCTTCTAAATTCCTTACCAGGCTTTGCCTTGTCTAGTAACCACTTCAAGAAAAATCTTTTGGTGCAAAGCTCTGGATAATTGTCATAGAATCACAGAAACGTTTAAGTTGGAAGGGACCCTTAAAGGTCATCTAGTCCAACCTCCTGCAATGAACAGGGACACCTACAGCTCGATCAGGGTGCTCAGAGGCCTGTCCAGTCTGACCTTGAATGTCTCCAGGGATGGGGCATCCACCATATCTCTGGGCAACATTTTCCAGTACTTCACTATGTATTATAATAAAGCTTATATATTATACTAAGGGTCAAATAATAGCTGTGACACCCAGGAATCAGTTTATCATAATAACTATACATCTTTTTGATTGCAACATTATGGCAAAGATTTTGAGAAATTCAAAGTAATTCAGAGAAGAAAATAAAATCAGGAGAGTTGGAGGAAGTGGAGTTGGCTTATGACGAAAAGACTTCAACGCAGGGTGAATCTGGATTTAGGAGAGAGCAACTATCACGTTAACACTTACAGATAATTGCAAGTGTCAAGTACATCCAAAGTGGAACAGGATTATTGAAGATGATGCACGGTAACATAAACATGGGCAGAATTTCTCAAAGGGAAAATCTTGCAGAAAGTTGTCTGATTGCAGAATGCTATACTACCTAGCTGCTGCCTAGCCAAAAAAAGAAAAAAAAAAGAAGATAAAATGTTACTAAAGGCACTGTGAAGAATGATGTACATTAACATTTTGGCCAGAATTGATAGGAACTGATAGCAACAATTTTGGCCTTCCTTACTGATAGCCATAGCAGATAACCATTGGTGTTAGTTGATTTAGCAATACTCCTTACTAGGGAATCTCTGTGAATATTAACTGAAGAAGATACATCTGTATATCATTCTGAAACTACTCTTTTACTTATGCAATATGCTGCATTATAATACGTTGAAGATAAGATAGATTTGCGCAGAGTCTAGGCAGGAGGATAGATCTAGTGGTTGGCAACTCTGCCAGTGGCAGGGGGCTGAAGCTTGATCACAGAATCAAAGAATGGCTTGGGTTGGGTTGGAAAGGATGTTCATCATGTTCCAACTTGAGCTTGAAGATCTTTAAGGTCCTTTCTAACATCAGCCATTCTATGATTCTATGTTTTATATCAGATGTTGGATACTCCTTAAAATTTCTTAATGCACTGTAAACATTGCACTGTATACAGTGCATACGGTTTAACAATTTACGCAAAATATACAGAACATTCTGGTTGTAGGCAACTTTCATGAAGCTTCTGAATTTCAGCAATTTACTGCAATGTTCATATGCTCATAAGTAACTGAGATGCCTTTAATAACTCCAACATTTTATCACACAGTTTAGTGGGGTGCATTCAGTCATTCTCAAAGGTGCACCATGAGAAGTTATGGAAAGTTATGGCATGTTATGGAAAGTCCATACAAATGCTAAAGCTAGCGGGAATAAAACTGTGATTTGATATTACTCCCTTTTATTTGTCTGGGTATTAATCTTTTCTTTCAGGCTTTCTGAAAAATGCCAGGAAAACCAGCTAATCAGGATGACACATTATGAAGTGGAGTAGGGCTAACTCAAAAGAATATATGAAAATACAGGGCAGAATACAGGGCATTTTGCTGAGATAGCTGCAGAACAAACACCTCTATTGCAAATGCAAGGGTACAGATCTACAAGTGGCTGTGAGCTGAAACTGATATCGCTGCCTGTGCATAGGGGAATTCCTTCCACCTGCTTTACATCACGGCATGAGTTCCCATCCCCTCCCATGCACTGAATGCAGCTGTTCTTAGTCCTTCTGTGAACTGAATTAACTCACTGAACTGACAGAAAACGTATGCAATATCTTATGCGAGGATACAAAGAGTATCAAAAAGTGGTGAGAGTGACTGACTAGAGGACTGAGCACAGAGAATTAGGACTGTAGCCGGTGGTAGTGAGATATTACATCATCCAGCCAGTATAGAAAGCTGTATCACTCAGCCATCCTTTTAAATTCTCGTTTAATTATGGAGCATTAGAAATAGCCAGTAGAGCATACATCACTGAAGAGACTTGAGGCGTTACTAGTGATTTAAATGAGAGAAGAATCACATTTTTAAGTGATTATAAACGTGATTCTGCTCCTGCTCGTAACCTTGTAAATCAGTAACAATGATTCAGTGAAGTTGAAGCATCTTCAGCAGAACCAGGCCAAATTCAATCAGATGAAGATTTAGCCCAAAGTTTATTATAGGAGGAGCTAACGATGTCACTCATAATTAAGGCTGTCTAACCCTTTTAGGATGATATATAGGTGATTCTCATTAAACACGGAGTTGTGTCAAGTATATGTCTTTTAATAGAGTATTTAGTTATACTAACTTTTGATTTTACTGTCTAATGACAGAGACCACAGAAGTTCCTGTATAATATATCAAGTGAAAAGCATTAGGTATTGCAAACAGGTAGTGTTTTCCTCAAGTGGTCATTTGCCAATGACTGAAGTACTGTGAGTACGTTTAGTGGAGGGTATGCAGATATTGGAGGGAATTAACAGCCTTCAGTGCTACAGAAATGGATGCACCATGACAGAAGTCCTGTCTCCTCTGATTATTTTAGTGGACTGCCTAACACCTGTGGCACTACTGATATCTGTGAGTTATTTATAGCTGTTTTGTTTTTAAAATACAAAAATGTTTGTCTTACAAAATATAGTTTTGTATGACTTTCTAGGCCTGTTATTGGGGCAGCAGGGACTTTAAAGGCCAAATTCTGCTTTGCATATTGCATATCCATGTGCAGCTGACTGATACACTTAGTGTCACTCACCCCAGGGATGACACCTTAATGAGATTTCTACATTTTAGCGAAGCTTAGGTCAGACAGATGCAGCATCTTAAAACAGGAAAGAAGGTACAGATATAGCAATTTTAAGACCATATCCTTACAGATCTTTGAAGCTAGTGATGTTCTTCTGGCTTTTGGTGGTGGTGATTTTCAGCCATTGGCAACATATTTTTCTCAAGCAATGTTATTATTGTAATCTCTCTAGAGTGAAGCAACTGCAAGATCTGCAGAATTTGGCCTAAAGGGCTGTAGCAAATGAAAGTTTGTGATTATCTAATTTAGACCATATCACCATCTAGGGTTTTAACTTAAAATGATCCCTGTAGAACTTCACTGTGGTCTGGGCTGAACAGTCCTTCTGGTTGTCTGCTAAGGACCCTCTGTGACTTTGACAGCGCTTTCTCAATGTGCAGCACAACTTTACTCAGAGGTTGAGTATTTGAGCTGGGTGAGAGATGTTGGCTGTAGGCTAAAGCTTTTTTAATTAGAAGTTTTCTGTTGAAAAACTTCATTTTGAGAAAGCATTTTTTGTTAGCTATGTGGATTACAATGAGAGTACTGAGAGAAGTTTTCCAGATGAAAATATCTCATGGGATAGAATCTCATAGGATGTCCTATTAAAATGAAATTACATTTTGAAGTGCTTGATATTGTGTTCCATTATTTCATGACAGAGCAGGAGTGAAGATACATAACTGTGATGGACAATGGAGTGCTGTGACATAGCTTGACTTGATGCCATGTGTCATGAGTGAATTCATGGATAATTAAAGTGATATAGAGTTTTAGAATCTAAAAAATATTATTTTGTCAATTTGTGGAAAACTTAAGAGGCACTGATTTTCATTTGAAATTGCCATGAGTACACTCATTTTAAATGTAGAATAAGTTTTTTGGCTATCCCTAATTCTTAGAACATGTCACATTAAAGCTGACCTACACAAAGAAGCCCAAATCTTAATTTACAATCAGCTGATCCTCACCTATTCCTTAAAATATCAACTGATTTTCTGTACTCTTCTTGCATCCAGGATGTCTGATAAAGTCAATAGTGTTTTCCAGTTAGGACTACTGTTCAGCAAATCCTAAGTAAAATATTTGCCTCCACTTCAAGGAAAAATATGCAACCTGTTCTTAATCTGCTATTTTTCCATCGAAGTAGAAACTAACCTGTCCTAGGGTGAGAGGACATCCTGAGTGCTCAGTTCCACCGGATTGTTGCTTTAATGAACCATCCTGACCTTAGCTGATCATATTTGTTGTGGCTACTCTTAAGTGACATCAGTTGTGTCTGTGTGGCAGCATTATCGCTCAGTCAAACATGGATTCAATGTGGTGTTGATGTCTACCTATTAGATGGGTAAAAATGTGTTTTTTTCCAGTTCATGTGGATACTCAGGCATAGAAGAGCATGAAGTTTTGCCCAGAAGTGCACAATGACGTGCCTAAGACTGGAATACTCTCTCCTCATCTTGTGCTCAGTTCTTCTAAGTGATCACTGGTGTTTTCCATTACAGAACTAAAATTGAGGAGTAAATCTCATCTGGATATAAATCAAGACCCACTCCACTAGAGTCACTAGCTTGGTTCTGGTCATTTTTTGTAAATCTAAAGTAACTTCACTAAAGCCAATGGAGTTGCTTTGGATTTACTTTGGATCTAGAAGAGATTAGAATTCGATCTTAGGTGTATTGGCACAAACTTGTGTAAACAAGTAAAGAAGGATTGAAAAGATTTTCACTTAGAAAAGGAAGTAAATGTTAGGATCTACAAACTGTTAGCAAATATGTGAGAATGTCATCACAGAATAGCACAATGAAAGCAAATTGGCAGTCTCATTTTAGCACCTGTACATAACAAAACAGTGAAGCAGATCACTTGTAAGAGAGGAGCTATCAAAATGTGTCTTTATTTATTCATTTTGGGGTTGATTTTGGTTGTTTGTGTTTTTTTGTTTGTTTGGCAGTAAAGGACTTCCTACTGTCTCTTTCAACCTTAGCCATGTACTCTTGACTTGGAATTGCACTTCATTGACTTTAGCCGAATAGACTGAAATGTTTACGGACCTGAGGTGTAAACTTGAGTGTTGAAATAATTCAGATTAAAAATAATATATTTTCAAAGGGAAAAAAAATTGTGTCTTAGAATGAGTTAACTCCATACTAGAATAGAAAAATCTCTCTAAGTAATCAGAAGTCTTGTAGTATTCATCCTATGCGACTTTTGCAGCCAGGAAGGCAATAACTTCGTTTGATGGACAAGATCTGCGTAGTATTCTGAAACCCTCAGCTTTGTAATTACTGTTACTTTTCAATTTTAATGCATTTTAAGAGGATGAGGAACACACAAAGAAAAACCTGGAGGTGCTGTCGAAGCAGAACTGTAATTAAAAACTAAAATCAATGGTCTGAAACAACTTTCATTGTGGAAGCACCAAATAGGATAGTAGTTGTATGGGAAGGGATTATTCTTTGGGAAATTTTGGTAATTTTCAGGAGAACGAGTTAAAAATGCCTTTCATGAAAAAAACAGCAAAATGATTTTAGGACTAGCTAGTTTTATCGATAGTTCAAGGCTGAAAGGAGGAGTTATTTCTGCACTGCATTGAACTTCATTCTCTTTCATAACAGCTCTGGAGCACTGTAGATAGAGTTCCTTCAGCTAGGCTATTAAAGTTATACAATAATAAGATATGTGGTAAGGGCACTGGGAGTTGGACTACAAGAAACATTACTTTCTTAACAGGATTTCCCCTGTTAGAGAGAGGATTGTAGTACTGGGTTGGTGTTTTGCTTCTGGTTTCACATCTACGAACTGTCTAAGGACAGGACATTTATTGCCTCAATTTGTTCCCACTGAGCTTTTTCTTATTGTAGTGCAAGCTCATAGCCTTCCTCCACATAGATCCTAGGACTTGCAAAGGGCCTTCCTTACTGCTACAGAAAATGAACAGCTCCATCTCTCTTCTTCCCTCCTTGAATCACATTGGAGGGATTGTACAGACACTCTGAAAGGATTATTATGCATGCACATCTGGATGGACTGAAAAAACAGACATGAATTTGCTCTGTCCTGGCTACGGGCTAAACTGATGCATCCAGAGGTCATGCAATGCTATGTCCAAGATAATATATGCTACTTCTGTAACTACCTAAGCTTCTGGATCATATCTGGCTTGTGTTCATCCTCAAGGACATGTAGTTTTGTCCCAAGTTTAATGGTGGAATTATCTAAATCATGTTAAATCCTTCAGAGCTCACTGGTGCCTATCGTAGTGGTGATGAGCTGGAGTTTCACAATCTTAGTAGAAATATGAACGTTTTTCAGGTTCTAAAGATTTGTTACATGGAACAGGAAAACTCACTGGGAGGAAAATTTGATCTACAAGAATGTTTTCCAGATGCAGAGACATTGCCACAGTTCAGATTAAAACATGACCTCTTCATAGTATGTTTGGCAGATGACTCCATTATGATAAAAAAGATCAGCCATGATTGCCGTGAAATTAATATGACAAAAAGACAACAACAGAGAAAGGAATGATAAATTAATTAGACAAAAACACTGATTCTGATTTTAGAATTAAAATAACTTCCTGGCTCCCTCTCTGGGAGAGGTATGTGCCTTCTCTGGTCAAGGTACAGTTTAATGAGCAGTCATGATACTGAAATTTAGCCTTTGAAAGTGAAGGGTCCATTCTGATTCTGTAAACACATCTATGGCTCTGCATAACTTCTATACACTATGCTTTTTGTTTTGTTTACAATACTAACAGCACGATGTGAACACTCTCATTATTTCATGTCTTGTTTACTTCATTTCCCTTTTCTCAACTTTTCCTATTCTACTGTTCACATTTATTCGCGTATTTCATGGAAAATAAAAATGTATAAAAGGTTATGTCACCTTTTTCTTTCCCAAACTTTACTTGCTTTCTCTTTTCAAATGTAGAAAGCACAACTCTGTCCAGAGCTGGAGTCAATAAATGTCCGTATTTTCTTTTATCTTCAGCACACATATTCCACATTTTTGACTGATTTTTTTTTTTTTCCTGAAAAAAGCTTTATGACATTGCCTACTGCATTAAGAGTAATACCAAATGAAAGCTTTGCTTTCTTATCCTCACGCCTATGTCTATTTTGTATTGCTTTGGTCCTCCTTCCTCACAAGTAAAATCTCTGGGATATCAATGAAAGTATGGCCTATTCGATTCAGCAGATATATAATACAGCAGCAAAGTAATGTTTTTTGTTAACTATAATGTGCTAACCTTGTTTACTGGCAATTAGCAAGATTCGAAAGAGATTGGGTCAATAGGTAATTAAGAATAACTATTACATTTACAAAAGAACCCTCGTTTATCAGCAAATTAGGAACCTTTATAATGGATTGGCTAATTAGATAACTGAGAAGAATAACTAAACACTTTAGGAGAAGATGCTGAAGTTAGACTAGATACTAGGAAGAAATTCTTTGCTGTGAGGATGGTGAGACAGTGGAACATGTTGCCCAGTGAGGTTGTGAATGCCCCCCCTCCCCAGCAGCATTCAAGGCCAGGCTGGATGGGGCTGTGAGCCACCTGGTCTAGAGGAAGGTGTCCCTGCCTTTAGCAGAGGGGTTGGAACTACATGATCTTAAAGGTCTCTTCCAACCCAAACCATTCTATGATTAACGTTTGCAGTATAATGTTATCTTTAATCCTTAAATTCTGGAGTGAAGCCTGTTATGAGTAGCTGAATACATATATACAATCCAAGTGGCAGCATCGTCTTTCATCCTAGTCATTCAGCGGTGTCTCTGGAAGACAGACTCGGGATAATCCTGTAGTCTGCATGGACATAGTTGCAGTCATGTGAAAGAAGAATATTAGATTATCTGTTTTCATGCAGTTAACATTTCTGTGCCCAGTACTGACTATTGTAGAGACAATGTCTCATAATAGATGGATTTGGGGTCTGGTCTAGTCTGCTCTTTCTATTTTCTTATATTTTTAACATGGTTCTTCCTGTATGTTGCTATTCCAGGAGAAAGTATATAATTATTTTATAATTATATATTGTATTATACAATATATATTATTTTACATTATAGTATGTTATGTTATATAATTATTTGAGTTGTGCTTAATGAAATTAGCTAAAAATGTCCAAAGTTTAAAGGCTCTAATCCCAGAGGCAACCAAGCTACTGACAGAAATGGCATAGCAGAATGAAACGTTACCTTCCAAAGTGTTTCGGAAGCTGTAATTGGCCATTTTGTCCATGGGTCCAGATTCATACTGAGTGAGTGACAGACAAAATTCGACTTCTGATGAAGATGGGAGCCTTGGGGTCCTTGATTTGTCATTGTTTCCAGGGTTTCGAAGTATAGGCCCTTCACTAGTGGCATTGCATAAAGCCTGTTGGCTGTTGTACTCTTCAGATCGACTGCAGATTACCTGTATAAAACACTTTCTATTAGCAAAGTTGCAGTTAAAAAAATAAATGAAAGCAAACAAACAAAAAGATACTTTGATTATTTTGGAAAGAAGTGAAGGAAATGTTCAATGTAATAAGTTTGTTGCAAGAATACATATTTATTTTAACTTCTTCTATGGAATATTTTAACATAAGAAGATATTTCATAGAAAACATCACCCTACTATGGTGCAAATGTTGAAATAATGCACCAGTGACTGTCCATGTGGGCTAATGTATCCCCCTCTCACACACTTGGAAACTCTCTAAAGCTAAATGCAGTGTTATGAAACAATGTGGCAGGATTCAAACAGAGTTAAATCTTCTGCTGCAGTTGCAAAAAAAAAGGAGGTTTTTGGCTTCATCAGGCTACTGAACAAAGCCATAATCATGGATTTATCTCCCTATGCAGTAAAATGGAAAACTGTTGACTTGGAATATGAAAACAATTGTAATTTGATCTGAAAATATCTATCTGTGCTTTGTCAAACTAAATGAACAAATCACTTAGTTTCACTGTATCTTGATGATTTTTTTCTGTACAAAGTGAGAAAAGACCATGTTCTTCACAAGAATGTTATGGAAATGCACATATATCAAAATCTGAGGTGCTGCATTCATGGGTACTGGAAAAGTACTCAATATTGTCATAATCTGTGGATTCACAAGCAAAGTTCCATGACATAACAAGTCATTATTTATTAGAAAACTGTCAGGTGACTGGGAATGGAAACTGCCAGTCCAGTTTGAGACTCCTGAACGAGCAAGGTAGATCAATGTAACTTCATATAATAGTCAGTTGATTATGAGTCAAACTCCTTCACATTTGCCATAGGTTAAAAGTGGCCACATGGACTGTCTATGTTACTCAGGTGCTGCTGGTTACCTTTTCAAGCCACAAGAACTTAACCTGAGGACATAGGTCCTCTGATCACCACACGTCTCTCATGCCCATTACAAAAGCTCTCATTGCACACACTGTTTGACCAGAGAAATAATGGGAATAAGAAGGAGGAATATATATAAATATGTATATACATATATTTATTTAAGTTCTTCTAAAATAGACCCATAGCAAGTTAGTACATGTGCTAACAAATATTTCTACTTTATATTCAGGACATTGCCTGGCAGGGAGTCAGGATGGAGAATGGAGGCTGGGGGAAAATGTAATGATAATAGCAAGCAGAAGGTAATGTTAGATGGTTTGGTTGTCCTGTCTGGTGGTACAATTGATGGGTTTACCAAAAAGAGCGACAGTGGCTCAAAACTTCAGGAGTTGCTTCATTGTCACCTCAGATGAGGCTGAGATTCTGAACCAAATCTGCTATCAAATGTTTTACACCTTTTTCTTAAAACAAACAAACAACAGCAAAACAAAAAAACAACCAAAGCAAAATGCCTCCAAGCAACTAGAGAGCTATTCAAATAGGATTCTGTGATTAGCAGGTAATCAATGCAGTTAGTGAGAAAATTGTGTGGAGAAAGCAAAAGTCTCAATTTTGAGTGAGATACATCCAAAAGTCTTTCATCCTGGAGGTGTATCTTTGTTTCATCGACTGAAACAATGGAGAAGGTGATTGAAAGCATCGTATCGTCAGTGAACGAGGTGGAAGAACATGAGGTTCTCTGTTATGGAAAGAAGCGAGTGGGAGATTTACTTTGCCACTGCTAGTTGTGTAGAAATTGCCAGGAATGAAGAAATACTTTAGGGCAACCTCTGCAATCAATAGAGAGAGGCATCTCCAGAGTGTGATTCAGCCCTCCCAAACCAGATGTCTGGTAACTGAGATGTACTTACTTTTAGGGGTGCCAGGCTCTCTCCATTGATTAAGTCAATGAAAGAAAATGTGTAAAAAAAATCAATGTGGAAACAGTCTCTGGACTGCAGTTAGCAAGGAAAGCAAAATTAAGTGTTCAGCTTAATGCTCTGTTTCTGCATTAGGATGGGATGAATCACTCCCTGGAGGCATGGATATGCCTCTGAAGTCACTAAAGACAGAGTCAAAGGCAGCTTGTTTTGCTGCCTAACAAACTTTTGGATGACTGGAAGGAGATGAGAAGAATCCTTTTCTAAGTGATTTGTCCACAAATTCATAGAAAATGTGTGACAGCGCTGGTGATATAACCTAGATTTCTTAAGGATCTGGAGTTCTGAAATGATAAGCTTCTTATGAATATGAATCTCATGAATAACTTATTCTTTTTTTTTTTTTTCATCTTTTTTTGAGGAGATAAGAAAGCTTATCAGAGAAATTTATCCATTGAGACTGCTCTGTTAACTGAAATTTGCCCCGGTCTATTAAAACTGCTAAGGTGCCCTTGGAGGCTGAAGGTGGTTGTCCAGTGGAGTTTAACGTGTACAGAACTCAATTTCTCTTGGCAGCTCTCCTGAGGATTGTGCCTCTAAGAAGTTTATTTTCAGATTTCACCAAGAAGGAAGAGGTAGAGAGATGGAGAGACCTATGCTTATAAATACAAAGCACAGCTCCACTGCTGTTTTGATTACTGTTTTCTCTTTACTCTAATGAAGTTCAACCAAGTTAAAAGGAAAGCAGGGGGATGATTCATGTGGGAGACGTTACAGTAATTTTTTTTGCTTATAAAGAATGCATAATCTGCAGTCCCTACACCTGCACGAGTGAAGAAAACTAGTGAGCCTTGGCTGGCAGATCTCAACCCTTTTCCCAATCAGTCCCTGGCTCCGAAACTGCACTCACAAAAGCTTTCTGTCTAGCTCGGTTTTCTCCAGTCCTTTTGTAGAGCTTCTCCTGGCTTTGCTGCCCTCTCATCTCTTGTCTGGGAGTTAAAAGAGTTAATGCTCCAGTTCCATGGACTGCCAAATTTCTGGGTACCTGGTTCTCAGAAGAGAAGAGCTCCATACTCCAGTGAACTTTGCGTTCCCATTTTCCACCCAGAGGGAAAGATAAAACTGCATGCAAGTCCTGAGGATTCCTCTTTTTACTGCATCGTCTGCAGTGGGAGCTCCCTAGCCGTCTCACCTTCAGCTTTAGGGTAAGACCTTCAGTTTTGGACACTCTCTCTCATTTTACTTGATTTATTAGCTTCAATTCCAATTATATTGTATTATATTGTGTTATTTTGCTTTCCAATATCTTATTTAGTAAATTAGTTTTCCTCCTCAGATCACTGCCGCTGTTTTGTTTCTAGGCCCATCTCCCTACCCTCTCCCTTTCCCAGGACGTGGGTCTGTGGGTCCCCTGCTCCATTAGTCACAGGTTGAACCGGCCCATAAACTGTTGACACGTGGTGATTATATGATCCTGTAACTCACCAAACAGAAGCCAGATGCTATAAGGCATCTGGTAACACATAAGCATGAAATGCCAACGTAAGGGGCAGGAATGAAAGTGCTTAACTGTGCTCTTTCTGTCCTGAACTAAGCACTCAACTCTGGCTCTAAAATGACCGAGGATGCTTTTCCGGAAAGGTGTGATTTAGGTGTTACAAACTTTAGTTCTATCCTGGAAACATTATTTGCTGCTTTACCCATCAGGTGAGGTGTAAGTGGTGACAGCATTCAGCCCAGTCAAAAGTGTCTTTTTTTTTTCCTTCTGCATTTAATCTGCATAATGTTTACACAAAATAGGTCACAGAACTGCCTTTTTTTTTTCATTCGGTACAAGGTCTTTCTACTAAAGACATGCTGTTTAAACTCATCATGTATTCCCTTTTGGAACAGTCCTGAGCAAATTTCTCTGTTCACCCTGAACAAAGCCTCACATTCGAACTGCATCCAGTGTCTGTGTGCACGAGTCTGCTGGTTCCACAGAAATCATTATGATCCCCTGAGGAACAGCTTATGTAAGCAGTTAGTAGTGCAAACACCAGTAGATGGCAGTCCAGAATGCGCAGCAACGTTCCTGGGCCTTGCATCACCAAAAAAAAATAAAAAAAATAAGAATAAAAAATCCCCTGGTGCACTGCAGCTGAGATCTTCCGCGCTGCTCTCTGTATCATTTATTAGAAAACAGACGGTAAATGTGGGGAAGCATTGCTGCTGTTTAGTTTGCTCCTGCTTGCACAGACCAGCCCCTGTGCTTAAGTAAAAGGAATTGCTTTTGGCAAAGTTCAGTCTTCTATCTACTATTTTTAAATTCGAAGCTTTAAAGTTTTGAGTGACAAATTATTTGTGCTTATTACGTAGAGGCATGCAGTACATGTAACATATACCTGAACACCTGGAAAAGTTGATGAATAATTTTCCTGGGTATTGAAATGGCAGCTCACTGAAAAAGTGATCTGAAATTCCTTTGGTTGCTGAGGAAGTGCAGCCACTGAGAAGTGAATCTGCACCTCTGCGTACTGCTTCCTTGGAGAGCTGGTTCCTGACTCTGCTCCTCTTCTGAGCCCACAAAGCACAAATCCACCCCTGTCCAGAAGATGTATCAGCACATTTTTGTGGTTCTATGTTCCAGGTTAATACAGCATAAAATAACATTTTGGAGTGCAGCCAGAGCAACCACTTGTCTGTGGGGCACATCTTGCCTCTCCCAGGGGTGAGAAATGGGCATTTCCAAGCCCTCCTTTGCTGCGTTTGGTCATCCCTCTGTACTTAGCACTGGTGAGGGTGCACCTCGAGTACTGTGGTCAGTTTTGGGCTCCTCACTATAAGAAAGACATCAAGGCCCTGGAGCGTGTCCAGAGAAGGGCAGCAAATCTGTGGGAGGTCTGGAGCACAAATCTTATGGGGAGAGGCTGAGGGAACTGGGATTGTTCAGTCCGGAGGAGGATCGGGGGAGACCTTATCACTCTCTACAGCTAGATGAAGGAAGGTTGTGTCGAGGTGGGGAATGGCCTCTTCCTCCATGTAACTAGTGACAGGACTAGAGGGAATGGCCTCAGGTTGCACCAGGAGAGATTCTGGTTGAACATTAGGAAAATCTTCTCCAAAAGAGTGGTTGTGTGCTGGAATGGGCTGCCCAGGGAGGTAGTGAAGTCACTGACCCTGAAGGTGTTCAAAAAACATGGAGATGTGGCACTGAGAGACATGGTTAGTGGGCATAATGGTGATTGGTTGATGGTTGGACTTAGATGATCTTAGAGGTCTTTTCCAACCTTAATGATTCAATGATTCTATGATTTCCATGTGTCCATTTGTCTCACAACAAGTCTAGATGCCTGAACTGGAGCCCTGGATTCTGCTTTGTACCAGTTCAGTGCCTTTCTCTTCTCCCTGTTGTTCTCCATCTTTGCTCACATCCTTGCTTGGGAATGGCATTCAAGTGCAGCCCTCACAGTAGATTTAAAATGTGGCAATTGTAAAGAGGTTTAATTCTTACTTTTCTTTATGGCTCCATTAGGGCAAGACATAATCTAATCCTAATTAAGTGGCAAAGCTCAGGTGTTTCTTCACCAAAGAGGAAAATACAAGGAAATCCCCAAATCTACAATAGAACAAACTGTACCTTGGGAGCTTACTTTTATAGGCAGCACTTTGAAAGGTGCTGTATCTATAGCAGCCCAAATGGTTTCTAAGAGATTGTGTATATTTATATCTGATTCTTCATGTACTCCAGAATGTTAGCAGAAATGGGAAGGTAAAACAGACAAAGAAAAAAGAAAACTTGTGAAGTAAAACTTCAAAGAAATTCTAAAAACCTTTATGGTGTTCTTTATGCAAGTGAAAGTTCATTAATTATCTCTGTGATCCTCCCAGCATAAGCATTAACTGGAAGAGCTATGAAACTCAAGGCTACAAATAGATGAGACAAAAGTGAAGTGACAGCTCCAAAACAAACACAGGCCCTGCAAGGTATTTTCTCAGCCTCCAGAAGAAGTTGATGAGTTTTGTCTATTTGCTCAGAGGCAGCCTGAAACTGGTGGATAGCTTACATTGCATTCAACACCCCAAAATGTTGCTGGGGAGGAGTAGGAAACTCAATCAATTAGGGCTGCAGTATTCATAAAGTCTTTCTGGCTTGACAGACTGTGATTCCCTGATCTGTCTGTCTCCAAGTTGTGCCAGTGTTGTTGTCTCCATGTCTACCACAAGATCTGTGACCCATCTTTCTATAGGTAGGTTTTTTTCTAGTGAATTACAAATAAATAAAAAAGAAAATGCAGTATTTATGAAATTCAGTAGCTATTAATTTCTATACATTTGAGCATTTTATTTTTTTTTCCACAGAATTATATAACATCCCAAATTGGAAGTAACCCACAAGGATCATTGTGTCCAACTCAGGGTTCCACAACAGACCCCCCAAATCCAAACCCAGTGTCTGAGAGTGTTGTCCAAATACTCCTTGAACTCTGGCAGCTCAGGGCTGTGCCCGCTGTCCTTGGCAGCCTGTTCCATGCCCACCGCCCTCTGGGACGGAACCTTTTCCTTGCTCCCTCTTGCTTTCCTGTCGCCCCTCTGCTCCCTGTGAGGAGCTGCAGTCGCCATGAGGCCTCCTCTCAGCCTCCTCTGCTCTGGGCTGAACATCTGGCTGAGGGGTCCTCAGTCACTCCTCATACGTCTTCCCCTCTAGACCCTTCACCATCTTTGTAGCCCTTTTCTCAGTGCATAACAGAAAAATATATGCTAGAGAAACTGAGAAAACATACTAGAGAAGAGCCAACTACTGGCCAAAGCCCAGCCTCATGATCCCATAGAGTTACTTTCAGATTGCAGTGATGTTAAGAGGCAGAGGAAGCCCAGCTGGCTGCACTTGCTAGTTGAAGAAATGTTGCCTTGTGGTGTTTATATTTTTAATTCTTTTTTACCAGAGGTTTGAGGCTCTGGAACTCGAGGAACAGATAAGTGAGGATGCAGAGGAAGGTCCACCCAGGAGGTTGTCAAGGGCGAGGAGGTCAACTCCATGCCTCAAGACTTTCTCCAGCAAAAAGGAAAGAAGGGTAATTGTCATGGCTGACTCCATTGTGAGAGGAACAGAGGGCCCCATTTGTCAGCCAGACCCTAGCTGCAGGGAAGAGTGCTGCATCCCCGGGGCCCTGGTCAGGGACATTGCTAGGAGATTCCCTAGTCTGATTATTATCCCTCAAAAGGGAAGCCTGGGGGCTATTAAAAGGGACCTCAGGGGGCTGGAGCTGTTAGTGGATGGAGAGAGGGTATAGGTGGTATTTCTCTCTATCCTTTCAGTAGCTGGGAGGGATACTGAGAGGACCAGGAAAACCCATCTGACAAATAAGCAGCTAAGAGGCAGGTGCCACTGCAGGAATTTTGGCTTTTTCGACCATAGGACAGTTTGCTTGGTACCTGGCTTGATGGCTGCTGATGGGGTCAACCTGGGTCTTACGGGAAAATAATTTTGGCCCAGGAACTGTCTGGGCTCACTGACAGGGCTTTAAACTAGATTTGATGGAAGCAGGGGTGACAGCAAGTCTGCCCACAACAAGGTGTGGGTTAGCATAGCAAAGTTAGAGAAACAAGGTGCTTGTGGGGGCCCTCAACCTGCTGCATTTTAGGATGAATATACTAGGTATCAAGCTGGTGGACGTGCACAGGGTGTGGGAAATAAGCAGGAGGAATTGGAAACCATGTTGCAATTGGAAAACTACAATTTTATTGCTATCTCAGAAACATGGTGGGATGACTCACATAACTGGAGTACTATGATTGAGGGCTATGAGTTTTTTAGAAGGGATGGGCAAGGTAGGAGAAGCTACAAGAGGTTTTACACTCACAGGCTCTCATCCTGATGAGGGATTTCAACCACCCAGATATCTGCTGGCAAGACAACACAGTGAGCTATAAGTGATCCAGGAGACTCCTGGAGTCCATTAACGATAACTTTCTAGTTCAAGTATTGGACCGTCTGACCAGAGGTGAAGCTTTGCTGGACCTGGTGCTCACCAAGGCGGAGAAGATCATTAAAGATCTCCTATAAAGATTGGAGGCAGCCTGGGCTGCAGTGACCATGTCCTGGTCGAATTTGTGGTCTTGAGGAACACAGGCCTGGCAAAGAGTGGAATCAGGACCCTGAACTTCAGGACAGTGTACTTTAGGCTTTTTAAGGAGTTGTTGGATGAGATTGTCTGGGAAACTCTTCAGAGGGACAAAGAAACATAACAAAGCTGGCAGCATCCTAAGGATGTCTGAAAGCACAAGAGCTCTCCATCCTCCAGCATTAGAAATCAGAGTGATGAGACAGGAAGCCACCGGGACATGCTTGAAAAGTGGGCACACAAGAATCTAGTGAGGTTTAACAAGGCCAAGTGCCAGGTGTTGCACTTGGGTTGATGCAATTCCAGATACGAGTACAGATAGGGAGAACTCATTGTGAGCAGCTCTGCAGAGATGGACTTGGGGCTCCTGATGGACGAAAAGCTATGCATGAGCCAGCAGTGCGATCTTACAGCCCAGAAGGCCAACTTCATCCTGGGCTGCATCAAAAGAGGAATGACCAGCAGGGAGAGGGAGGTGATTGTCCCCCTCTACTCTGCCCCTGTGAGGTCCTAGCTGGAGTACTGTGTTCAAGTCTGGGGTGCCCAGTACAGGAAGGATGTGGAGCTGTTGGTGGGTCCAGAGGAGGTCATGAAGATGATCAGCGGGCTGGAACAACTCTCCTAAGAAGAAAGGTTGAGGGAGCTAGGCTTGTTTTTCTTGGAGTAGAGAAGGTCCTGCGGAGACCTCATTGTAGCCTTCCAGTACTTGAAGGGAGCTTACAAGAAAGAGGGGAACTGACTTTTTACACAGACCAAAAGTGATAGGACAAGAGGGAATGGCTTTAAACTAGAAGAAGGTAGATCTAAGTTAGATGTTAGGAAGAAATTTTTTACTCAGAGGATTTTGAGCTGCTGAAACAGGCTGCCCAGAGAGATTGTGAATGCCCCATCTCTGGGAGCATTCAAGGCTGGATTGGATGGGGTCTTGGGCAGCCTGACCTAGTGGTTGACATTTAGCATGTGGCAAGGGGGTTGCAACTGCTGATCTTTAAGGCCCTCTCCAACCTAAGCTATTCAATGATTTTCATTTTTAAAGGTGGACAGAAAATAGTGCTTCAAATGATTCCCTCAGATTATTCAATTAGCAGTACAGTTCAGTGATAAGCTGTGCTTAGAATTATGTAACAGTGCCTGAATAACAGAAATTCGTATTTCTTATCAAGTCGTATTTCCAGGTAATGGATCTGAAGTACTGCCATTATTAGTTCAAGAGCCTTGTATCCACTTGGTATTTTTGGAACTTGTTTCCCTTTTGTAGTAACTTTCCATTTGTGGTTCTGCAGGGCGATACAGAAAGAAGTGCTAAGGGAAATTCTTGGTGCTTGCATCAAAGAATTGGCTCCAGGCTTGCACCATCACAGCTGAGAGTAGGCAGCTCTCCACGCTACGCAATTACTTCTCACAAATAACTCATCTTTTAGGAGAGAGAAAATTCGAGGGATGGAGGATGAGGTCAGTTGTGTAGCCTGGTTGCACAATTGCAAACCTAAAACAGCATTTATATTCTCCTGCTTTATTTTCCTCATTGCTTGTCTAGCACATGGGGGGAGCCCCAGAACTCTGACGCTAAATCCCAGCAGAAACATTCTGCTTTTAATTGCAGAAGGCTTTTAATATGTATTTAGATATTTATTTATTTTTACATTTGTAGCTCCATTGACTTCAGTCATTTCCCCAAACTATCTCTGGTGAAGAGCAGAGCAGAATTTCGCTCACTGCTATTTAAGCAACACATGGTAATTAATTATTTCTTTAGCAAATTATTTATCTTGAATAATTATAGAAATGAATGCTAAAACATAAAACTCTCAAAATGTCACGGAAGAGCTGCATTTCTCACCTCACCTTCTGATAAATTGGCATGGAATTGTAAAACTTGGTAAAGGTGTTGTGCAGTCCTAAATAAATCTAAATGCAACATTAGAATCATCACAAGCAAGTAGCTGAAAGCATAGGAAAATCCTTTATACCCACTCTAAAGCGTGAAAGAAGCAAACAAACAAAACCACTAAAGATCCCTAATAGTCTTACTGGTAAAAACAGAGGCAGGAATCAGAAGTTTCACTTAGGCAGTAAACATGAGAAAAATGTGGACAGATAATTCACTCAGCTAAGTGGTAACAGCAGCATGCCAAATAAAAGTAAGGGGAAAGCAAGAATTTCAGCATGTATTCATGGGTATCCATGTTGCCATGGCAACTTCTCAATGGAATAAAGTATTTCCTCCTTTCTTTAGGGATTAAAAAAAAGAGAGATGCTGTTCTGCAAATAGACATTTTGCCTTTTTAAAATAAATCCATAACTGTATCTTGAGCAGAATTTCCTCCTAAAGCAGTCATTGTTTTGTTATGCTTTAGAAAGAGACTTAATATTGTGAAAGGACACTACATTACAGACTTGTTATTCAAGAGGTTTCTCTTGCCCTCTTTTTAATCTGTATGCTCATTGGAAGCCTAAATTCCTTCACATTTCTGGATCTTCCTTTTCTCTTCTCTCTCTCTTTTTTTTTTTTTTTAAATCCCCTTGTTTATCTACAGAGCTTAGATAATCAACGTATTCTGCAGCAGATCTATGCTTTCGGGTTGAAGCTAAGGCTGTTTTCGTTCCCTTTCAATTTTCTGGAGTAAGATTCTAATCTCTTATTTTGTGCTACTTAAAGGAACTGTATCAATTAAGTTATTCCATTGTAAGCAAGTGCTAAAATTTGGATTCAGTGCCAATGAAGAAATATCAGTTAGTATTGTATCTTCACCCCAAGCTCACTGACTGAAAATGCCACTCTGTTCAATCTCAGTCGTTCTTTCCTAGATAAGGCAGCTGATAGAAGATGTTAAAGTTGAATAACACCCTTTGAAGTTAAAACTGTGCTATAAGCACTGTTTTGGAAACTTTGATAGAAGTGTAACATTTCCAGATGTGACTGAAAAATATAAGTGATAAACATTCATTTTCAGAACCGAGTTGGAAAGCTTCATCAAAGAACTTAGGTGTTTTTACTTATAGACACTGACATTGAACTTGTTTTAAATATAGGACAATATTCATTGTTGTGCTTACTGGAGTTATAAAAGATATGTGTCTAAAGCCACTGATTTCACAAAATGTGTTTGTCTCCAGAATATATATGTGACAATAACCTCAAATGAGAAGTTATAAACTGACTAGTTCTTAAATATATTCACTGCGACTGGTAAAATGACTGGGTGCTTATCACAAGGATGGAGAAGTTCTAGGAATCTGGATATGGTTAATAATATCTTTGAAAAAGAGAGCTAAACCTAACTATCCAAACTCTGCAGGGTTTTTAGAAAACATTGCTAGCAGCTTGCTGATTCCTTTATACAACCTGCCTCCTACTGCTTTGGTTATCTCATCCAGTACATTGCACTGAAAGCTCCACTTGACAAATATAGCCAGCTCAATTCTAGTTTCATTTATTCCACGTTAACACTTGTACCATTTCCTGTAACTCTTTATTTAGCTGAGCACAGAACAGGATCAGATCCACTTCATTCTGGTAATGCAATCCAATTTAGTTAGTAGAGTTCATCTTGATTCATACTGTTAGAAATAAGGGTAATCTTTATATATGAGATCAAAATACGTGTTTTTGACTCTATTTATTTTATGTCTATGGCTAAACCATATGTGGCCAGGAATGTTCCTGGGCACTGAGACCAAATTACAGAATCACAGAATATCTCAAATTGGAAGGGACCCATAAGGATCATCGAGTCTGTTTCCTGGCTCCAAACCCCAAATGAGACCAAAGAACATGAAATAATTCATATCTATGCTAAAAACTAAACACAACATCTTAGTTTCCCAAACATTGTAACTTTATGCAACCAACCACCTAGAAATGGTCCCTTAAAAGTACCTGTGAGGGGACAACTAAATATAAATATACACATTTAATGTAGTACATATATTTAAATATATATGTATTTATATAGTACATATAAAACTTGTGCCAGTGAATGTCCTAAAATAGGTCTGCTATAATAGATGGGAATGCTTGAGTTTACAGGACTAGACAGAGACTATACTGTTTAGAGGGCACAAGTCAAGATTAAATGCAGAAAATCAGCCCAGTAACCCCAGTTAGTCATTGCTTTGTAAGGCCAGAATATCCGAGAGCTGCTGGCTTGTATCTCTTTCACTTTCCATTAAATCACTAACACTGCTCAATCTTCATTTGGGTTGTTGGTACAGAAATAAATAGAATGGAGCTAGATTTACACCAACATAATCATAGACTTCAGCGCCAGAAGGGACTGTTGTTATTGTCATGATGGAGTATGTCTGTGGAAGCCAATAGACCTCTGCCACTGCATTTTAGGCACTGTGATAATAATGAGCAAGAGCCAAATAAACTCTTGAAGCTCTCAGTGTTAGAACAGCACACTGTATGAGATTGTATCACCTAGGTAAATATGTAATCTCGGTTTACAAACTAACGGTGTTTCTAAGTGGAAGGAATAGCAACTGAACTTATTTCCTTTGAGCAAGAGAGATCACTTATTTTTCTTTTGAACTACTGAGGTGAATAGTACAGATGTTTCTTCCACACTCTAAGGATTATTTACTTACTTATTTGCTTATTTATGTTGAAAGCAGACAAGACTAATTGGATAGTTTTAACTCTTGATATAGAAAGTCACTGAGAGAGGAGCAGATCTTCTTAAAACCATTTACTTCATTCAGTCACCAAGCATTTTGCAGTGATTGTGTGCTAGCTAGCTGCACACACAAACCTTACTTTGCCTCAGCTGGCTGCTCCAGCAGACTCAAGCCTGTTCAGCCTGCTAAAGCTCATGCCTGGAAGCAAAGGCATGACTTTTCTCCCTCTAGACTGACTTTTATTTATAATTAAACTATGTTCCACAGTCAAAGTAGAGGTAGAGAGATGAATGAATACTGTAAATGAAGAGCTACGTGAAATTTGGAAAGCAGTTTACTTTCTCTACAGATAGTGCACCTCACTTTAGTACCTAAAGTCAGGTTGGATAGTTTAGGCATTATCAGCTTTTCCCTTCCTGTGGTTCTGCCCCTTTCTCTTGCCCTCCCCTTACTTTCATCCCTTTGCCTGTCCTTACCTGCCATGAGGAGAAAAATGATGCCGGACTGAGTAAATTAGGGTTGGTGGGGTGTTGGCCACCCATGTATTCATCAGTGCAGATCACACAGTTCTCTGCATCTCGCCAGTCCCAGTAGGGGATGGTGAAGTTCTCATCACCCGTTATCTTCTGTATCTCACGTTCCCACAGCAGCAGAAAAGCACGATGCCAAGGCAGAAAACCGGGGGCTTCATGGGCAAAATCAATGTCCCTCCACACATTGGACCCACCTAAGAGTGTGTCTCGAGAGGCATAATAATGTATCCAGACGAAGAGATCATACACATTGATATTTCTGAACATAGGATTGGTACCATTGTTCATCTGAGCATATGTGCCAGTAGCAATGACATAGTCCTCACTGGGGATGTTCTTTGCAAGGTTAAGGTAGGCAAGGAACTTGTCCTTCTCACTGACGGTGAGCTGGAAGATGTTTCTTCTTGTTCTCAGCCTCCTTTCAGTGCAGTTTTGTCCTGAGAAGCCAAACTTGCACTCCCCACAGTTGAACCCCATGAAATTACCTCTACACCTGCATGTCCGGTTGTAGAACACAGAAGGCCAGTCCTCTCTGTCATCCACTCCTGAGAAAGGGAACTGTGGTCCCAGAGGAGCCTGAGAGAGAAGGATGTGCTGGCAGGTTCCTCTGTTGGAACGCTCTCCGCAAGGGGACCCATCTCCATCCCAGGGAGGACAGCACTCCTTCCTCAGCAAGCTCTGCGTATTTGCACAGACTCTGGGAAACTGCCCAGTGGACGGCTGAAGGATGACCAGCAGTAAGCCCACTGCAAACAGAAACATCCTCACAGAGCAGCAGGAGAGCATCAGCGTTACGCTTCAGTGCATGGAGAGTTCTCTCTGACCGCTCCAATGTCCTAAGTGTGAAAGAAAGTTCTCCACCCAACTGGGAATGCTTCACCACTGACTTCTGCTACTGTGCACCCTCCGATGTCCTTCCCCATTCCTACCCTGGATGCATTTACACACAAAATACGCTTCTGTGATTAATCTGATTATCACATGTTGTGGATGAAAGCCAAGTGACTTTTTTCCCCACCCCCTACAGGTTTCAAAACGAAGGCATTTATTGCAAAATTTTAATCTTCTGCCTAGCACATGATTGCTTTCTTGTTGCAATTGGAGAAGTAAGATTAAAATTTGGACACAGGAACAACAGTTGGCTATTCAGCATCGTAGGTTGATAATACGCCTTTGTGTAAATTATTGTTCAAAAAGAGATCCAGAAACTCTGATCAGTTAAATAAGGAGAGTGAACATAAAAATGAGACAATGACTATTAGTGTGCACATAGGTCAGGGACAGAATAAATTATTTGGCTTGGTTTTTCTTTTATATTCGTGCTTAAGCTGACTTTTTCAGACCAGCATATGGCAAAGTAACTCTACAAGGTGAAAAACTGTCGAGAAAAAGAAAAAAAGAATTCCCCTGGAATATCTAGCACTTTAACAGATAACTCCATGCCAAAATCTGCACCCAAATCTCTGCAGCTTAGTGGGGAATACAGGCAATTTGGTATCAGACTTGACAGCAGTATTTTTTGCGGGACCTGGAAACCGAACCTTGACTTCTCTCTTTCTCCCATCAGAACGCACCAAGTATACGTACTTTGCTCAGTACATTACTCCAGACAACTCATCCGTTTCTCCTTCTAAGAAAGCCTGATCAGCCATAGTGGAGCTATACAAAAAGCATTAGAAGTTATACCTTCTTTGAAATTGCCCCTTGAAGCAGGGACAGCTGCTGGATTACTTCTGGACAAATTGCACTTAAATTATGCAGTTTTCTTTAGCTATCATCGTACTAGTAAAACTGCAGGAGTTTTGTTGTCACTGTTGCAGTTGCTTTAATCTCTTTTTTTTTTTCCTACAAGGAGAATGACTACAGGGAATCTCAGGAAGGCAGGAGCAACATCTAGGGAAATGAAGTGAGCGCTCTGCTGGGAAACGATGCCTTTTGCTGCGATCAGCAGGTCATCACATGACCGTGCTGAGGAGCACGAGGTGCTTTAATCCAGTTGGCTTCTACGCCTCAGATATTCAGGGAGATTATCTCTGAGTGCCGGTGCCTGTGATGGGGGCTCTTGGAGCAGAAAGAGAAAGGGGAAGGGATTTGTATTTTCAAAAATAGTTCTAACCACAGGCTGATGCTTACTGTTGTTTGACTGATTCCCCTGGTTTCCATGCTAGGCATGTAAAACAGATTTCATCACGGAAATGCTGCTTGTTTGATTTATTTTATTTTCTTTCTTCCCGGCTGTTTGGGAAACCTTTGCAATCTATTTCATTTAGCGCTCCTCCTGCGGAGGCTAGTGCAAAACTGCTACACACGAGAAGAGACCAATCTCTGAGGATAACGATATATATTTTTTAATTTTCAATGAAAAGCTATGGGGATTAGGAAAGGCTTGAGGCAAAGCCTCAGAGTGAACCAGAATAGCACTTAACTGTATATTTAAGCAGACAGCCATACACAAGAATACTTTCAATATCTTATGTTTATGTTCAGTGGAGATTTTATGTTCAATGTTAAAAAAAAGAAAGAATACAAGTCTTGACGTTTATCATGTGACACATCTCTGAAGCAGCTGGTTAACAGAGGAATCTCCTGTGAAACTGTATGAATGAGAAACTCTGAATAAGAAATGTGACTGATGAGAAGCATATGCCGTCCTTCTTGATCTACTGATGAGCAGGGACTTCCTTTAATTAACTGCCAGTGATTCAGATAGTATTTGGAAAATCAACCTTTCCATTTATAAACAGCCATAAGCAAGGCAATACATGTTCCTGTTCCCCTGCATGACTATAGAGTCACCAAAACATGAGATAGTCACACCTCATGTGCTGCATTCAGGCCAAATTCTCATCAGTAATAGAAGCTCATAAGATGTCCCATTCCTTCTTTGCTTCAGCCCATCATCATAGAATTCTGGAATATCTTGAGCTGGAAGGGACCTACACTAGTCATTGAGTACAGCTCCTGGCTGCACAAATGACCACCCAAAATTCAACACATACTTCTGAGAAAACTCTAACAGAACCATCATTTATTTTTAACTAAAGTTAGACTTTAGACTGATAACTTTGTCTTGAATTTTGCCAATGGATTAACATCATCATGCTGCATACACTGAAACCACATTCTCACATCTGAGTCCCAACATCTGAGTACGGGTCGGGACTTATTTATTCAAGGCTGAAAAATGCTAGGTTGTCCATAAGATCAGCATGGTTATAGCAGACCGCTTCTTATATCCAAAAACATGCTGTAGCTTGATGGCCATATCCAAGTTTACCTGATTCTAGAATAAAAATGGCCATGAATCACCTTACATTTGGGTCATGTAGTGGAAACCTCCAGGAACAACCTAGCATGGGGCTCTACCTCATGTCCCTAACTTCTAACACCACACAAAAATTTGCAACTGGATCACTTGAATGATTGATTTCAGTGTAGTACAGTAACACAACAATATTTCTGACCTAAGTTGTGCTTTCGTTATAAAGTTCTTAAGTGCTTTATAGAGTTTTCAGTAATTACAGGTAAGAAAACCATCACAAATACAGAATAGTGAGATATCTTCCTGACATATGCATGCTATTTTTCTTGTGGTTTTAGGATCGGTTTTTCAGCATTGTTGCAATTGCAAAACCAAATTCTTTGCATAGACAGCACTCACGATTTTCTGATGTAATTGTGGGCAAAGGAAAAGAACAAATCAAATCACAAATAGTGCAAAAATAACTCTTGACGAGGCTGATCTCACATTTAGAAGATATCACTGGAAATTTTAATTTTAAGTTGATAATAATGAAACAATCAAAGTTTCAGGTAATATTAGTGGATTTTAAAAACTTCTAGCACCCGAATGACACTGTGAAGATAGTGTGTCTCAAATTCACTTCTTAATGCATTCTGGGGATTCTGTGGCTTTTTTAGAGGTTTAATTATGTATGTTAAGCAGAGAAAAAATATGGGAAAATGGAAAAGTGCTTTTAATTGAAACTATTTTAAAAGCTAAGTATAAAACTGTTGAGAAACAAAGGCTGGACAAACAGAGTTGGTGCTGTCCAGTTTCAGTGGAGAGAAAAAAATTCTGTATAGAGGAAAATAGAAAAATAACACATGGCTATTTGAGATGGGTGAGTGCAAGGACCTTTTGACAGTGAGAGAGCACTGACAAATGTAAGGAAAGATAGGCTATTAGCCAGCCAGGAAATTCAACTCAACAAACCAGGAGGCTTAAATTATGCTCTCTGATCCCTACTCACTACCCACTGCTGTTCAGCATCAGCATCCTTATGCACTACACGAGGCACTGTGTTTCAGATGTTTGCCTGAGCTCCTGCTGAGCTTTTATTTCATGTAGCTGAAACATTGGTTTTTCTTCCCTTTCCATGTCCCAAGTTCCAGATGGAGCTATCAGTCTTTTTGCTGGCTTATCCATGAGCCAAATCTGGCTCCTGGTCCCCAGAAGAGGGAGAACAGTGGTGGAAGTAGAACAGTGATACATGTGCATGTCATAGGAACTACTATGAAGAGTCCTGTCTATCAACAAGAACCAAGAAAAAGCTGAGCATTCGAAGTTTATGTGAGGAAAAGGAAAATATTCACTTTCTATCTATAATCAATTTTTTATCCTTAGGTGAGCAGAAATCATGTTTCTGATTAGAATGTAAGCATTTGGCTCTTTATTGAGAAGCAGAGTATGAACTCCCACATGCTTTTTAGCTGAAGATAAATACCCCCACACCTTTTTTGGTATGATATCTGGAAATAAGACTTAAACACCCATTTAGATGTATGAAAGGAGCACGGCCTCAGGCTGAAAAATGATTCTGAGCCCTGTAAGTAATCAACTTTTAACTCAGGAGCAGCATACCTAATATTCTCTCAGCACAGCAGATGATGTGATGGATATACCTGCAGGCATATTCAGTCATGAGTGGGGTGTTGGCCCCTAGACTGAAATTCAGTGTGGACAAAGTTCAGTTAAGCTTGGCAAGTGCAGCAAGTCAAAGCACTCCTGCCACCCTGTGCCAGCCTCAGCCCTGAGCTCTTGTAGAAAAAATCATGTATGTAGTTGGCTTCCTAGGCTAAAATTATGTTATGGCATAATTTTACTGAGAGCAATCACTGCATTATTTAATCAGCCCCCTTACTCATCACAACATTAACCTGCTCCACGCTTGAATCCTCAGTCTCAGCAATGATGAATTGCTCAGAGAAGGCAGAGCCAGTGCTATAGATGTTGATGTTTTTATGCTATATGCAAAGAGGAGAAATGCATGTTCATGTTCCAGCAGAAACAGAAAGGTGTGGACAGATGATATCTCATTGGTTACAAAGTCTGCTGGCATGAAGTTAGTCTGCCCATTTTAACATCATCAAACCAATGAGTTTTACAGGAGCAGTATATTTATTACAGAATCGTATAATTATAGAATCATTTGAGTTGAAAGGGAGCTGTAAAGATCATCTAGTCCAACTCCCTTACAGTGAACTCCCATGCAATGAGCAATGTGGCCATCGTATTTTTGATCTGATACTGGGAGCCCCAGAGGCTGTGCATGCACCAGCCACCGGTCTGAAAACAGTGACTGGGAATTAGAGCCAATGTGTAGGAATATAATAAAAGGAGTAACCATCTGCCATCCAAAGCAAGGCAAAAGAGAATTTATGCAGTCAAAGCAATAAAAATTTAGAAACGAAAGCAAAAGACAAAAGGCAATTTTTACCCAGTATAAATTGAAGACAGTATTAAAGTAGCTACTAACTTATTGATCTATACTATTTAGATCTTTGCTGCGGGCTACACAAAACCTATCTGATACCCATCAGTCTTGATGACAGCAGCTAGGGGGGATGCTGAAGCAATGTTTTCTATAATTTTGTTACACTCCTCTTATACTTCACTTCTGTTTTTGGCTCTTTGCTGAAAGACAACCTGGGTTCTGTTTTTTGGGAGCAGAGAGGAAATTTTGGTGAGTCTGAATGCCTTTTATAGGAAAAGTATCACAACTTTTGCTACTGTGTGGCTGATACATGCATTACACCTTGATAGAATGCTAGGGCCCAGATTTAACTGGGTGGATAATAGTATAGTGGTTCAGGAAATCCCAGTTTCACCTAACAGCTCACTGGTGCTGAAAGGACAGAAAATTCTTCAGCAGTCTGCTAGAAAACTATCCATATTCTGCTCATTTTCCAAGGGGAACTGTCCTTTTGAGGGATCAGACAAGCACTCTATCTCATGCAAAACTAGCAGTGAAAACAGCTTGAGGAGAAACAAGGCCAGTCATTGCTCTCTCTTAGAGCTCTCAGACTAACTCACTCATTTTTTCAACCTTCATCCTTACTCCTCATAGCAGGTACCCCCTGCTGTGCCAATAGCAACTGCACAATCTTAGCTTTTTAGTTAGTGTATAATCTTCTTCCTCCTTTCCAATATCCTCTGATATACTTAAGTATGCAGGTTGGCTTGGGGGAACTTTCCTCTGGGGTTGCCCACTTTAGCAGCTCCTTTTCAGAAGCAGCTGTATCTAATAAGTTTCTCCATTCCTGAATGCTTTCAGGCCCTTCTCATACACCTGTCCTGCTCCATTTATCCAGCTCTGTGGAGTCACATGAGAGTTATAAAAGCTCCTAGAAGATGTTTTTGTGTGAGTGTGTATTTTGGAAAACAGAATATCAAATAGTATATTAGAAAAAGTGAGAGTGAGATTTAGCATGAAGCAGTCTCAGCTGTTTCTAGTGGTAAAGCAAACATGGCTTCACAGCGTCAAAAACTACATTTGAAAAAGGAAGTAGTGAATCAGTCAGAACAAGTACATTTGTACAAACCAGCTGGGACCGTCCGAAGCTCAGGTCATTCATATAAGCTCTTGAGCTGAACTCAATTGGGATTTCAAGAAGCCTTGCCTGTCCTTGCAGATAGCATAGGGACTTATGCATTAGATAAGTACATAACATGCATGCTTTTCTCTTTGTTCAATTATGTTTTATTTATAAATTTATCTCTTTAATGGACTAACAAAAAAAGTTTCTTTGAATATCTAAAACAGTGGGGGAAATGTTACAGCCATTTTAGTGTGTTCCAGAAATCTGCCAAATCAAAACCTTTTGGATGGGAACTGATAGTAGACTCTTTCATATAGTATATTGAATACGTAATAGGTTTTAAAATGAAATAGTGCTGTACATGTGATTAAACGTGGCTAGTAATAGTGAAGAGTATATGTACAGAAGAAATTAATCTCACTTGCTACATTCAGGCTTTTCCCTTGTAATCCTGCCTTAACCTGGGGTAAGCTTATCTCCTTTGGGCTTCAAGAGCAGCTAGGCTGAGTAGACCTTCAAATATTTCAGAAAACTCCTAAAAAATCACAAGTTTTTATTTTTATTGAGTTCTGAAAGCCCACAGCTTTTGATTTGCCCAGCATCTCCTTATCTCTGTAACTTAGGTAAAAGGAGCAGATAAAACAATGCTGACTGAGACTGCAGTATACAATAGATATGGAAACAAAAGCCACCACGTGAGAAGCTGTGGAAAATGAATGTTCCCTAACCTCCCAGCCTGCTACCTGTGCATCTGCTTATTACTGTAAGACTTTCAAGAGGGAAAGCCTGTTCTGCAATGGGCAAGAATGAGATGATCTACCAGTCTGCAGGAGAATGACCCCCCTCTGCTTTCCCTGTCCTGCAGAGCAGAGAAGATGGTACGTTTCTTCAGCCCCAGATCACTGCAGAGAGATAATGCAGACAATAAAGCAGGCAATTATAATAGCTCTGCTCACATTTCTATTAATTTAAAGCTCTCTGCAGTATACGGAAGATAAGGTAAAAAGACATACATTGTTTAGAATTCAAAAAATCTTATTAACCTTCCACAACTGTCTGACAATACTCAAAGGCCCAGCTACACAAAAGACTCAAATACAAGATGTAGTCTCTGATTTCAACCCCCTGTCCAAATAACCACTAATGAAGAATAGGATTGTCCTGAATTTGACTTTCTCTGTAGAACTTCACTAATTAATCCACAGTTAAATAATTATATAAATAAGACCTTGACATTCAATTTCACTTCAGTGCAAATAGCAGTTTCTCGTGCTTCACACTCACTGAATAAAGAACAAAATGTCTTGGTAAGATATAGGCATCTGGGAAAACTGGAAAAAATCCTTCCAAAGTAATGTAGAGTGATTCTGATAACAGCTGATAGTTTTGAGTTAAAAAGAGAAGATGAATTGGGAACGATTTATCACATTTCTCCTTATGTTTTTGTTATTAGGATGCAGTATGTAAAAAACATGCTAAAAGAGATTTTTCTCTATGGAAGTCATAGTTAATCTGCTACATCCTTTGCTGATGAAAATTTTCATAGGCTCTAAAACCGATGAGACAAATTCAGGAAGAAAAGCTTATCAAGTTCAGTGCAAAGACACCATTTCTGTCTCTAGAAGTCTTTGAATTGCCTGAGGATGGAAGATCAATCCAGAGAAATGTCTCTTCAGGCTTGTTCTGTTTCCTATTGATGATAGAAATGGCCTATTGTGAGACCAAGACACTGCACAACACAGTCCTTTTGTTTGACCACTTTTACAACAAAAACAGCTTAAATTCTTCTCCACTGAGGCCTGTGGTGTGTTTAGATCATATTCTCCAGTCTCTTTGAGATCTCTACTGCAGAGCAGCACAAATATTATCATAGAACTGCAGAATCAGAGAATGGCTGAGATTGGAAGGGACCTCTAGTTCCACCTGGTCCAGTTCTTGCTCTAGCAGGGACACCCAGAGCAGAGTGCCAAGGACTATGCCGGCTTTTGAAGATCTCCAAGGAGGACACTCCATAATCCCTCAGACACATATTACAACATGCCAAATACATATGCATCTCCTTCATATTCAACAGCAAAGATCTTGAGATTTTGGCTTTATTTTTCAAATGAAAAAAAATGTTTTCAAATTTTCAGAAGAAAAAAAAACAAACAAAGAATGGTGTGAAAGAAATAGATTTTGTGGCCAACAAAACAGATTACTTTCAGGTGATTCACACTGTTGTAGTAAACACCTCTGCACCACTCACAGGTCCTGGGAGACTTCATGTACCTAGAATGAAACTTGGAAGAAATGTATGTTCTTGAATGTCCTTTATTCTTCTCAAGCCAGAGAATGTCAACGTAGAATACATCAAAAATAAATAGTTTGAGAAGTGATGCATCAATGGTGCAGAATACTAAGATACTAAGGGAATCTGCTTCAGTTTGTTTAACAAGAATTAATTTTTGTATTTTTGATATGTGTACAAGTGTATCCAAAATGTTTAAATGTTTAAATTAACCTTGTGAATAGTCACACGTGAGAGCCTTGGCGTTAAGTTCTTTTTGTCAAAGTATGGTCTTGTGGAAAAGGCAAGTCCATCATGACTATCAAAAGTCTTGATGGGAAAGGCCAATTTCTATAACTGTGAAGGACTGACTGAGTTCTGAGAGCAGGGATTTGGGAGATCACTGGGAAGGTGGGAGAAGCAGACTTCAGAATGTCTTTCTAAAGAGAACTTCACCATTCCTTACACCTTAACAAGGTTATATAGAAACATCAAAAATGTTATGCTTATGACCAGGATCTTTTTTTCAATTTCCCTGTTTTCAAATACAATAGACACAATGTTTTTATCTCGCTACATGGAATATTTATCTGAATGTACAGGCACTATCTTTCATGTGTGTATTCTGGTTAGGTAAAAAAGCTGGCATAGCGTGGTGGATATGACAAAGGAATATTATTTCACTAACAGTGAAAGTTTAGTGTTAAAACTGGGCATTTAGAGACATTTGGGCTGGGACTCCAACACTGAATTACTATATTTTTTAAACAAATTCAGTGTCAGATACCAAGGAGGTTCTGCTAGAAGAAAATCTTCAAATGTTAGTAAATTTTATCATGATCTAGCGTTAAATTCAATCAAATTTGTGTTGAGTTTGGACTTCCAATCACAAAAGACAAAAATACAGTTACTGTTGTGTTAGTTAAGAGTCTTTTAAACATGTGGATACTGTTGGGCAATATCATGTATGTGTCTACCAGCATAAACAGACAGCTTCATTACTGAGGACTGATGAGAATAACACGAGAAAAATACTGTATGTGGGGCTACAGCATGAAAATTACGAACTGTGCATGAGGTTAATCCTGACACCACTCTCAAATGACCAGTAACCAAACAGCAGTGAAAACGGAGTTGGACTTCAAACCTTTTGTACAGATTACTTCTTGAAGGTTCTATTTTTTTAATTTTTTATAATGATAATTTTACATGTCCTGCTTAAAAGCAAACTCTGCCTTCAGCTGATATAAGGTTCCATCATGGAAAACAGCTCAGAAAACTAAGAAATTCCTATAAACATTTTCCTGTATCTTTTCTGTACGGAGTGATGGCTCAAGTTTCCTAAGCCTGATATTTTGGGTTCTCCCAGAGCTAGAAGTAAGCATTTGTTCTGCTCTACTTTTGGGAAATGTCTTTGTTGCATAGGGGCAAAGCTCCTTTTCTCTCTTTCAGTGCTTGAAAATATCAGACTTCAGCCTTGCTATTCAGAACTACTCATGTTTTGGTGGGTAATTACTTTTATGGATTACATTTTCTTTGCTGATTTTTTTCTTGCTCACATACCTTGCATGTTAGAAGATTAGTGGATAGAATTCAACTAATCAAAGAAGCATGTCAGCTCTGTGACTGTATTTAGCATACAGACTTTGTAATGAGAGTTATTAGAGGTGTAAAGGGGCAAATCCTTCCTTCCCGTCCCTCAACATATCCTTATGTTCCAAGCACGCTCCCCTCCTGTGAGGTGTATGGTAAAAGTTGTGAGGTGATAGCACAGCTCCTTTGTTTCCATTATGTCTCCTTTCTTCCTCCTTGTGATCAGTATCATTTGCACAGGTTGCCGGAACTACTGCTGGAAACAGCTGATGGTACGGGAAAAGCCTCAGAACTCTGTCATTTTAAAGACTAAATTCTCAATAATGTCTCTCTCATTTGACATTTTCCCTTATGGGATTTCACCGCTTGGTTCCTACATCATGCTTAATACACTGCAGTTGAGCTCTGCTGGTCCTTTCACTCAGATGCATCAAGTCAGATTGTAACTCCTAGGTGCTCTGATTAACTGCAGTGGAACTGGACCACAAATAATTATTGTAAATCTGTACTATCTAAAAATATCCAGAGGAAAGAACAGATTCCTGAAACATGTCTGGTAGTCTGTAATATGTATACCTCAAGTGCATTGCCATGGGCATCCACTGAACCTTGTTATCTCCAAATTCTTTCCTTGTTGTCCAAACTTTTTATTAGCTAAATTATTAATAGACTCATTTCCTTGGACAAGATGAGGAAAAACTAAAAATCACCACAACAATCTGCTGGTACACTACTTTTTTAACTATCCTTGTATGCATTTAGTTTCGGTGTGATCAACACATTTCTGTATGTGCTTCGAATACTTTATTTCACTTTGAGACCTGTAAACGGTTCATAAGTATAAATTTGTTTTATGTATTGGTATGCTGTAATAATTAGATATTTTGCCTTCATTTACAGGTAAAGAAACTGAAATCAAGAGAGATGAAGCGACCTGTTCCAAGGCCACACAAAGCCTCTTTTTTATGTTAGAGAATTTGTAGAAAAATGAATAGTAACTACATTACAAAGAATTAACAATCAAAATTTTAGAATGTAAATTACCTCAACCTAAAGCAATTCACATAGCTAAAATCAAGTAGATGTAGTACTTACTCCATTCCATTTATTATTATGGGATCTCAGGTAATTTAGCTGTACGATATCTACGTTATAGACACACAAAATTTGATGCCTCCTACACTACATGCTTTATCTTAAATATTCACATTTCTTATGTTGATTAATTACATCTTTGTTTATTCTTTTATGTGAGTCTATTCACTTTTAAGTCCATACATGCAGGTATTGACTCAGCTGAAAAATTCTTGGATACTTGCCTCTGTCCTTCATGTCAATAACAAAACTGTACATAGCACCGACACAGATATGATAAATAAATAAATACAAATTAATACAACTTCAAGTGGAATCCATTTGCCCTAATTTCAGCTGCACAGACCTGATCTAGTTACTTTGGGCTTTCTTCAGAGGAAATGTCAGCATCTCATGAGTATGGTCATTTCATCTTAAATATATGACCAGGGTAGTTCAGTTGAATCACTTTCTGGATATTCCAATTTCTCCCCATTAATAGAAAGAAAATAGAAAGTGGCCAGCTCAGACCCAGACATCTGAAGCTAGGTGAGATACAAGAGTGATTCTAACCTTGCATTTAACCTTATGTTTAGCCATGCATTACCTCACTAGAATAACCCCAGGAAGTCCTTAATCCTGGCAAAGATGCCATGTGCTGCCCATCACTGTGGCACTGTTTTGCATTCAGCTTCACTGAAACATTTACCATTTCTTAAAAGCAACAGAAATAAAAACAACCCCAAATGAGTTGCTGATTGATTTCCCAAGACATTTATCACAAAAATGAACTTATCTATGCATTTTTTTCCATCTGTACTGATCAGTTTGGAATCATAGAATCATAGAATATTCTGAGTTGGAAGGGACCTGTAAGAATCATCAAGTTTACAACAGTTTTATAGAAAACATCTTTACAGTGGCTAGATAAATGTTCTCATTTTCACATTCAAGTTGTATTGCCTATATATGGCTAAGCATTGGCAAATCAGAGGCAGTAGGTTTTTGCAGTATCAGTTTGTTCTGTAATCTTTATTTTGTTTGAAGGGATTCTTTTGAAATACAAATATTAAGAGTTAGGTAGCCTTTCCTTCTAACAGTGAGAAGTATATTTTCTGCAAACGGAAAAAAAAGTTCAGCAATATCAAATGTATAAGCAAATACATGACACAAAGCATTGATCTCCCTTTCTGGGAGATTATTACTGCAGATAAAGTAAAGTAGAATGATTTAAAATAAGATATCCAATTTTGACTGAAGGAGTCCATAAATATGATGACTTCAGAATGCAACGACTATGGAAACAACAAAGAGGATATCTCAGGGAGTGCCAAGCTGAAATTCATGCCTGGATTCATTTCAAGTCTTTTCCTTACTGAGAACAACAGCTGAAGGTTTTCAGGCTGAATTCTGCTGGAATCCTCTTCCAGTGTATCATTTTAATTCCTCAGCATCCTTATCCTTCATATAAACAACCTTTTTTTTTTTTCTTATAGATTAATAATGTTGAATGTTCTTTATTTTGTGTATTTATTTGCTATAATCATTTCATTTTCAAAAATTAAGAAGTAAATATGTCACTGTAGGAGTACACATCTGTGTATATCACTCCAGGTTTCCACAATAAGTGGAGAGAAAAGGACAATTTTAGTTGTAATCTGTGTAACCTTTACAGACATCCATTTCATCATGATCTATTTTGCATGCTGTAAGTACGTGTTTCTTTCTGTTTACTGTAAAGGGAGACTGCAGCCCATGTACATCTGCATGTGGATATAAACAGTTAAACATTACCATGCTGTGTACTTTGTCACATAGTACTAGGTACATATACAGGAAGATCTGTAACAAACAAATTATTTCCCTACAGAAAAACGGTGCTCACTTTAACAAGAATTGTTGAAGAAAAAATCCTGAGAAACTTGGAAAATAAATCAATAAAATGGTCTTCCAGAGGTTTTGTTTCTTTTAATGATCCAGTTGACTGTATGTTTCCAGACTTTGTTTAACCAATATATTTTTATTATATTTAATATATTTTTATTTTATTTCATTTTATTCATATTATTATATTATATTATATTTAATATATTTTATTAACCAAAATATTTTTCCAGTTGCTGAAAACTCATTCTAAAAAAGATTTTTGACAAAAAAAAAAATAACAGGCTGATCATGGTGTCTACGGGTGTTAGAGCTTCACATCTGTTTTTGGTAGTGAAGCTGGAGAGTAGGGACTGATTACTTAAGGAAATAGATACTTTTCATTAATCATATGATGAAAAATTGTCTAGTAGTCATTTATTAAAAAAAAAAAGTCTTTTTCATGGAACCACAGAGAAATTAGGATTTTTGAGAATGGTTTTTTAGTTGCTGTATAGATCTTGGTAATGTTGGACATGGAATAAATAAGTGTATTACCACTTTTTAAAACCTGGAACTATTACATTTTTTGGCTTCCTTAGTCCTACTGCACATATTGCGTGGGGATAGAGGAGGAATTTTTGAACCCAATTAAAATGGGGGAAGGAGAAACAGTCTAAAAATACAGCAATACAGAGAAGACTGAGGATCCTTCTTCTTGGAGGATATCTGTAATTAATAGTTATTGTTTTCTTCAGTAAATCCTTGTAAATTAAAACAAAATTCTCTGTAGTTCAAAAGAAACAGAAAATATAATTGATTTTCTCACAAAAAATCCCAAACCAAAATTACACTGAACACATGATCTATCTAAAAATTTTAACCATTTTGTTATATTTTGATTATTGAAAGGTTGCCTACAATGCCATTTGAAAATGAAAAGTCCATATGTTTTATTAAAAGTACCCAAAATGTATCTTGGTCTGTCTCAGTTTCCTCTTACGCTTTTCAGTGTATTGAAACTGCAGTTGCTTTTGAAGTGGCCGAATCTATATTTATCAACTGAGAATAAAAAAAACTATTTCTCTTAGAGATCTGTTCAAAGATACGAAGATATACAATCTGGCTTCAGAACAAACAAACACACAAGAAAACTCATGCAAAATATTTCATCAATTGCTAAATTTCAATTTAGAACAGCTTTATTTTGACATTTTCTCGTAATGTTTGTTTTTATAATATAAAGTCTTTGTGTGACATCGTGAAAAGCAATAGGTCACGTCTGGCAGATGCTTTTTCTTTAGGGAGTTAAGATGCATGAATTTAGATACCTGCATGTAGGTAACTCCATGAAAGTGTCATGAGTGAGTAGGGATTTAGTTTGAATCCTGGAATGGAGATGTTTGATCAACTCCAAGTGAAGCAGGCTAGAAGAATATGCCACCAGACTGGCTGGCACCTTCTGTAAGGGCAGCTGAACACCTGGTGAGATAGCCCAAGACTTCCTAAATAGCTCCAGATGCCATTTATTTGATCAACTGAATAGGTCGGTAGGAATCTGCCTGTAGGACTCATCTCTCCAGATGTCACTAGTCACATCAACTAGGAGAGAGATAGGTGTAGATACCCAGTGCCTTTCAAGTCTTGAGGATATCCTAGTGGTGTTCCAACTCAAAATCCAAAAAGGTAAGTCACCCTCACCCAACATGTTGTTTTGCCAGCCCAGAGCAGTCTCTGAGGCGCCGTTGTTTTTCAGATTTTATCAGGTATCTATATGCAGACCGTTGTCTCCTTCCCCACATTCTCACAGCAGAAGTGGAAGAAGCTTAGACACCCAGCTCCTGCGTTGATACTTATGTGAGGAATTCCTCATCTGAAAGAGAATCTTAATGACCAGTTCATGTTCATTTTCTTTTTTCATTGGTCAAAAAACAACAGTGGTGTTTATAAATAGTGAAAAATAAACTCTACTTGAAAGGCATTTGGAAGTGTATTGTAGTAATGACATAAGCAGAACATCATGTTTGCGGGTACATTGGGAGTGTTCAGCTGCATGAAGATGTGATTCAGAGTGAAGCTTGAAAACGTTTAAGAAAGAGACTCAGGTTGAATTTACTTACATGTGTGACTTTGAATCACCATCATGAGCAATAAGTATCACCATTTGTGAATTCACCTTTCCCTCTGCTTTGCCACATCCTCAATGCTTTTAACCTGTGCTCCACAGGAAGACTCCCCAGGGCAAAATGAATCTGCACGCAGCTAGATCCAAGTGTTATGTGTAAGGCATAACACATTTAAACCTGCAGTATGTCTTCAGAGCCCCACAAAATAGAATTAACACATTGGGAAGTCTGGCTGTTAGTCTTATTTTGACAATATTTTTATTGTATCCTACTAATCTGATTTTCAAGGATTTATACATTAATTTTTCATACATTAATCCCTGAAACTATTCTTGAAAAACCCATGCTATAAATATCACATGGCTAATGCACATTCCAGTGGCAGACAAAATTTACAAGAAACAGACAAACCTTAGAATAATAATTTCGTTATATCACCCTTATAAATCTTATCAGCTGTTCTGACACTTTAATTATAAAGTGACACTTTCAGTCTTAACATATTGTGGCCAGTATAATAAGTCATTTCACTTAATATATGTCATGACTTTGGCTTCTGTAGAGGAGACATTTTACAATCTATCTCCCTAACTAAGTCAGAAAGACAACAAGACATTAAACAGTATAACTATGAAATTCAGTATGAAACTGGGGCAGTCCTGAATTTATCACAGCACACATACATACAAGATGTGCCCATTGTCACAAAGATTCTTGTGTTTGTACATAGCATTCTTCCACTGGGTGAGGGGGTGTTGGTCAGAATATGCCTTTAGGCTCATATGGAAACTCAGTAATTCCAATAAAGGCTGCAGAGGTAGTGTAGATGTGATCTCTTATGCACATCTCTACCTGTTCCAATCTACCTAGAGAGCTCTATTTATTTATCCTGTAGTCTTCACATTATAAGAAGCCATTGCTGTCTGTTAAAGACTAGCAACTTTTATCTTCACTTTGAGATGTCTTTCACTATAAACCTAACACTGAAGCAGCGGTATTGCTGTCAACCACAAGGCAAAGATATTAGAAGAGAGATATTTGCAAAAATATATGTTTTGAAGGGAGATCAAGCTGACTTCCATGGACAGAGATATTTAAATTTGTGACTTTGACACCAGAAACATTCTTCTTTCCTATCACCTGGTCCTTGTTTTGGCTCCATTTTGCTACATTCTCTGTGTTCGTTTTAGCTTTTTTGTTATTGTCAAGCTTTAAAGGCATTTAACTAAATCAGAAATATGAATGTTGCAATTGACATTGATTTGTGTGCATTCTCCTTTGCAAAGATGAAATCATTTTGCAGATGTCTTAGGACATGGAATTTTTAGATGATCGCTTTAACCCCAGCCTACCAAGCAGTAGTTCATAAGCTGTGAAATGTTATCAGGTTGGAATAGGGCTATTCATTATTTTGTTCAAATGCAGATGCTGCCCTCCCCTCATTGGATCATTTCTTTTAGCTATTAGTTCTATTAGCATACATCTTGGTTATAGCATTAACATTGTGTGACACAATGTAGTATCCAGAATTAATGAGCAATTCAAATCTAGGCAGTTACGACTTTAATTTCTGGGTGGCTGATTTTTTCATTGTTTTCAATTTGTGAAATTTGAAGGGAAAAGAACATTATGGCCTCTGGCCATCAGCTTTACTTTTTGCTTCTCTGCTTACTGAAAGGTTCGTATTTTCCATCGATGAACCCATGAGGTTCTGCACAAAAGGAACCCATCCTGAAATCAGCTCCATATGGACATACCATATGTGCACACTGAGTCCCACTGAAGGAAACTACAGTTAGCACTTTTTATTTCTGCTACAGCAACATGCGTATATCCCTAACCACGAACCCTGTTGTGCCAGGCACAGTATAGACAAAAAAAAGTGTTAATTTTCCTTCCTACCAGAAGGACCATAACAGTACAGATAGAGCGAATTCTACAAACCATAATGGCGGCAGACCAGGATGTTAACTGTTACATATCTTTATTATTCCATTATAATCAGTGAAAACATGCAATGATTCCTTTCAATGTGCATCCTTCTAGAAGGGGCCACTCTGTTTCCCTTCTGTATATAAATCCCATGTGATCCTTCCTGCTGGCTATGAGGTTGCACATATGTGTTAAGAGTAGGACAAGATGTAGTTTTGCACTATGGGCTTTTCTACCCACAGAGGCCTCTGTGAAATAAGGGATACTGTGAATGTGTGGTGCATTAACAATCTTGCAGGAGATCATTCCTTTCTGAAAATGAAACGAATCCCCTTTTTCTTACTATGCACTAAACATGTTCATGACAGACTGTGTAATACACCTATTTCTGTATAAATTATGCCTAATATTGCTTTGCAGACATTCCCTATGTGAATGACAGCCAAATCAAATCTATGGTTAATTTCCCCAAATCTATGTTTTCCTGACAAATATTTACAGGTAATGTGCAAAGAATGATGCTGATCCAAAGAACCAAGGTATAGACAGGCTTGTCTCCATTAGGAATGTTATAGAGATGGCTCTTCAGGCAGGAAAAGGGAAAGATAATTGCACCTACTTTGCGATCAGCAAATCTGCACAAGATTTCCCGACCAAGTTCTTTCCAAGTAGGTCATGGTTATATTTCAAGCTACTGGCATGAAAAAAAGCACATTGAGTATAAAATCTAGAAGCTAAAGATTAAAAGTAAGATACAAAAACTTTACAGTTATGATAATGCCTCACTAAGCCATTTATCTGGAACTGTTGTGAATTCTTTATTATTGAAAGTCTTTAAATTAAGTTTGGAAAGCTTTCAGGAAGAGATGCTCTTGCCTAATCCAAAATACTTGCTTTACTTACTGAATTTCCAGCTGAGGTTCTCTGACCTGTACTATGCAAACCATCAGGTTAGATGATCATAATGGTCCCTTCTGGCCTTAAAATACATCAATTTATTAAGCAACCTGCTGTAATGCTGTGATGCAGAAGCAATTCACATCAAGATCTGAAGAACACTTAAATTAATTGTTTCATTAAAATCCATTTGAATGCTTTTACATCTTGATGCACGCTGCTTCTGGGTGCCTTACAGATTCTATTAGGAGATCTTCAGCCTGAAGAGCCTATTATGGTTGCCCGGCCTGACTCCTGCATTATGCGGGCCATAACACAGTGTTCTTGGGGAAGGCATGCAGTGAGGAGCCCTGACATCACATCCCACCCGTGGGTGGTTCTCTGGCTACCTCTAGGAGGTGCTTCCCAACAGCTCTGCTCATTGCTCTTGTTGACATCATGAGGAATGAGTTCAGTACTGTGTGGGAGCGCGTTTCAGATCTTCCGTACACCTACAGCTTTATGCCAAAAATAAGATGCAATCATTTGTTTCCTAGGTGATAACTGCACTGAGCGTGCGTGGTCCTTGATGTCTCTAAAATGGTGAAGTATGTTATCAGCCTTTCTTGTAGTGCTTTTGAGGCAACGTATCAAACAGCTTTTACAGCAGAACAAATGACTTGCTGATTACTTTCACGTGGAGAAAATGTATTGCAGTTTGCATCTCAGTACTTATTCTGGGCAAAAGTTATTATTTTTCCTTTTGTTTGCTTTTTCTGTGACAAATGAAGGGGAAAGGCAGCAAGAAAACACAGTTCCTAGGTTTCTAAATGCCAAAAGACGTTATAGATGTTCCTTCTTAATAGTCCATCTGAAGATGTAACTGTAGGAAGGTGCAGAAAATCCAACCTTGTTTTCTCATGGAAATTCTTCCATGCAGAATATCTAGGTATGTCTCCTATCTCTAGAGCATCTAAACATCAAAAATCCATCAAGATTTCTGCTTGACATTACTCTCCTTTACAGTAGTCGGTAAACAGTAATACAGCAAGTGTAAATACCTTCAACTACCCTAGATTTTTTTTTAGTTCAGTCTTTGATTACCAATATATCCAAAGCTGCAAATTTTTGAACATATGCAAAGCGTTTGTTTTTTGAGGGGGTTAAAATTTCTTGAATTTTTTTTACATTGTGTCAATCGCTGTGCATTCTACTTCAATTAAGGCAAAAAGAAAAATATGTAACAAAATTAATAAAGGTTTTATTTCGTGATTAATCCTACACAGAGTGGGAAAATGAATGGGATTTCAAATAGAAAGGCATTGTTACAGCCTTAACTTTAGAAGATGAAGTTTTCTGATTTAATTTATGACCACTGTCATCCTGATTATAAGCAGGAGCCTAACTCCAAATGCAAAGATCTGCGCTTTTCTGTCGAGCTGGTGTCTAGGCTCAGATGAAGACTGGAGTAATCTGTGTGCTGTACTGTTGACTGGTAAAGTGAGGTTGAATTCCCAGTTCCATAAACTGAAGATGAGGCAAGAATATCTGACTGTTGACGACCATGGGGATTTTTATCTGCTCTTGCCACATACGGTGTGTTTCTGTTTGTCTGTGTGTGTATATATGGGGGGAAATTCTTCTGCTTACTATCCAAGGGTCGTCTTAAACATTTTTCTTTTCATACTTTGGAAACTGATATCAGTTCCATCCCCCTCTACCTCAAGAAATAAACTGGAAAATTGAAAGACTGATTATTCAATGTCTCCATGAAAATCACAGAAATGGTATGAAACTGAGGGAAAGGAGAGATCTAAAGTATGTAGAGCTAACTACTTCTCATCTTGATTTTCCACTTAGATCAAAATTCTGATTATCTTAACAGGTTCAGGAGAAGGTCACACAATACGATGATAATCTGCAGGGCTTTGGAATGGTAGCAAAGCCATAAAACTTAATTTACATGAACAGTTGTGATATTAAAAGACCAGAGGACTACAGTTTGCAACAAAGCAAATTTCTGTGTCTTGGAGTACGTGTTTTTTGAAAAGAAAATGTGGTTTATTTAATTATATTTTAACATTGCATCTTGGCATGAACAGGGTTGTAAGAAAAAATAATGGATCTATATCACAGAATGCCAACATGAGGGGAGAGGAATGCTGCCTATCAGTTCAAATGATCTGGTAGCATACTTAGGTACTGTGCTGAATTGTAAGGACAAAGCCCTGTATATTTTGGTGGTTGAAGTGATTTTCCTAATGTTACTTTAAAACTCTCTCATATGTTCTCAGAATAATCTAGAAGTAATTCCTTCTGGCTACAAGGAATAACTTGTTTTCCGTCAGTGCAAGTGACAAACTTGTTATCTTTGGAAAGAATTTCTTAAATAGAACCATGAAGATAATATGGCAATATATATTCTTGAAGTCTTCTTTAAATTAGCCAGTCATTACCAAATTGATTACTTCAAAGTTTTCCTCCACACTTATCTCATGTTCTTTAAATTAATTTATTGACTGAGGCTCTCAGTGGGTATTTCTGGAGAATTTGCAGGTCTCCTCTTGCTACTGAAAGAATAACGACAGCACGGACAGTCTCAAAGACAGACCATGAATGTTCTGTGTTCACAACTGAAAAAAAGTCTAGACTGATATAATGAGGTTTCCCTCATATCAGCAAAGCTTTTACATCCTTGGTTTCAAAGCTGTTAAACTCCATGCAAGCAACTTCTTAGTGTTTTATTTGGAAGAAAAAAGATATCAAGAAAGTAGAAGCAGTATCAGCATTTCTGAAAAGCCTAGCAGACTGAAGCTGCTTAATGGGAGCATTCCGAGCATCACCTTAGAATGAAGCCGTTCACTCAAAAATGGTCTTAATAAGTTAATTGACCATGTTACCGGAAATTTGTTTCTCTCCCTCCTTTGTGATTAGTTGACTATCAGCATTGCCGGCCAACTGGAGAGGTCTCAGAGGACTGGAGGCTTGCCAGCATGACTCCCATCTACAAGAAGGATTCGGGGAACTACAGGCCTGTCAGTCTGACTTTGGTGCCAGAAGTTATGGAGCAGATCGTCTTGAGTGAGATGACACAGTATGTGTGGGACAACTGATCAAGTCCAGCCAGCATGGGTTCATGAAAGGCAGGTCCTGCTTAACTAACCTGAACTTCTATGATCAAATGACCCTTCTGGTGGAGGAGGGAAAGGATGCTAATGTCATCCACAAGTGCTGGGTCATGCACTTGGTCTGGAGCACAAGTCTTATGAGGAGTGACTGAGGGAACTGGGATTGTTCAGCATGGAGAAGTGGAGGCTCAGGGGAGACCTTGTCACTCTCTACAACTGCGTGAAAGGAGAATGGGGTGAGGTGGGGGTTGGCCTCATCTCCCACATAACTAGTGACAGTCACAAGAGATGAAGCTGTTTCTAAGATTTAGTTCTTTATTTTGCTTTGTTTTCTTTTTTTTTCTGGCTGAGGACCACATACAAAAAAAAACAAAAAATGTACATAGGAATAAGGATTTTTCTGTCTTTGTGTACAGGCTTTGTGTACAGGCTTTCTGTCTTGTGTACGGGCTTTAGATCTTATATGTTGTAAAGTAGGCCTGTGTCCTTACTCTGGCTTCCCATCAGGTGAGTAGGGTATGGCAGATTTTGACTACTTCCTTTCTTATTTATTTATTTATTTATTTTGAGAAGAAACCATCACCTTTAAGAGAAGTATGGGAAGCAGGGAGTGCACAATTTTTGTACAGTAAGGCCATTTGCTTCCTGCAACTATATGCCTTCTCTGCAGGTGGATAGCTGTGGTGCAGTTGCATTCTGCACTGAAGCAAGGAATTGCTTCAGCAGGGCAACTGAACTCCTGTAAGCTGGGAGCTGCTGGGTGCCATTGCCTTCCACATGGCAGCAGCGAGGCCAGGAGCAGCAGCTCTTGGAACGGGTCCAGAGGAGGGCCATGGAAATGATCAAAGGGCTTTAGCACTTCTCGTGTGATGAAAGGTTGAGGGAGTTGGATTTATTCGACTTGGAGAATGGAAGGCTCCAGGGAGACCTCATTGTGTCCTTTCAGTATCTGAAGGGAACCTGAAGCTTATGAGCAGGAGGAGGCCTGACATTCTACTTGGTCTGATAGTGTTAGGACAAGGGGGAATGCTTTTGAACTAAAAGAGGGGAAAATCAGGCTAGATGTTAGGAAGACATTTTTCACTCAGAGAGAAGTGAGCTGCTGGAACAGGCTGCCCAGAAAAGCTGTGCCCCCGTCCGTGGGGACATTCAAGACCAGATTGGATGGGATCCTGGGCAGTTAGATTTGGTGGATGGCAACCAAGGGGTTGGGACTAGATAGTTTTTAAGGTCCTCTCCAAGCTAAGCCATTCTGCGATTTGATGATTTTATGATACTATATGCACAACCTCCTATGAGGGTCTGGTAAACGTAAATGGAGAGCATCTTTGTTGACTTAACATGTTAAGTCTCTTCCCATTTCCTACAACAGCATGTTCTCATTGGCATGTCGCAAACATCTAGTCCTTTTCTAGGGATCTAACAGAAAACTTAGAAAATTTACTTTAGAATTCTAATATCAAGGAAATAGATCTGTAGTAGCATTTATAGATGGGAAAAAGACTGTTTCTTTCCAGTAAAGCATAGGTTTACTGTGAAGGTTTTTAGTGTCCCCTTACTCTTTCTTTACCTCTTTCAAAAATTCTACTGCCCTCAGAGGTTTATCCAAATTCCCATCCATCAAGTCCTCCTCAGAGACAAGATGCTAACCAAACATTTTTTTCCTGTACTTCTTTTGTCACCCTACTTAAATCTGAAATTCTCTCTCTCAAAACTTCCTGGGGCCACGGTGGGATTTTTCACATGGTTTCTTAAGGTCAGAATTCATATAGGGAATCTCAGTGGGTCTGTATTATGATAAGCATTTCTGTCAGCTTAATGCTGTGGGAGTGAGTGCATTAGAAATATGTACAATAGGGTAGGTTTGACAAATGAATAGTGCAGAGCGCATGAAACCTCTGAGCTGCGTTAATCCAACGCCTGATGTTTAAACACAGGAAGAAGTGGAAATGTGAACATTTGAATTCCATATTCAGGTAATGGCACATACTTGGGGAAAAACAGACAGATGTTACCCTCACTCCCCAAACAGAAGTTTGTGTTGCAGTCTTCACGTTTACCTATGTATTCAGCCTATGCAGGCAGGTTTTGGTAGTGGGGGCTGAGGGGTGCTTTCTGTGAGCAGCTCCAACAGGGACCCACTGCTGGGCAGAGCTGAGCCATGAGTGATGTGGGTGTGCTTATGGGAGAGTGGATTGAAGAGAGGGAAACAGTGCTGTGCTACTGCAGCTGGGAGAGAGGGGTGAGAGACGGGGAGAGAAGTGGTCCTGAAGCCTCCAAGGTCAGCACAGGAGGAGGGCATGAAGTGATCCAGGTGTGGAGCAGCAGTTCCCTGAGGCCCAGGAGAGGCCTACAGAGGAGCAGGTTGTCCCCCTGCAGCCCTTGGACACATCTCCAAGTGCAGCCGTGGAGGAGCCCACGGCGCAGCAGTGGATGAGGCCTGGAGGAGGCACAGCCCATGGGTACCCGCACAGGAGCAGCCCCGGACTGGAGCTGCAGCCCATGGAGAAGAGCCCACAGTGGGGCAGGAGGGATGGGGGAGCTGCCCCCTGTGGGGCTGTGCTGGAGCAGTGCCTGAAGGGTGGGCCCTGAGGGATGGAGTAACGTTGGGGCAGTGCGCAGAGATCCACTGTAACTTAAAAGAGTATATTTTAATGTGCTGTTATTCTTGTTTAATGAAAAGTATGTAATCTATTCCTTTCACCTAACTCTTAAGAGTTCATAATATAATTATCTGCTCTTCAGATAGTCAACTTTTTTTTCCCAAAAATAGGCCAATCTCAAGGTAAATTAATTTGACACCTGTTTAGGGATAAGACGAATTTCATCACCCAAGTATCAGTTTGTCTCCATTGGTTGTGAAGGGAGTACAAGCAACCAGAGTTGAATATCATGAAATGATCTATGTCTGATGATGTGGATCCAGCCGTGTACCACTAGTGATCTGTAAGCCTTTCACACTAGCACATTACTGGAAAATAATTTTGATTCATCAGCAGCGGGATTATTCAGAGGAGGGCCACAAAGATGATCAGAGGACTGCAGCACTTCTCCTGTGAAGAAAGGTTGAGGGAGCTGGGCTCTTTCAGCCTAGAGAAGGTTCTGGAGAGACCTCACTGTGTCCTTCCAGTGCTTAAAGTGAGCTTACAAGCAGGAGGAAGACCAGTTTTTTACACTGTCTGATAGTGACAGGGCCAGGGGGAATGTCTTTAAACTAAAAGAGGGGAAATTTACATTAGATGTTAAGAAAAACTTTTTAACTCAGAGGGCTGTGTGGCACTGGCAGAGGTTGCCCAGGGAAGCTGTGGGTGCTCAAGGCCATGTTGGATGGGGCCCTGGGCAGCCTGAGCTGGTGGGGTTGGCGGGGGGTTGGAACTGAGTGGACTTTATGGTCCCTTCCCACCCAAACCATTCTGTGTTTCTGTGATTCAGCCAAGATACTACCGTGGGATAGAAGAGATACTGGGAAAGCACTAATTATAAGTGAAATATGACTGTTCAACTGTTTTCATTTTCATTTATTTTAATAAGAAAGTGTAAGACATAAAATATCATATAGCACCCAACATCCAAACTGCCTTCTACTAATTGTATTTTCTTTTAGTGGGCATTGGTAATCAAAGGAAAAAATCTGTCCTGCTATATACAAAAAGGATTTCTACTCTGAGGACCATGCAGTTTCACAGAACAACCTTTTTGAATATTTGTGTAGGTAAGTATACCTAAAGAGAAAGAGAGTGCAATATGTAAGTGAACAGAAATACATTTGGTATTTAACTATAGTTCAAAGTCATTTAATTACTCATTTTCTTCATCAACCTTTTCCATTTCTGGAATGAACCCGCTTCACAATCTCAAGAGCTTGCTCACTGCTTGAATTCATGCCAGTAAAAAAAATGAGGTGCACCTGCTTCTTCAATGGGCCATGAAAAACTTAATTTGAGCAGAAACTGTAAATTTGTGAACAACCTCCATTCTCATTACTCTGGGAAGTAGTTGTGTTCAAAATAAAAAGACTTTTCATCCACTCAGTCTTCCTTTGTATTTTGAGTTATTGTTTACCTGGCAAAGCAATGTTGGGGATTTATAGGTTCAAGCTGTATACCAAGCATAGAACCTTTGTTTAATGCTGATTTTTCTTCTCTTTTTCTCTTTCGATGTCCTACAGGAAGGAGAAGGACTGAAATTATTTGTGTCTGTGCCTCCTGCCACTTTTACAGGTTATCCTTCCCAGCTGATATTTTGCACAGAAAGGACTACAAGCAAGGAGACAGAGCTGGCTCCCAGTCACCTTCTGTGGCAGGTGGACTGCCAAGCAGCCACGTGCTGATTCTAGTCTGTGTTTCTGCTTGAGCAAGACTGTTCTGTGCTACGTGTTTCCTAGTCTTCTGCCAAACTCCTTTGTTCATGAGGGGAACGAGAATCAGATCACAGTGTCAGCAGGAGAAATTAGCTGGCCAAGAATAGCTAGAAACAACAGTGTTTCATCTGAAATGCGCCAGTAAAGTGACTAGTCTGTAGTATTTCAATGATGTTTTGCCACTTTCATTTGGAGGAGAGTGTTTTGTTTGGGTGAAATTCATTATGTTCATATTCTGTTCTGTTTTTTTTTTCCATGCGGAGTAGTCCTGAGGGCATCTCTCAAGCCAAAGGGCAGTTCTCCACAGTGGAAATCAAGTGCAGTTGTAAAAATATTCTGTGTCTCTGATATTAATATTTCTTATTTGATCAAATTCTGGATACTGCAAGAAGGAAAATTCCAAAGGAAAAACCAGTTTCAGACACCAAACCTCCTCTGTTCTGTACTCATGCAAATCAGTCACGGTGGCAAATATCTGATCCTGTAATGGGTAGATTTTGTGTCTTTACAAGATGAACAGTCATCTCCATTGTCTCCTTGTTGTTCATCAGAAGATGCCAGTCTGGTGTGCGGATGCTAGCAGCAGTGAGATCAAAACCCAAAAGGAACCTACCAATTGATTTTCATCCAGTCAATGCTCTTATCTGACTACAGAGCAAAAAATAGTATATCACATGGCAACATAATTGGAGGTTTCACATTCTTTTAACTGTATTAGAAGTACTCCCCCACTCAGATCTGAACTTGCTGAGTCGAAATAGGAGCACCAGCTTCAGATTTTGAATGTAAAAAAAAGCTGTAAACCAATTTCCCCAGCACAGAATAAACAATCTTAAGCAGATATGGAGTTTCCTGAGAAGATTAGCGTTGCTGAATTATTATTATTTTTTATATAAAATCATCTGCATTTTGTCAAGTTTCAATAGCAAAGTCTATTTATGCTCCAAACTCCTATTTCAGTGTTTGCCTTTCTTTTCAATGGTTATCTTTAACTCAGATCCTCAAACATCAGTTTAGAGTCTTTTCAAGCACACTGGAACCCTTTGGTGGAAAACAGTGATGGGTGTTGCCTCTGAGAAGGTAGCTAAACATAAAATGCATGTATGCTTAACTTTAAGATACTGAAAATAACAGGAAAAAAAAAAGAAAATGCCTAAGTGTCATTTAAAAATAACTTCATAAAATTGTTTTTGTTTAAAACATTGAAATGACTTCATAGAGACCTTGAATAATGGGATTAACACCTTTATTAACAAAGGTAGAATGTCAGATTTCCTCAGTTGTAGTTACTGACCCTGAATACTCCTATTAATATGAATCAGAGACTTGTATTGCTGCAAAAGTTCTACTACTCATTTTGGCAAGAACTACTTTAGATATGAAATTCACTCTTTGGAAAGAGCAAATAAAAATTAAGAGGAAGACACCAAGATCAAGCCCCGAGAGTAAACTCATCAATTTGTCTTAGGTGCTTTTTTTTTTTTTCATTCAGGTGCCTTGCAAACTGGTTTCATTCTCATAAATAATGATTTGTGGGCAAATCTGAGGGCATCTTTTAGTTGCATCTGGCACACTCCATTACTCATTTAAATATCCATAGATATGAACAAGTCTGTGCTTCTCTCTTATACTCATCTTACACAAATCCTTCTCAGAGGTCTGTGTTCTGTTTTTACTCTCCCATGCCTTGTTTTCTAATAATGGGCAAAAGCAACAGGACAAGCAAGGGCATGTAGACACATTCAGTCGTAGATTCTAAATCAGCTAACATAGGAGTCTTTACACAGGGACTGCGTAATGTTGAAGGAGTTTCACAGCCAGGCTCAGTCTGGGAAACAGGTCTGCCCAGCTACTAAGAACTGGGACACTTCCTTACACTGAACTAGAATGGTCTTGGCAGTGTTGAGCCTTTCAGCTCCTCATTTACACCTACACACAGCCAAGAGCCAAAAATTACTCATAGGTTCCTTAAATGCACACCAGTATAACATAGATATTCCTAAGAGGAACAGGTGCCCTTCAGAATCTATTAAGAGAAGCGGGCACATCTTAATACCTCTTTCTTCATCATCCTAAAAGAAATGTTTAAGGTAGATTATGTGAATTGCACATTACAAAAGCCTGTTTCCCTGTATTCAGTCTACAGAGACCAAGAAATTTACATGTAAATCATTACAAAATAGACATAAAAAGCTGGACACTCACATTCTTTGAGGTACAAAGGGCAACATCAAGTAAGGATTCTGAGAGTGACATCATTATTACGTATTGGCAGGCTACTTTTCTGTTTTACAACATGTTGTATAGCATAATTTGCACCTTCTTATTCTCATTTTACAGAGGACACTTGCCATTAGGATACCTGACAAGAAAGAATAATTGTCCTGATGTTAATAATGTAAGCTAGATTGTTCACACCTTGCTCCTTCTTTTCCTCCTTGTCTAGTAGGGAGTAAGTATTGTTGTTTTGATTAGAATACATATGTATATATACATATATAAACACACCATTTCACATTATTATTATTATTATTACTATTATTATTATTGAGCTTGTTTTACAGACTACTTTGTAAAAAAACAGGAACCTAGCTCATCTTGGCCAATACAATAACACCTCTGTGTCCTCACTGTGTCTTCGATCATGCCACCAGCATCCCACAGGTTTATTAATTCTGGAACTGAGGAGAATACAAATTAGTATTCCTTTAACCTCATTGTTTTCAGTCTAAGAGTGGCAGAGTGGTTATTACGTTCTTTGGAGGTACTGATTATACCTGGAGACTTCTTCATACTCTTTTCCCCCTGCAATTTGCTGTATTCATGAGCTCCTCAGATTACAGACATTCAGAGCATGTTCAGCCTTGCCCAATGTGTTACTGTCTATAGATGCTACTGCTGCAGAAATAATGAGTGTTACTAATAGTGCACTTAGAAAATGTACTCATTATATCTCCTCATCCAGGTACTGAGATATTTATTTATTACTGATGATGTTGCAAATTGGTGCAAGAAGCTTTCATTTTATTCGCTTTTAAAACAGTATCAAAACAAGAAGGTACGTTTCCTGATAGGGGAAATATAATCTACCATCAGTGGAAAAGCCATTGACTGCTTTTATAGGTTCTCTAAGATAGTTTGTAACAAAGAGAAGGAAGCAAAGGAAAAGAGCCTTTTTCATATCTGTATTTATAGGGCACCTGTTCAAAAGGTCAATGAGAGACATTAGAAATGTAAGTGCTATGGCCACCCTCATCCATTCTGTTTGCCTCTTTTAATCTTTGATCCAGCTGCTCCAAACATCTGGCACAGTGAACTCTGACTCTGGGCTCTGATTCATGGGAAGTCCTTGGGGATGTGTGTAGGAGCTGCTTTGCATCCAGTGTCACTGCATCCATATGAATCTGTCTGTTCTGCTTGTGTGGGGATCACCTGCTGTGGCCACCCACCATCGTCCCAGCCAGCTGGGTGTTTCTGTTGCCAGTGAGAGGTGCCTGCTTTCTGACTCCCTGAATAACATACACAGTCCCTGAGGGAGACAGAAAACTGCTGTGACAGCCCTGTATCTCCCCTCTCCTCAGATCTTTCCGATATTTCTTTCTTCCAAGGGACACTATGCACAGGAATATCACCTTGCCTTTGGTCTCACTTTCCCCTTCTACAGACACATCCCTCTCCTCCTTTTTCTGATCTGTGCCTTCTCTACAGACATCTGTCCTCTATTCCTGTATTTCTCTCTGTCTCCAGCCTTCTGATTTAGTAATTTCACAGCCCATGCCCTTGTTGGCAGGAAGGCAATACTTGAGGGGAAAATGGGATGAAAAAGAAGGATGCTTCTTCCCTATGACCTCACCATGACAGTTGCAGGAGTGGGAAGCCTCTGGTAACTAGTGGGCTCTCTGTCATCTAACTTGCCTCCATCCCTTTAAGAGGCAATGCAAAGGCCCTTGGACCTGAGCAGTGTAAATGAGCTGCTAGAACCACATGCATGCACTCTCACAGTGCCCTCTGCTCTAACAACTGGCTGCTGCCAGGGCTTCAGGGGCTGCAGGAGCCAGGAGTGCTGGGGGGAGAAATGAAGCAGGTGCTGGATGACGGGCTCCCAGCCAGGCCCAGGCTGGGACTGAAGGAGGATGTGAAGGAGAAAGTGGCCAGGCTCCACACCTGGTAAGCACATATGGGATTCCTATCCTTCACCCCTTGGGATGAAAGGAGCAGTCAAGCTGGGAATCTGGTGAGAGAGCAGTAAAGGGAACACAGGAGATTAGGATTATGGATGGAGCATTAGCAAGACTACCTCTCTTTTCCTGCTCCCCAACAACTTTATCAAAGTTACCCCAGCTGGGCAGAGGCACAGAGGAGGACACGGTGCAGCTTCGATGTATCACTGCAGGCACCCTGGGGGACTGCATCAAATAGCAGCTGGGATTTGGGTCATTTGGTATTTGGTGGTTTTTTGTTTTTCTTATTTTTTCAAAAAGATAATATTTTAAGCAGCAACCCAAAAAGGGGGGAACCAGCAGCGAGTGCCAAGCTGTGGTGCAGCGGCAGAGAATGGCTGTTAATTCCCGAAAATGGATGCACAAGATAATCCTCCCCTGCAAATACAGCCTCATAAATGGTCGAACCCAACAGCCTCTTAAATGCCAGATCAGCTCTTACTTAAATGGCATTTTGCGTGATTATTTATTTAATTTATCTTTATTTATTTATTTACTAAGAACAGCTTTGAATAAAGAAGTGACCTCTGTCCAGGATTGTGTTGGTGATGGTTTGTTGTTGTTTGCTCTTGCGGTTGATGAAGCTCGGGTGTTGGGAGGTGCTGAGTTTGTTAGGGTTCAGGCTACCCAGGATCCCTCCCACATGTGTACCCACACCCCCACATTGCACAGTATTGAGCTGGGGGTCCCTGCCCACTCCATGCGGAACATCTGAATGTGAATGGGAGCAGGAGCTGAGATGTGTTGGGCTCAGATGTGAGAGGGAGAAGAAAGGGAGGGAGGAAGCTTTGGGAGGATGCAGGGATGCTGGAAGAGAATGTAAAGCCTTGGCTGGCTCCCGGAATGAAGGGTTAACCGAGGAAAGGTGCACGTGTGGGGAACTCATAATTAACAGTGGAAAGATTTGCTGTGTTTTTTTTTTCTTATTGGGAAGGTGGAGAAGGGACAGAGAGAACTGTGCTTGGGGGCAGAAGGTAGGCAAGGATGAAACATGCCCGTAGGTCTGCTGGAACGGTCTGGGGATGCTGTCAGGGAACGACAGCACAGTGGGGCCAGGGAGTCCAGGGGTTGCTGAGGGGAAGGGGCTGGGTGGCCGGGGGGTGGCTGCAGGTGGCACATCCCGCGGCGGAGCTGTCAGCCCCGGCTGTACTTGGCTGGGCACCGCTCCCCGTGCCCTGCAGCTAAGGCAGGGGGCGAGGGATGGAGAGGATTTGCCCTTCCTGTGGCCAACAGTCTCTCGTTAATGCTTAATAGCGCTAGATGTATGTGTGGGGAAGGGTCGCGACTCTCGCATCCCCCTCTCTCCCCTTGCCAGGAAGAGCCCGGGGCTGGCAGGCTGCTTGGTTTGCTAGAGGAGGGAGTGCCACTTGGTGGCACTAAAAAGTTGCGCTGAAGCCCGGCGCTCTCCCTGCGAGCCCCCTGCCCCCTCCGGCCCCCGGACCCACAGGTGCGGATCTGCCCCCCGGGGGGGATGTGAAACTTCGGCGTTGCGAAATCGCTAAAATCCCACCGGGACTGCAGGGGTAAACTCTTTCCCGCGTCTTTGTTTAAAACAGACCCCCCTCAAGAAGGCTTTTTTTTTTCTTTTTTCTTTTTATTTTTATTTATTTATTTTTTTAGGGTGATGCTGTTCTGAGCGCGGTGCCGCTTTCCAGCAAGCAGGAAAGGGGCGGTGCGGATGGGAGACGTCCCCTTCCTAGGGCGACTTCGCAACCTTCCGAGCACCTGGAGAGAGGGCAAAAGGCAGAATTAACCCCTGGTAAAGGCAGAGGGGTTGCGGTCGTGTAAACGTGAGGAGGGGCTGAGGTGTTCAAGCAGGTGGGTCAAACTGCAGCAAGTATTTAGGAAGACCACGGTGGCAGAGAGCGAAGACCCATCTGTCGTTTCATTGTTTGTTTGTTTATGCCTCCTCCTCACGGCTTTCGCTCCCCCCTCCTCCCCGTTAAATTTACGGACCATTCACGCCTCTTACAAATGAGACTTGGGCGATGCTGAGAGAACAGCGTGTTGCATGGCGTGTGCGTGTGTGCATGCAGGCGCGGGGGTAAGATCCTCGGTTCTCAGCGTTTGCCTGTGATCGGAAGAAAACAGGATGTGCCCATAGCTGGAGCAGTGACAATGCGAGCCGAGCGGGGCTCACCTGCTGGTGATCTTTGCAGAGGCATTTGAGGATTATTCAGCTCCAGAAGGTCTGTGTGAGGAATGCTA